>OY783210.1:2081151-3347302 GCA_963678705.1 Panorpa germanica
CCATTTTATAATTTGATGATCAGCTTCTCTCCGTAATCTAGCAATGCTACTTGAATCATCATCTACAATTAGCACCCCAATTTTTACACGTTCAGCCATAAAGTCTTTATTTTGCACAAGCATCTCAACAGCTATGTCTGGCTCCATGGCCTTTGAACTCACACTTAAATTTTTACGGCAGTCGTGATCATGTATATCTTGGTCATTCACATCTCATGCATCGTTTATTTCTCGTACTATATGCAACAACTAAACCAGAAAAATGGCCAATAGCTGTAGAATAACTTAAAAAAACCAATTGTTATAATTCGAAATAATTAAATTTTACAAATTTTTAATCTAAAATATATATTACCAGTTAAACCAGCGGTTTTCAAAGTGTGGGGCGCGACCCAAATGTAGGGCGCAATGAAGGCTCAGGGGGGGCTTCTAAAATTGTCTGTGAAGATATGGGCACACTTTGAAACACACAGCCTAACTGTTTCATACTGAAGCTCGCTGGCTATTGAGAGGAAAGGCTTTGACCAGAATGTTTGAGCTTAGACATGAAGCACTCGCACTTTTGCTCGAAAACCACCAAAACTCAATGTTTTTTACTGACTCAGATTGTTTGCTGCGATTAGCGTACGTGGCAGATATCTTCGAAAAAATAATTGTCTTTACCGTAACAAGTCTTTACAGAAAAAAAGATGCAAACTTTTTGCAATGGACTGAAAAGGTGAAAATCTTTGTACTAGGGCGGTCTGAAAAGTGACATTTTGGAGCTATTTCCTAATCTTACAATTATGATTGAAGAAATAGATCTCAAAACTATTCCAACCAATGCAAAAAAAGTTTTTTTAAACACTAAGAAATCCCTAAATCTCGTTTTGAAAAATATTTTAATGAGAACTTGGATGGTTTGGTATGGATTCAAAACCCGTTCAAACCATCAGTCGATGAGTGCTCCCTAAACATGAAGGAAAAAGAAATTCTCATTGACCTCCAAGGTGACATTGGGCTTGAAATGAAGTTTAAAGAATCTTCTCTCACATCCTTCTGGATTGGTGAACAAAAGAAACACACAATTTTAAGTGAAAGGGCATTGAAAATACTCACTCGATTCGCCACCACTTATTCTTGTGAAACTGGGTTTTCTGCTCTAGCTGCCATGAAGAGTAAATATTGCTCAAGACTGGATGTGACCAAGGAACTCAGAGTAGCGTTATCAGAACTGACACCGCGTTTCAAGAAACTATGCGCAAAAAAAAAACAAGCACATCCTTAACACTGAAGCTCTTTTTATTATTACTGCTTTGAGTTATAAATAACAATTATGTACTATAGTAGCTAAAATACTTAAATAAATTGTAATTGTTTGTATAGAATTTGTTGTTTGATTACGATTAAACCTATTGCTCCATTAGAGCATGCATAGAATATGCAAAACTTAACTAAATAAAAATTGACTGTAAAATGTCAAATGCGACTCTCTTATCATATATAGTACGCTTACATGTAGTGCGGCTCGAAGTAAAAAGTTTGACAACCGCTGAGTTAACTATTATACGTTCCTCTTGCTCCTTTTTTTGCCACCCAGCGTTTGAAAAACCTTAAGGTGATTTTGAACTATATTTTAAAGAAAAAATTGCTATCCTCAATAGCGATTCCTACGTCTCTTTCATCTACATCGTTTCAGAAGAGTATGGTGAACTGTTGGAATATTGGGGCAAACTAGAATACTGTGTAAATGAAATATTTCAATCCCACCGGTTAGAGTTTCTAGAAAATAATAGTCATAATTAAAGAATAGAAAAGAGAATATATTGAAAATTACTAACTTATAGAAATATTTACCCATAGCAGCTTCTCTATTAATCACATATTTACCAGTGGTTGTTTGTTGTGATGTTTTAATCTCGTACAATTCAATTCAATATGAAATGTTTTCGCTAGACCCATGACATCTTCTTTTTTTACAATTTGGAAAGTCAGGGCATCATTACACGAATCACACTACATATCATTGTCTATTTTAATGATGTCAATAATTAGTCGGCCTTCAACAATTGATCCTAAAATGTTAATGTTATATTTAGCAGAAATAAACTATTATTTTATATTAATCAGGTTTATTATATTTAACAAAATGTACACTTGCATTAGGATGTCACAGAGTATAGAATTACATATTACAGTATTACAGAGTACAGTATTACCTACAGTATTACCGAGTGTAAAAAGAAAGATAGAAGAGTAGTAGTGTCAATCCCGAGAGGGCGCTAAATTTAAATCCAACACTCCCTCTAAATTTAGACATTCTAACAACAAATCATAATTAATTGAGTGTCAAAAACATAAAAATATTAATCAAGTTATACTACAAGATATTCTAACATATCACTTAACAAAAGAGTTGTAATTAAACATACCAAGTTTAGATCTTAAGAATTGGAATTTATCTTTTGACAATGCTTTAGTTAATATATCTGCATATTGATCAGCAGTGCTTACAGATTTAAGATCTATAACCTTTTGAGAATATTTTTCTTTTACGGAGTGATACTTAATATCAATATGTTTACATCTTTTATGAAAATTTATATTCTTAATTACACTGATGGCACTTTGATTGTCCAAATGTAAACACATAGTGTCTTGTTTATATTCACCAATATCACATAACACTTGCTTTATCCACATAGCTTCTTTTGTTGCAGCACAGGCTGCCATAAATTCAGCTTCTGTTGTTGACAGAGCATCCGCCTGTTGGCGTTGGCTGGACCATGCCACAGCAGCACCATTCTTTATGAAGACGTAGCCAGTAACTGAGCGTCTTGTATCAATATCATTTGCATAATAGCATGACTATAACCAGTAACAGCTGGTGGCTCTGATGTTGATGAGTAGTTCAGGCCATAATCTTTAGTATCCTTCAGGTACTTGAAGATCTTCGTGACAGCATTCCAGTGTGATTTGTTATAGCAACTTAAAAATCGACTCACCAGGCTTACGGCAAACATAATTTCTGGTCGACTGACTGTAGCCAGATGCATAAGAGAACCCACAGCTTCTCTGTATGGATAGTTTTTCTCTGGTTCTCCATCTCCCTTTTGTAGCTTGACATGGGGGTCCACTGCAACAGTGTTCGGGTTAGCATCAGTCATGTTAAACTTCTCTAACAGTTGTTCAACATACTTGGTCTGATGTATAAAAATACCGTTGCTAAATATCCTAATTTGCATGCCCACAAAATTACTTGGTGTGTTCAATATCTTTACTTCCAGTACATATTGTAGTTCTTTGGTTATTTCTTTCAGAGTGGATTCAGTTTTAGAAAATAGTAGGCCATCATCCACATACAGACAAAGATAACATTTCTCATTATTGACATGACCAACATACACACATTGATCAGCTTTGCTGTTGATGAAGCCAAATTTCTTTATTATTGAGTCAAATTTCTTATTCCAGCTTCTGGGGGCTTGCTTTAAACCATACAGCGACTTGTTGAGCTTGCATACCATGTTGTTTTCACAGGATAGACCTTCAGGCGGAGACATAAATATGGTCTCTTCAAGTTCACCATATAAAAATGCAGTTTTTACATCAAGTTGTAAGATTTTAAGTTTATTTTGAACAGCCATGGAAAGCAATAAACGTATTGAATCATACCTTACAGTCGGAGCGAAGGTTTCTGTGTAGTCAATACCTGCGGTTTGTGCAAATCCCTTAGCACAAAGTCTCGATTTGAACCGTGAACCCGTTTACTCTTCCTTTATTCGGAACACCTATTTACTGCCGATCACTTTGGCATTCGGAGGTTTTTCTATCAATGTCCAGGTTTCATTTTTCTTATGAGCATCAAGTTCTTCATTGATTGACTTTATCCATTCATTTTTATTTGTTGAATGTACTGCTTCTTCATATGTTACAGGAACACAGGATGAGAATAAACACAGATGAGTATGTTCTTCAGTACATGGACAGTTGAAATTCTTATTTTTTGTTTTATTTCTTGGTCTCAATGTCACATTACTGACAGGAGGAGAATCAATACTGGTGTTAGGTAAGTATTCACTGTCGGATGTTGACTTGTTTCCTTTCTCTGTCTCATATGAACTTTCTGAATTTGTGTCGTTGTCAATCAAGCTGTCTTCTTCCGTTTTTGTTTTTTCTTTTACATCTTCTTTATTTGTATTTATTTTGTCATTTTCAGTTTCTGTCTCATACAATTCTACCGAAACAAAGTCTCTTTTCACTGAGGATTCAAGAAATGTAGCATCTCTGCTCTTTATTACCTTTCTAGTATTTGGTAATGTGAACCTGTATCCTTTTGTATGGTCGCAGTATCCGATGAAAATCATTCTGTGAGCCTTTGAGTCCCATTTTCTGCGTTTTTCTTTAGGTAGATGAACCATTGCCTCGCAGCCAAATATACGCATATGATTAACATTTGGTTTGCGTCCAGACCACATTTCCATAGGAGTCTTGAAAGCTAAGGATCTGGTTTGGGAACGATTGATGATGCAAGCAGCAGTGTGTATTGCATCTGCCCAATACAACTTCGGCAGACCAGCGTTGAGTAGCATGCACTTCGCCTTTTCAACCAGTGTCCGATTCATGCGTTCCGCAGTCCCATTCTGTTCAGGCGTGTATGGTGTGGTGGTTTGATGGATGATTCCGGCACCTTTTAGGTAATCAGAGAAGGCTTTGTTGTTGTATTCAAGTCCGTTGTCTGTACGAAGAACCTTTATATGAGCATCCGATTGATTTTCAACTTCTTGCTTGAATTCTTTGAATTTACTGAGCACTTCAGACTTGTTGTAAAGAAAGTATACTGAAATCTTCTTAGAATATTCATCTAGGAAGGTTAAAAAATATCTGCTCCCACCGAGAGACTGGGTTTCCATTGGCCCACATACGTCAGAATGGACCAGTTCTAGGGGTTTGGTGACTCTTAATCCATCACTTTTAAAAGGTAATCGTGTCTGCTTTCCTTCTTTACAAGTTATGCATGTCAGATTTTCTGTTTTTCCTGAGAAAGTTAAGTGCTCTGTGTTATCAGACAATTTTTTCAAAGTTTGGAAATTAAGATGTCCCATCCTCTGGTGCCAGCAAAAAGCATCTTGTTCATGTTCAACACTGGACATGTGCGCAAGGCTTTCAGGCATGTTCAGCCGGTACATGTTATTTACAATGCTCGCAGTTGCTATAATTTGATTCTTGCTGTTCATGATCACACAGCCTGAGGTATCAAATTTCACTTGGCCTCCATTTTTAATTATTTGGCTTACAGATATCAGATTAGTTGCCAATTCAGGAACATATAAGACATTTGTGAACAGAATCTTATTCTCTTGCCCGTTTTGGTCATAAATATTTAAGCTGACATCTCCTGAGCTTTGCATAGATAACACTTTGTTATCTGCAACACGAATGTTCTTTGTTATAGGGGTAGTTTCCTTTACAATTATATTCTTGGTCTTAGTTATATGTGCCGAAGCACCGGAGTCTATGTACCAAGCATCATCATAGTGGGATGATGCAACAAACACAGCAGCATAAGAAGAGCTAGGTTTCTGTGTCTTGTTCATGAGTTTGTATTTGTTGCATTCAGAGCGTTTATATCCATGTTGATTGCAGGAATAACATCTCGGACCCTTGTAGAACTTCTTCTTTACAGAGTTGTTATGAAACTTCTTGTTGACAGCAAAAGCCGTTGTGTTGTTGTCTGAATTTCTAACATCTTGTAATAGTTTTGCTTTAACACTGTCTGCAGTTATTTTTGTGCCAGAGCTTTCGATTGCAATAATCATTGGTTGATATGATTCGGGCAGACCGGAGAGCAGCAACGTCCCGAGCCACTCGTCGTCCACTTTAAAGCCAATGTTGTGCAGCTTGTGAGCTGTTGACATAATTTAGCTCACATACTCTTCTATATTTTGACATCCACTGAGCGATGTGTTACATAAATCACGCAGCAGACCAACTCGGCGTGTAAGTCCGGAGTCGTCGAACGCTGCGGCCAATTTGTCCCAAACTCCTTTGGCCGTGTTTTCCTCTTGGATATGAACGTAATTGATCGGATCAACCAGAAGAATTATCTTTGTTTTCGCTTTTGTATCACGTTTTGAATCTGCGGGTGACGCCGGGTTAACCTCAATGCAATCCCATAGTTCTTCGTGTTGTAGGTATGTTTTCACTGCGAATTGCCAAGTCGAATAGTTTTCACGGCCGGTTAACTTCTCGATTAATGCCAGTGAATTATTCGATGCCATTTTTATTCCTTGAGAACACTTTAAACACAAAGAAGAACAGAAACAGTTTCAACAGCCACGTTTTTTTTTAAGGTTATGTTCACCACACTAAAAGTCTTTATTCACTGTTTTACTTTTCGAAAAACACTCACTAAACGTCTCTGGGTTTATCTGGGCCCATAACCTGTTATATTTAGCAGAAATAAACTATTATTTTATATTAATCAGGTTTATTATATTTAACAAAATGTACACTTGCATTAGGATGTCACAGAGTATAGAATTACATATTACAGTATTACCTACAGTATTACCGAGTGTAAAAAGAAAGATAGAAGAGTAGTAGTGTCAATCCCGAGAGGGCGCTAAACTTAAATCCAACCGTTAAATTCCATTAAGGTTTTGTGAAAGAATAAAAAATTAAAGGCATGAAAGATGAGGGTGAAAGTACCAAACATCCAACAATTTAAAAAAAAATTGTAAACAATTTACATGTATAAAAAGAATAATATAAAATATAATATTAAATACTATCAATATACATACCGTAGGTACAAACACATATTAGCTGAATTATTATCTATTTCTAGTGGTCATTTCTTACAAAACAATCCTTTTTTGTAACGTTTTTGAGGTATATCCATTTTTAAATGTCACAAATTTAAATTCATTCATATTTCACCGGGAAAAAAAATAAACAGAAAAGCTGTGTTGCCAAATGTAAAATTCACGTCACGTGATAATTTTCTTCACGTCACCTTGCAAATGCCTTGCCCCCTTCTTTCTACTCCCATCATATCTGCTATATTTATCTATATCTTTATTTATATCTTTTTATCGAACTTATGTAAACCCTACATCTATATAATTAGTAAATTGGAATTTAGATGAATAAGATTTTTTGGTCAACTTAAACCCTCAATATCTTTTATTTCTTAATAAAAAATGGTAAAATAAATGTTATATAGTGATTTTGACATGTTTTGAGAATAAATTAAGCCTAATAAAACATACAAAAATGAAGTAGTTTTTTTACAAAGTGAAAAACAAAAGGTTTAGCTATATCGAATAATTACCCTTTTTCCTTGTTTAAAAGTATTCTCTCCTATCAGACCCCTCTTTCCCATTGGGCACTTTGGGCAAGTGCCCAGGGCCCCGCGATCGATAGGGCCCCCCTCAGATCAAATACAAAGTTCCTAGTTCCTGTCAGACCATCAAACGATAACCAATATTTATTACCAAAAAACTTATTTGATTCGAAGAAATCGAACCTAAATTACTGACTAAAATACCAACTTACTCGCTTTTACTCGTAAATGCGCGAAGCTATTCTACTCTCGCCCAAAAATTAGGCTTTCCGACTTCAGCATGCTTAGATAAATTTAAATATATAATGGTATACTAAGCACATACCCATTTTAAAGAAAAATCATCAGTAGACACTCATAATTTTTTGTAGAGCATTTAATTTCCTATAAGCATAAATATAGTTCAATTTTTTTAGCTTGATGGTTTAGAAGTTCTTAAAACAGAATTTGAAAGAAGAATAAAAATCTAAAATTGCGATGATAGACCTGTTAATTTTGATTTTAAGGGGTCAAACTTTCACAAAAAGATTTTTTTGACATCCCGAATAAGATTTTCAATGTACCTTTAAAAAAAAAATACTTGATTTTTTTTGGCCCAGTCTAATATAAATGCTAATAATATGTACATATTTTATTTATTTACAATGAATTTTAATAAAACAATGGAATTTGTGATCTGATAGATTTGTTTTTTTGAGAACTTCAGTTCACATTGAGGTTTTTTTATTATAACTGAAGACTTCTTCATTATTACTTTCGTATATTCTACATAAAAACAATAATTTGTCAAATATCCATTCGCAATATAGACAGAGAAGGCATTCGCAACATGACGATTCTTTTCGTACTAAATAAGTGTGGTATGATGGATCCAAATCCTCCTTCTTAATACCTTGAGTTTCCATGAACAAATTGTGTGGATGTCCTTGAGAATTTTTTTTCGACGTCTAAACAGCGATTAAATTCGTATAAGAATATCAGTAAACGTTTTGATTTATTTTTTCGCTTGAAAACTCTCAATTCTAAAGAGTTGAGACAAAGTTGCAAAGAATTTGATGAATTTTATTATGAAGATGTTAATGAGGAAGAGTTAGAAATAGAATGTTTGCATTTAACAGAATACTTGAAAATTGATGACAGTGAAAATAAGGATTGTATATTAAAAATATATCAACTTTTGAAAGAAAACAAAATTGAAGACACATTTCCAAATGTAGAAATCGCATTGAGAATCTTTTTAAGCATGATGGTAACTAACTGCAGTGGAGAACGCTCCTTCTCCAAGTTAAAAAGAATTAAAAATGAATTAAGAAGTACAATGCTTCAAGAGAGATTAACCAATTTGTCGCTGATGTCCATAGAATCTGATGTGCTAAAAAGCATAGATTTTGAAGAAGTGATTAACGATTTTGCCCATCTAAAATCTGGAAGGGTTCCTCTTCAAATAACATAGATTTTTAAGCACTAATCTGTAAATGTTAAAAGAGTTACTTTTGTGGACTATATTACATTTATCTATTCGTTTCATGTGATTGTTAATAAAAATAAATATTTAACCTTGTTTATCTAGTTTCTTTGTCTATTCTAACAAAATAGTGTTCTGTCAAAGTCATAGGGGCCCCATTATCCTAACATGCCCAGGGCCCCCAATAGGTTAAAGACGGCCCTGTCTCCTATTGTAAATATTTTCTTTGAGATTCCATAGGCTTTTGGTTTAAACTATCTGCTATTTTGTTTTGCGGCGTTGACAATTCGTTTTCAAGTTACATATCGCCACCTCTGGGACAGTCACTATGCCGACTATCGTCTGAACTAGTATCCTTAAAGAATAGTAATTCCTGTTTCAGTTGGTTCGGCTTTCTGCTATCTATCTCAGACCTATACCTTACTAAGTGAGTTAGACTCTCTGCTAAGAAACGAAGTTCTCTTGTTCGTCACTTAGGTTAACAGATGGAGTTGTATGCGCCTCCTCATAGTCACGTATGATGCTATGTGATGCGTACCTTGGGGGTGGTCTTATGACGTCACATACCAATTCCTTTGTTCTTGTAATTTGCTAATTATAACTCCAAAATCACTCTGATTTATTATATAATTATTAATAACACTTTACTTTTTCTTTAATTTTTAACTTTGACCTGTTGCACTCTTATTCACTTAGAATTTAGCTCATTCATAATTAAAACAAAGCAATGGCGGACTCTTGCTCATAAAAATCACTTTTTCCTAATTAATTTCACGATTTAATATCTTTTACTATAAATCTTTTACTATTACCGCGTTTACTATAAAATTCAAATTTGTGGCGGTTATGCTATTCTGTTGATTATATATATATATTAAGTGTCAAAGGATAACTGCCGAAAAACTTTGATCGAAATGTATGCTAAGTACAAAATGATAATACCAAATTATCTTAACTATAACTAATACATCATAATAACAGTTAATATGAAGTAACTATACAAATACAGAATAATAAATAATTTTAAATAAATATAACAAATATATAATAGCAATTGATCTTACAATAACTAATTAATGTTCGTAAATAACTATTCAACAAACTGTTCTTAAAATTTACTATTTAAATGTCAACGTCGGGAAAACAAGAATTTTAAGAAAGCTGAATTTTTATATATTTTTTCTTATGCTCTCTCGAACATGCGGGCCAACTGGCAGCTGGGAGACGTTTCGTTAACTGCTGCGCATGACATTTATACAGGTAAGAATATGAAATTTTAAATCATTTTAAGATGAAATGTTGAATGAAAAATTTACACGTGGTTTCTTATATGCATATGCTATGACATGCGATTGACTTGAGGTAATATTACAGAGATCTTCACATCAAAAATAATTTGTAACTATCTTAAATTGTTCGTTTTGTTTCGAAAATGTTCGTTTCGGCTAACACGAAACTAATATTCTTGAATTCGTATAAATAAATCACACCCCTTTTATTATTTGTTTGGGTGGATTATAATACATATACATGGTCTATGTAGTGGTAAGAGATAATATAACCGCCCTCTGATACGACATTATTAGGATACGACAAATTGTTTGTAGGGAACACAGTTTTGAACGAAATTTGTTCGAAGTATAAAAGACGCCGATGTATTAAATTACATGTCACACCAGTGTGGACGTCTTGTACAACTTCTTCCAACAAATGTTGGAATGATTTATGTTTAAGTATAACATTCGGACCATAACATTCGTTCATAACTATATTCGAATCAAATATTTCTATTTAAAAATGAAATTAAATAGGAAATAAGATAGTAAAGAGGGCGCTCCACAAAGAGTGACAAGCACGGGTTCGGTTGGTGGAATGATAATGAGATGTAATCGACGAAAAATGGAAAGATAAATTGTATGAACAAATAGAGGTATTAAAATCTGTAACATAAATAACATTTAAATAATTAAGTTGATCACTTGTAATTCTCGTAGTTAATTAAAAAAAGTAAAATTATATTAGTAACATAAAAGGTATTATATTTTCTCAAAAGTTTTTTTAAAATGAAATTTATTTCGAATTTTATATTTGAAATGTAAAAATAAAGAGGTATTTGCATTTTGTATTTAAATACTTTTGAAAAGCATTTGTGCACATATTTGGTTATTTAGAAATGTTTCATAAGAATATTGAGTACACTGCATTGGTATTTCTATAAAGCAGTTTGTAATTAGTTGTAATAATGGTTGATTGTTGAGACGCACCCTGATGACGTACTTATAGATCCATAAGGCCATTCAGGACTACCGATTTCAATATTTGTAAAAGAACCGGAACCAACGATAACAAGGTGAGTAGTTCTCTCTACTGGAATGCGATACGCGTAACTAGCAAAGTATGTCCCATCAATATAGATCTGAAATAATAGAGCTCAGGATTACAATAGTGTTGCACATAAAGTGTCAATACAGTCAGAAACACTGCGTTACTACCTGAAAGGCGTTGGTTTCACAGTACATGATGATTTGGAACGGCTTCCTAATTTCCAGTGGTAATCCACCATGTGTTTCTTCTGTTCCCCACCCCGTCGTACATGAACCAATACAAATGCTGGTGTCATTTAAAACCCACGTGTTGCGAACAATTTCGTTCTTTCCGGTTCGCGGTGCAAAATGCAAGAGCATGTTGCCTATTAAATGTCTTTCGTATGGATTTGCGCACACTGCATCTCCACCGTCAACCAAATTTATATTTAACCTGAAATAAAAGATTGCTTTAAATACGTTCATATCTTAGCAGTAATGTTTGATTGAAAGGAGTACAGAAGGTGTCCTCTTTTATAATAAGTTTTCCTAAATATTTTTATTGCAAGGAATTTCAATGGGAGTGTTATTATTATAAATATGAAACACATGCAATTTAATCCAAACAGTTTAATTAGTTTTATTAATTTTTTTAATAACTCTCTTGTTGTATAAAGACAGTTAAAGCAAAACAATTTATTGAGAACAAAGTTCGAAATATGCAATATTTCAAAAAATGGTACAGTCAACTGGCATGCAAGATAATGCGATTATATTATGTAGATATAGGTTTCTATTCGAAATTTAAGTTAAATTTAGACCGTTTTTTCTTAAATTGACTATGAGAAACTTATTCTGTTAACCCATTTGTGTAGTAAATTGTCTTTTTTGAGGTTTTTTCTCACGAATCGCTTGACTAAAAAGACTAAAATATCACATTTAATGATTTGTAAAGTCAAAAAGTTGAGTCCGTCTTGTATCCCAGAACTGTTTTTTAGCAAATTCCAGTTTGAAAATAAACTTTCACTATTGCTCTTTGTGACCATAAGTGACTTCCTAAGAGAATGCACCTGTTTTCTCAGAGCGACCTTTATATTAGGAAAACAAACCTTTACGTTCCTTCTGACTTCTAACTGTAAAGCATTTTCCTAATTAACATGTTGAAAATCGTTGCATTTCGTACTTGAATCTAACCCGAATTAGAACACACAAAATAACCGCGTCCGCGTCTTGCATGATTATAAGTAGGCCTGTACCACAGTGGTAAAACAATAATATGTTTTATTTTAGTTTATTAAAAATTATTTATAGAAAGTCTACGAAGCAGCCTACGCGGCATGCTTGGTGACAATAAGAAGTTCTTGAGCGAAATTATAAGACAATATACGGAGCGGAGGCAGCTTTGGGTCATAAGAAACAAACGGTACAGCAACAAGCATATTAAAAGAGATGTATGATGTTCTTGTCGAATTCAACAAATTAATTTTCCCAATAAGAGTCCCTATTTTTGTGATTTGATAATAACAATTAGTTTTACATTAAAAAAAAAATTATAATTTAATTTTTCACACAAATATAAAAAAATATGTATTCCTTATTGACTTTATTAATAAATCTAATTTAATCTCTATATTTTAAAATCGTATTTATAAATTATAAATAATATATAAATTATATTATAACAAATGTTTATAAATGTATATATTATTTGCTAATAAGTAACTATCTAAAGTTGATGCATTCAACTTTATTGATTGGAGCTGATATCAATATATTCGATGCAATTTTTATAGAAGAGATTTGATACTGTATTTTTGTGAACATGTAATTTACAATGGGACCAGCAATATCAAAATAACACGTATTTATTAATTACATATTTAGATACAATACAATATTAATTTCATATTTAGTTTAAAGTTTGGATATTACATTAATGTAATGTAATGTTTATATATTTGTTTTGCTAAAGGTCAGTGGAACTAAAAAGTCATTCGAAATATAGTTTAAAGAAATAGATTGATACTGTAATAATCTTCTAAAATAACCTTGAAACTAGCTATTTTGTGTGCAAATAGTATTTATTTGCATCTTTTGATATCCCAATGTTGTGTGAAAGGGACATATTGTTAAAAACCAAAAAGAAATAAATCAAGAAAAAGTCAGAGAAAGAACCATGGATGGAAGGAAAGCAATAAAAATTTATTTAGATACTCTTAATCAAATTTATATTTTACCAAGTTTCTTGTTTCTCCCCCGTTATTTGACCCTCAAGCACAATTCTTTTCGGTCCGTTAACTGTCATTTTGAGTGATTCACCCAACTCCATACAGATGGGAGTGTTTAAAATTCCACCTGCCTAAAAAGAAAGATGGGCATAATAATGTATATTAGATTTATTATTATAGGATGTGCACTTGCACCTTGTTTGATTTAATGTTCATATTACCTATTTTAACAATTTGTTGTTGTTTTTATGTTTGTTTTAAATTTCTTCATTATGCATGTGGAATTACGAATAGTTATAAGTTTTAATGTTACAGTAACGAAGAAATTATGGGGACACAATCCTTCATTACATTTAAATAAAAATAATAAACAATATAGAAAAAATAAACACACTAAATCTATTTAAAGATAAAATATTTAATTAAAATAGTAAAACAAATGTACAAAGCATCAGATATCACATGGATTGGTGTTACTTATCAGTTAAAGAATCCACTCGGGCAACTCGATCAAACATTTTTTATACAATCCAAACTACTTAAATAATCCAAAAAATAGATCCCATTGCATCGATGACAAACCATAAAAAATAAAACAGTGGAATGAGCAAGCAAAACGAAATATATGAATACTGCAGGGCAAAAAAGGTAAGTCCATACCCAAAAAAAAAAAATGATGTCCATGACATCCGCGCCAAACAGTATTCGATAAAGACACTACTCATCCGCTAGCAGGAATATCATCGATGCAACAGAATTTTTAACAACATAATTCAACATAAACTAAAATTCCATCGGCCTTCCATACAAACAATTTCTCTAAATCTCGTCCGAATCTAATACGATTCTAATGCGATTCGGTTCAATCCGTTCGAATCTAATACGAATCCTATACGAATCTTGTCAACATTGTTTGTAGGGTTAATATAACCGTGTCCGGTGTTGTATTTACATTTAATTAATTAAACTAAACAAAAGAAGTTTCAATAAAAAAACCAAAACTGAAAAATATTTTAAAATAATAAAAAACTATATCACCAAATATCTATGAATCTAATCATAATTTCCAGCTGTTAACCCAACTTCACTGCCTTCCAACTACTCTTCGTTCTCACTGTTCTCAGTGCAGCCCGTGCTCAACGTTGCAACCTCTCGGTAACCCCAATTGTTACCGAAGAATATTTCGGTAACTGTAGTGAGACACGGTACAAAAATACAATAAAAATATGAAAAAACGTTTGTTGTTTGACTGTGACGCTGAATCTAGCGAAATACCGCCATTCAAAATTCAATGTCACATTACCATCATTATTTTTCATATCTATTATAACTAAGTGCGATAAGAGTTGTGTTAAATATCTACTTCCTGTGATTTACTTGTTAATTAGCTCAAATTAAATTCTCATTAAATCTACCTAGCGCCTGGAATAGAAAGCAGAGTGATTGGTAAATGGATCCCTGTTCAGTCGGTCTGTCTTTGTGTTGACGTATTTTGTGAAACTGTGTGTAGCTATTGAATATTGTAATATTATCACTTAACTTTTATTTAATGTTGAAAGTAATGTGTTTCTTTTTCTATTCCAGTGGCAAGAGCATTGTTGTACGAGTATGTGGCATAATTTAATACACTACACGGCTAAAAATATTGTTAAATTAATAGACAAATACTAATTTTCAAGATGTAAAATTTAAAAGTTTTGTTCGAATTTCTTAAAATTATTATAATACTATAAAACTTTTCTATTAAAATGTTATGATAAGTAAGGTTTGTTTGTTTTTAAGTAAGTAAGTAAGTTTTGGATGCGTAATAATTATTTTACCACTTTTAATTAATTGAGGGTTAAAGTTGACCAAAAAATGTGACATTTGACATTATTTTACGCATAATTTCGTTCTATTGGCCAGTGTAATACTTACTTCCCAAGATTCCAAAAAATTATAAATACATGTGATGGGTTTGAGAATATGATAAAACAAATTAACAAAAGGTTTAAATATATTGACATATTTAAATATAATTAACATGTAAAATAATGTATTTAGAGTGAGAAATTTTTTTTGTTATAAGAAAAGGCGGTTTTATAAGCATAATAAAACATACAAACATGCAGTAGTTTTTTTACAAAGTGAAAAACTAAAGAGGGTAGTGGTATCCAATAATTACTATAAGTAATAAACGAGGTTTGAATTTTTTTTTGGGCACTGATATGCTTTAGCAATGTTTTAAAGTTTGTTTAAGAGCGAACATCTTATTTAAATACTACAGGTCGGCTCAGTTCGAGATAAATAGCGCTCGTAAATGAATTTAATTGTATTTATTATTGCTTGCACACATGACAGCGATAATATCCGATTTTTTGCAGTTTTTAATATTTTGATCCTTGAACATTTTTGAGATTAACTTTTTTTTTAATATTTTTATTTTTGGAAAATTTACCGATTACCTTCAAAGGTTATGCCATGATCTTAGAAATATCAAAAAAATAGTAAATAAGAGAAGGCAGTTAAAACACCGGCATAAATATTACGTGTCTTAAAATATTAAAGTAAAAGATCAGAGAAACTGGTTGAAACCACAGCATTTGAACTACAGCTGTTTACTCGTATAATGTATTTCCTTGGTGAAGCACATTTACTAAAAACGTTACGTTACTACATATTTTGTTTACGTGCAATAAATGTTTTGAAAAATGATTTTGATCGCGATTTGAAAATTCTAATGGACAAGGAGAAAATGAGACAACACTTACCATCACTGCAGGCAGTAAGAATGAAAACAAGAAAATGAAGACCTCCATGGCCAGTTGATAGAACTCTAATACTTATTTATTATAATAATTTAAACATTTTAAATATTATTCGTAATCATAAATATGAAAAGGTTATCATTTTCTGATAACGGCCTGTATTTTTATATGATTTGTGTTGGTAAAAATGTTTATCAGAACTTGCACTGTAAGACAATTTCTATAGGGAAAGTAAAAAATTATCCTTATAATTATATTGTGTTAAGCTAGTAAGCTAGTAAATGATTTCAGTTGAGAAAATTAGGGGCCCCAGTACGGAACTTAAGAAAAAGTTTATATTCTGAATTATATATTAATTGAGTATATTATTAATAAAAAAAAATCAAAATTTTGTTTAAATTTTTATTTTTTAGTCAGTTATATGAAAAATTATTTTAATATTGAATGAGTAATTGAATGAAATATTTCAATTTAAAAAAGGAATTAAAATTTGAAATAAATTTGCGAGTTATTTTATTGAATTAAAAACATAACACTAAACAGACATTCTTTTGTGACTCTAGTAACTCTAGTAAGAGTATAAATTTAAAACCCAACAACATTTAGGGTCGGGTAGCTTCAATTTCGTTAGGAGTTAAATTCATCAAATTCCTTTCGTGGCTAACACACGCATAAATATTGAATATTTAAAAAAAATTATATTTTGTTAAAAAATATATAAATAAATTATTTTATTATTTAATGATTGGTGCGACTTAAACAAGGGAAACAATAGGCGTGTATCCTTGTAGAATAGAAAACTGAATTTCAATATTTTTTTCTAAACATACAATACAGTTTTGAATGGAATTTGTTAGAAGTATAAAAGAAGTCGATGTATTAACGTGTAGTAGAACTTCTTCCAACAAAAGTTGGAAGTCACAAGTTTCACTCGTACCAATGTGAACGGAACAAAATATCCGTTCATCATTATATTCGAATCAAATATTTCTATTTAAAAATGGAATTAAAATTTAAAATGAAACGGCAAATTATTTTATTGAATTCAAATAAAACGTATAAAACAGATATGGCTTTGCGACGGGGACGCTAGTAGGAATATAAAATTATAATAAACACACCTGGAACATTATAAATAAGAATAGCAAAGAGAGCGCCCCACAAAGAGTGACAAACACGGGTTCGGTTTTTGGAATGATAATGAAACCTTATCGACGAAAAATGGAAAAATAAATTGTTTGAACAAATAGTGGTATTAAAATCCGTAATATAAATAACATTTTTATCATTAGGGTGATATGTTGTTAATTCATGTAGTTAATAAAGAAAGTATAACATTTATATTAGTTACGTAAAAAGTATTCTATTTTCTCAAATTTTTAAAATACGTATTTTGTATTTAAATACTAACATGAAATTTATTTTCTATTTTGTATTTGAAATAGAAAAATTAAGACGACATATATTTAGACCATGTACATCTACTATTATAATGTTCGTAATGTTCCAATTTAACATGGAAAACTCATAAGAACTCATAGATATTTATATATATATATATATATATATATATATATATATATATTTCCGGTAACAAAATCTGTATGGTATCTTCTAAACGGTGCCTACAAAGTTTTTTAAATTTTGATATTATGTAAAGGACGAATTTCTAAGACTTTCTACGTCCCTGAATTTTTCCCTGAATTTCCCTGGAACAAATTATTCTGGAAAAACTGGAAAATTCGAAAAAATACTTTTGCAAATATCTGACGAACTAGAAAAGATAGAAAACTGAAATTTGGTGTGTGTATTAAGGTATTCAATGCTGACATTTCTCAAAAATTAGAAATTCAAAAATTGTAAAAGGGGGGGTTAAAGAAATTTGGGGGCCCGTTAGGGAACTTTGGAGGAAGTTCATATTCTGGATTCTAGAATAATTAAGTATATTAATAATAAAAAAAAATTCAAAATTTCAAAATTTTATTAGGGGGCACGGGGGCAGTATTTTTCGAGAGTAAAAATTGTGCTAGAAAGTTAAAATTTTGTATATAGGCTAACCTTGGTAACTTATTTACGAATCGAAAAAAAAAATCCCAAATTTTGAAAAAAAGTTGGTCAATTAACGCATAAATTAAAAATATTTTTTATTTTGATAAAAAAAAAATATTTTTTTAATCAATTTATATGTGTGTATATGTGCGCGAGTTTATTTATTATTTCAATTTAAAAATAGAACAGTTAAATATGAAATTTAATTACGAATTATTTTTTGGATTTAAATGATACACGCCAAAAAGACATCGCCTTGCGACGGGGGTAAACCTTAGACTTTAAAAGAGACTTTAAAGAGAAAAAAATCTAAGACTTCTAGCGTCCCCGGATTTTTCCCTGAATTTCCTGGAAACCCGTAATTTGGGAAAAAATGGAAAAAAAGTGAGCCCTTTTTTGCTGTATTACTTTTAATTCGTAAATTATAGAAAGATGAAATTTTGCATGTGTATTAAGGTATTCAATGCTGACATTTCTCAAAAATTAGAAATTCAAAAATTAAAAAAGGGTGGGTTGAAGAAATTCGGGGGCCCGGTAGGAAACGTCAAAGAAAGTTCATATTCTAAATTCTAGAATAATTAAGTATATTATCAATAATAGAAAATTCAAAATTTTATTTGGGGCACGGGGGACAATATTTTTCGAATGTAAAAATTGTGCTAGAAAGTTGAAATTTTGTATATAGGCTAACCTTGGTAACTTATTTACTAATCAAAAAAAATCCCAAATTTTGAAAAAAAGTTGGTCAAATAACGCATAAATTGAAAATATTTTTTATTTTAATATAAAAAATATATTTTCTTGGTCAGTTTGTATGAAAAATTAATTGTTATTATATGTAAAATTAAATAGGACGAGTTTATTTATTATTTCAATTTAAAAATGGAATTAAATTTTGACATGAAATTCAAGCCACACACAAAAAACAGACGTCGCTTGCGACGGGGGTAAAAGCTAGTGTATTATAATCCACTACAAACAAATAATAAATTCAATGTATATATTACAGTTTAAAATTATACATATTTACAGTAATAATAATATAATATAACCTCACATTGAATTTATTATATCAAGCTATTTTAGATATCAAATAAGTATTAATTATAGATGATCATAATTTTATATCAAACAGGCTCATGTAGTCTGCATTAAATAAAAGTATAATTTCATATTTCAGAAGCAACAAGTGTCACCTATAAAATTAAGAGTAACAGAAATAAATACCGAATTGAGAAGATATTACCATGGTAGCTATGTAGCGACATCTATAAAACTGAGCAGCTTGCAAGAGATTTAAAAGTAATATTAAAATATTTCACATTTGATAAAATAGTTTATTTGATTGATGATGTACATGCAGAATTTGATTAGAATATTTGATAAAATTGTGAATATTTGATATTGTGACCAAAAAGAATTAAAGCATGTGGGAAACGTGAACAGAAATAAACTCAATAAACAACTCGGTATTCATGTAATATACAACAGTTATTTCACTAAAATATTTCAGGGATTTTTGAATTGAACTAAAAATAAAATTTCATATTTCAGAAGCAGCAAGTGGCACCTATAAAATTAAGAGTAACAGAAATAAATACCGATTTGAGAAGATATTTCCATGGCATGTTAGAACCAAACTACATAAGAGAAAGTCGTGTTTAGGTGTAACTAGTTAATTTTAAGTTTTATCAACTGTTAATAGCTTATAGGTTAAACATTTACTTATACAGTTATTTAAGATAAGTTATTATTTTATATTATTTACAGCATTTAATAATAATTATTATTATTTTGTATTAGCTATAGTTATTTACCGTTATTTATTATTATTTTGTATAGTTACAGTTATTTAAGGTTATTTGTTGTTATTATTTTGAAATAAGCATACTTTCATCAAAGTTTCTCTGAAGTCGTCAAAGTTGTCAGAGATATAAGAGTAGTATATAAAATTATGCCTAAAAATATCGGATCCTTTATTGCATTTAAAATTTTATTCATTTAAAACATGTTGTTAATGTGTCCAGTGATGAACTAGTGGTTTGTATTTCTATCTACGTGTCTGCTTGTGTGGTGTTGACTTCCGTCTAATCAGCATACGAACAGTTTTTACAGAATTATAGCCAAAGTTGTAGCGCCACATCATTGCATCTCCACTTTGCACAGTTGAGTTGTAATACCGTCCATTCAAATTGCTGTAAATTGACACAACTGAATAGTAAATCTAAACAAACAAAGTTTTACGTGTCACACATGTAATAATCCCATTGAGTCATGCGTTGTTTAAAGTAATATTTTTTACCCAACACTACGTGTTACAATTTACAATTGGTCAACATAAACTTATAACATTGTCATTAAATGAACGTAAAATACATTTTATGTAAAGAACATTTTATGTGTTGGTTTATTATTTAACATTATATAATCTTACCGAAAAAGTTTTATTCACTTTAGACATTATAAATTTATGCGAAAGCATAATATTTTTATGAACATAGTCTTTCAGATTGACCTAAACATGTTGATGTCAAAATCGATATTTAACTTTTTGTTTAGCAGTTTTCTGAGAACTCTGGTCATTGCAGTCAACAAATCATAGCATCTATTAGAAACAGTTAGTTTTTTGTAATTATCATGACTCAATCATTTTATAGTTGTTCTTCACAAGAGAATCCTTTAACAAGTAAAACACGTGGGTCAACTTTGTTCAAGTTAGAGAAATAATCATACTACTGGTATATATGCAATAACAATAACGATTTCTTGCTCAATGAATATAAAATAAATAAAAAATAACCAAACAGAAAATTTAAACAAAAATTGCACACCACGATGATATTCACGAAGGTATTGTACATTTTTAAATTACTTTTTTCATTAAATTGTTATCATTATCATTAATAACCATGAAATCATGGCCTTGTGAGATAAATATATTTGGAAGTAATATGTTTGAATCAAATATACAATATACAGGGTGTCCCAGAAATCGACATCAGGCCGGAAGTTGGTCATAGGCCAAGTCATGAAAGTTATCAGAAAAATATTTAAAAAAATCTATGTTGAATATTTTAAAAATGATTGGCATTCAAAAAAAATCGAGAAAATGTGCACCCTGTGATAGTTGCGACAAATCTAATCTTTTTTTAAAAAAATTTGTTATGTGATCCTGAATAAAGTTTTTGTAAACTCATGCCTAAAATGTAAAGCCAACTGCTTCAGCTTGGAAGAAATTGTCACTTTTTATCCAACCAAATATTCAAAATTAATTCTTCGCCCAAATTTGAGTGACAGTACCGAAAAAAAAAAATACTATGCGAGTTTGGCAAGTAACAATAGAAGTTGGCGCATTTAATAAGGATTCCAAAATGGTATGACACTTGCTAGAATATTGGACAATTTCTTCTTTTGCAAAGTAACCCAGATTTTAACCAATTTTTCTTACTAACCTAAAAATGATTATGGTGTACCCAAAGCTTGCTAAAGGCCGTAACTTTATGATTCTAGTTTAAGTGAGACAGAGAGAGTCGACTTCTGTGACACTCTGTATGTATATTAAATTTTAGAATTGATTTACAATTAAATAAATATTTTTAGAAATAAATATAATTTAACTGACATCAATACATTAACAAAAAAATACGCCGCCGCTTGGATGATAAGATCTATTTAGCTCTGTTATAAACGACCAAAAGAAATAACGTCGCTGAAGTTGGCGAAAATTTACAGCGAAAATATTGAAAATGAGCAGTACTAGTGGTGTAAAACTGACATTCGCGCAAAAGTCTATATACTTGTTGGATTTAATATTTGCAAGTGTATTATGTCTTCTATTTAAATAAATACTTTACAATGTGTACAAAAAAAAATAAAAAAACATAAATAATAATAATATGGTAAAAATACCATATATTTGAATCGGTCAAAAAGTGTTTATAACACACATGGCAAATGACAATTTTCTCCAAAACAAGGAAAAATAAACGGTTTAAATTTTGCAGGCAGCTTATTAACATTACAACTAATTAAATAAATACAATTTTATTGACGCTTCTTAATTAATTAAAAAACTACAGACATCAGAATTCCTCCAACTCAAATTTACAAAGTTTACAATCCAACGACAATGAATTGGTGAAGGCAGAGTGTAATATCTGCGCTACAAAATAGTTCAGCAATATTGAGTATTCAATAACAAATTGTTACAATCATTTGCGGGTAAGTTAGTTTAAATCAAGATACAACTCAGAAATTTTTTAGAACATTATAAGTAAAACTAAATTGTATTTTAGAGAATGCATCCAGACTCTGTTTATAATTTAGAGGATGGAAATTTGAAATTTACTCCATTGAATCAGTGTAAAGCCAAGAAGAATCGATCCGAAAATAATGAACTCGTGAGTGAAAGTATAAAAAAATATTTTTAAGTATAACAAAGTTTGAAAATACAATTCAATACATCAAAGTACATTTATTTTTAATCTTTAAGTATTCTAGCTTGACTCTATATGGAAGTAGCTATCTCGTGAGATATGGAAAACAACTTTTAAAAAAAGAAAAAACCGGATATAATGAAATCGACTTTGCGAAAAGTGGCAGAAAATCTGCTAACTTATTAGAGCATATAAGAAGAAGCAGAGGAAATTCTATATTAAAACAAAATGCTCTAATAATGATTGGAATAAACGACATAAATAAAGTAAGTATAAAATAACATAGAACCTTATATATAATTATTTATGCAACAATATAAAATACTCTCGAATTTGTTTTTAGGGAAAAGACCACCAAGCCTTTGGCAATAACATTAGAAAAATTGCAAACATATTAAGGCATAGTACAACCAAAGCAATATGGTTGACATTACCCACTCCGCAAATATGGGAAAATAATCTAGACAAAATAAAAATGTTGAACAAGTATAATAGAAAAATTTGTACTTTGCCAAAACACCGTAAGCTACGTTACTGATATACATGTATTGTAAGACATTTATTTAAAAAAAAAAATTAATTTCAGATCCTTATATTAAAGTTATTGATATTCGAGAAATTATATATTATCCTATATTATAATGTCCCAGGTGTATATTTATATTCTTATAGTCTTATATTCTTATATTCTTATATTCTTATATTCTTATATTCTTATATTCTTATATTCTTATATTCTTATATTCTTATATTCTTATATTCTTATATTCTTATATTCTTATATTCTTATCTTATATTATAATGTCCGAGGTGTATGTTTATTTTCTTATATTCTTATATGTTTATATTCTTATATGTTTATATTCTTATATGTTTACGCGATTCGTATGGTAGCTCCTAAAACGGCTCCGTCAATGTTTATGAAAATTTCCTATTTCGTAGAGAATCAGATTCTAAGACTTTTGGCGTCCCCGGATTTTTCCCTGAATTTCCTGGAAACCCGTAATTTTGGAAAAACTGGAAAAAAACTGAACCATTTTTTGCTGTATTACTTTTAATTCGTAAAAGATAGAAAGTTGAAGTTTTGCATGTGTATTAAGGTACTTAATGCTGACATTTCTCAAAAATTAGAAAATCAAAAATTAAAAAAGGGGTGGTTGAAGAAATTCGGGGGCCCGGTAGGGAACTTTGGAGAAAGTTCATATTCTGGATTCTGGAATAATTAAGTATATTATTAATAAAAAAAAATTCAAAATTTCAAAATTTTATTGGGGGGCACGGGGGCAGTATTTGCCTAGAGTAAAAATTGTGCTAGAAACTTGAAATTTTGTATATAGGCTAAGCTTGGTAACTTATTTACGAATCAAAAAAAAAAATCCCAAATTTTGAAAAAAAGTTGGTCAAATAACGCATAAATTGAAAATATTTTTTATTTTGATAAAAAAAAAATATTTTTTTAGTCAATTTATATGTGTGAATGTATATGTGCGAGTTTATTTATTATTTCAATTTAAAAATAGAACAGTTAAATATGAAATATAATTACGAATTATTTTATTGGATTCAAATGATACACGCCAAAAAGACGTCGTATTGCGACGGGGGTAAACTCAAGTATATTATAATGTCCCAGGTGTATATTTATATTCTTATATGTTTATGTGTTTATATGTTTGGTTCGAATTTTGTATGGCATCTCGAAAACGGCTCCAGGGAAGTTTTTAAAAACTTCCTATTTCGTAGAGAAAAAATTTTTTAGACTTTTGGCGTCCTCGGATTTTTCCCTGAATTTCCTGGAAACCCGTAATTTTGGAAAAACTGGAAGAAAAGTGATTTCTTTTTTGCTGTATTACTTTTAATTCGTAAAAGATAGAAAGTTGAAATTTTGCATGTGTATTAAGGTATTCAATGCTGACATTTCTCAAAAATTAGAAATTCAGAAATTGAAAAGGGGGCGGGTTAAACAAATTCGGGGGCCCGGTAGGGAACTTTGGAGAAAATTCATTTTCTGGATTCTAGAATAATTAAGTATATTATTAATAAAACAAAAATTCAAAATTTCAAAATTTTATTGGGGGGCACGGAGGCAGTATTTGCCGAGAGTAAAAATTGTGCTAGAAAGTTTAAATTTTGTATATAGGCTAACCTTGGTAACTTATTTACGAATCAAAAAAAAAATCCCAAATTTTGAAAAAAACTTGTTCAAATATCGCATAAATTCAAAATATTTTTTATTTTGATATAAAAAATTCTTAGTCAGTTTGTATGAAAAATCAATTGTTATTAAATGTAAAATCAATATAGGACGAGTTTATTTATTATTTCAATTTAAAAATGGAATTAAATTTTGACACGAAATTCAAGCCACTCATAAAAAACAAACGTCGCTTGCGACGGGGGTAAAAGCTAGTGTTTATTATAATGTTCCAACTGTTTGAATCTATTCTTATATTCTTATGATCTTATATGTTTGGTACTGAATTTTGTATGGCAGCGCGAAAACGGCTCCAGGGAAGTTTTTAAAAATTTCCTATTTCGTAGAGAAAAAAATTCTAAGACTTTTGGCGTCCCCGGATTTTTCCCTGAATTTCCTGGAAACCCGTAATTTTGGAAAAACTGGAAAAAAAGTGATTCCTTTTTTGCTGTATTACTTTTAATTAGTATAAGATAGAAAGTTGAAATTTTGCATGTGTATTAAGGTACTTAATGCTCACATTTCTCAAAAATTAGAAATTCAAAAATTGAAAAAGGGGGGGTTAAAGAAATTCGAGGGCCCGGTAGGGAACTTTGGAGAAAGTTCAAATTCTGGATTCTAGAATAATTAAGTATATTATTAATAAAAAAAAATTTAAAATTCCAAAATTTTATTTGGGGGCACGGGGGCAGTATTTGCCGAGAGTAAAAATTGTGCCAGAAAGTTGAAATTTTGTATATAGGCTAACCTTGGTAACTTATTTATGAATCGAAAAAAAAAATTCCAAATTTTGGAAAAAAGTTGGTCAAATAACGCATAAATTGAAAATATTTTTTATTTTGATAAAAAAATAATATTTTTTTAGTCAATTTATATGTGTGTATATGTGCGCGAGTTTATTTATTATTTCAATTTAAAAATAGAACAGTTAAATATGAAATTTAATTACGAATTATTTTATTGAATTCAAATCATACACGCCAAAAAGTCATCGCTTTGCGACGGTGGTAAACTCAAGTGGAATTTAAATTTTTAAAAGAAGTTCAACCCACACACAAAAGACAGACGTCGCTTGCGACGGGGGTAAAAGCTAGTCATATATTATAATGTCCCAGGTGTTTGAATCTATTCTTATATTCTTATATGTTTATATTCTTATATGTTTATATTCTTATATGTTTGGTACTGAATTTTGTATGGCAGCGCGAAAACGGCTCCGGCGATCTTTTTAAAAATTTCCTATTTCGTAGAGAAAAAAATTCTAAGACTTTTGGCGTCCCCGGATTTTTCCCTGAATTTCCTGGAAACCCGTAATTTTGGATAAACTGGAAAAAAAGTGATCCCTTTTTTGCTATATTACTTTTAAGTCGTAAACGATAGAAAGTTGAAATTTTGCATGTGTATTAAGGTATTCAATGCTGACATTTCTCAAAAATTAGAAATTCAAAAATTAAAAAAGGGGGGGTTGAAGAAATTCGGGGGCCCGTTAGGGAACTTTGGAGAAAGTTCATATTCTGGATTCTAGAATAACTAAGTATATTATCAATAAAAAAGAATTCAAAATTTAAAAATTTTATTGGGGGGCACGGGGGCAGTATTTGCCGAAAGTAAAAATTGTGCTAGAAAATTGAAATTTTGTATGTAGGCTAGCCTTAGTAACTTATTTAGGAATCGAAAAAAAAAATCGCAAATTTTGAAAAAAAGTTTGTCAAATAACGCATAAATTGAAAATATTTTTTATTTTGATAAAAAAAATATATTTTTTAGTCAATTTATATGTGTGGCGAGTTTATTTATTATTTCAATTTAAAAATAGAATTAAATATGAAATGTAATTACGAATTATTCTATTGAAATCATACACGACAAAAGGACGTCGCATTGCGACGGGGGTAAACTCTAGGGATCTTATATTCTTATACTAGCTTTTACCCCCGTCGCAAGCGACGTTTGTCTTTTGTGTGTGGCTTGAACTTCATGTAAAAATTTAAATTCCAGTAACGTTTACCCCCGTCGCAAAGCGAAGTCTTCTTGGCGTGTATGATTTGAAACCAATAAAATAATTCGTAATTACATTTCATATTTAACTGTTCTATTTTTAAATTGAAATATTAAATAAACTCGCGCACATATACATGACATATAAATTGACTAAAAAAAATTATTTTTTTTAACAAAATAAAAAATATTTTCAATTTATGCGTTATTTGACCAACTTTTTTTCAAAATTTGGGATTTTTTTTTTCGATTCGTAAATAAGTTACCAAGATTAGCCTATATACAAAATTTCAACTTTCTGGCACAATTTTTACTCTCGGCAAATACTGCCCCCGTGCCCCCAAATAAAATTTTGGAATTTTGAATTTTTTTTTATTAATAATATACTTAATTATTCTAGAATCCAGAATATGAACTTTCTCCAAAGTTCCCTACCGGGCCCCCGAATTTCTTCAACCCCCCCTTTTTCACTTTTTGAATTTCTAATTTTTGAAAAATGTCAGCATTGAATACCTTAATACACATGCAAAATTTCAACTTTCTATCTTTTACGAATTAAAAGTAATACAGCAAAAAAGGGTTCACTTTTTTTCCAGTTTTTCCAAAATTACGGGTTTCCAGGAAATTCAGGGAAAAATCCGAGGACGCCAAAAGTCTTAGAATTTTTTTCTCTACGAAATAGGAAATTTTTAAAAACTTCCATGGAGCCGTTTTCGAGATGCCATACAAAATTTGAACCAAACATATAAGAATATAAGATCACTAGCTTTTACCCCCGTCGCAAGCGACGTCTGTCTTTTGTGTATGGCTTTAATTTCATGTCAAATTTAATTTCCATTTTAAAATTTAAATATTTAACTTGTTCTATATAAATTTTACATACAAAAATAAATAATTTTTCAATTGACTAAGAAAATTTTTTTTTTTTAACAAAATAAAAAATATTTTCGATTTATGCGATATTTGACTAACATTTTTTTAAAATTTGGGATTTTTTTGTTTGATTCGTAAATAAGTTACCAAGGTTAGCCTATATACAAAATTTCAAGTTTTTTGCATAATTTTTACTTTCGGCAAAAACTGCCCCCGTGCCCCCAAATAAAATTTTGAAATTTTGAATTTTTTTTTATTAATAATATACTTAATTATTCTAGAACCCGGAATATGAACTTTCTCCAACGTTCCCTACCGGGCCCCCGAATTTCTTCATTGCCCCACTTTTCAATTTTTGAATTTCTAATTTTTGAGAATTGTCAGCATTGAATACCTTAATACACATGCAAAATTTCAACTTTCTATCTTTTACGAATTAAAAGTAATACAGCAAAAAAGGGATCACTTTTTTTCCAGTTTTTCCAAAATTACGGGTTTCCAGGAAATTCAGGGTATTTTTTAAAAACTTTCCTGGAGCCGTTTTCGAGATGCCATACAAAATTCGAACCAAACATATAAACACATAAACATATAAGAATATAAATATACACTTGGGTCATTATAATATACTTGAGTTTACCCCCGTCGCAATGCGACGTCTTTTTGGCGTGTATCATTTGAATCCAATAAAATAATTCGTAATTAAATTTCATATTTAACTGTTCTATTTTTAAATTGAAATAATAAATAAACTCGCGCACATATACACACATATAAATTGACTAAAAAAATATTTTTTTTTTTTTTCAAAATAAAAAATATTTTTAATTTATGCGTTATTTGACCAACTTTTTTTCAAAATTTGGAATTTTTTTTTTCGATTCGTAAATAAGTTACCAAGGTTAGCGTATATACAAAATTTCAACTTTCTAGCACAATTTTTACTCTCGGCAAATACTGCCCCCGAGCCCCCAAATAAAATTTTGGAATTTTTAATTATTTTTTATTAATAATATACTTAATTATTCTAGAATCCAGAATATGAACTTTCTCCAAAGTTCCCTACCGGGCCCCCGAATTTCTTCAACCCCCCCTTTTTCACTTTTTGAATTTCTAATTTTTGAGTAATGTCAGCATTGAATACCTTAATACACATGCAAAATTTCAACTTTCTATCTTTTACTAATTAAAAGTTATAGAGCAAAAAGGGGATCACTTTTTTTCCAGTTTTTCCAAAATTACGGGTTTCCAGGAAATTCAGGGAAAAATCGGAGGACGCCACAAGTCTTAGAATTTTTTTCTCTACGAAATAGGAAATTTTTAAAAACTTCCATGGAGCCGTTTTCGAGATGCCATACAAAATTTGAACCAAACATATAAGAATATAAGAAAACAAATATACACCTGGGACATTATAATATATGATAAGAATATAAATATACACCTGGGACATTATAATATATAATGTTTGGTAGTAAATTTTGTATGGCAGCGCGAAAACGGCTTCGTCAATGTTTTTGAAAATTGCCTGTTTCGTAGAGAAAATTTTTTTAAGACTTTGGGCGTCCCCGGATTTTTCCCTGAATTTACTGGAAACCCGTAATTTTGGAAAAACTGGAAAAAAGTGAGCCTTTTTTGCTGTATTACTTTTAATTCGTAAAAGATGGAAAGTTGAAATTTTGCATGTGTATTAAGGTATTTTATGCTGACATTTCGCAAAAATTAGAAATTCAAAAATTGAAAAAGGGGGGGTTGAACAAATTCGGGGGCCCGGTAGAAAACTTTGGAGAAAGTTCATATTCTAGATTCTAGAATAATTAAGTGTATTATTAATAAAAGAAAAATTCAAAATTTTATTTGGGGGCACGGGGGCAGTAATTTCCGAGTGTAAAAATTGTGCTAGAAAGTTGAAATTTTGTATATAGGCTAACCGTGGTAACTTATTTACTAATCGAAAAAAAATCCCAAATTTTGAAAAATAGTTGGTCAAATAACGCATGAATTGAAAATATTTTTTATTTTGATATAAAAAATATATTTCCTTAGTCAGTTTGAATAAAAAATTAATTGTTATAATATGTAAAATTAATATAGGACGAATTTATTTATTATTTCAGTTTAAAAATGGAATTAAATTTTGACATGAAATTCAAGCCACACACAAAAAACAAACGTCGCTTGCGACGGGGGTAAAAGCTAGTATTCTTATATTCTTATATTCTTATATGTTTATATGTTTGGTTCGAATTTTGTATGGCATCTCGAAAACGGCTCCAGGGAAGTTTTTAAAAATTTCCTATTTCGTAGAGAAAAAAATTCTAAGACTTTTGGCGTCCTCGGATTTTTCCCTGAATTTCCTGGAAACCCGTAATTTTGGAAAAACTGGAAAAAAAGTGAACCCTTTTTTGCTGTATTACTTTTAATTCGTAAAAGATAGAAAGTTGAAATTTTGCATGTGTATTAAGGTATTCAATGCTGACATTTCTCAAAAATTAGAAATTCAAAAAGTGAAAAAGGGGGGGTTGAAGAAATTCGAAGGCCCGGTAGGGAACTTTGGAGAAAGTTCATATTCTGGATTCTAGAATAATTAAGTATATTATTAATAAAAAAAAATTCAAAATTTTGTTTGGGGGCACGGGGGGCAGTATTTGCCGAGAGTAAAAATTGTGCTAGAAAGTTGAAATTTTGTATATAGGCTAACCTTGGTAACTTATTTACGAATCGAAAAAAAAAATCCCAAATTTTGAAAAAAAGTTGGTCAAATAACGCATAAATTGAAAATATTTTTTATTTTGAAAAAAAAAATAATATTTTTTTAGTCAATTTATATGTATGTATATGTGCGCGAGTTTATTTATTATTTCAATTTAAAAATAGAACAGTTAAATATGAAATTTAATTACGAATTATATTATTGGATTTAAATGATACACGCCAAAAAGACGTCGCATTGCGACGGGGGCAAACTCTAGTCATATATTATAATGTCCCAGGTGTATATTTGTATTCTTATATTCTTATATTCTTATATGTTTATATGTTTGGTTCGAATTTTGTATGGCATCTCGAAAACGGCTCCAGGGAAGTTTTTGAAAATTGCCTATTTCATAGAGAAAAAAATTCTAAGACTTTTAGCGTCCCCGGATTTTTCCCTGAATTTCCTGGAAACCCGTTATTTTGAAAAAACTGGAAAAAAAGTGAGCCATTTTTTGCTGTATTACTTTGAGTTGGTAAGAGATAGAAAGTTGAAATTTTGCATCTGTATTAAGGTAATCAATGCTGACATTTTTTAAAAATTAGAAATTCAAAAATGGAAAAAGGGGTGGTTGAAGAATTTCGGGGGCCCGGTAGGGAACTTTGGAGAAAGTTCATATTCTGGATTCTAGAATAATTAAGTATACTATTAATAAAAAAAAATTCAAAATTTCAAAATTTTATTTGGGGGCACGGGGGCAGTATTTGCCGAGAGTAAAAATTGTGCTAGAAAGTTGAAATTTTGTATATACACTAACCTTGGTAACTTATTTACAAATCTAAAAAAAAAATCCTAAATTTTGAAAAAAAGTATGTCAAATAACGCATAAATTGAAAATATTTTTTATTTTGATAAAAAAAATATATTTTTTTAGTCAATTTATATGTGTCAATGCATATGTGCGAGTTTATTTATTATTTCAATTTAAAAATAGAACAGTTAAATATGAAATTTAATTACGAATTATTTTATTGGATTCAAATGATACGCGCCAAACAGACGACGCATTGCGACGGGGGTAAACTCAAGTATATTATAATGTCCCAAGTGTATATTTATATTCTTATATGTTTATGTGTTTATATGTTTGGTTCGAATTTTGTATGGCATCTCGAAAACGGCTCCAGGGAAGTTTTTAAAAATTTCCTATTTCGTAGAGAAAAAAATTCTAAGACTTTTGGCGTCCCCGGATTTTCCCCTGAATTTTCTGGAAACCCGTAATTTTGGAAAAACTGGAAAAAAAGTGATCCCTTTTTTGCTGTATTACTTTTAATTCGTAAAAGATAGAAAGTTGAAATATTGCATGTGTATTAAGGTATTCAATGCTGACATTTCTCAAAAATTAGAAATTCAATAATTGAAAAAGGGGGGGGTTGAAGAAATTCGGGGGCCCGGTAGGGAACTTTGAAGAAACTTCATATTCTGGATTCTAGAATAATTAAGTATATTATTAATAAAAAAAAATTCAAAATTTCAATATTTTATTTGGGGGCACGGGGGCAGTATTTGCCGAGAGTAAAAATTGTCCTAGAAAGTTGAAATTTTGTATATAGGCTAACCTTGGTAACTTATTTACGAATCGAAAAAAAAATCACAAATTTAAAAAAAAAAATTGTTCAAATATCGCATAAATTTAAAATATTTTTTATTTTGATATAAAAAATGTATTTTCTTAGTCAGTTTGTATGAAAAATTAATTGTTATTAAATGTTAAATCAATATAGGACGAGTTTATTTATTATTTCAATTTAAAAATGGAATTAAATTTTGACATGAAATTCAAGCCACTCACAAAAAACAGACGTCGCTTGCGACGGGGGTAAAAGCTAGTAATATTATAATGTCCCAGGTGTATATTTATGATCTTATGATCTTATATTCTTATATGTTTGGTTCGAATTTTGTATGGCATCTCGAAAACGGCTCCAGGGAAGTTTTTAAAAATTTCATATTTCGTAGAGAAAAAAATTCTAAGACTTTCGGCGTCCTCGGATTTTTCCCTGAATTTCCTGGAAACCCGTAATTTTGGAAAAACTGGAAAAAAAGTGATCCCTTTTTTGCTGTATTACTTTCAAGTCGTAAAAGATAGAAAGTTGAAATTTTGCATGTGTATTAAGCTATTTAATGCTGACATTTCTCAAAAATTAGAATTTCAAAAATAGAAAAATGGGGGGTTGATGAAATTCGGGGGCCCGGTAGGGAACTTTGGAGAAAGTTCATATTCTGGATTGTAGAATAATTAAGTATATTATTAATTAAAAAAAATTCAAAATTTTAAAATTTTATTTGGGGGCACGGGGGCAGTATTTTCCGAGAGTAAAAATTGTGCTAGAAAGTTGAAATTTTGTATATAGGCTAACCTTGGTAACTTATTTACGAATCAAAAAAAAATCCCAAATTTTGAAAAAAAGTTGGTCAAATAACGCTTAAATTGAAAATATTTTTTATTTTGATAAAAAAATAATATTTTTTTAGTCAATTTACATGTGTGTATATGTGCGCGAGTTTATTTATTATTTCAATTTAAAAATAGAACAGTTAAATATGAAATTTAATTACGAATTATTTTATTGGATTCAAATGATACACGCCAAAAAGACGTCGCATTGCGACGGGGGTAAACTCAAGTATATTATAATGTCTCAGGTGTATATTTATATTCTTATATGTTTATGTGTTTATATGTTTGGTTCGAATTTTGTATGGCATCTCGAAAACGGCTCCAAGGAAGTTTTTAAAAATTTCCTATTTCGTAGAGAAAAAAATTCTAAGACTTTTGGCGTCCCCGGATTTTCCCCTGAATTTCCTGGAAACCCGTAATTTTGGAAAAACTGGAAAAAAGTGATCCCTTTTTTGCTGTATTACTTTTAATTCGTATAAGATAGAAAGTTGAAATTTTGCATGTGTATTAAGGTATTCAATGCTGACATTTCTCAAAAATTAGAAATTCAAAAATTGAAAAAGGGGGGGTTAAAGAAATTCGGGGGCCCGGTAGGGAACTTTGGAGAAAATTCATTTTCTGGATTCTAGAATAATTAAGTATATTATTAATAAAAAAAAAATTCAAAATTTTAAAATTTTATTGGGGGGCACGGGGGCAATATTTGCCGAGAGTAAAAATTGTGCTAGAAAGTTTAAATTTTGTATATAGGCTAACCTTGGTAACTTATTTACGAATCGAAAAAAAAATCACAAATTTTTAAAAAAAGTTGTCCAAATATCGCATAAATTCAAAATATTTTTTATTTTGATATAAAAAATGTATTTTCTTAGTCAGTTTGTATGAAAAATTAATTGTTATTAAATTTAAAATCAATATAGACGAGTTTATTTATTATTTCAATTTAAAAATGGAATTAAATTTTGACATGAAATTCAAGCCACTCATAAAAAACAAACGTCGCTTGCGACGGGGGTAAAAGCTAGTATTTTTAAAAAATAACAAAGTAAACACACACCTCTTCGAACAGTAAGAACAAGAAATTTATACTCAATCAGAATTTAAATAAATAGTTAATACATTTACTAAATATATACTTTTAACCATTACAGATTTTACATAAAGAACTGTAAAAAAGATCAATTGCACTGGAATCTGAAAGGAATGCTAAAAGTACATGAAGAAATTAAACAGTATGTTTGAAAAATTGATTTAATTTTTTCCTAATTCTATCATTGTATTTCAATGGTGATCGGAGAAAATAATCACTCTGTCCATATGCATATGAATTTGAGTTGGGGGAATTCTGATGTCTGTAGTTTTTTAAATAATATAGAAGCGTCAATAAAATTGTATTTATTTAATTAGTTGTAATGTTAAAGGCACGTGTCGGTTAATCTAGATACTGTGTGATTTTATAGTGATTAAACATAGAGTTGTATTTTGAGATTATATTTTAATAATAAGTGTTTGTAACTATGTCCAAGTGTATATTAAAGATTAGGATGATTGTTATTATTTTTACCAAACAAAAGTACATTAAACATCATATTTTATTGGTGGAATCTAAATAACTGTGGGTGGGTCTACATAATATTCTACTAACTATCTCATACGCTCTAGATGACCGTCAAAACGCTGGTTAAAATAGTTACCTGTTGTGGCATTCTTTATACCACCAAGCTCCATGCCACTGTCTAGCACAGTTATCCGACGTTACGTCCTGATCTTTATCAAACGTCGTGAACTTCATACCGTTGTGGTATTCGGAGCCTTGGTGTCTCATGGAATCTCCTGAAACAAAAACATGAACAGACAGGTTATTTACACATTTCCTAAACCTTCTGGTGCTTATAAGAAGCACAAATTAAGGTCTAAATACAGTGAGATGATATCCTCAGCGCACCGCTTCGAGTCTTCAACATATGTTACTAATATACCTTTCTTTCAAAATCAAATATTATGGTATTTTATTAGCAGAGGAGATAAATTCACCGGGGATATGTACCGCCGTACACCGAAGGAAATATACATATGCCTTTTATATATATATATGTGAAACGTAAAAATACATCGAGCATGCAAAGTAGGCATAACTATAATACCCGGTCTAGGAAGTCATAAAGAATGTGATTAATGACGGTATGTTTTAAATAGAAACCAAGTGAAAGCACTTAGAACTTAAAACCACTGACTGAATATTTGAGGGTGTGTGTTTATTGAAATTAACCAGGCGTATTCTTAGAATTAAAATAACAAACCTTTTTAAAGTCAAGCTAAAAACTAATGTATAGGACTGAGTATATATTAACTAGAACTTAAGGTTGTTTATGCATTCATTGTTCTGTATTTGTAAAGTAAACATCAACGTTTATATTGTAACCTTATTGTATTAGTATTATTATCATTATTATTATCATCGTTATTATTTTATTCAATAAATGTATTAAACCAATTATGTGATTCTTTATCATCCTGACAAACCAACTAAGATATTGCATAGTTGAATATTAATTGAATTGACATTGCCCTAAATTAAATAAGAGTACCTTGATTCCACATCAGATTAGCGGATTGATTATTGTTTTCCACATAAGAAGTTGGATAGTTCTCGTTTTCCACATCAGGATTGGCATGGTACTCTCGTTTCCACATCAGAAGTGCGGATTAGCAGCTCATAGCGAATTGAACTAAGTGCGCGAAGTGAATAATACAAAGAAGTGCGGATTAGTAACTCATAGCGAATTGAACTAAGTGCGGATTAGTTATCTACGAGTTATCCACAAGTGAATAATACAGAGAAGAATAATACAAGATAGTTTTCTACAAACAGTGCTTTCAAGTGATAGTTCATTAGCGGAATAGTCGAGAATTTATAAGACGGACTTTATAATAGGACTAGCAAGTGAATTGTATCAGAAAAGTGTGTAAACTGTTTTACGAGGAGAAAATTGAAAATGGCATATAACGTTAACATGAACGATACTACTGTTGATGATAGTTTGTTAGCTGGACGCTCAGGTAACTCAACATCTAATGAAGATAGTTGGTTGGGAGTACAAGCAGAGCTGACGAGGCTTAGAACAGAACTGTTGCAGTTGAGTATCAGGAACAGTACAATACAGGAACAGAAAATGAATCATCATGGGTTTATGCCAACACAGAACCTGGAATGTATACCTGTGTTTAACCCAGCAAGCACGGTATTAACGGCTACAGCTTGGCTGCGAAAATTGGAGGAAATAGCAGACATTTATGGATGGAGTGATAAAGTGAAGCTTCATCAAGGTGTCAACAAGCTGCAGTGTGCCGCGAAAAACTGGTTTGATGCTAGTTTGAACGTAGTCAAGGATTGGACGACGTTCAAATACGAATTAATCAGGAATTTTCCAGTGGAGTACGATGAATCTGACGTACACATGGAACTAATGAAGAGACGACGAGAAAAAAACGAAGCAATAGAAGATTATGTATACTCGGTGAAAGCGATCGCCAGTAAGAGTGATAATATCAGTGAAAAGGCCGTGATAAAATACATAATAGCCGGACTAAACAACAAAGACATGATAAGTGTGTTATCAATGTGCGACTTTAAAACAGTGCCCGATTTGTTGTTAAAAGTAAAACGGTATGATTCGACATTATTGCAAGTGCAAGAAGGGAATAATTTTAGTGTACGTAAAGACAGACCAAAAGACTTAAACGCGATAAAATGTTTTAATTGTAATCAACTCGGACACAAGGCAAACGTGTGCCGAAAAAGCAACCAAGACAGTAGGACTAAAAGATTCGAACCAAGTGAGAAAAACATTAAAAGTGAAAGTAGAATAAGGTGTTTCAAATGTCAAAAGAGGGACATATTTCGAGAAATTGTACCGCGAATAAAACGGGTGATACTTTGTTAGTGAACACAAATAAAACATGCGATATGATAAAAGACATGAGCATAGACAGTATCAGTTTTAAATGTCTGATTGATACCGGAAGTGATCAGAATTTGATTAGAGCTGACGACTACTTTAAATTAAACAGCAGTGTGGTTGTGCGTGAAAACAATACTGTATTGACTGGAATCGGAGGATTTCAAATCAAAGTTTTGGGTGAATTTAGTGCTCAAGTAAAAGTAGACAATGAACAGTACTATACCAACTTTTTAATAGTTCCATCAAGTACAACTAGACATAGTGTCTTAATCGGTAAACCTCTGCTAGACCAAGTAGAAACCACAATAAGTGTAGACGGTATTACCATGCGAAAAAAGTACGAGGATAGTGAACAGAATAAAATATTATGTGTAGTCGACGACGAAATCGTCATGGGTAATAATATTAGTCCAGATGTCAGGGCTAAAATTAAGGAACTTGTTGAAACCTATGAACCAAAAGTAACAAGGGTTACTGAAGTAGAAGCGAAAATATACATGACCGAAGAGGTTCCTGTTTATCAAAATCCGCGACGTATGGCTTACTGCGAACAGGAAGAAGTTGAGAAGCATGTACAAACCTGGTTGAACGACGGTATTATCGAACAACGAGCATCGGAGTACGCGAGTCCAGTCGTGCTAGTGAAAAAGAAAGATGGTAGCAGTCGACTTTGTATAGACTACCGCAAGTTAAACAAAAGGGTAGTAAAAGACCGTTATCCTTTGCCTGTGATACAGGAACAACTCGACAAGCTACGAGACGCCAAGCTTTTCACCACACTAGATTTAGAAAATGGATTTTTCCACGTTCCGATACATCAAGACAGTCAAAAGTACACTGCATTCGTCACGGGAAAATCACAATATGTCTTCAAGAGACTTCCGTTTGGATTTTGTAACAGTCCAGCGATTTTCCAAAGATTTATAAACACCGTGTTTAATAAATTAATAAGTGGAGGTATTTTGTTGGTTTATATGGACGATTTAATTCTACCGGCAAAAGACGAACTGGAAGCAGTAAATAATTTAACTTTAGTTTTTAAACAAGCAAGTGAGTTTGGTTTAAAATTAAAATGGAAAAAGTGTCAATTTTTGCAAGAAAGTGTAGAGTATTTAGGGCATATAATTACAAACAATATGATTATGCCATCGCCAACAAAAATAAAAAGTGTAATGAAGTATCCTGAACCGAAAACAGTGACGGACATACAAAGTTTTTTGGGGCTCACAGGTTATTTCAGAAAGTTTATAAAAGACTATAGTAACATCGCAAAACCACTAAGTGACTTATTACGTAAAGAGAATAATTTTGTGTTCAGTGATCAACAGCGTATATCGTTTAATATGTTGAAGCAAAAACTGTGTGAAAACCCGGTGTTATCGATATACAGACATGAAGCCGAAACAGAACTTCATTGTGACGCTAGCAAGTGGGGTTACGGCGGAATTTTGTTGCAAAAAGACTCTGACAATAAATTACATCCAGTTTATTATATGAGTAGAAAAACCAATCAGCATGAACAGAATTATAGTAGCTACGAATTGGAAATTCTAGCAGTAATCGAATCATTAAAAAAGTTTAGAGTATACCTGTTAGGTTTAAAATTTAAAATAATTACGGACTGTGCCGCTTTTCAAATGACTATAAATAAACGTGATTTATCGACGAGAGTGGCAAGGTGGATATTGTTGTTAAGTGAGTATAATTACACAATCGAACACCGTCCAGGAAAGTTAATGACGCACGTCGATGCATTAAGTAGGAACGCCGTAATGACAGTAGACAGCAATCTACTAAACCGAATGATAGCAGCTCAGCAACAGGACGAGAAATTACAATTAGTTAAGACCCTGTTAGAAACGCAAAAGTATGACAATTACGTTATGGTAAATGAATTGGTTTATTATGAAGATCCAGGTACAGACAGAAGACGAATCGTGATACCGAAGTCTATGGAAGGTGAAATCATAAGAAAAGCTCATGATATTGGACATTATAAGCTAAAGAAAACAAAAGAATCAATTGATGCCGATTATTACATTCCAAACGTGGACAAGAAAATAACCAGGCATATTGAAAACTGCATAACGTGCATAGTAGCAGACCGAAAAATGGGAAAGCAGGAAGGGTTGTTACATCCTATTGAAAAATATGAAGTACCATTCCAAACATACCACGTAGACCATGTAGGACCTCTACAAGCTACAAGCAAGCAGTATAAACACATACTGGTAGTGGTGGACGCCTTTACGAAGTTTGTATGGCTCTATCCGGTCAAGTCATTGACCAGTACTGAAGTTATTACAAAGTTGAAAACCCAGTCTGAAGTATTTGGCGACCCGTATCGTATTGTAAGTGACCGAGGAACATCATTTACTTCAGAAGAATTTGAAGATTACTGCAAGATTAGAAATATTGAACATGTCAAGATTACTACAGGCGTACCTCGAGGAAATGGACAGGTGGAACGCGTAATCGGGACTATTATACCAGTGTTGGTCAAGCTTTCTATAAATAAACCACTCGAATGGTATAAATACGTGGGACGAGTACAGCAAGCATTAAACAAAACTTATCAGCGCAGCATAAATACTACACCTTTCAAAATGTTAACAGGTGTGACAATGAAAACAGAAGATGAGATGCATATCTATCAGCTGTTAGAAGAAGTTAATCGAGAAATGCGAGAGGATGACTTGCAAGAGTTACGTGTTAACGCCAAGAAACAAATATTAAAAACACAGGAAGAGAATCGCAAGAATTTCAATAGAAATAGGAAACCAGCTAGGACATACAAAGTCGGGGACATTGTAGCTGTAAAAAGAACTCAGTTTAGTACTGGATTGAAATTGCATAATAAATATTTAGGACCGTATCAAATTACAGGAGTTGACCCAAATGAACGGTATAGGGTAAGACGTATCGGTGAAGGGGAAGGTTCTTTTAATACACACTCAAGTGCAGACCACATGAAGCCATGGGGTGTGTTCTCAGACGACAGCGATTCTGAAACTGTAGTGTCAGGTGCCGAACAGCAACCAGATGACCGCAATGACGTATCGTCTTTAGGGGCCAAAGAGAAGTCGGACGGCCGTGTGAAACGTAAAAATACATCGAGCATGCAAAGTAGGCATAACTATAATACCCGGTCTAGGAAGTCATAAAGAATGTGATTAATGACGGTATGTTTTAAATAGAAACCAAGTGAAAGCACTTAGAACTTAAAACCACTGACTGAATATTTGAGGGTGTGTGTTTATTGAAATTAACCAGGCGTATTCTTAGAATTAAAATAACAAACCTTTTTAAAGTCAAGCTAAAAACTAATGTATAGGACTGAGTATATATTAACTAGAACTTAAGGTTGTTTATGCATTCATTGTTCTGTATTTGTAAAGTAAACATCAACGTTTATATTGTAACCTTATTGTATTAGTATTATTATCATTATTATTATCATCGTTATTATTTTATTCAATAAATGTATTAAACCAATTATGTGATTCTTTATCATCCTGACAAACCAACTAAGATATTGCATAGTTGAATATTAATTGAATTGACATTGCCCTAAATTAAATAAGAGTACCTTGATTCCACATCAGATTAGCGGATTGATTATTGTTTTCCACATAAGAAGTTGGATAGTTCTCGTTTTCCACATCAGGATTGGCATGGTACTCTCGTTTCCACATATATATATATATATATATATATATATATATATATATATATATATATATATATATATATAATATTAGTATTATTATTATTACTACTTATTGGTATATAGAATATGCACAATACCCTTGCAACGAAATCAACACTACAATTAGAGGGGATGGGGATGGAATCTTTCGTGTATTTGTTCGAGAGATCGTTACAAAACCACTAGTAAAACTATATCTAAACGTCTTCAGAGCTGTGCGTAATGTTTATATGGATATGTATTGGAATTTAACAATACATGCACAGTGTAGAATTACTAAAATAAATTCTTTTGATATAAACTGTAAATTCGTATCGGCCAGGTCTGCATAATGTTCTGCGTAGATTGATTCCTGTTTAGTATTTCTGAAATACTTTTTTCGCCTTTTGTTCATATAGATATGAACACGCACATATATAGAAATACTCAATACACATATCTAATAACGTAACTATACTCTAATATTATATACAGAAAATGTATGTGTAGATATTTAATTCGGTGTATCGCCTTGTAAATAGTAAATGTACTCCGTTTATTATTAACAGCACAGTTCTCAGAACCAAAATAAGGCACTTACCTGACATGAGGGCCAGTTGTTCTAATGTTTGGATATGTTTTAAAGTAAGGGCTGTTAATGAAAACCCCAGGTTATCCAGCACCGGCAATGTTGGCGAGCGTCGCTATTTTGGAAAAATAAAAGCTAAAAACGGTTTTTTTCAATATGATACAAATAGTTGATATGAAACTTATAGAGGACTCAATTCTCTACAAGTTTGAGTACAATATTTTTTTGTGTGTCTTACAGGGACGGAGCTACGAAACTGCAAAGTAGGGCACCTCAATGAAAATTTTAATATATTTAAATATATATTATAAATATATTTTAAATTACCTATTACTATCTAAAATATTTATCGTCCAGTCATTACTTAATAATTTTTACAACACCGGTAGGTAGAGCTGACGGCTGCATTTATGTATTATATTTAACTTATTTTGCTAATTAGCTGTATCATTTTTGGTTAATATTTCAGATCATCTTAATATAACAAATTTGTCATACTGGAGCTCCGCAACATCTAGCAAGAAACAAAATCATTACAAACTCTAAATGCGAATGTGGTGAAGAAGAGGAAGACCCTGACCATATTCTGTGGCAATGTAAAAGTACAGCAACGCCAAGAAATGGACTCCAACGGGCGGTGCTACAGACTTCGCAGGCGCTTCCTGTTAACACTTCCTTTTTGATTGCGAAACCGAAATTTTATAACTGCAGTAGCCATGAATAGATCATTCTTGTTGTCTGGATATAACGTATAAGAAGAAGCAGAAAAATATTAGGGGCGATAAAATGCTACGTGCCTAGGAAGCCCGAGAAAGTATATTTAAAAAAAAAATATATAACAAATTTGCATAATAAATATGTTAACTATTGAAAACAAATATGTATCAACGTTCCAATATCAAAATAAAAGATCAATAAATCCTGCAGAACTTCCACCGTCCTCATTGTCATATTTTATTGCACGTTCAAATAGAAACTAACAGAAACATGTGTTTTTTCTTTATATTATTGACCGGCATTCTATATAAATAAATGCAATTTTTCCTTTGACCCATACCGTTTTAATTTCACAAGTAAACGGAATCAAGATGTTGTTTGCGAGTAATAGAATAACACGTTTTGATGTGAAAAATTGTTTAGTGAAGGTGATATAGTTCTTGTGAAAGAGAGAGGATTAAATACACTTCGACAGACAAGTTTAAAACGCAAGGATCTCATGAATGAACGCTTATTGAAGGACTTAAAAGAATTAATATTGCACATAGGATGCCAAAAGAGTTACAATAATAACAGCATGATTATATCGTACATACGTCGACAAGATAATGCGTCTACGCAGACAACGCCGTCAACGTCACTTAGATCGACGGCTTAAACTTTTAATTTAAAAAATCATTGATCTTTTTTTGAATAAACAGAAAAAAAACCTTTGTCAAAACGGAATATTATACATCAAGTACAGGTACTATCGGTAAAAAATACTATTTTAAAAGCTGCTGAAAAGCGTGATGATGAAGGGGTAGAGACGTAATAGATCGCATTCACTACGTGACGGATTTGGGAGCTCAAGTTCCACAACAGAGATTTTTAGCAAACGAAAATAATAAAATCCGCTTAATTTCAATGTTGAAAAGAAAATTCGAGAAGTCAAATGTAGTGATTAAGCAGGCTAAAGAAGATGGTGATATGCTCATAGTTACCACTGCAATTTCACTGTCCTCAATATATGATACCGTTGGTATAGTCGGCAAAGATATCGATCTACTAGTTCTACTGCTAGGATTGTCACTATCTTTAAACAATATTTACATGCGAAAACCTGTTAGAGGAAATACGACAGAAGAATATTTTTTCACAAAGTCATTCAAACATGACCTTTTTCTACGTGCATTTAGTGGTTGCAATACAACGACTGCTCTTTTAACCAAGGGAAAATAAAGTTTCTTACCATCGTCCAAAAGTAATCGCAACTAATTTACTGAAGTGTTCAAGAAACCGAATATGGATCCAGACAGCATTGCCGATGCAGGAGAACGATTTCTTGTAGCTTTATATGGTTGGAATATACAACGCGAAACACTGGATACATTGCCCTACCAACGTTTTGCAAAATCTATTACCAAAAGTAAATTTAATCTTGCTTCTCTGTCGCCAACAAGAGACATTGTACGGTAACACTCATTTCGAACATATCATCAAGTTCAAGCATGGTTTGGAAATGACAAAAATCCACAAGACTAGTGTTGGAAACGTTGTTATAATGGGATTATTCCAGTGAGAACAACAAATGGATCCAGCTCCTCAGACTTTGCTCAACTACATTTCTTGCAAGTGTAAAAAAAGTTGTGGCAGCGCGTGTGGATGTAGAAAAGCTGGCTTGAAGTGCTTCGTTATCTGTGGATATTGTAATGGACAATCCTGCGAAAATGTACCAGAAGTTCTGAGCAGATTCAAGGGACTGAGGTAATGCCACTTAAACGTTATTCGTATATATTAAACCAAGTGGTGGAACAATTCATGTATGAATATGAATAAAACAAAATTGTATAAAATCGGGTGTTCCTGTGAATTAGGTCTATTGGAGAAACCAAGAAAAAAAAACGCGCCGTCAACTCTACCTCATGGTGGGTGGTGTGGAAATGAGTAAGCAATGCCTGGATAATAACCAGATTTTATAGTAATAGATAATTTATAGTGCATAACAAATTAACATAAATAATTTTCTTAGATGGCGGCGCGCGCACCAACGTCGCCGTTGTTGGATAACTTGGTGTTTTCAGTAACATTCCTAACTTTAAACATATCCAAAAATTAGAACTACCGGCCCTTATGTAAGGTTAAAGTGTAAGGTTCCCGGGCTATAAAGTACCAAAATATTTGATCTCGAAAGAAGGGAATTAGTAACATATGTTAAAAACACGACGCGATTCTCTGAAGATCCATATCGCTGTGTTTAGACCTTTATGATGCAACACCGTTTATGCCATATACCTAATTTAACTTCATATCAAACAAGATTATTTTAAGTAATATAATCATTTTAACGATACTATTGAAACCATCTTGAATATTTCAAAATTTCTTCACGGTGGCACAATATCATCTGGGTTTTACTGATATGATAAATAGTTTTTACTTGGTATGCAAAACAGTAGTAAGGACCACTTTCTTGGATTTAAAATCACTCTGAAGAATATATTAATAATTCACTCTGTTTATTCTTAACTACTTTGAGTAAGTTACCAGCTGTCCCGCTATAACCACTAATTGTCAATTGGAATCCAGTACTGGAATTGCCTACTACAAATTTGTCGTAACGGGCGTACGCCTTGGTCCCATTATGTGCTTCCAGATCAACATACAGCTCATGGTTTTCATCTTTTGTAAGCTGCAACAAATACATGCCATTTGAGTTTCATGCTTTTTAAATGTTGACTGCAGTAGGGTTTTTAAATTCTTTGACTGGCAATAATTTTGCATTATAAACATTAAGGTTTTCGCTTTAAAGCGCAGTAAAAGTAAACTGTATTGCGAATATATTTTATTCTAAACAAGAAACGACACTTTTACACAAACTAAATATTTTTTAATTTGATATTAAGAAATATAAAGACACCCAATATATATTGCAAAATTAAAATTAACTAACAAAAAATAATTTTATCTATGTATAAAGGTATTACTCAGTTTTAAATAAATATCTGCTAACTGCAAGCTTCCATGCAAGTTGATGGTGTTGAATGCTGTCGTTAAAAACAAATGCAAACTATCTACCTCATGCATGTGTTCGAGCCCTAACCAGTGATCTCCCATTTTTATGCCAAATCCCTCGCTGTATTCTTTGTAATTTCTGTAAAAGTCGACATCAGCACTAAGCCTCTGTTGTATCACCTAAAACAAAACAATATATACATTTTTAATTGAAATATTTCGACAATTTTTAAGCCATCATTTCTTTGGATGATCATTTCTCAGGTCATTTAAAAAGCTACAGAGATGTAATTTGTAAATATGTAGTTATAATTTAGCATGTGTAACCTTGGGTACGGGCAAAATGGATTTTTGTGCTCAAAATTTGACAATCTTACTTCAGTAGCGGGAATAAATAGATAAGTACTACATTGTATAAGGGCTATAAAGGCATTAACACTGTGAGGAGGCTGTAGAGCAAGTGCCGAAATGGCGGCGCAGTAGTATTAAAATAAAAGTGAGAAATGTAAGAAAATAAATTTTAACAAGCATTTAACTTGGCGAACAATTATTTAAAAACAATGTACATATATGGATAAAATTTATTATGTAGGATTAGAGAAATGTATTAATTTTGAAAATTATTAACTATGATATTTTGATGCAGTGGGATGAAAGTGCAGGGTTATTTTATTTGATGTGCAGGAGTGGGGCGCTGTGAACGCTGTTGTAAGGGGCGATAACGCTCAGGATAGTTGCGATAGAGAGTTACGGAGTGTGTGCTGCGGTGCTGGAAGTGAGCGGTGAGTTGCGGTGGTCCAGTTCTGTACTTATTATATACAAGAGATACACAACCTGACAATACTACAATAGCCACATTCGTAGACGATACAGCGATAATGGTTGTTTGGAAAAATGAGAAAAAAGTTGACAGAAAACTGCAGCATACACTAGACGAGGTTTGCAAATGAAAAAAAAATTGGAGAATTAAGCTGAACGAAGCCAAATCCACTCACATAAACGACATAAATACCTTATTCCAATACAGCGAAATACCTTGGTATAACGCTAGACGCGAAACTCAAGTAGAAGGAGCATGTTAAGATAAAAAAAAACAACTTAATAATAAGTTCAGGAAAATGCACTGGCTAATGGGAAAATATTCTCAGATTACAGTGCATAACAAACTGATACTGTTTAGGCAAACACTGAAACCCATATGCACTTATGGTATAACTCCAAACCATATATAAAACCCAAACTTTCCAAAACAAAGTTCTATGAAGCATTACAAATGCGCCCTGGTACATACGGAATGATAATTTACACCGTGATCTAAAGATGCCCACCTACAAACATCTATTACGACTGCAGAACCACCAGAATGAAGAAATTCTGCAGCTAATTAATAACAGAGAGAATCTGTGCAGATTGGAGACTTGACTCTGTAATTCTGCTGCTACAAACCGCACAAGTGTTTTTCGTAATGTTTAAAACTTTGGTACTAGTCCATGAACTAGAACTGAACGAATCGGTTGTAATCGGTAAATCAGTATAAAAATATTATAAATAATAAATACTTCAAATATAAATAACCCAAATAACTTTTTAAACATAATTTTTCTAGTCCTAACTAATTAATTCTTTAAAGTTCAATTGAGAATTAAATACCATTGTAGAAGTAAAGTGTGTTCCGCCGCTTACGCAAAATCAAATTACGTTATTTGAAGCAGCAAATAGTTAGAAAAATGCAATTTAGAAAGACTACATTTCAAAAACCATGTGATAACTTTTTGCAAATTTTTTCAAAATTCCAAATGTATGTGGAAGTGAGAGTACTATCCCGCAGTTCTGATGTGGAAACAAGTGTATTCTAATGTGGATTTAGGCAAATGTCGATTCAGTGGATATTTAATTATGTCATATTTTAGTCTCTTGTTTCCACATCAGAAATGCGGGATAGTACTCTTATTTTCACATCAGAAGTGGGATAGTACTTTTGTTTCCACATCAGAAGAGCGCATTAGTAGCTCATAGCTAATTGAACTAAGTGAAAATTAGTTATCGTCGAGTTTTCCCTATAAGAGTACTTTGTTTCCACATCAGAAGTGTAGGGTAGTAGTTTTGTTTCCACATCTATTACATAAAATTTTTTTTTTTGCTTTTTCTCATATACCAGGCTAACTTTTAATTTTTAACAATAACAATATTAAATTAGTTGTTAATCGAAGATTCTACAGATATCCAAAAATAAAAATAGCTGATAACAAGAAATTTTCATTGAAAGATTATATGTTTATAAAATTGAAGTGTTTTTTAATTACGTATTTTCATATTCATTACAAATTATTTAAGATCAATTATTTTTATTCGAGATTATTAAGAGATTGATTACTTTATATTTGTATTCCGTAACTGGTTAATTTATATCATACATTTTATTTAAGCAACAGTATTATAAATAAAAACATATATGAAATATTTTGACTAAATCGACCGTTAAAACAAAAAAGTTAAATGTTTAAATTAGGTATGTATTCCTAATATTCATTTTTTAGCATTGAAAATAACGAAAACATACTTTCTAATAGTATTGAAAATTTGGTCAAGCAAAACATTAAATGATAGGATTACTCGAATCCTTTATTATATACAATCAGGTACAAAATATTTGAGGCATATTATCGAATATACTACCCATTTTTATTTCTCAACTTTACTTTTAAGAACCATAATATAGGTTGTAAAATTATGAGACACCCTTAAAAATATTATAGGGCATATAAAAATTAAAAGTGCAATAGTAAATATCGCAATGTTTATTTTCAACACACGGCTCTGTTATACTAAAATCAGTAAAAAAAAAGCTTAACATGTACCTAAATTATTTATCTAAGCTACACGTTTCATAGTTACTTACGCGTTTATAGTTACTTAAATATAATGAAACACACATGAAGAAAACATGATTTTACCTGCTGTAAAGTATCAAAATTAAAATTTAAAGAAAAGATTTACCGTCCATTTCTGTCCAGCCAATTTCAGATCACAGTTTACCTCAAACGGTGCACTAGTAATAGTTGGTTGGATGACGTATGTACCGGATATGTTGCCTATAACATCTTCACAGTCTAAGGGCTTATCTGTAAAGAATTCATCTTGGTCATTGTCGGCATGTTGCTGCAATAACAATAATTTAGACTTTTATTTGCGATGACACCAGCTGTAAGTGCATTCGAGCTTCCCAGTAAGTCTTTATCTCACAACTTGTTTAGAAATGTAAGTGCAGATATGTCTTGCCTACCCAAGCAATCGGGCAAAATGCGATCATTACTAACTCACCAATGCATTCCACGGTACCCGGTATCCATTCTCCCTTAGAGCAAACGATGTCATGATGTCTGAGGTCGCTGTTTTTTATGCTACAGTTGAAACGCAAGGTTCCTTTTTCTGCAATTACTGTACCCGGTACTGGGGCTTCCGCGGAGCCAACTATCAAATAGCTGCCATATTTAGGAAGATCCGGTAAAGTACAATAATTATTTCCTGTTCGAAACATTTAAAGTTATTGAAGCCAGAACTTTCTTTTAGTTTATAATTTATATATTGAGTGTTTAACATAATGTTCAGAGTCTCGAGTGGTTGTTAAATTTCGAGGAGAACTTACTTTGGCACTGAGGTGGTTCAGATGACCATATCCCATTTACACAGGTGATCTTGTCAGTTCCAGTGAGATCGTATAAAGTGTCGCATATATACGTAACCCCGGACAAACTGGAAACTTGAATCCCAGGAAGTAATTTATCGACATCCTCATTATAATTGATTCTACCGTTGTCTGGAAATGGAGGCAAAGTACAAGGTTTGACGCCTAAAAGCATTGTTAACATTGTAAACAATTTAAAATGAGTGGCCGTAACAATTAATATTATTGTTAGGGTCTCTTTTTACGCACCGAAACATCTGGGAATTTCCGGGAACCAATTTCCCTTTACACAGGCACTGATTGGTGTACCTTGTAATATATTTGGTGAAAAGCAGTCAAACTGCAATATTTGAAGTTCTTTAACCGTTGAACCTGCTGCTGGAGGGTCCGCCGAGCCAAGAATTGAGTAGTTGCCATTAGCTGGTGGACTAGGAACAATACAGGCGCTGCTTTCTGTTAGAATCATCCGTTCTTTTAAAGTTTTTTATTAAAAGTGTACAGAATTAATTATTGGACTACACTAGTTTAATAAGTAAGATTTGGTAGTCTATCGTCTAACACGAGATCAATACAGATTTGCTGTTGATCGTGGTCGCCCGAAATTACTTACTCTGGCACTGTGGTGGTTCAAACGACCATATACCGTTGTGACATGTGATCTTGTCAGTTCCTGTAAGGTCGTACAACGTGTCGCATGAATATACAACCACAGATAAACTGGAAACTTGAATTCCAGAAAGGGAATGATCGATATCTTCAGTAGCACTGATTCTACCGTTGATTGGAACTGGAGGTAAAGTACATGGTTCGTTGCCTGAAAAATGACGAAATATATTCAGCAACAATTGAATTGAAGGTTTAATTCTTTATAATGAGCTTTAATATCTGCTTGAAATAAGACTCAAATTTTTTTAATTTAGTTTATTAGCTCAAAATGTCATTTTTGATATATGATCCTCAATATTATTGACCATTTTGAGGTGCAACATTACCAAACATGTTCAATATTATATACAGGTGCACTAAAACTATAACGGATTTGTATTTGTAATAATTACGTTAATAACTTTGCACTCGATTGAGCTATATAAAAACTATAGTGAAAGTATTGAACATTAGTTTAAAAACAGATCGTTAAATAGTATCAGATAGTTAACTATCTAATGATATTTAATGCGTTAAAATTTTAATGAAACTTTACTATTACAATTATCATAATTAAATAAAAAGAATGCAAGAAGAAATAAATGCAACATATTGTATAGCAACTTAGTAAACATAAAGCTAAGGAAGAAATAACAATCGATATTATAAGAAAACGAAGAGACTATCATTGGTGAACTGAGGATTGCAGAGGTTCGTAAAAAGTTCAAGGTGATAACAGACATCTTGGAAAATACAGCAACAAAGTCAAAGAGAAACCGCAACAATTATTTGATGAAAAGTGCAAAAAGTTCATTAATGAGAAAAAACAAGGTAGGAAGAAGTTGTTTTGGAGAAAAACTAAGAGGAACGGATATGGATAAAAGACAATTAGGAAGAAAGATAGGAAACTTTTGAAAAAAGTAATTGGGAATGGAAAAGAATTGAATAAAAACAATTGATGAACAATATATTAAACGTGAGACCAAAGTTGCAATAAATCCAAAAGTTTTTTTAATAAAAATAATATAATATATTTATTGTATATGGCATTATGGCGTTACACACTCCATACATTTATTTTGCATTCCATTTCTGAATTCGCAAAAACGTAAAAATAAAGTATTTCCTTTCTTCATTTCATTCTCTTTTTTCCTCTCTCCTCTTTTTTATTTTCTTTCTTGACTCTTCTCAACATATCCTCTATCTTATTTTCAGTATCACTCCTAAACTCGTAATCCTCTCTTATATGCTCCGACGTCTCGCTTACACATTATGTAGAGCTTTACTTTAATTTTTTCCCATTATCTATTTCTCAGCCTTCCTCCTTCTTTTTAGTTCTGCCATCCATCTGTTCCTTTCTTGCACCTTTAATAGCAATATCGTAATGTGCTCCAGTGTCTACACCTCTGCCTTGCAAACCTTGCCCTTACTTCATCTCCGTCCACCCAGTGTCTACCTCCATTTTCTTCGATTTTTAATCTAAATTTCTTCCAACCTACTTTATGCCACTGTCATTTTCCTCATATATTCTGTCATCACACTTTTCCATATATTTCTGTACCTAGCGTTATAACTGCTGCTATCAATTTTCTGCCGTTCTATCTTATCCTTCATCTCCCCTTCCCTCTTTGCACAATGCACAATGTTATCGGGTTAAGCAAGACTCTACACTTTCATATTTTTGCCTATATTCACCCCCCTCCCCCATCTTACCCTTTTATCAGTACTTCCTCCATGTCTGCCATAAACAATGAAAAAAGTATGGGGCTTAGCAGGCATCTCTGCCTTACTCCTTTCTCCGTCACAAACTCCTCTAAAACTTACCCGCATTCTAGTTTTGCTGTAAAATTATTTTAACGCATCAATTATATTCTTTGTCACTCCTCTTCTATCCAGCACTCCCAATTACATTTCTCTCACCACCGTGTCGAATGCTGTACTTAAGTCCATCAACATAGCGAAGACCTTCCTTTTTACCCGATGCTGCTTAGCGTATATATGTTGTCTAGAGTACCCCTCCGAGAATTTGTGGCAAAGCCCCTTTCTCCCTCACATCCTCTTCTAATCTCTTTCTTATTATTTCTGCGTAGAATCTGTACTCTGTGCTCATTAACGTAATTCCACTGTAATTCCTCACATCATGCCTAATCCTCTTTTTAGCATAGGTATTAATGTGCCCGTCTTCCAACTTTCTAGGAAATCTCCACCCTTTGAAACCCCAATATATTTTCGTTCTTGTTTCCATGCTTTATTACTTATTCCATCTCTTCTTAGTGCTATCCTCTTCTTTAGATTCATAATTTTGCAATCATAATTCCTGCATAATTACATAATTTTAGTTCTCTTTTACTTCGTTTACCTTCTTGATATTTTCCTTTTCGGAGTTTCTCCTGGTATCCCTACGAAGTGATTGACACTTTCTTTCAGTATGGTTTTTCTTGTTTTTTTCTTTCTTCATTTATAAAATCCCAGGAATGTCTTTCCGATTTTATCTCTTTCATCCTTTGCTCCATTTTTACCTAAAACTCATTCTCTTTGTCTTTGATCTTTTTCTTGTATTCCCTCAGCTTCTAATTATACTCTTTTTTATCAACAAAGCCTAGTTCCTCCACAGTTACCTAAAGTTGCAGTTCCTCCACGAACTTCCTGTTCCTTTTTCGAACCAGTCGCTTTCTTCTTTCACACTTCTCTTTGAACTTCCAACTCTACCACGTAGCTTAGCTACCCATTCTTTGTTTTCCAGACACATGGTGAAACCATCTCAATCACATCCCAGCTTATGATTTAGTACCTCCAGAAATTTTTGTCCTTTCTATTTATACGTAGGACATTCTGGAAACATATCCGTATCCTCCCTTTTACATCTCTTTTATGTTCTCCATCCTTTTTTCCTCTGTTTCTGTTCTCCGCCACCCCTGTTTCTTCCTCTCCATAAACATATTAAAGTATTCCTTTATTTTCCTCAACTTTTCCCTTATTTCCTTCATCTCTTCTTTCATTTCTCTTACTGCTTCTAACATCCTCATAATTTTGTCCTCCGTTCCATCCTCTTTGCTCCCTTCTTGATTCCTCCTGCTCTTCGTTCCCTCAGATTTTTTGAACCAGTCCAAACACTTGCTTACGTCACCTATTGTTATTTTATCAAAGACTATTGTAAGCTCGAAGCTTTGTTTTTATATATTTATTTGTCTATAGCTGCCAGTAACTAACCAATGCGACCGCACGCTCTTACTCTGAAGTTTTTGTAGAGAAGTGATTTTTGAAGAGAAAGACTTTTGAGAAGACTTTTGAAGAGAAAGTGATTTTATATGTGGAAAAGAAGAAACTTTAAGCCGATGGCTTCGAACGCCTCCCTAACTTAAAATGAATAAAAGGATTTCGTTTGGAAATAATTGTTATAATTTATTATCAAACTTACTTAGATCTGCTTATGTAAATTGCAAACTAAAAATCCTGATATATAAAATTATAATAATATCAGTGGTATATAGTTAGGAGAGTTAGACTTTGAGGAAGAGCGATTGTAATCTCTAGCGAATTTATAAGAGCAATATTTTAAGAAAAATTAATGGAGCAGTGTATGAAGACGTACAGTGGAGAATAAAAAGAAATTATAATGTAATGTAAAAGAAAATTATATTGTGATGGAAATTAGAACAAAAAAGCACCAATGCTTAGAACATTTACAAAAAATGAATGGATGCAAAACCTCTAAGAAACTTATAGCAGGAAATGTTTAGTGTACAACAGTGCGAAGAGGACCACGGGTGAGATGGAAAGAACAAGTGGAAGAACACCAAAAGAGGACAGATGTGAGGAATTGAAAGATGAAGGCAGCCAATAGAAAGGTATGGAAAAAATCTTAAATCAGGTCAGAGTTAAACATGATTCCTTTGTTTATATCTGCGCGTAGTGTGTCGTCTAAAACAAGGAAGGTGGACAAAATTATACTACATTTGCTTTTTTATAGTATTAGAATAAAAATTATTATAATTTATTTCTTTATTAATACTTACAATAGCCAGGTAGACTGCTGTCTTGTAGTGCAAGTCCCACACTTGATAGCTTATTGCAAACTAACTCCAACGTTCATTTCTCACATTGAAAATTAAAACGCATTGCTAGTTTCAAAGTAGCCAGCATGTTGGCAGTAAACATCTATATTGTACATTCAGTTCTTCAGATATACACATTAACTTTATAATCACACCAAATTAATAACATTGCAAATTTAAATTCAGACAAAACTTCTTACATTTTTTTTGAGTTCAATCCACTCTTACTTACAAATATCTATTTTTGGGTTGTATGAGTGTAGTCGTATTAGCATATTTTATCATAAGCGAAAGTTTCTATTTTATTGCTTATTATACACACTATATATATTTTAAACGTCTAAGATGGCAGAGATCCGAACCATGCTGGAATGGATGCGTCTTTGTTCTATTGGAAGCAAATCGGATAATGGGGAAAACGATAAAGATAAAAAATAACCCAGAGTACAGTTATGTGTTAATAATAATTAATAGTAGAAATTTCAACTAATAATAAAGTGTACTAATGTGAAACAACTTAAATTCCCGCTAGTAAAATAGACACCTTATGCAGTTCGTTGAAATGGGAGCCCTTAATCCTAATAATAATTATTATAAAAAGAATTGTATTCAAATTTAGCTGCAAAATCTATCTGACAAAATAATTGTGCTCAAAACAATAATTAAACTTGAAATGGTTATTAATAATGGACTATGGTCTGCATGACAGCTTTTGTGGACTGTAAAACCTACGAACTCATTTTGTGTCGTTTTGCAATTTGGTTTTTTTTATCAGGACTGCTCCGGTGGAAGACTAACAGTAAAAACATTAAATTTTAAAATTCAATGGGCAAACTGTGAATTTAGGACAGTTGTAGTTGTAAAATAAATCATTTAATTTACATTCATAATTACCTATAAAATTATTTTTGGACTCCTTATAGTTGGAACAACTATTTCGATAAACACAGTTACTGGTATTTAAGGTTTATCTTACATACTTATAGTTCCTATTACGTAAATAGTATTACCTAATATGCAACATTTTGTGTTCTGTTTTACTGCTTTTTGAAATATAAGTCTATTCATTTGCTTATTGCCAGATAAAATAATAAAATACTTTTTTTTCTATTAGATTGAGATCATTCCAGTGTGATATATAATAATAACATAAAAATATAATATAATTTTTTTTTAATATAAAGGATTATATTCCGAAGTAATTTAAAAAAAGTGGCAGATTTCAAATAGTATATTTTCTGACCTAGCCTACTTGGAAACGTGTGATTTAAGAAGATGTAATTACAAGGTGTAAATATTAATAAACTCATAAAAGAAAACAACAAATAAATAAAATAAGTCTGTTATTTAATTCTGAGTTGTCTTTAACTCACCCGTGCAACTCGGAATGTCCGGCAGCCAATTCCCTTTTACACAAGCGCTGATAGGTCCACGTTGTAAAATATTAGGCGCAGGGCAGTCATATTGCAATATTTGAAGTTCCTGAACGGTTGATCCTGCAACTGGAGCGTCCAGAGAGCCAATGATCCAGTAGTTGCCTTTTTCTGGTGGATCAGGAACAACACAGGCGTTGCTTTCTGTTAAAAAGCATTAAAATTTCATGGATTATTGTATATATTAGGAATTAATTAATTTCGCTAGGTAATTAGATAAGATTTGCATTTTGAATTGTTTCAAAATGAGAATAATACAGTTTCTGTGCAAATGGTGGTGCTCACAAGTTACTTACTACGACACTGAGGTGGCTCTGCGCTCCATAATCCGTTTCGACAAATAACTGTTCTTTTCCCTACGATTTCAAAAAGTGTATTGCACGAGTACCTTGCTACAGTCCAATTGGGAACTTCTGTGCTCTGTATCAAAGGGCAACCCGAACCCGAGAGCTCATAGTTGCCATGTGCAGGATTTTCCGGCAAGTGACATGTTACTTTTTCTAGAAAATAAATGAATAAATTAGGTTATACCAGTAACATTCCCTATTTTAATTTTATCTTACTCTGGCATTCTATGAATTTTGTATCCCAGTTGCCATTAACGCAAACAGATGTGGAAAACAGAAATGGTTCGTAGCCCACGTCACAGTTATACTGAATGACAGTGTTTTCAGAAACAATTGCTCCGGGATCTGTGGCACCGATGGTCTCAAAAACTTTGTAACGTCCATTCTGCGGGTAATCAGGCAAGGTACAGCTGCTGCAATTTGAATGCGATTGTTTTGGATTAAAGTAAAAGCGATTTGTAATCGAAGAAAGTGTTCCACTTTATAATGAAGGTTCTTTGGATTTCAAGCACAACGCAAATATTCTACGTTCTATTGAATTAACAATTCTACCTTTTAAATTCTAAAAGTGTTTCATTATTTTTTTATTTCCTAGAATGTGTCAATTCATATACAACAATACTAATAACATCTGAATCTCACATCACATTTTCAATCACATTTTACACTCTATGTTGGTTAATATTATACCATATTTTGTATTTACCACCTAGCTGTTGTAATCGAAGTAATATAATAAGAGAAATAAATAAATATTGTATTTGTCATTCACCATAGTTCATCAAAATGGACATAGCTACTCTTATTTTGGATGAACTTTCTATAGTCTGTAGAGTTTCGTATACCTACGAAGATGTCTAGTTTATGACCAATTCTTTCGCCGATGCATTGGTCGTATCTTGTCTATTGCTTTGCCTCACGGACACATATCTTTTCCTAAACTGCATCGTTTTCTTTTCATTTACACATGATCACAAGTTTTATTTCAAATTAAAAAGCAATATTATTCCAACTTACTGTTAAAAAAAAATTAAATTTATATTTTAGTTTTAGTTATCGTTTACTCTTAATACCATGTGCTAAAAATTAAAATATTAATTAAAATTAAATTAAAACAGTAAGAGGGTATGGGCTTTACTATTCAGTAGTGACAAAACAAATTTTTAACATTAAACATTTATTTAAATGTAACTTTTTAAATGTAATTAACCGTAAAAAAAATCAGTGTGGAGGTACAAACCTCTTAATTCACCTTAAGTTGCAGTCTGCACTGCACAGCACGAATATCAGTTTGTTTGAACTCTCGGTGAGTTTCAATTTAACAATCAAGATCTAGTGCTAAGATACTTACGAATCACACTGAAGAATGGAGCCGGAGTCAATTGGCTCGCTGCAGAAAACTGAAATTAAATGCAATATTTAAAATAGCTGTACTGGATAAACTTGTAAACACAGAAAGAGATGCCCCAAATGATAGACAGAAACCATAGCTACAAGTTATTTTTGTGTAACTGCAAGAAACTAACATCTTCATTTATTATTATAGAATAATGTTAACATTTTCTTAACTGAGAAAATGCAATAAAATTTGTATCAATAACTGTAATTATATAAGTATTAATTATGATAAATAATCAATTTCAAACAAGAAACAATTTCTAAGTTAAATAATTTAAATTGCAGCATTCAAAACAATTACAAAATTAATATGAAAAAGCAACAAATAGAAAAGCAAAAATTACCGCAGAAGTGCAATTGAAAAAATAATAGTACAATGTGTTATCATTAGTGTTACTTAAAGTGTTCAAAAATACCTCGAGTTTATAAATTTAAAGGTACAAAAACGTCATTTTATGGTTTTAATAATGCTTAGAAAGTTCTTTTTATGATTTTAATAATTTAGAAATAAAGTATTATTTTCATAAAATAAACAAGGTCATCAAATAAACTAGAAACTTAAAAGTAGCGTTATTTTAACCTTGTATATAAGGCTTGTCTGGCGCGACAAGCCTTATATACGTGTTAAGCGCGAGGTTGTTGCTGGAATAAATTAATATACAACACTTTTATGAAGTAAATCTGTTTAACTTTATATATAATTTACTAGATAAGCCACAGCTTAGTTGTAATATTCTTTGTATATATATAAAAAAAATTTAATGAATAACTCAGCGTTAAAGTTATTGAGCTGAAAACTGTAAATTTATTTGTCTCATTTTGTCAGTTTGTAAAAGCTTTCTTCTAGAATGAAAAACATACATAGAGAAACAAAAATTGAACATAAGAGTAGACGAAGTAGGTGAAAGCAGTTATATGACGACCACTGCTGTGTCTTCGGCTTCGATACAAACCCGAGATTAATTTCTGAGTTTGGTTGGTAATAAATTGATGTTGAAAATATTGTTTTATACAGCTTTTGTTTATTGTGTATATATATCCAGTATATTTTTGTACAATAACTTTCATCTTTATAGTAGTAGTTAACATATAACAGTTGACTATTATGTACAGTTAAACAGTTAATACAGTTAAATATTATGCCCAGGAAATGAAAAGAATTAAATAAAGATAAATTCAAAACAAATATTAATAATCTTCAAAAGAAAGTTTAAGACAAATAAGCTGAGAAAATGCCAGACACTTTCCTCATAAGTAAAATATTCTAAATTCTACCAAAAAAATATTCAATCTTTCAGACAAGATTGCAATTATTCAAAAAGGCAAAAATAAAAGTATTGACAATTTAACAAGCTGACTCTGCATGGAAAATCAGATGACTATAAAGCTCTAAGAGAAATGAGATCAACAAATGTTAACGACAATGTTATGTCCTATAGACAAAATAAAACGAAAAGCAATTGTTATAACTATTTTATATAAACTATCTAAAAACATTTTTTCTAGTTAATTTAACAATGGTAATATTTTTGAAGTCAGAGTATTAACCATTGTTAATATTCTTTTTCTGTCGGTCATCATACTAACTCAAATGGCTTAGTTCTCTTTAATCATCTTGTCAGTCCATCCGTGTGCAGCAGGTGAAATGCTTCTACGTTGACATGGTGTTGGAGACGTTGCTCGTGCTTTCTTGCAATTTTCGTAATTTCTTATATCGCTATTGCGGACATACCATTGTGCATTCGCTATGTTCCTCAGAACTTTATTTTGGAAAGTCTAAATGCATATGATGTTGCATTTCTTAGTACAGCCCCGTAACTGGATTTCATATGTCCAAACTGGTTTCAATATTTGTTTTTACAGCATTAGCTTGTTGTGTATGGATAATGTGGATTTGCGTCCCATTAGCCAGTACATTTTCTATATCTTATTCAGTTCATCTCTCTTTTTCTTTACGTGATCCTTCCAACGAAGTTTGGCATCTAAAGTCATCCCTAAATACTTTGCTGTATTCGCATACGAAACAATTGGTCATTTTTTTATTACCGGAATGTAATTAGTTCTTTTTTTGGTGAAACTAACATGCATTGATTTCGTTTCATTTAATGCAATCCTCCTTTTCCTTGACCATGCACTTACGTTGTTCATGGCTTCTTGCACTTTTTTGGTTGCTTCTGGCATATTATTAGCTATCGCCATTATAGCCCTATCATCTGCAAACGTTGCCATTACAGTATCACTATTTGTTTTAATATCACTGGTGTATAGTGTGATAGGGCTTAGTACACTTGAGGAACTCCAGCGTTTATATTTTTAATACTTGAGAATTGATCTTCTACTTTGATTCTAAACAGCCTATTTTCTATATATGACTTTAGTAGTTCTTATATTGTTCCTATATTGTCTATATTGAAAATTGGGGTGTATTATTCCATACTGCTTGTTGAATATCAGTCACTAATTTTTCTGCTTCGCCATCTATTTGCCATCCTTTGTACTTAAAGTGCCATTCAGTGTTATCACTTTATCTAAATCAGTTCTAAATTTATCCCAGTCTGTCCATTTGTTGTCTAAGATGGGAGTCTGTTGCTTTTGATGATTTTTTCACTGAGTTTAAGCGTAATAGGTGTATAATCAGAAGACAGGTCCGCATTATCTTCAATGTTTATATAATTAGTGGAGACCTTCCTTAGTATGAAGAACTCAATCAAGTCAGGCCTTTTCTCTCTATCGACTGGCCAGTATGTTGGTTTACCAGTAGATTCCGTGTCACACATATTCTTTCATTGCTTCTAGCAATTCTTTGCCTTTCGTTGTAGTTATTCTTGTCCCCCATGAAATGTTTTTGGCGATAAAATCTCCATCAATTATAAACCGTTTACCCAGTGTTTGTAGAAATTGAAGATTTTCTGCTTTCTTAATATTATGCTTTGGAGTCCAGTATATTGCAGCTATTGTAATTTTGTAGCGGTTGCTATAGTTTCATACTTACTTTCCTCTTAATGGGATATCTGGTTGCGAATTATCACTACGGTTCGTCCTCTGGCTTTATTTTCTGGATGTTATATGCTGTAACTCCTAATTTTAACAAATCATTCTTTCTTAAATTGAGTTTCCGATATTAAACATATATCAATTTTTTGCTCCTCCAGAAAATATTTTTACTACGGACAAATTATTTTTTAGTCCGCTCGCATTCCATGCTGTTATTCTCAATGTATTAGCGCCTTCTTTTGATTTGTAAAGTTTACAACATTTTTAATGCTAAATTTTCAGAAGGTATTTTGATAACGGTATAGACATATTACAAATCAATCGAAGATTTTAAACATAATAGAATGTGGTGATTTACAACAATTGTATAATGAAAGAAAGGGACATCAAGAGAAGCGGCACATCGAGCCAGTTATTGATAAAACACTAAAACTGAGAACCATCATAAACATTTAACTGGCTACATAAACGGAAAAATGCTTTGCGCATAATTTCTAACAAGACCAAAAGCAACGTAGGAGCGGGATGCTACATAGAACGTGTGTGAATCATTCAAAGTTTTATTTGAACTATATTGAACTAGATAAAGCAGTTTAGGAAGTTATAATAGAGAATGGCACTATTGGATAAGGGTTACTTAAGGAGATGACAAAAAACCATAAAGTACCAAAAAAGCATTAAAAAACCGTAGAGATATAATGTGAACAGTTTATATATACCATAGTAGATAAAAGTAGGGGTGATGGAGATAAATGCAGGAAGCGTAAAAACCAATGTGAAAATATTAAGTTAAAAGCTTAGTTGGAGCACGTAAATTCTATTATAGAACACTTAAAAGATGATAATGAAGTATTACAACAAAAAATCCAAGAGCTTTACGATAATAAAGACGTATCGAAGTTAAATGACTAGCTAATTTTAGTAAGAAAAAATAAAATGAAACTTTAGAACGAGAAGATGTTGTTGTGGTACAAGAGAAGAATCATCATTTGCAACAAAAATTACATGAGTTTAAGAAATACAACAGTCGTAAAACGAAGAAGTTTTAACTGAGGTATAACATGACAAGAATTACAGAGCAAAAGGTCAACAGTTTAGTCAAGAACAATTTTCGATAATAGAACAAGAAACAAGAATATCACAATTAGACAGAAGAAATTTGCTTTGAAAGAAACTGTATTTGAATTATTTACAAGACTTGAAGCTAATACGAGTTTGCAACATATAATTTTAAAATTGAGACTCAAGGAGTTAAAATCTAAATTAGAATTAGAAGAGACAACAAGAAATCGACCAAAATCGGATATCGACAAAATCGTAAAAATCAGATATCGACAAGGGTGTATTGGATAGAAAAATGTCTGAAGCAACAATGTCAAGGAGCGCAGAACAATTTACCATCGCTAGAGAAACAGAGAATATTCACAAACTTAAAAAATTACGAAAACGTATTGAAGTCTCTGAAGGAGAATATGCACGCGCGTAAGCTGATCCTAGAAGTACAATACAAGGACAAAGTACATAAGAGTTCGTCATTTCATTTTCAGAAAAATAGTGCGAGAAAGAGATATAAAGTTAGTGGTAAAAACCAACTTGCAGATGGGTTTACAAAATCACTTCATGCACAAGAGACACTGAATGCAAAGATTGGTCTACTACGTATTATGGACTAGTTGGGTATAGTATAAAACAATATGGGAAAGTGTTGAAAATATTGTTTTATATAGCTTTTGCTTATTTATTGTGTCTACTATTTATTGTTACAATTATATTGCACATAATTCCAAACCAAAAATGTCTCTTTAATATCTTTGCTGACCATACACTTTAGAGATAATAAAATAGTAACATATATAAATAGTATGTTGATCTTAATCTTATTAGTCCATGTATAAGCTGCGTCGCGCAGTTAGTAATTGGCTCATGTTATTTTGACACTAGACATAAACTGTATCGCACAGTAATAATACAGTGTAACAAAAAACGCAAAAATGTAAAAGTAGTAACAATGTAATTTATAAAATTACTTAAATACAAAAAAAAACTTAACAAAATAACGATTTGAAAAACATTTACAAAAATTTAAACATACCTGAGAGCAGTTCTACTGAGAACACTAAAACTATTTTTAAAATATGCAACATATTGACCGTACAAATGATTTGGCTCACGCTTATATAGCTAACTCGACGAATGATACTGCAAATATTTGCGTAAACAAGGTCAGAGGTCGTGACGTCTGAGTGATGTAAAGAGGACGTATATTAAACAGATAATAGCAAAATATTAAAAAAAAAAAAAAAAGAACATGATTTCGGAGAATTCCTATTGAGATATTGAAGCAGTGCGGACGTTTTTTCTTCATTGATCAAATATAATATAATATAACTAGCAAACCCGGCGAACTCCGTTTCGCCATCAGATGGCTTCGTTTTATGTAACATTTCGCTTGGTGATTAAAAGATGAAGAAAAATTTTTTGTTTGTTTTATATTTGAAAAGGAAAAATTTTATTTTTTTCACAACAGTAATGAATTCATTTCGATTAGTGTTATTTAGTTGAACTTCTCTAAGTAAATGAAAGTGAATCCAAAGTAAATACTGAATCGAAGCGTTATACGTGTCCGCAAATTATCCGTTTCATTGAAGTGCCCATTGGTAAACCACATTTTTTGTTTTTTGGTCTGACGTTAACACAAACAAAGCGGATGGTTTCCCAACTCGTGAACACGCAACGTATAACTGCCCATGTGAAAAACAATGATTTTCTAAATTTATCCCGCAAACACTAAGCGATTGGCCTTGCGACTTGTTAATTGTCATTGCGAACGCAAGGCGAACTGGAAATTGCAATCGTTTGAAGTCAAACGGAAGATCAGTCGGAATCATTGGTATTCGAAGAATAAATACATTTTCACCTGCGTACTTTTTGTTAATAATGGTTGCCTCAATCAAATTCGGCATAAGTCTTTTTAGTGAAAGTCGAGTACCGTTGCAAAGTCGCGGTGGATTCAAATTACGCAATATCATAATAACTGTACCAACTTTGAGTTGCAAGTTATGTGGTGGAAATCCTGGTAACTCCAGAGAGTTCAAAAACTCCGTTGGATAATTTACTACATCATCGGGATTTGTTATGGAATCAACGGATTTGTATGTCACCAAATCGCCAGCAATTTTTGATTGAATGGTGAAATTCAGAGCGTGTACATCATTATTCTTTGCGGCAAGAATTGCTCGTTGACTTAACCAAGCATAATTCTGATAATTCTCACTAATGTTTGGGAAAACATTTTTAATAAGAGCTAATTGAGAGTCTACAAATCGGCAAAAGTCGTTGGTAAGAGTAATTAATCCAGATGTCGCATCAACTGGGACTTTTCCATTTCCAACAGCTAACAATTGTTTGGAAAATTGTGCAGCACTTTGATCATTTTGAAGTTGAACTCTCATATTAGTGGTTAGCGATAATGTTTTTACATTATTCCATAAAGGTGATGCCTTCAGGCAAGCATTCAATTCATCTGTAGGCGTTCCACGGGGAATTACTGGCAACGTCTGCCTGAAATCGCCTGCCAACAATATCATCATCACATGAAATCAACTGAGCAGAGAACAATGAGTAGCTGTCAAACAATGTATCACGCACCGGCGCCATCTACTTAAAATATTGGTTTGTATCTATGCTATGTATCGGCTATGTATATGCTATGTATATGAGATGGCGCTGTATGTAATAAAAGATTTTCTTGCTTTTCTGTTGAAACTTTTCTTGAATTCCTGAATTTTCTTTGCTATAAACCTCACGGAGCCCGAGACCTTTCCAACGAATGCAAAACCGTGAAAATCGGTTCGTGCGTTCTGGAGTTATAACGTCAGGAAGGAAAACCCGACTTATTTTTATATAGTAGATAATAATAATAAAATAATTAATAATTTTTAACAACTATATTATGAATAATAGATTCTTATGACAATAAGAAAATAATATTAAAAAATTTTAAAATATATTTTATATTATTAAATTATCTATTTAATTTAAGATATTTCTTAAAAAAAAAAAATAATAAATCTATAAATCATCAAAATCAAATGGTCTAGTGAGGTCGGTGTGACCACTAATTAACAGTTGTTACACTGACCAAGAATGGCAAACATGATGCGTTCACCTAACAGAACCATCCAAAAAAAGCCATGTGTTAGTGACAAGAAGAGTAGCTCACTAGAAAGTATGGCGGATGCTATACAAGACACGATGGGAACCATTTAAGAAAAGCATAAAGAGATAGAAAATCCGCGGGACGTTTGGCAAAACGTTTCAAACAATAGGAAGAAAAAAAGAGACATTCCAGATGCATCCAAGAATGTGAGGCAAAAAACACTAGGGGATTACTGGTTAAACCCAATACCATTAGCGAATAGGTTCGACGAACTTTCCGATGCTAATGCATCAGAAGAAGTTAAAGTTGTTGAACACAAACCACCACCACTGTTTATATATGGAGTCAACGACATCAAACCATTCACTAGCCTGCTAGATACGCACGCCAAAAACGCTTATCAAAGTAAGTTGATCGGAGGATCACAAGTAAAGCTGCAGCTCCAGGATATTGAAACATACCAAAGAATAGTGACACTCCTTAAGGATAGGAACACCGAGTTCCACACATACCAACAAAAAATGGACAAAAGCTACAAAGTGGTAGTAAGACACCTACATCTCTCCACGGATGAATCGGACATAAAGAAGGAATTAGAAAACTATGGGCACAAGGTCATTCGAGTAAGCAACAGCAAACAAAGAACCACTAAAATTCCTTTACCATTGTTCTTAGTAGAATTAGAACAAAGGCCAAACAACAAAGACATCTTTGACCTGGAATTCCTACTAAATAGTAAAATTAAAATTGAACCACCGAAATTCAAAAGGGAGGCACCGCAATGCACAAAATGCCAAAGATATGGTCACACCAAAACATACTGTTACCGAAACGCAAGATGTGTTAAATGCGCAGGCGATCACCATACCAGCCAGTGTGGCTGGAAGAACAAAGTAAACGAAAAAGTAAAATGTGTTCTCTGCAATAACAACCATACAGCCAACTACAAAGGATGCGATGTTTATAGGCAAATCGTAGAGCGCAAATTTCCTCCACTTAGACCCAGATTCTCAGAAACTGTTGCCCCATTACCATCACGCCAAGTCCAGCCAGGTACCTCCTTTGCGCAGGTTGCACAATCTGAACAAGTGCAACAAAATCATAGTGAATCGAACGTGCAGTCAAATGACATCGCCGAACTATAAGTTATGATGAAAAGTCTGGTGGAACAAATGAGTACAATGCTCAATCTCATCACAACCTTAGTTTTACGTTTGCCAATCTCTTCACGTCCCTAAGAATCGCACTCTGGAATGCCAATGGTCTTGCGAAACACAGCCAAGAAGTAAATTCCTTCCTTCTAAACCAAAACATTGACATTTCATACCACTAAAAGCTATATGAAGGTTCCAAACTATAGAATAAATGACACTAAACATCCGGACAATAAAGCGCATGGAGGAACAGTTATCATCATTAAGTCTTCTATACAACACCATGAAATTAATGAATATCGCCAAGACTTCCTGCAAGCAACAAGCATTGTAATAAGCAAGCTGAACAGACATTTAACTATCTTCGCAGTATACTGTCCACCGAAACACAATATAAAGTCCACAGTTGAAGAAGAAAATTGCTGAAAAGAGAAAGTTGAGAAGATCATGGCAAAACACCAGGCTCCCATGCGAAAAAACAAAATTCAACCGTGCTACATGCACGGAACTTAAATGTATGCTAGAAGACATGAAAGAGAAATCACTGCAAAATTATTTAGGTAATTTAACAGCTACAGAAACTACTAACTATTCACTGTGGAAAGCAACAAAGCGGCTTAAGCAGCCTACAACTTATATTCCGCCTATCAAAACGCCAGATGGTAAATGGGCTAGAACCAACAGTGAGAAGGTCACAATTTTCGCTGATTACTTCGAACAAGTTTTTAAACCATTTCCTCCAACCCGCAGTGAAGATGAAGAACAAATCATACATGAATTTCTAAGAGTTCCATCGCAGTCAAGTGAACCTATAAAACGTATAAGAGTCAAGGAAATACAAAACCTAGTAAAGTATAATATAAAAACCAAAAAAGCACCTGGTATTGACAAGATAAACGGAAAAATTCTGAAGGAGTTACCGGCGAAAGGAATGAGATACCTCACTATTTTATTCAACGCAATTCTAAGATTGAAGACATTTCCGCTTAAGTGGAAAACTGCAGAAATAATACTTATTCCAAAACCAGGTAAAGACGCAAAAGAGGTATCGTCATACAGACATATAAGCCTTCTTCCGGTAGTGTCAAAACTTTTTGAAAAACTTATTCTTAAAAGACTGAAGATCATTTTCGAAAATAGCAAACTAATTCCAACACATCAGTTTGGCTTTAGACAACAGCATGCTACAACTGAACAAGTACATCGAGTAGCCTGCACTATAAGTTCAGCACTACAGGAGAAGCAGTATTGATCAGCGATTTTTCTTGATATCAGCCAAGCATTTGACAAGGTATGGCATCCTGGACTACTGTTTAAACTAAAAACTGCACTGCCAAATGACTTATTTTAGATACTAAAGTCTTATATCACAAACAGAAAGTTTATGATAAAATATCAGAATGAAAAATCAACGATACGTGACATTGAATCGGGCGTTACTCAAGGTAGTGTTCTCGGACCGGTACTATATTTATTATTTACTTCTGACCTTCCTACCATGCGTGAAACAACAGTAGCAACCTACGCTGATGATACCGCAATTCTGGCACTTAATGAAGACTCCGTCATTGCTTCCGCAAAACTGCAGAAACATCTACTACAGATTCAGAATTGGTTAAAAGATTGGAGAATAAAAGTAAACGAAACTAAATCAGTTCACGTAACTTTCACACTAAGGAAGAATTCTTGTCCCCCAGTCACACTAAATAATTTACAACTTCCACAGGCAGAGAGAGTAAAATACTTAGGTATCTAGGTATTAAGTTTATCCACTTGGACAGACGCCTAACATAAAGAACGCATATCTGGAAAAAACGGTTGCAGTTAGAAGGTAAAAGAAGAGATATGTACTGGCTCCTGGGCTGGAAGTCTCAGTTATCAATCAGTAATAAACTACTATTGTTTAAGGTCATACTGAAGCCAATATGGACATATGGGATAGAGTTATGGGGCAGTGCCATCAATTCTAATATAGAAATCCTACAAAGGTTTCAAAATAAACTGTTAAAGCAAATCCTTAACGTGCTGCGATTCGTTCCAAACTGGTTAACACATCAAGATCTTGGGGTTCCATATATAAGAAGTGAAATTAAGAATATCAGCAAGAAATACGTAAAAAGATTAGAAGTTCATCCAAATGAATCAGTTGTACAACTTTTCCAGCATAAACCGATTAGACGACTGAAACGTAAAAATCCAATTGACCTACCAAATGTGGTGTAGAATAGACTCCATATGTACTAAATATGAATGTAATAGGTTAAGTCAAAGGGTGAGTCATCGACGGATGGCAAGCTCGCATGTCATTTTTATATATATTCCCAAAATTTAATTAATGTTCTTCGAGGACAGATTGTAAATTATGTATGTTGTAAAATAAAAAAAAAAAAAATAAAAAAATTTCGGAGAATTGATGTCATCTGCAATGTAATACTGCAATCTGTTTTTATAGGTTACAAAATTAAATTTCATTTTTATAACAGTTGTGTTGACTTGTAGAACTGAGTATATTTTATTCCATTTTACTTTACAAAGATAGATTTTAATATTTCCACAATTTAGTTGTTTTTCTTACGTAATGAAGTATCCACTTATGTGCTATTTCCAAATTTGATTGGTTTTCCAGTTTGATATAAAGATTCGGCGAGTTTGTTGTCAATGCATAGTAGCGATTTTTTTGGAGCTGTTAGGCGGAAAGGAAGAACTGAAAAAAGGATGGGGTTTTGGGGTACGATTTAAGGTTGTTATGTTAGGACTATGATAGAGACTGAAATAATATTTTAAGAGGAACAAAAGACAAAAGAAAATTAAAAGACCAATACAAAATACGGGAATAGTGAAACAGTAGTGGGATACTTTTGCGTTATATCGTGTCCAGTAGTTCTAATTATTGGATATGTTTTATAGTTTGGGGTTCTAATAAAAATTCCTATGAAAAAGCGTCCACAGTACCCGATATCATAACAAATATATCATCCAAAAATGTGTCTGTTAAATATTATTTTACTGCTAAATATCCTTTTACGTATATAGATTATACCTCACCTTCAGTGAAGAATTCTTTCAAAACCCATCTACTTTCCAAAAACAAACCAATTACCCGAATAACCAAATAGAAGACAATAATATATCCACTATCACTATATTGCCAGTCTCTTCATTCAACAAAGAAATAGAGGTTACAGCAGCTTCTTAAAAACGGCCAATTGCGTAGTAATCTGAGGTAGAAACTACCCAGTAAACAATTTGATGAAGTGTCCCTTTTTGTGACGTTTCTATCACTATTTTACTTCAATTATAGTTCGCATCAACTTTATCTTCATTTGTTTTCTGACAGATAGAGTGGTTTCGCTATTTGTAGGTGATAAAATAGACATTTCACAAGGACAACTGTCAGAAACTGAACTGTAAATGAACTCTTTCATGATAAAAAAAAGGAGACAATGAGTGAGCACCCAAAGAAATTCATAATGGATTTTAATAACTTCTAAAAATATATATAAGACCTTATTAGAGAGAATAACAAAATACCCGGAAGGTAAGCTATTACACTACGTAATCTATATCTCGATCTATAGAATGGTAAAATGACTCTAGATTTTTTTTTAATATAACGAATTATGTGCCTTATAGACAGGATTATACTCTAGGATTGCAGGCATCTGGGGGGTGATGACTTTCATCTATAAAAACTTTTATTCTAGAGAGTTAACTCTGCAAACAGATTTACAAATGATCGTAAATGAGATAATATTGAAAAATAAACCAATAAGCCAATTATAATATACTAGAGTTTACCCCGTCCTACCCCCGCAAAGCGACGTCTTTTTTGCGTGTATGATTTGAATCCAATAAAATAATTCATAATTACATTTCATATTTAACTCTATTTTTAAATTGAAATAATAAACCCGTACAATAATAAAATAATTTATTAAAATAAAAAATATTTTCAATTTATGCGTTATTTGACCAAATTCTTTTCAAAATTTGGGAATTTTTTTTTTGATTCGTAAATAAGTTACCAAGGTTAGCTTATATATAAAATTTCAACTTTCTAGCACAATTTTTACTCTCGGCAAACACTGCCTCCGTGCCCCCAAATAAAGTTTTGAAATTTTGATTTTTTTTTATAAATAATATACTTAATTATTTTAGAATCCAGAATATGAACTTTCTCCAAAGTTCCCTACCAGGCCCCCGAATTTCTTAAACCCCCCTTTTTTCAATTTTTGAACTTATAATTTTTGAGAAATGTCAGCATTACCTTAGTACACATGCAAAATTTCAACTTTCTATCTTTTACGAATTAAAAGTAATACAGCAAAAAAGGGTTCACTTTTTTCACAGTTTTTCCAAAATTACGGGTTTCCAGGAAATTCAGGGAAAAATCCGGGGACGCCAAACGTCTTAGAATTTTCTTCTCTACGAAATTGGATATTTTCAAAAACATTGGTACAACCGTTTTCGAGCTACCATACAAAATTCAGTACCAAACATATAAGATTATAAGAATAGAAACATATAAGAATATAAACATACAGTTGGAACATTATAATATAGGATCATCAACCAGCTACCTTACTTAAATTATATTATAATGGGAGATTACATTGTTTATAATTTATTATGGGGCTGTGAATATAAATGTAGAAGAAGTAATATAATAGAAAAAATAATTATGGAGAACGCAGACCTCATACTACTCAATTCAGTAACTCCAACTCATTTTACGCCGTCAAATGTAAAACTCTACACACTGGACTTAACTATAACTACTACAAATTTAGTATCGAATCTTGAATGGAGCGTTACTGATGATCTCTATTTCAGTGATCACTTTTCGATAAAAATAATCAATATACAACAAATAAATGAGCCCTCACAACAAACAGGGAATTTCAAAAAGGCAAACTGAAGTTCATTAACAATCATACCAACACAAAAAGATGACAGTAATGCAGATATTAAAGAAATGGTGCAAAGAAAGCAAAGAAAGAAAATGCTAAGAAAGTACAAAATACCTTAAGACTTGAAATTTTTTATACAATATAAGAAGAGCCTTGGCGCGAAAAATGATAATAACCAAAAAGGAAGAATTTTGGAATTACTTCATTTCCAAAATAAATGTGAATACCCTCATTGATGAAATGTGGAAAGTAATATACATTTTGAATAGTAAAAGAAAATCAATTGAAATAAATACAATAATAACTGACAATGTACTAACCATAGACAGAAAAAAGATAGCAGAGCATTTCGCTAAATATTACAAAGAAATAGGAGGCGATGAAGATTACAAACTGGAATTCATACGATATAGGGAAACACAAGAAATGAACGAAGATAATTTCAAAACTCAACAAATCAAGAATATATGGTAACTTATAGTTTCACATAAATGAGTTAGAAGCTGTCATTACGAATCTTAAGGATGCTGCACCAGGATCTGACTCCATTTACAATATAATGCATTTGGACTTAGAAACGAAAAAGTAAATAAAAAGTTAAACTATTTAATAATTTCTGGAACAGTAGCTGTATCCCAGATATCTGGAAAATAGCTTGAGTTATACCTATATTGAAACTATAAATACAAATAAGAGATCTCATAGATCAGGAACTTAATAAAATTATAAGAAAAAATGGTTACTAAAAGATTAACTTAGCTAAAATAAGTTCAAGGGTTTAGACCACATCGCTCGACAAATGACAATTTAGTGGCACTGACATTAAAAACGGCATAAGAAGCAAAGAGTACGCTATTGCGGTTTTCTTTGATATAAAACAAACCTTCGATAGAGTGGGAAAATACAACATCTTAAAAGTAATGAAGTTATGGCATCTGGAAGCAGAACTACCGAACTTTATAAACTTTTAACAAATAGGAACATTCAGGTAAAAGCAGAAAATCAAACATCTAGTAAACACGTAGAACCAAACGGAGTACCGCAAGTAAGCAGATAGAGTACAATCCTCTTCAATATGACTGTCAACGATATTATTTAATATATTCCTTATCCTGTAAAAGTCAATTTGCATGTTGTCGACCTGGTTATTTATATGAAATCATCCAACATAAAGATAGTGGAACAAAAATTACAGGAAGCCCTCAGCAGCATGTTTCTGTGGTCTAACATAAACGTATTGACTTTTTCAAATACGAAAACTAAATATGTAACATTTTACAATAGATCTTATAGATCTAATATGAACCTGTATCTTCCAAACCAACAAATTGCGCAGAATCACCAACACTTCTTGTTAGGCTTAATATTTGACAACAAATATCCTTAGAAACCACATATTGAAAAAATTAAGGCAAATTGTCTACAATCTTTAAATTTACTAAAAGCAATAGCATTATCAAAAAACGCATCTGCTGATCGTATGACTATGTTAAACTTAAGCTGCAGCATCATACTATCCAAACTAGATTATGGATCAGAAATATATTATACAGCAAAAAAAAAGATACTTGAAACAGTTAAATGTAATACAAAACTCAATCATACGGCTAGGTACTGGCGCTTTCAGGACTACCCCGATAACAAGTCTATTTGCCGTAACTGTAGAAATACCATTAGAACTTAAAAGAAAACTAAATATTTTGTAATATGCTATACAGATTTCCACTACACCTAATAATCCAACACATGATATTATATTCCTTCCAATGTATGAAGCAGCATACAGGAAACGGAATACAATAATAAAACCTTTCAGTCTTCAGATTAAAGATATAACAGCAGAAATAAACATAAACATAAATTCTTTATCAGACACGATAAAGTTACCTATTCAAAATAGATTCCACCATGGAATCCAGTCTCAGTTAATAATATAAATAATCTTGCCAACTTAAAAAATTGTTACTGTACTAGAGATATACAGAAAACTGTTCAACGAAATTAATGACCACCACAAAAATTATCAAATAATATATATGCAGATGAATAAAAAACAACAGATATAACGGGTTCCGCTTATATAACAGACTAAAAAAGTTTTAAATTTAATCTCATAAATATCAACATTATTTATATAGCTGAACTCTTGGTACTAAGCTTCCGAATGGAGTAAATTATTAACATAAACTTAAAAAACGTTATAATATGCAGTGACTCCTATAGTGCTATAATAGCTATCACTAATATTTCAAACACAAAGATCAACCCTATCGTTACAAATATACAATATAATTTATACATTTCAAAGGCAAGCAGCATTAAACTGATGTGGATACCTGGACATTGTTAGCTGCTATAGAAGGAAGTTTAGTCTATGAAATATTACACTTAGACTTAATATATAAAGGTATAAAAAGCAAATTTAAAACCAGTTAAAACTAGACGCAAATAAGTATCAACAAATTGAGATTGATTAAGGAGAATACAAAAAAATAGCAAACTTTTATCAAAGCAACAGAGAATTTGAAAAAGCCACCTTCAGGCTACGAACAGAACATACGAGAAATTTGATTGAGAAAAACTTGAGAAATTTTACTTTTTTAAAGACAATTTATTGTTTGGGGAAACGGGAAAACGTCGTAACTAACAAAAAATTGTGGTGCCGATATTTTAACGCAAGACCGTCTTCTTCAACTTTTTTAACGTTGTTATAGTTGGTCACTTAAGAATTTCAAAAGCAACTTCGATATTTTACGTTTCTACAAAACAAATGCTTATGTTTTACGACAAATGATATTATTTTGTTCTGTAACATTGTTTGTTACATTTTGTCACATTTTGTCGTATCCTGTATAAATTATTTTGATGATATTAAAATTTATTTTCATATATTTTATTCAACTTATTTAGTATAGCGTTTTATTTTTTAATAACACGGCGTCTGTGTGTTCACGTTCACATAGGCATTCACAAAATAAATTAAAAATAGACAGCACATTTATGATTTTTAGATTAGAAGGGCAGAATAATTGTGTTAATTGGAGGAGACAAGTTAAAATTGTTTTGGATTACCATATATTGTTGTATATTCTGGAAAGAACAAAACTGTCTCCTAGAGTGCCATTTAATTACTCGGATGTTCAAAAAGCTTTTCGAGAAAGAACGAAGATAGTTCACAGAGGATTTATATCAGGCTTTGAACATTGTCGGCAGTAGCTTAAGTGAAATTTTAGCAAAGCTTGTGAGAACATGTAAAACGGCAAGAGAAAAGTACATAGCTACTTAGAATTTTTATTTTTTAACAGCATACAGAATTTACAATCTGTACTCGAAGAACATTAATCAAATTTTGATAATATATATAAATATGACTTGCGAGTTTGCCATCCATCGATGACTCACCCTTTAAATTAAGCTATTACATTAATATTAAGTATATATGTAACCAATTCTACACAATATTTGGTAGGTCCATTGGATTTTTAAGTTTTAGTCGTCTAACCGGCTTATGTTGGACAAGTTATACAACTGAATCATTTGGATGAACTTGTACTCTTTGTACGTACTTCTTGCTGAAATCCTTAATTTCACTTTTTATCTATGTAACCCTAAGATCTTGATGTGTTAACCAGTTTGGAACAAATCGCAGCACGTTAAGTCGCTCAGTGGATGTCAAAATATAGAAGAGTATGTGAGCAAAATTATGTCAACAGCTCATAAGCTGCGCAACATTGGCTTTAAAGTGGACGACGAGTGGCTCGGGACGTTGCTGCTCTTCGGTCTGCCCGAATCATATCAACCAATGATTATTGCGATCGAAAGCTCTGGCACAAAAATAACTGCAGACAGTGTTAAAGCAAAACTATTGCAAGATGTTAGAAATTCAGACAACAACACAACGGCTTTTGCTGTCAACAAGAAGTTTCATAATAACTCTGTAAACAAGAAGTTCTCCAAGGGTCCGAGATGTTATTCCTGCAATCAATATGGACATAAACGCTCTGAATGCAACAAACACAAACCCAAGAACAAGACACAGAAACCTAGCTCTTCTTATGCCGCTGTGTTTGTTGCATCATCCCACTATGACGATGCTTGGTACATAGACTCCGGTGCTTCAGCACATATGACTAAGACCAAGAATATAATTGTAAAGGAAACTACCCCTATAACAAAGAACATTCGAGTTACTCAGGAGATGTGAGCTTAAATATTTATGACCAAAACGGGCAAGAGAATAAGATTCTGTTCACAAATGTCTTATATGTTCCTGAATTGGCAACTAATCTGATATCTGTAAGCCAAATTATTAAAAATGGAGGCCAAGTGAAATTTGATACCTCAGGCTGTGTGATCATGAACAGCAAGAATCAAATAATAGCAACTGCGAGCATTGTAAATAACATATACCGGCTGAACATGTCCAGTGTTGAACATGAACAAGATGCCTTTTGCTGGCACCAGAGGATGTGTTAAGTTTTATAAAAAACCCTTTGTTTTTTATAAGTGACGTCGCGTAAGAAATTAATCGAGCGCGAAATTTATTTTGTATTCTTTTTATATATATTTTATTCAATAAATCGCTATCGGGTTGTAGGGATTTATTAGTGAATAAAATAACGGATGTAAGCTGTTACAATATATTTATACCTTTTTAGTACGAACTTCTAATTACAACTAACTCTTAAAACTAAATCTTAATACTAAAACTAACAATAAATCTAACTTTAAAATCAATGTACAATGCACAATGGACGAAGACAACAATATAACAAAAATTCCTTTATCTTAACGGAGAAGGTTCTATATGACAATGAAACATTTAAACAATTGAACGTGATGCAAACAGAGTTAAATTAAATATTCCATGTCAAGTGAAACTACATAAAATGAGCAACAAAGGTTTTGCTTCTACCAATGCAAAACTGAACAGGATGGGACATCTTAATTTTTAAACTTTGAAAAAAAGTGTCTGATAACACAGAGCTTTTAGCTTTTTTAGGAAAAACAGAAAATCTGACATGCATAACCTGTAAAGAAGGAAAGCAGACACGGTTACCTTTTAAAAGTGATGGATTAAGAGTCACCAAACCCCTAGAACTGGTCCATTCTGACGTGGGCCAATGGAAACCCAGTCTCTCGGTGGGAGCAGATATTTTTTAACCTTCCTTGATGAATATTCCAAGAAGATTTCGGTATACTTTCTTCACAACAAGTCTGAAGTGCTCAGTAAATTCAAAGAATTTAAGCAAGAAGTTGAAAATCAATTGGATGCTCGTATAAAGGTTCTTCGTACAGACAACGGACTTGAATACGATAACAAAGCCTTCTCTGATTACCTGAAAGGTGCCGGAATCATCCATCAAACCACCACACCATACACGCCTGAACAGAATGGGACTGCGGAACGCATGAATCGGACACTGGTTAAAAAAGCGAAGTGCATGCTACTCAACGCTGGTCTGCCGAAGTTGTATTGGGCAGATGCAATACACACTGCTGCTTACATCATCAATCGTTCCCCAACCAGATCCTTGGCTTTCAAGACTCCTATGGAAATGTGGTCTGGACGCAAACCAAATGTTGATCATATGCGTATATTTGGCTGCGAGGCAATGGTTCATCTGCCTAAAGAAAAACGCAGAAAATAGGACCCAAAGGCTCACAGAATGATTTTTATTGGATACTGCGACCATACAAAAGGATACAGATTCACATTACCAAATTCTAGAAAGGCAATAAAGAGCAGAGATGCTACATTTCTTGAATCCTCAGTGAAGAGAGACTTTGTTTCGGTAGAATTGTCTGAGACAGACACTGAAAATGACAAAATAAATACAAAAAAGGAAGATGTAAGAGAGAAAGAAAAAACGGAAGAGGACAGCTTGATTGACAATGACACAAATTCAGAAAGTTCATATGAGACAGTGAAAGGAAACAGGTCAACGTCCAACAGTGAATACTTACCTGACACCAGTATTGATTCTCCTCCTGTCAGTAATGTGACATTGAGACCAAGAAATAAAACAAAAAATAAGAATTTCAACTCACCATGTACTGAAGAACATACTCATCTGTGTTTATTCTCATCCTGTGTTCCTGTAACATATGAAGAAGCAGTACATTCAACAAATAAAAATGAATGGATAAAGTCAATCAATGAAGAACTTGATGCTCATAAGAAAAATAAAACCTGGACATTGATAGAAAAACCTCCAAATGCCAAAGTGATCGGCAGTAAATGGGTGTTCCGAATAAAGGAAGAGTCAACGGGTCCACGGTTCAAATCGAGACTTTGTGCTAAGGGATTTGCACAAACCGCAGGTATTGACTACACAGAAACCTTCGCTCCGACTGTAAGGTATGATTCAATACGTTTATTGCTTTCCATGGCTGTTCAAAATAAACTTAAAATCTTACAACTTGATGTAAAAACTGCATTTCTATATGGTGAACTTGAAGAGACCATATTTATGTCTCCGCCTGAAGGTCTATCCTGTGAAAACAACATGGTATGCAAGCTCATCAAGTCGCTGTATGGTTTAAAGCAAGCCCCCAGAAGCTGGAATAAGAAATTTGACTCAATATTAAAGAAATTTGGCTTCATCAACAGCAAAGCTGATCAATGTGTGTATGTTGGTCATGTCAATAATGAGAAATGCTATCTTTGTCTGTATGTGGATGATGGCCTACTATTTTCTAAAATTGAATCCACTCTGAAAGAAATAACTAAAGAACTACAATCTGTACTGGAAGTAAAAATATTGAACACACCAAGTAATTTTGTGGGCATGCAAATTGAGATACTTAGCAACGGTATTTTTATACATCAGACCAAGTATGTTGAACAACTGTTAGAGAAGTTTAATATGACTGATGCTAACCCGAACATTGTTCCAGTGGATTCCTATGTCAAGCTACAAAAGGGAGATGGAGAACCAGAGAAAAACTATCCATACAGAGAAGCTGTGGGTTCTCTTATGCATCTGGCTACAGTTAGTCGACCAGAAATTATGTTTGCCGTGAGCCTGGTGAGTCGATTTTTAAGTTGCTATAACAAATCACACTGGAACGCTGTCATGAAGATCTTCAAGTATCTGAAGGATACTAAAGATTATTGCTTGTACTACTCATCAACATCAGAGCCACCAGCTGTTACTGGTTATAGTGATGCTGATTATGTAAATGATATTGATACAAGACGCTCAGTTACTGGCTACGTCTTCATAAAGAATGGTGCTGCTGTGACATGGTCCAGCCAACGCCAACAGACGGTTGCTCTGTCAACAACAGAAGCTGAATTTATTGCAGCCTGTGCTGCAACAAAAGAGGCTATGTGGATAAAGCAAGTGTTATGTGATATTGGTGAATATAAACAAGACACTATGTGTTTACATTTGGACAATCAAAGTGCCATCAGTGTAATCAAGAATATAAATTTTCATAAAAGATGTAAACATATTGATATTAAGTATCACTTCATAAAAGAAAAATATTTTCAAAAAACTATAGATCTTAAATCTGTGAGCACTGCTGATCAATATGCAGATATATTAACTAAAGCATTGTCAAAAGAAAAATTCCAATTCTTAAGATCTAAACTTGGTATGTTTAACTACAACTCTGTTCCTAAGTGATATGTCAGAATATCTTGTAGTATAACTTGATTAATATTTTCATGTTTTTGATACTCAATTAATTATGATTTATTGTTAGAATGTCTAAATTTAGAGGGAGTGTTGGATTTAAATTTAGCGCCCTCTAGTAATTGACACTTCTACTTTTCTTCTTCTTTTTACTGTCTGTAATTCTGTACTCTGTGATATCACAAGGCATGTGTACTTTTGGTTAATAAAATATACCTGATTAATATAAAATAATAGTTTATTTCTGCTAAATATAATATTTATTTTAAAACCTTTGTAGGATTTCTGTATTAGAATTGCTAGCACTGCCCCATAACTCAATACCATATGTCCATATGGGCGTCAGTATGACCTTGTATAACAGTAGTTTATTACAAGTGGATAGCTGAGACTTCCAGCCCAGGAGCCAGTTCATATCTCTCCTTTTACCTTCTCACTGCAACCTTTTCCTCCAGATATGCGTTCTCTATGTGAGACGTCTGTCCAAGTGGATACCTAAGTATTTTACTGTCTTTGCCTATGGAAGTTGTAAATTATTTAGTGTGACTGGGGAGCAAGAATTCTTCCTTAGTGTGAAAGTTACGTGAACTGATTTAGTTTCGTTTACTTTCACCCTCCAATCTTATAATCAATTCTGAATATGTAGGAAGCAATGACGGTGTCTTCATGAAGTGCCAGAATTGCGGTATCATCAGCGTAGGTTGCTACTGTTGTTTCACGCATAGTGAAACAACAGTAGCAACGTTGGAAGGTCAGAAGTGAATAATAAATATAGTACTGGTCCGAGAACACTTCCTTAAGAATCGCACGATTCAATGTCACATATCATTTGTCAATAAACAAATAAATCAATAAATTTAGTAAATGATTAGCATAAAGTGTTATCCTATATTATAATGTTCCAACTGTTTGAATCTATTCTTATATTCTTATATTCTTATGATCTTATATTCTTATATGTTTGGTACTGAATTTTGTATGGCAGCACGAAAACGGCTCCAGGGAAGTTTTTAAAAATTTCCTATTTCGTAGAGAAAAAAATTCTAAGACTTTTGGCGTCCCTGGATTTTTCCCTGAATTTCCTGGAAACCCGTAATTTTGGAAAAACTGGAAAAAAAGTGATCCCTTTTTTACTGTATTACTTTTAAGTCGTAAAAGATAGAAAGTTGAAATTTTGCATGTGTATTAACCTATTTAAGGCTGATATTTCTCAAAAATTAGAAATTCAAAAATTGAAAAAGGGGAGGTTAAAGAAATTCGGGGGCCCGGTAGGAAACTTTGGAGAAAGTTCATATTCTGAATTCTAAAATAATTAAGTATATTATTAATAAAAAAAAATTCAAAATTTCAAAATTTTATTTGGGGGCACGGGGGCAGTATTTTCCGAGAGTAAAAATTGTGCTAGAAAGTTGAAATTTTGTATATAGGCTAACCTTGGTAACTTATTTACGAATCGAAAAAAAAAATTCCAAATTTTGAAAAAAAGTTGGTCAAATAAAGCATAAATTGAAAATATTTTTTATTTTGATAAAAAAAAAATATTTTTTTTGTCAATTTATTATTGAGCGAGTTAATTATTTCAATTTAAAAATAGAGTTAAATATGAAATATAATTACGAATTATTTTATTGGTTTCAAATCATACACGCCAAAAAGACGTCCCTTTGCGACGGGGATAAACGTTCCCGGAATTTAAATTTTTACATGAAGTTCAAGCCACACACACAAAAGGCAAACGTCGCTTGCGACGGGGGCAAAAGCTAGTCATCTTACTATTATAATGTTCGTAATGTTCCAATTTAACATGGAAAACTCATAAGAACTCATAGATATTTATATATATATACTAGCTTTTACCCCCGTCGCAAGCGACGTCTGTCTTTTGTGTGTGGCTTGAACTTCATGTAAAAATTTTAATTCCACCAGAGTTTACCCCCGTCGAAAAGCGTCTTTTTGGCGTGTATATTTGAATCCAATAAAATAATTCGTAATTACAATTCATATTTAACTCGACTATAGTTTACCCCCGTCGCACAGCGACGTCTTTTTGGCGTGTATCATTTGAATCCAATAAAATAATTCGTAATTAAATTTCATATTTAACCGTTCTATTTTTAAATTGAAATAATAAATATACTCGCACATATACATTCACACATATAAATTGACTAAAAAATATATTTTTTTTATCAAAATAAAAAATATTTTTAATTTATGCGTTATTTGACCAACTTTTTTTCAAAATTTGGAATTTTTTTTTTCGATTCGTAAATAAGTTACCAAGGTTACCCTATATACAAAATTTCAACTTTCTAGCACAATTTTTACTCTCGGAAAATACTGCCCCCGTGCCCCCAAATAAAATTTTGAAATTTTGAATTCTTTTTATTAATAATATACTTAATTATTCTAGAATTCAGAATATGAACTTTCTCCAAAGTTTCCTACCGGGCCCCCGAATTTCTTTAACCCCCCCTTTTTCAATTTTTGAATTTCTAATTTTTGAGAAATATCAGCCTTAAATAGCTTAATACACATGCAAAATTTCAACTTTCTATCTTTTACGACTTAAAAGTAATACAGCAAAAAAAGGATCACTTTTTTTCCAGTTTTTCCAAAATTACGGGTTTCCAGGAAATTCAGGGAAAAATCCAGGGACGCCAAAAGTCTTAGAATTTTTTTCTCTAAAAAATAGGAAATTTTTAAAAACTTCCCTGGAGCCGTTTTCGATATGCCATACAAAATTTGAACCAAACATATAAGAATACAAATATACACCTGGGACATTATAATATACTAGCTTTTACCCCCGTCGCAAGCGACGTCTGTTTTTTGTGTGTGGCTTGAATTTCATGTCAAAATTTAATTCCATTTTTAAATTGAAATAATAAATAAACTCGCACACATGTAAATTGACTAGAAAAATATATTTTTTTTAACAAAATAAAAAATATTTTTAATTTATGCGTTATTTGACCAACTTTTTTTCAAAATTTGGGGATTTTTTTTTCGATTCGTAAATAAGTTACCAAGGTTAGCCTATATACAAAATTTCAACTTTCTAGCACAATTTTTACTCTCGGCAAATATTGCCCCCCGTGCCCCCAAATAAAATTTTGAAATTTTAATTTTTTTTTTTTAATAATATGCTTAATTATTCTGGAATCCAGAATATGACCTTCTTTCTCCAAAGTTCCCTACCGGGCCACCGAATTTCTTCAACCCCCCCTTTTTCAATTTTTGAATTTCTAATTTTTGAGAAATGGTGGCATTGAATACCTTAATACACATGCAAAATTTCAACTTTCTATCTTTTACGAATTAAAAGTAATACAGCAAAAAAGGGTTCCCTTTTTTTCCAGTTTTTCCAAAATTACGGGTTTCCAGGAAATTCAAGGAAAAATCCGGGGACGCTAAAAGTCTTAGAATTTTTTTCTCTACGAAATAGCAAACTTTCAAAAACATTGACGGAGCCGTTTTCATTCTACAATACGAATTTCAGCAACAAACATATAAACATATAAATATACAGTTTAAACATTATAATATAGGACTAGCGCTTCGCCCCATCGCAAAGCGACGTGTATATAATATTTGTGAATAAATAAAAGTTATTTACTAAATTGAAAATAATGCAAAATATTATTTTTAAGTAATTTTCGCTAAAATATATCCCTTTTTAAATTTATGTTTCCTTATTTTGTTATAATTCTTTCATTTACAGTAATAAAGCACTGTATTGACCGGTCACCAGTGCCCCCGCCCATAAGCCCTAATCATAACCTCTTCTATGCGCTCTTACGTTTCCAAACTTTTAATTTGATTCCTCTAAACTTCCGCCATGGAGCACCTTTTTCCTTCAGCACTCTGTATCGCTTCTTTCCTGACCATCGTCGGTCCTTAGAGTACTTTCACAGTGCTTCCGCTTTAGCACTATAATTAAATAATCCTTCGTTTCCTCCTCTCTGTGTAAAATTATTATTTACCCTAATGAAGCACAGTATTGAACAATGTCCACTGCCCCGCCCCTAAGTACCAACCATCACCGCTTGACTCCATGCTCTGTATCGTTCTCGCACTTTCATTTGTATTCCTCTGCACCTCTGCCACAATGCGCCCACTTGCAACACCACAGCACACCTGAGCATCATCGCTCATTACGGCACTTTCCTATCGCCCCGTTTTACCGCAATCATTAAATAATCTTGCGCTTTCACCCCCTGCGTACTAATCTCTTAGCAATTAGTTTTCAAAATTAATACTTTACTGGCAACCTACATATTAAATTTCACCCTTAGAAGTACATTAATTTTTAATAATTATTCGATAAGATAAATGCTTGATAAAATTAATTTTCACTCATTTCAATGTAAACCTACTAATTACATCAATTCATTTATGTTTTTAAGAAAGCCTAGCAGTTCGCTCCTAATAATCTCATCTCTAGGCCTTTTCCTTCCCGTTATTGCACTTTCGATTTAATCCCCATACCCCGCCACCCACACTTACAGCACCAAAGCACATATTCTGCAACACTGTTACCTCCCAGAGCCATTATAATCTATCGCCACTACTTCTAACACTACCGTTACTTAGTACTGAACCACAGCGCCACACTCTCTTCCAATCAGGCACTATTAATTCGATATAATAGCAATTCATTTACATGAATAAAACTGTACTGTAATCTTACATTCTATATTTCGTATTTATATTTACGTTATAATATTAGTCACCCCATTAATCCCCGCTCCTGAAATAAAATTGTCAAATTTTAGGAATAGCAATCTATTTTGCTCGTAGCAACTCTCTCTACCTTTATCTACCCCTACTTTTATAAAAGATCGAAATTTCAAAATTGAGTTCTTTGGCAAAGCTTTTTCACGCCCCCACTTCCTCAATTTCACGCCGCTACTAAGGTTAAATTTATTTTCGCAAATATGCACATGCATAGTTTCTATTTTTTAACTTTTTCTATTTTTTTATATTTGGGGCTGTTAACTATTTCCCCCCTATACCCCTCACTCTTGTTCGATTTCACAGCACAACAAACGCACCAAAAATCAATCCAATTCTACTACTGAATGTAATTTGAATATCTGACTTATAGAGAACTATTTAGCTTCTATTTAATATTCTACATGCAAAATATCATCGTTGTACTTCTATATTGTTCTTATACTCGGTTTATAACCCCCCCCCCCCCACTTTAATGTTGCACTTAAGAAAATGTAGTTCTTTTTAGATTTTCGTAATAAATATGTCAATCTATATCTGCATACTAAATTTCAGCTTTGTATTTAAATTTTACCATTAGTACCCCCCACATACCACCGCTACTGAACAAGTTTGTCAAATTTTAGCACGAGGATCTATTTTATTTGTATCTAAGAATATATATTCAAAACTATAGCCTTTCAACTCCTTATATTTCAAATATCTGGTTTTTGGCCCCCAGCGCCCGCCGCCTCTGGAAAGTTGCAAATTTCTATAGTGTGTCTTTAATGACACTCTATATATGGCCCCCGTTCCAAATTTTAACGTTCTAGCTCTGTTGCGACATTGCCCCCAAAAAATCACGCCGCTACTGAATTAAAATTTTGGTAATCCAATTATTGGCAAACATGCACAATTAGTGTCTTAATACATATCCAAAGTTTTAATACTTCTTTTTCAATATTTCTGGCTTTTATTGTCTCAACTCCCGCCGCCACTGGAAATTTGGGGCTGTTTATTTTTTTTCATTAATTACTGTCTACAGCGAGCCTACATATTAAATTTGAACGTCCTAACTCTATTCTAACATTGCCCCCAGAAATTCGCGCCGCTACTGAACTCAAATTTCAAATTTCCAACTATCGGAAAATGTGCACAATTATGATCTCAATACACACACCAAATTTCAGTTTTCTATCTTTTCTAGTTCGTCAGATATTTGCAAAAGTATTTTTTCAAATTTTCCAGTTTTTCCAAAATTACGGGTTTCCAGGAAATTCAGGGAAAAATTCAGGGACGTAGAAAGTCTTAGAAATTCGTCCTTTATATAATATCAAAATTTAAAAAACTTTGTAGGCGCCGTTTAGAAGATACCATATACGATTTTGTTACCGGAGATATATATAACGCTCTATATAAATATCTATGAGTTCTTATGAGTTTTCCATGTTAAATTGGAACATTACGAACATTATAATAGTAAGATATATATATTTCCGGTAACAAAATCTGTATGGTATCTTCTAAACGGCGCCTACAAAGTTTTTTAAATTTTGATATTATGTAAAGGACGAATTTCTAAGACTTTCTACGTCCCTGAATTTTTCCCTGAATTTCCCTGGAAAAAATTATTCTGGAAAAACTGGAAAATTTGAAAAAATACTTTTGCAAATATCTGACGAACTAGAAAAAATAGGAAACTGAAATTTGGTATGTGTATTCAAATCATAATTGTGCACATTTGCCAATAGTTGGACATTTAAAATTTAAGTTCAGTAGCGGCGCGAATTTCCGGGGGCAATGTTAGAATAGAGTTAGGACGTTCAAATTTAATATGTAGGCTCGCTCTAGAGTGTTATTAATGAAAAAAAATAAAGAGCCCCAAATTTCCAGTGGCGGCGGGAGTTGAGTTAGTAAAAGCCAGAAATATTGAAAAAGTAGTATTAAAACTTAGGGCATGTATTGAGACACTAATTGCGAATTTTGCCAATAATTGGATTACCAAAATATTAATTCAGTAGCGGCGTGATTTTTTGGGGGCAATGTTGCAACAGAGCTAGAACATTGATATTTGGAACGTGGGCTCTATATAGAGTGTCATTAAAGACAAACTATGGAAAACTGCAACTTTCCAGAGGCGGCGGGCGCTGTGGGCCAAAAACCAGAAATATAAAATATATAGAAATAAAAGGCTATTGTTTAGATTATATGTTCTTAGATATAAATAAAATAGATCCCTGTGTTAAAATTTGACAAACTTGTTCAGTAGCGCAGGTATGCGGGGGGGTAATAATGCTAAAATATAAATACAAAGCTAAAATTTAGTATGCAGATATAGATTGACAAATTAATAACGAAAATATAAAAAAAAAATCCTTTTCTTAAGTGTAACACTAGAGTGGGGAGTAATAAACCGAGTATAAAAACAAAATAGAGGTACAACGATGATATTTTGCATGTAGAATATTAAATAGAAGCACAATAGTTCTCTGTGAGTTAGATAGTCAAATTACATTCAATAGTAGAATTGAATTGATTTTTGGTGCGTTCGTTGTGCTGTGAAATCGAACAGGAGTGAGAGGTATAGGGGGGAAATAGTTAACAGCCCCAAATATCAAATTAAAAAATTAGAAACTACGCATGTGCATATTTGCGAAAAATAAATTTAACCTTAGTAGCGGCGTGAAATTGGGGAAGTGGGGGCGGGAAAGGCTTTGCCAAAGAGCTCAATTTTAAATTTCGATCATTTATAAAAGTAGATAGTAGTAATAAAGGTTATAAAAGTAGAGAGAATTGTTATGAGCAAAATAGATTGTTATGCCTAAAATTTGTCAATTTTATTTCAGGAGCGGGAATTAATGGGGAGGACAATATTATATCGTAAATATAAATACAAAAATTAGAACGTAAGATTACAGTGCAGTTTTAATTATGTAAATGAATTGCTGTAATATTGAATTGGTAGTGCCTGATTGGAGGAGAGGGTGGCGCCGGGGTTCAGGACATCAAGTAACGGTGATCTTAGAAGAAGTAGCGATAGATTATAATGGCTCTGGAAGATAACCGTGTTGTAGAATATGTGCTTTGGTGCTGGAAATGTGGGCGGCGGTTCAGGGGATTAAATTGAAAGTACAATAACGGGAAGGATAAGGGCTAGAGATGAGATGATTAGGAGCGAACCGCTAGGCTTTCTTAAAAACATAAATGAATTGATGTAATTAGTAGGTTTACATTGAAATGAGTGAAAATTAATTTTATCAAGCATTTATCTTATCGAATAATTATTAAAAAATAATATACTTCTAAGGATGAAATTTAGTGTGTAGGTTGCCAGTAAAGTATTAATTATGAAAACTAATTGTTAAGAGTATTAGTACGCAGGAGGTAAAAGCGCAAGATTGTTTAATGATTGCGGTAAAAGGGGCGATAGAACAGTGCCGTTATGTGCGATGATTCTCAGGTTGGCTGTGGTGTTGCAAGTGGGCGCATTGTGGCAGAGGTGCAGAGGAATACAATTGAAAGTGCGAGAACGATACAGAGCATGGAGCCAAGAGGTGATGATTAGTATTACGGGGCGGGGCAGTGGACATTTTTCAATACTGCGCTTTATTAGGGTAAATAATAATTTTACACAGAGAGGAGGAAACGAAGGATTATTTAATTATAGTGCTAAAGCGGATGCGCTGTGAATGTACTCTAAGGACCGACGATGCTCAGGAAAAAAGCGATACAGAGTGCTGAAGGAAAAAGGCGCTCCATGGCGGAAGTTTAGAGGAATCAAATTAAAAGTTCAGAAATGTAAGAGAGCATGGAGCCAAAAGGTCATGATTGCGGCTTATGGGCGGGGGCACTGGAGACTGGTCAATACAGTGCTTTATTACTGTAAATGAAAGAATTATAACAAAATAAAAAAAAAAATTTAAAAAAGGATATATTATAACGAAAATTACTTAAAAATAATATTTTGCATTATTTTCAATTTAGCAAATAAATTTATTTATTCACAAATATTAAATACACGTCGCTTTGCGACGGGGCGAAGCGCTAGTATATTATAATGTCCCAGGTGTATATTTGTTTTCTTATATTCTTATATGTTTGGTTCAAATTTTGTATGGCATCTCGAAAACGGCTCCATGGAAGTTTTTAAAAATTTCCTATTTCGTAGAGAAAAAAATTCTAAGACTTTTGGCGTCCCCGGATTTTTCCCTGAATTTCCTGGAAACCCGTAATTTTGGAAAAACTGGAAAAAAAGTGATTCCTTTTTTGCTCTATAACTTTTAATTAGTAAAAGATAGAAAGTTGAAATTTTGCATGTGTATTAAGGTACTCAATGCTGACAATTCTCAAAAATTAAAAATTCAAAAATTGAAAAAGGAGGGGTTAAAGAAATTCGGGGGCCCGGTAGGGAACTTTTGAGAAAGTTCATATTCTGGATTCTAGAATAATTAAGTATATTATTAATAAAAAAAAATTTAAAATTTTAAAATTTTGTTTGGGGGCACGGGGGGCAGTATTTGCCGAAAGTAAAAATAGTGCTAGAAAGTTGAAATATAGGCTTGTATATAGGCTAACCTTGGTAACTTATTTACGAATCGAAAAAAAAAATCCCAAATTTTGAAAAAAAGTTGGTCAAATAACGCATAAATTGAAAATATTTTTTATTTTGATAAAAGAAAAATATTTTTTTAGTCAATTTATATGTGTCAATGTGTTGTGCGCGAGTTTATTTATTATTTCAATTTAAAAATAGAATTAAATATGAAATGTAATTATGAATTATTTTATTGGATTTAAATCATACACGCAAAAAAGATGGCGCATTGCGACGGGGGTAAACTCTATGGAATTTAAATTTGACATGAAATTAAAGCCACACACAAAAGACAGACGTCGCTTGCGACGGGGGTTAAAGCTAGTATATTAAAATGAACGATGCTATTATGATGTGGAAACGATCACCAGACACCAGACCAATAAAAGGAAATAAAGAAACAGGATTAAAGTTATATAAGTACCTATTTAAATGAAAAAAAATTCGAACATGTTAGTTTAATCATCCTATTTGATTGAAAGTATTGGTATAATTAACAGTTCGTCGATGTTCATAGTTTATATTGTAATTGTAGTATTAATTGTTTCATGTGTAACTTGTATTTTTTTAAATCATTGTTTATTATTAACTACGAAAAAGTTTAAACGAACGGTTGAATTTTGTTTTTTCGCATAGGAGCCTGGTGTTTTGCCATGATTTTCTCAACTTTCTCTTTTCAGCAATCTTCTTCTTCTATTGTAGGGGGCATTCATTTACACTGTTGAAGACACTTTTTAGAGGTGTAGCTTCTTCGGCAGCTTGATTCAGGTCCTCTTCTGATTTGAGCGGGATGTTGCAATTATAAGATGAACCCGTACTGATGTACTGCACTGAGACTCTGGTTCTCGTATGCTGCCAATAACCACTCAAATACTTTTCCCTTTACTGGAAGTAAGGTAATCGGTCTATAAGAAGTTGTAGGCGCCTTACCTGGCCTAATTTTCAAAATTGCCTCCCTAACTTCGTCAACGGTGAGATCAATCTTACCGTCATGGCCACAATAGTATACGTTTTCTCTGCGTATTGTCTCTTGTTCCCTGTTTGCGGACGACGCATCGTCCGCAGGTGCATGATGTTTCATTATATGTTTAAAGGTGGCATTAAGATCAAGTGTCTCGGCAGTGCCTCCGGGGGTCCTTAACGAGTTAAAGACTTGCCTGCCTTGAATTTTATTTCGAGACAATGCATATATAATTCCGCATGGATTGCTGTTCCTTACTAATTGGACTAGTGCTTGCCATAAATCTCTTTTCTTAGAGGTTATTGCGCTCTTATACTCTGTGTCAGCATTTTTCATGTCCAGACTTAATGCTGCTATTTCACCCTCACTGAGTTTTCTAGCCCTTTGAAAATCTGACCTGGCCCTCCGCGATTTGCGTCTCAAGATCGTTAGCTCGTCGTCCAACCAGGGAACGCTTCGCGTTGTCTTGACACGCGTCCTCATTGAGTAAGCACAGGCCCTTTGAATGCCATCATTCAGAAAACTTACTTGCTCTTCAGCACTCAGTGTTTGAAAACCCTCATAAGTATAGTTAGAGAATAGGTGCAACAACTCTTCTTCGAATAGAGACCAGTTTGCCTTTTTAACATTATATCTTTGCACTACATATGTTTCGTGACTTGAGCTTGACGTATAGTATCTCATAGTTATACAACGATGATCACTCGTTGTCCAGCCCTTGTTCACCGTCCTGATTTCACAGTCATTGATTTTACACACACTGAAGTCAGTCGCTAAAGTGACATCGATGTTTGTTTCGCCTAGCGGACTGGAATATGTACTATGCGGCTGTGTGCTATTCTCAACGTTCAGTCTGTACTGGGTTAGTAATTTTACTAACTTTTCACTTTTTACGTCAGTTTCGGAACTGTTTTATAATCTAGATTTCGCGTTTGCCTCCATGCCAATGATTACATCATTGCCACTAAGAACATTCATCACCTTAGCTAAGTATTCCAAGTATGGTTTTATGTTATGACTTTGTTGGCAGTAGATAGAAACTACATAAATTCTGCTAAAACCACCTTGGATTTATGCGCACACACCATGGGTCCAACAGAGGTTTTCAATTTTTAATACTCCATATTCATTATTCAACACTATTATTGTGGTCATGTTGGCTTTGGTCGAAGAATTCGATCCTTCCACCACCTTGACTCCTAAGCCGAATCCCTTTACTCTTCCGAGCATAGAGTAAGGCTCTTGGAGCAAGCAGCTATCCAGCCCCACTACTTCTGAACGTTCTCCTAGTTGATTCATAACTACCCAGCACCGTTTGCCGTTTAGCTTAACTATGTTAAGATTACTACCTAGTAGGCTGTTTAATCATAGTTTGTTCGAGAGATCGCAATCTATATCGATCGTATAACTTCGGCGCAATTAGGGTCATAAGTTATGTGAGAATATAATTTTTTGCGTGCATTGCAAGGGCCACAACTGTGGATTTCCTTTCCCTTTGAGCAATCCTTTTAGGAATGCCCCACAATCCCACAATGTTCACAATCATGTCTACATTGCTTTGCAATATGCCCAATGCTTAATCCATGGAAACATCGAGTCTTCGCCGTGTAGTCTCTCACAGTGTGAGATTTCCAGTACAGAAACACTCTACCTTTTTGGAGTAGCATCCTCTGGACATGTCATAAGACCTCTATCACCACGTTGGCTAAGCTGGGATCGTGTTTAGACTTACGTACGACTCGTACCTTTGTGGTATGCTCGTACTCCTGCCTATTAACTTCTCCATCTCTAAAGTTATTTTCATAAATATCATTTATTACGTTCATTTCTTTACCTGAGAGATCTCTAGGATAATCATCTTCGAGCGAATCACCTCCGACAGTTTAGTTCGAAGACCGCATTGTTTGAGTTTTTTACAATTTTTTAACAGTTCGAGATTTTTCTCGGATGCTGTTTCCACTAACTTGAATTACGTATCTTCTTGATATTTTTGACTTTTATGTTTGATTCCTCAGGACGTATGTCTTTGAGCAGTTTAAGTCTTACTGCTTTGCTGGTGGTGTCACCACTACCCTCATCAGGCTTTACAATTATCAGATTTTTCTTTATTTTTTTGTTTAAGGGATTTGGGTTCACAACCATTCTATAAGGAATGGCCCTAGCAGCTGTTGCTGCCGTCTGGGCGTATGTCCTACTAGGTTTGGCGTTTACCCTACTATTCTCTAGAGAGCTGACTCGCTCTCTAAGAGCTACTACTTCCTCACTTAACTGCCTGATAGTATTATCATAGCTTCTTAGGTGGTTTAGCAGTGCGATCCTATCCCTAGATGGTATTTTTAGAGAGCATATGAGCTTCGAGAAGTCCCATGTAATCTCTCTTAGATTTTCATCAACAAAATCTTCGTGCGAGTTTTTGGTCGTATTACGGCCAGAACTCTCCTTAGCTTCAGTCCTAACAATGTTACTCAGGTTTCCAGTCCTAGAGGCGACAGGGACACCCTTTGTCTCTGAACGTTTCGTCCTTTTGGCATTTTTATTTAACTTAGGCTGGATCTTTGGAATCGACTCAGTCGTAGGTACCGCAATAGCCTCGTGCGAGTTTTTCTCTCGTTCCATGGGATCCTTAAGTTCTCATTTCTACGATTACTCTTACTCTCCGCAGTTATTACGTTGTTCGTACTCAACAGAGCTCTGGCGCTAGAGACGGCAGGAATTTCCTTAACCTCTGCACCTTCCTTTATCTGAGTACTGTTTTTTGCCTTGAACTTTTTGACGGTCCTTGGCGATCTCTCACTCAGGATAGTACTGTTGATGGTACTATCCTTCTTTGCTTGATTGGATTTGCTGGCCATATTTGCCTTCCTACCCTTCGTTTCCACCAACGTCCACTCTGTTTTCAGTAATTCGGTACTTGCAGTAGGTGAATTCGTATCCGGTATAAGACAGGTTACATGGTTTATGCGTTTCCGTTCTTGCAAATCAGACTCCACAACAATTTCCATTTCAGTGGTAATTCCGTTACCATTATCATTTTCATTTTTAGCACTAGCCTTGGCTTGTGTACTTTCATTGCTATTGTTATCCGGTAATGCAATATTTAAACTCTCAAAATCTTATCGGACAAAGCCTCGCACTTTACTTGCACGCAAGTCAGAGATGCTCTTGCTTCTCCTTACCACTGAATGTTTCATAGCTAAACGGTTACTTCTTTTTGGCATTTTAATTATTTCATCTACCTCAATGCCAGAGGTCGCTGCTGTGTGCTTTACCGGAACAACAGTTTCCGTTTTTCTGTGTTTTGCGTCTCAGGCGACGTTTTTTGTTGTAAATAATTTTTAAACATACCAGTTTTTTTATTGGAGAACTAAAAGTACGCCACCGCAGAGATCCTTTACGGTGGTAAGTCTGCGACCCGTGAGAGCCAACCCAATAGAGTTCGACAGGTATCCTTTTATTTAGGTCTAGCTTAACATCGTTTGCCCCCGATGTTTATTTTTCAATTGGAAGATGCGACCTAATACTTTTTACCAGAATGATTGACATCTCAAATATTAGCGTGTTATTTTTGGAAGCTTTCAGGGCTTACCATGCCTTCGATAACCTCATCCAGACTCAGCAGCCGTGCTCCAAGGTATAATACCTCTATCAGAATATCTGTTGTAAAGCACGCTCAACCTTGTCGCACAAAGAATTGGCATTCGTTGTTTTAACAGGGATTTCATACTCCTGAAGAGTACTTCAAAAAGTTTTTAATTTATCCAAGATAAGTATAAAACGATCTTTTCATTCCACCCCCTTTCAGATATCTCTTATAAGACACGCTAGCCTGGTCGCTCAAAGAATTAGCTCCTGTACATTTTTGCATCTTATTTAGCTTAGTCTTTTCCTAGTCCCGTTTGGTAATCCTCAGACACATTCTTTGGATAACTAAGTTGGGATTATGAAAGCCGGTTCCACGAGTAGGCCGAAAAGCGACTATCCGCACTAGGGACTTGCAACTTGTTTGTTTTTACCCCATGTATACCTTCTTTGCACAGGTGGTTAGTAACCAGATAAAGAAAACCCAATCAGAACAAGTACAACAAAACCATAGTGAGTCAAATGTGCAGTCAAATGACATAGCCGAACTAAAAGTTATGATTAAAAGTCTTGTGGAACAAATAAGTACAAAACTTAATCTCATTGCAACCTTAGTCTCACGTTTGCCAATCTCTTCACGTGCCTCTTCACGTATAAAGTAATCCTTTTCACAGCACCCAACAAGTACACAGACTGCAGTTTATTCCGAAACTTAATAAATAAAAATATAAGAATATAAGAACATAAAAATATAAAAATATAAAAATATAAGAATATAAGAATATAAGAATATAAGAATATAAGAATATAAGAATATAAGAATATAAGAATATAAGAATATAAGAATATAAGAATATAAGAATATAAGAATATAAGAATATAAGAATATAAGAATATAAGAATATAAGAATATAAGAATATAAGAATATAAGAATATAAGAATATAAGAATATAAGAATATAAGAATATAAGAATATAAGAATATAAGAATATAAGAATATAAGAATATAAGAATATAAGAATATAAGAATATAAGAATATAAGAATATAAGAATATAAGAATATAAGAATATAAGAATATAAGAATATAAGAATATAAGAATATAAGAATATAAGAATATAAGAATATAAGAATATAAGAATATAAGAATATAAGAATATAAGAATATAAGAATATAAGAATATAAGAATATAAGAATATAAGAATATAAGAATATAAGAATATAAGAATATAAGAATATAAGAATATAAGAATATAAGAATATAAGAATATAAGAATATAAGAATATAAGAATATAAGAATATAAGAATATAAGAATATAAGAATATAAGAATATAAGAATATAAGAATATAAGAATATAAGAATATAAGAATATAAGAATATAAGAATATAAGAATATAAGAATATAAGAATATAAGAATATAAGAATATAAGAATATAAGAATATAAGAATATAAGAATATAAGAATATAAGAATATAAGAATATAAGAATATAAGAATATAAGAATATAAGAATATAAGAATATAAGAATATAAGAATATAAGAATATAAGAATATAAGAATATAAGAATATAAGAATATAAGAATATAAGAATATAAGAATATAAGAATATAAGAATATAAGAATATAAGAATATAAGAATATAAGAATATAAGAATATAAGAATATAAGAATATAAGAATATAAGAATATAAGAATATAAGAATATAAGAATATAAGAATATAAGAATATAAGAATATAAGAATATAAGAATATAAGAATATAAGAATATAAGAATATAAGAATATAAGAATATAAGAATATAAGAATATAAGAATATAAGAATATAAGAATATAAGAATATAAGAATATAAGAATATAAGAATATAAGAATATAAGAATATAAGAATATAAGAATATAAGAATATAAGAATATAAGAATATAAGAATATAAGAATATAAGAATATAAGAATATAAGAATATAAGAATATAAGAATATAAGAATATAAGAATATAAGAATATAAGAATATAAGAATATAAGAATATAAGAATATAAGAATATAAGAATATAAGAATATAAGAATATAAGAATATAAGAATATAAGAATATAAGAATATAAGAATATAAGAATATAAGAATATAAGAATATAAGAATATAAGAATATAAGAATATAAGAATATAAGAATATAAGAATATAAGAATATAAGAATATAAGAATATAAGAATATAAGAATATAAGAATATAAGAATATAAGAATATAAGAATATAAGAATATAAGAATATAAGAATATAAGAATATAAGAATATAAGAATATAAGAATATAAGAATATAAGAATATAAGAATATAAGAATATAAGAATATAAGAATATAAGAATATAAGAATATAAGAATATAAGAATATAAGAATATAAGAATATAAGAATATAAGAATATAAGAATATAAGAATATAAGAATATAAGAATATAAGAATATAAGAATATAAGAATATAAGAATATAAGAATATAAGAATATAAGAATATAAGAATATAAGAATATAAGAATATAAGAATATAAGAATATAAGAATATAAGAATATAAGAATATAAGAATATAAGAATATAAGAATATAAGAATATAAGAATATAAGAATATAAGAATATAAGAATATAAGAATATAAGAATATAAGAATATAAGAATATAAGAATATAAGAATATAAGAATATAAGAATATAAGAATATAAGAATATAAGAATATAAGAATATAAGAATATAAGAATATAAGAATATAAGAATATAAGAATATAAGAATATAAGAATATAAGAATATAAGAATATAAGAATATAAGAATATAAGAATATAAGAATATAAGAATATAAGAATATAAGAATATAAGAATATAAGAATATAAGAATATAAGAATATAAGAATATAAGAATATAAGAATATAAGAATATAAGAATATAAGAATATAAGAATATAAGAATATAAGAATATAAGAATATAAGAATATAAGAATATAAGAATATAAGAATATAAGAATATAAGAATATAAGAATATAAGAATATAAGAATATAAGAATATAAGAATATAAGAATATAAGAATATAAGAATATAAGAATATAAGAATATAAGAATATAAGAATATAAGAATATAAGAATATAAGAATATAAGAATATAAGAATATAAGAATATAAGAATATAAGAATATAAGAATATAAGAATATAAGAATATAAGAATATAAGAATATAAGAATATAAGAATATAAGAATATAAGAATATAAGAATATAAGAATATAAGAATATAAGAATATAAGAATATAAGAATATAAGAATATAAGAATATAAGAATATAAGAATATAAGAATATAAGAATATAAGAATATAAGAATATAAGAATATAAGAATATAAGAATATAAGAATATAAGAATATAAGAATATAAGAATATAAGAATATAAGAATATAAGAATATAAGAATATAAGAATATAAGAATATAAGAATATAAGAATATAAGAATATAAGAATATAAGAATATAAGAATATAAGAATATAAGAATATAAGAATATAAGAATATAAGAATATAAGAATATAAGAATATAAGAATATAAGAATATAAGAATATAAGAATATAAGAATATAAGAATATAAGAATATAAGAATATAAGAATATAAGAATATAAGAATATAAGAATATAAGAATATAAGAATATAAGAATATAAGAATATAAGAATATAAGAATATAAGAATATAAGAATATAAGAATATAAGAATATAAGAATATAAGAATATAAGAATATAAGAATATAAGAATATAAGAATATAAGAATATAAGAATATAAGAATATAAGAATATAAGAATATAAGAATATAAGAATATAAGAATATAAGAATATAAGAATATAAGAATATAAGAATATAAGAATATAAGAATATAAGAATATAAGAATATAAGAATATAAGAATATAAGAATATAAGAATATAAGAATATAAGAATATAAGAATATAAGAATATAAGAATATAAGAATATAAGAATATAAGAATATAAGAATATAAGAATATAAGAATATAAGAATATAAGAATATAAGAATATAAGAATATAAGAATATAAGAATATAAGAATATAAGAATATAAGAATATAAGAATATAAGAATATAAGAATATAAGAATATAAGAATATAAGAATATAAGAATATAAGAATATAAGAATATAAGAATATAAGAATATAAGAATATAAGAATATAAGAATATAAGAATATAAGAATATAAGAATATAAGAATATAAGAATATAAGAATATAAGAATATAAGAATATAAGAATATAAGAATATAAGAATATAAGAATATAAGAATATAAGAATATAAGAATATAAGAATATAAGAATATAAGAATATAAGAATATAAGAATATAAGAATATAAGAATATAAGAATATAAGAATATAAGAATATAAGAATATAAGAATATAAGAATATAAGAATATAAGAATATAAGAATATAAGAATATAAGAATATAAGAATATAAGAATATAAGAATATAAGAATATAAGAATATAAGAATATAAGAATATAAGAATATAAGAATATAAGAATATAAGAATATAAGAATATAAGAATATAAGAATATAAGAATATAAGAATATAAGAATATAAGAATATAAGAATATAAGAATATAAGAATATAAGAATATAAGAATATAAGAATATAAGAATATAAGAATATAAGAATATAAGAATATAAGAATATAAGAATATAAGAATATAAGAATATAAGAATATAAGAATATAAGAATATAAGAATATAAGAATATAAGAATATAAGAATATAAGAATATAAGAATATAAGAATATAAGAATATAAGAATATAAGAATATAAGAATATAAGAATATAAGAATATAAGAATATAAGAATATAAGAATATAAGAATATAAGAATATAAGAATATAAGAATATAAGAATATAAGAATATAAGAATATAAGAATATAAGAATATAAGAATATAAGAATATAAGAATATAAGAATATAAGAATATAAGAATATAAGAATATAAGAATATAAGAATATAAGAATATAAGAATATAAGAATATAAGAATATAAGAATATAAGAATATAAGAATATAAGAATATAAGAATATAAGAATATAAGAATATAAGAATATAAGAATATAAGAATATAAGAATATAAGAATATAAGAATATAAGAATATAAGAATATAAGAATATAAGAATATAAGAATATAAGAATATAAGAATATAAGAATATAAGAATATAAGAATATAAGAATATAAGAATATAAGAATATAAGAATATAAGAATATAAGAATATAAGAATATAAGAATATAAGAATATAAGAATATAAGAATATAAGAATATAAGAATATAAGAATATAAGAATATAAGAATATAAGAATATAAGAATATAAGAATATAAGAATATAAGAATATAAGAATATAAGAATATAAGAATATAAGAATATAAGAATATAAGAATATAAGAATATAAGAATATAAGAATATAAGAATATAAGAATATAAGAATATAAGAATATAAGAATATAAGAATATAAGAATATAAGAATATAAGAATATAAGAATATAAGAATATAAGAATATAAGAATATAAGAATATAAGAATATAAGAATATAAGAATATAAGAATATAAGAATATAAGAATATAAGAATATAAGAATATAAGAATATAAGAATATAAGAATATAAGAATATAAGAATATAAGAATATAAGAATATAAGAATATAAGAATATAAGAATATAAGAATATAAGAATATAAGAATATAAGAATATAAGAATATAAGAATATAAGAATATAAGAATATAAGAATATAAGAATATAAGAATATAAGAATATAAGAATATAAGAATATAAGAATATAAGAATATAAGAATATAAGAATATAAGAATATAAGAATATAAGAATATAAGAATATAAGAATATAAGAATATAAGAATATAAGAATATAAGAATATAAGAATATAAGAATATAAGAATATAAGAATATAAGAATATAAGAATATAAGAATATAAGAATATAAGAATATAAGAATATAAGAATATAAGAATATAAGAATATAAGAATATAAGAATATAAGAATATAAGAATATAAGAATATAAGAATATAAGAATATAAGAATATAAGAATATAAGAATATAAGAATATAAGAATATAAGAATATAAGAATATAAGAATATAAGAATATAAGAATATAAGAATATAAGAATATAAGAATATAAGAATATAAGAATATAAGAATATAAGAATATAAGAATATAAGAATATAAGAATATAAGAATATAAGAATATAAGAATATAAGAATATAAGAATATAAGAATATAAGAATATAAGAATATAAGAATATAAGAATATAAGAATATAAGAATATAAGAATATAAGAATATAAGAATATAAGAATATAAGAATATAAGAATATAAGAATATAAGAATATAAGAATATAAGAATATAAGAATATAAGAATATAAGAATATAAGAATATAAGAATATAAGAATATAAGAATATAAGAATATAAGAATATAAGAATATAAGAATATAAGAATATAAGAATATAAGAATATAAGAATATAAGAATATAAGAATATAAGAATATAAGAATATAAGAATATAAGAATATAAGAATATAAGAATATAAGAATATAAGAATATAAGAATATAAGAATATAAGAATATAAGAATATAAGAATATAAGAATATAAGAATATAAGAATATAAGAATATAAGAATATAAGAATATAAGAATATAAGAATATAAGAATATAAGAATATAAGAATATAAGAATATAAGAATATAAGAATATAAGAATATAAGAATATAAGAATATAAGAATATAAGAATATAAGAATATAAGAATATAAGAATATAAGAATATAAGAATATAAGAATATAAGAATATAAGAATATAAGAATATAAGAATATAAGAATATAAGAATATAAGAATATAAGAATATAAGAATATAAGAATATAAGAATATAAGAATATAAGAATATAAGAATATAAGAATATAAGAATATAAGAATATAAGAATATAAGAATATAAGAATATAAGAATATAAGAATATAAGAATATAAGAATATAAGAATATAAGAATATAAGAATATAAGAATATAAGAATATAAGAATATAAGAATATAAGAATATAAGAATATAAGAATATAAGAATATAAGAATATAAGAATATAAGAATATAAGAATATAAGAATATAAGAATATAAGAATATAAGAATATAAGAATATAAGAATATAAGAATATAAGAATATAAGAATATAAGAATATAAGAATATAAGAATATAAGAATATAAGAATATAAGAATATAAGAATATAAGAATATAAGAATATAAGAATATAAGAATATAAGAATATAAGAATATAAGAATATAAGAATATAAGAATATAAGAATATAAGAATATAAGAATATAAGAATATAAGAATATAAGAATATAAGAATATAAGAATATAAGAATATAAGAATATAAGAATATAAGAATATAAGAATATAAGAATATAAGAATATAAGAATATAAGAATATAAGAATATAAGAATATAAGAATATAAGAATATAAGAATATAAGAATATAAGAATATAAGAATATAAGAATATAAGAATATAAGAATATAAGAATATAAGAATATAAGAATATAAGAATATAAGAATATAAGAATATAAGAATATAAGAATATAAGAATATAAGAATATAAGAATATAAGAATATAAGAATATAAGAATATAAGAATATAAGAATATAAGAATATAAGAATATAAGAATATAAGAATATAAGAATATAAGAATATAAGAATATAAGAATATAAGAATATAAGAATATAAGAATATAAGAATATAAGAATATAAGAATATAAGAATATAAGAATATAAGAATATAAGAATATAAGAATATAAGAATATAAGAATATAAGAATATAAGAATATAAGAATATAAGAATATAAGAATATAAGAATATAAGAATATAAGAATATAAGAATATAAGAATATAAGAATATAAGAATATAAGAATATAAGAATATAAGAATATAAGAATATAAGAATATAAGAATATAAGAATATAAGAATATAAGAATATAAGAATATAAGAATATAAGAATATAAGAATATAAGAATATAAGAATATAAGAATATAAGAATATAAGAATATAAGAATATAAGAATATAAGAATATAAGAATATAAGAATATAAGAATATAAGAATATAAGAATATAAGAATATAAGAATATAAGAATATAAGAATATAAGAATATAAGAATATAAGAATATAAGAATATAAGAATATAAGAATATAAGAATATAAGAATATAAGAATATAAGAATATAAGAATATAAGAATATAAGAATATAAGAATATAAGAATATAAGAATATAAGAATATAAGAATATAAGAATATAAGAATATAAGAATATAAGAATATAAGAATATAAGAATATAAGAATATAAGAATATAAGAATATAAGAATATAAGAATATAAGAATATAAGAATATAAGAATATAAGAATATAAGAATATAAGAATATAAGAATATAAGAATATAAGAATATAAGAATATAAGAATATAAGAATATAAGAATATAAGAATATAAGAATATAAGAATATAAGAATATAAGAATATAAGAATATAAGAATATAAGAATATAAGAATATAAGAATATAAGAATATAAGAATATAAGAATATAAGAATATAAGAATATAAGAATATAAGAATATAAGAATATAAGAATATAAGAATATAAGAATATAAGAATATAAGAATATAAGAATATAAGAATATAAGAATATAAGAATATAAGAATATAAGAATATAAGAATATAAGAATATAAGAATATAAGAATATAAGAATATAAGAATATAAGAATATAAGAATATAAGAATATAAGAATATAAGAATATAAGAATATAAGAATATAAGAATATAAGAATATAAGAATATAAGAATATAAGAATATAAGAATATAAGAATATAAGAATATAAGAATATAAGAATATAAGAATATAAGAATATAAGAATATAAGAATATAAGAATATAAGAATATAAGAATATAAGAATATAAGAATATAAGAATATAAGAATATAAGAATATAAGAATATAAGAATATAAGAATATAAGAATATAAGAATATAAGAATATAAGAATATAAGAATATAAGAATATAAGAATATAAGAATATAAGAATATAAGAATATAAGAATATAAGAATATAAGAATATAAGAATATAAGAATATAAGAATATAAGAATATAAGAATATAAGAATATAAGAATATAAGAATATAAGAATATAAGAATATAAGAATATAAGAATATAAGAATATAAGAATATAAGAATATAAGAATATAAGAATATAAGAATATAAGAATATAAGAATATAAGAATATAAGAATATAAGAATATAAGAATATAAGAATATAAGAATATAAGAATATAAGAATATAAGAATATAAGAATATAAGAATATAAAAATATAAGAATATAAGAGATTGGTTTTCGATCAGTTATCTAAGATTGAGTTTCCCTTTAAAGTAACCCAACACATTTATACAACCGACTATGCACATGCAAGTTAATATATACTATTTGGAAGCCGAAAGCAATTAACAAATTTGTATTTGTTAGGGTAATTGACTCTAAGTTATTTAATATGTTGTTGAAATTGTTGATTATTGGTTGTTGAAATAAAACATTTATTTAAAGAAATGCATTTTATTAATATTTTAATCATTTTATAATTTTATTTTGTTTATTTTGGTTTGTTTTGTTTCAATTCGTTTGAATCTCACTTATGTATTGAACATGCAGTGTATGTAGTTTGTTTGTTTTGCATGTTGTGTGCTGTATCTTTCGACATTTTAATAACTTAAAAACTATTTTACAGAAAAATCAATATTTTTGATAGAAATTGATCTATTGCTGGAATTAAAGAACACGGTTCAGCTATTGGGATAATGTGAGATATTCGTTCCATTTATATATTTAACGTCAAAAAACGTCTAAGAAATATAGACAGATATTTGAAACCAGGGAAAGTCTGAAAAACCTTAATGACTTTATCAATAAACGACTTTATCTCTCTATTCTAAGTACTTATACTAATATCTATATAGTAAGATGTAAATTATGTATTGTAAATGTTTATAAACGTATATATGCTTTTAAATGCTACTAATTTTTGATTGAAAGTTGATGCACTCAAATAAATATTTAAAAAAACAGTTAATTCACATACCATTAAAACCGTAGTGCTCGCATTATACGTTTATCCTCTAGCTTTAAACGTTTACAATGTTTTATTCAATTAAGTGAATGCGGGTCGTGCAGATCTATGAACGCTTACCTTATAGTAAACTAGTTAGTAATTACTAATATCTAAATATTTATATGAAACTATTTCTGTAAATGTTACACAGTAATTAGCTAGTAGTAAACTAGCAAGTATGAAATTATACTGCGAGACAATTTCTACCTGAGATATGTTCAACATTTAATAAACAAGATCTTAATTAATTTGGATGTGGTTAATAGTTTGGCATCTTTCTGCAAGTGAACAATCTCCCCGGAATGCGATATGCGTAGCTGGCAAAATGTTTGTTGTTAATGTAGATCTGTAAATCGAAAATAATCACGAGTATTAATATCGTTGTTGTCGAATTTTCACCAATGAAGGTTACTCGTATATTGGTAGTTAACGTGAACACGTAAATTAAAATTTTCAAGAATTATAAATAATACAAACTTTAATTGTACAAATAATTAAAATAAATTTATATGTACAAATTATGAAAGAAACTGACCAACTTTATAAATATTAGTCAAGAAATAATATAACATATCTTTTATAATAGTGGTTGTTAAAGTTTAAGACACATACTTTACTATTTGTACACTTTACTTTCATGTGTAACATATTTATAATTTCTACTAGGTATGATATGTCATTCAAATCTTACTCATACCTACTTATTAAAAAAAACTATAGCCAATCTATGAACAATGTTATAGTCTCCTAACAGTAAACAATATTATTCATTAATATTTCAAGCATCACACGAACAAAACTGTAATATGCCTGAAGACTTTAAGCAGATGTTTGAAAGTAAAGAAAGTCCAAGACCTTAGAACCTTAATTAGTTTATTAATCAATCTAATTTAATTTTTATCTTTTAAACACATATATGTATTACATATATTTATAAATGTATTTTTTGTTTTAAAAAAAAAGATTTACAAGTGTTTGTCTATTGGTTGGTAATTTTTTATAGTTCGCTAGAATTTCATTTATGTGTAACCATTTTCACACCAGAGATCGGTTTACCCAAATTCAGATCTGATACAGTTTCTTGCGCAATATATTTGTGTCATAATTTCTTCAAATTATTAGTATGTATTTATTGTCTGGGTTGACCAGCTCTCCTACAATACAAGTCGGCTTATAATATTGGTAGTCGCCTGTAATCATATAATACTATTCAAGACGTCTTGTCATTGAAATTCACTTATATTTCTTAATTGGTAATTCTAGAAGTTATTATTATTAAGTGTTAAATAATTATTATTTAATTAATAAGTGTAATCCAAGCATCAATAAATAATAATAAATAATATTAGTGGTTTTATGAAGTGATACATTTACTTCTACATCAGGAACAAAAATAGTATTACTTTTCCTCTATCGTAAGGTTTCGAGAGTAAAACAAGAAAATAGTAAAAACATTCAGTAGTAATACTTTACCTGAAAATAGTTGCTTTCACATATGATAACAATCTCGAAAGGCGTTTCTTGCCAAATTGGTAGGCCCCCGGATAGTTCCTCCGGTCCCCATCCCTTCTGGAAGCAGAAGACCCTTGCTGACAAACACTCGTGTCATTGAGTACGTATGAGTTCCTCACAATCTTATTGGCGTAGTAGCGCGTTACGTAGTAGCGCGTACGTTATACGCGCGTAGTAGCGCGTATTCTGTATGTAAAATTTTCCAACGCCCTTATAATACTGGTATTGATGATATTTGACCAATCACGACAAACTATTAAAGAGAAAAAATGTAAAATATTTTTAATGACAGGTGTTTATATAATTCCTACAAGTCATTCTTACGAAAAGGAAAACGGGAAAATCAGTGGGGAAATAATTATTATAAATAGAATTTCAAATGGCCATGCACAATTTATGTGAAAAAAGCATTCACCTGAAGCAATAATTGACAAACAACATAACCTCACTTTCTGGTATATTTATATATTCATATGTATACATATTATTATATCTATAGATAGATTGTAATATTCTGGGATGTCAATAAAATAATATATGTATACATATTAATACTAAATTATTTTCTATTTTTTCGTAGAATCCTCGAACTACAGCAAATTATTGTTCAAATTGTTTAAAAATACAGCGATAAAAAATTTTAAAGTCACCGCTGAAGGTGACCTTATAATTTGGTCGATTTTTTTCCAGCGACAAAAATAAAATCGATGAAAATTTCTTACAGAATACCAAATAAAAAATCATCGCTTTTGTGACGTCATTTTACAGCGATGAAATTTTTTCACCGGTGGAAATACTTTACAGAATAAGGCCCTAATTTGATTCGCGTAGAATGAAATCTCGTTATAGTAGTATTTTAAATATTTGTACAATTCCACAAGTACATTCATATGTGTAAGCATACGTTACAATAACGGTAAAATGAAATGTAACCAAGAATCGGGAGTGACTTTTCCGTGTAAGGTAATCCTTTGTGGTCCATGGATGGTCATTGTAAGAGGCTCGTCCAGCTCCATACATACAGGAGTCTTTAAAACTCCACTTGCCTAATACAAAATTAATATTCTTAGCATTATTTTTTACCATATTTTTGTACCTAATTAATGTATCTTAGGGTTATCAAACAATAAGGAAATTAATGAACTTAGAGATAGTCGGCCCACTTAGCAAGAGATTGGCTCTAATAAAAGAAGTGCCGTTTCTATGAATAAAGGAACACCGTTGTTTTTTTATATTAATTGTTTTAAGTTAGTAGTTTTATTATTATAATACATTTTATATGTACTACTATATTTATTTAAATATTATTTTGTCATCTTATAAGATATTCAATCGATGTCAATAAAACGATAACTTAGTAAATTTATTTATTAGTGTTACAAACTTATAATTCAACATAAAAAATCGAATCTATTCAAAAAATACATAATAATCAATTAAATAGAATTAATTAAGCCCACATACTACAGTGATATTTCATTTTTAGAATGAATTTGAAAATTAATATTTATGCCTCAACTTTTTATTGCTCGACCCCATGGTTTCTTACAAAAGCTATCTAATATTTACCATGTTAATCGATAGCAGTCTTTGTAAGCATTTAAATTTGCCGGTATGCTTTTATTAAACGTATTTTGATAGTATAATGGGCATGTGTCCTATGTCTTAATTTCTTTAAAAGTGTACTATATATTAATAAAGTGAGTTACTAGAACCTCAAATGTACAATTATTTTTTAATAACTACTTATATGTTAAGAGATATTAACAATTAAAAAAGTCATTTTGTCTCTTTAATTAATAAAGAGATTCAACGTTGTACACATTCCAAGTGCATGTGACATCACAATCCTTGTGTAAGGTTACCAACCTTACAGATCATAAATCTCTGCTATATGTATTTATATATCAAAATATCAAATATTATTTATAGCTATTTCAAGGAACAATCAAATTTCAATATTATATCTGCCATAACAGGGTTAAATAAAATAAAAACTTATTATTATTTGATTTGACTTGATTATTTGACTACCAACAGCTACAGAACATTACCACAGCACTGACCTACTCAACAAATAACTGATGTTAAAATGCATTTCACGTCATATAAATATGGCCGACCATTTCTAGCGCTGAAAGTACAATTCAAACTTTTAATTGCTATATCTCCGTCAATATTTAGATATTTAATAAAATGGACACGCCAATACACATTTATGAACATCAATTTCAATCAAAAATTGAAAAATCGACCACTGAAAAATGAGGACACAAGACCGTTGCAAAGTGTCTTATAAAGTGGATAATGGTTTGAAATTGTTTGAGAACTTATGTTTTAGAGCATTTAGAATCGTTTTAAATGTTGTAAATGACATCTACTTCGCTAAGGGTACAAGCATTAGATCTGTTTGTTTAGCAGTAGCTCGTAATTGCGTTATTTATCAATGAATTAATTATATCTAATTTTAATTTAATTAAAAAAATAATTGTCCCAAGCTACCGTTTTCTTTACACCAATTGAATATCCTACAACATGACGAAATAGTTTTCGAAATAATAAACGACAATTGAAAAGAAAACAGAATTTTGTCTTCTAAAACTGCTATTTAATTGAAGGTTTCAAAGCATCAAACAACAAAAATTGTGGATAGAGAATATTTAAGGGTGTTTGTTAAGTACACAATCCTAAAAAATTAAAATTAAAATAGAACTATTTAAAACAATAAAGTAAAGTTTAACTCTTAGAATTCAATACAATTTTACTGTTTCAAAATTAGCTCTCACATATAAAATATTATTCATATCTACTATATAAAAATAAGTCGGGTTTTCCTTCCTGACGTTATAACTCCAGAACGCACGAACCGATTTTCACGGTTTTGCATTCGTTGGAAAGGTCTCGGGCTCCGTGAGGTTTATAGCAAAGAAAATTCAGGAATTCAGGAAAAGTTTCAACAGAAAAGCGGGAAAATCTTTTATTACATACAGCGCCATCTCATATACATAGCCGATACATAGCATAGATACAAACCAATATTTTAAGTAGATTGCGCCGGTGCGTGATACATTGTTTGACAGCTACTCATTGTTCTCTGCTCAGTTAATTTCATGTGATGATGATATTGTTGGCAGGCGATTTCAGGCAGACGTTGCCAGTAATTCCCCGTGGAACGCCTACAGATGAATTGAATGCTTGCCTGAAGGCATCACCTTTATGGAATAATGTAAAAACATTATCGCTAACCACTAATATGAGAGTTCAACTTCAAAATGATCAAAGTGCTGCACAATTTTCCAAACAATTGTTAGCTGTTGGAAATGGAAAAGTCCCAGTTGATGCGACATCTGGATTAATTACTCTTACCAACGACTTTTGCCGATTTGTAGACTCTCAATTAGCTCTTATTAAAAATGTTTTCCCAAACATTAGTGAGAATTATCAGAATTATGCTTGGTTAAGTCAACGAGCAATTCTTGCCGCAAAGAATAATGATGTACACGCTCTGAATTTCACCATTCAATCAAAAATTGCTGGCGATTTGGTGACATACAAATCCGTTGATTCCATAACAAATCCCGATGATGTAGTAAATTATCCAACGGAGTTTTTGAACTCTCTGGAGTTACCAGGATTTCCACCACATAACTTGCAACTCAAAGTTGGTACAGTTATTATGATATTGCGTAATTTGAATCCACCGCGACTTTGCAACGGTACTCGACTTTCGATAAAAAGACTTATGCCGAATTTGATTGAGGCAACCATTATTAACAAAAAGTACGCAGGTGAAAATGTATGTATTCCTCGAATACCAATGATTCCGACTGATCTTCCGTTTGACTTCAAACGATTGCAATTTCCAGTTCGCCTTGCGTTCGCAATGACAATTAACAAGTCGCAAGGCCAATCGCTTAGTGTTTGCGGGATAAACTTAGAAAATCATTGTTTTTCACATGGGCAGTTATACGTTGCGTGTTCACGAGTTGGGAAACCATCCGCTTTGTTTGTGTTAACGTCAGACCAAAAAACAAAAAATGTGGTTTACCAAAGGGCACTTCAATCAAACGGATAATTTGCGGACACGTATAACGCTTCGATTCAGTATTTACTTTGGATTCACTTTCATTTACTTAGAGAAGTTCAACTAAATAACACTAATCGAAATGAATTCATTACTGTTGTGAAAAAAATAAAATTTTACCTTTTCAAATATAAAACAAACAAAAAATTTTTCTTCATCTTTTAATCACCAAGCGAAATGTTACATAAAACGAAGCCATCTGATGGCGAAACGGAGTTCGCCGGGTTTGCTAGTTCCATATAAGTTTTCTTGTGTTTCCGATTTTTTCGTAAATAAATAATGCTATTTATTTTACCAATTCGATTTTGTTGTTTTCTGTTGCTGTTTTGTTATTATGTGTCGTTGTTTATTGATAGATGTTGAATGTTGGATATTGAATATTTATTATATTATTGCATGGTTTGTTAGATATTGAGAATTAAACAAAGGAAAAAAATTATATACTGAAGTTGTGATATGAGTTTAGAAGTCTGATATTAGAGACTTATCATTATGTTTTAATTGTATCAACCGGCGTTGTCCGTGTGTGTTATATTTAGTTAATAAGTGTGTGTGTAATGTGATTCTGTCGTAACAATTAGCGTTGTCTACCAATTAATTATAAGAAGTCGTAATGAAATAATTTAAACTTCAGTAAAAATAACATATGCTGCTAATGTTTAAGCAAAATATTCGTTAAAAGATATAATTAATATTAAGTAGCTCCAGAGTAATATTATTATTTAAACATTATAAAGATACAATTTCCGTACAAGCTAATTTCGTAAGCATCACGTAACCTTTCAAAGTCGTAACAATTTGCATATGTTAGTAATATAATGAGTATAAAATATGATAAATAACTTAATACAAATAGTTAATAAAACCAAACCGCTGCCAAATTGTTTCTAGTAAACAGCATTTTGCGATTCCAAATATTGTTACCGCCCAAATGATTTAAGGCAAACCACTACTCTATAATAAATAATAATTTACGTTTGATAATTAGAATTAATCCATCATCAACATTGTCGCAGATGTATATTATATTATATTCAATATAACCTCGTATTAGCAAACTTATAAATCAAATTAGTTATTAGAACAAACATATCATCGCAACACAATCAATTTAGTTAGTAGTACTTATCGTTGTCGTAGAACCATAGTTTATAACATTATTACCTAGAACAAACATATAGTCGCAATACAATCAATTTAGTTAGTAGTAATTATCGTTGTCGTAGAACCATAGTTTATAACATTATTACCTAGAACAAACATATCATCGTAATACAATCAATTTAGTTAGTAGTACTTATCGTTGTCGTAGAACCATAGTTTATAACATTATTACCTAGAACAAACATATAGTCGCAATACAATCAATTTAGTTAGTAGTAATTATCGTTGCCGTAGAACCATAGTTTATAACATTATTACCTAGAACAAACATATCGTCGCAATACAATCAATTTAGTTAGTAGTACTTATCGTTGTCGTAGAACCTAGTATATCGCAATATTATACAAACCAAACGTATCGTTGCATTACATTTAATTTAGTTAGTAGAATTCATCGTTGTCGTAGAACCTAGTATATCGCATTATTACATAAACCAAACTTATCGTCGCAATACAATCAATTTAGTTAGTAGAATTCATCGTTGTCGTAGAAACTAGTATATAGCATTATTGTCTAGTTCAAACTTACCGTCACAATTCAATAGATATAGATATTGGAACCATTGTTGTAGTATAAGACTACAAATTCTTCGTAGTAACAAGAAATTTTATATTTCTCTGTCAAATTAACAAATCATACAGTCCACTTTAAATCTAAGACTTAAGCGACCAACCGAAAACACTTCAACAAATTAGAGCATTAAAAGGTCGCATACGTCGTGTACAGTGTTTAATTTTACCTTGCTTAGTTCAGATCTGCATTCATAGGATTTATTAACAAAGAATGCTTTTTTGAAATATGCTTTACATACAAACACAATAATTAATTATAAATAAATACATTAAAGACTTTACCGCAACTGTTGTCAACAAAGTTAGTAACAACGGAGTTAGACCGTTGGCGTGCATGGTAACTATAAACAAAAGCACTGAGACTGAGCGTTGATTTTTACTTATGTCGTTCATTGAATTTCGGATGGAGTTATCAACTGCGGATGTAGATAATGCGAGTATAGTTCGGGACAGCTAAAAAGATAATACACATTCACAGATATCAAGTGTTCAAAATTATATATTGTTTAAGTTTGGAGCACACATTTTGCTATTTTTAACCATAAATTGTTATACTTCCTGCAAACTTATTTTTTATTTTTCAAGAATTTCTTTACTTGTTATGGATCTGTTGCAAATTCATTTATGTTTAGTTATTGCACCACCAGAAAACCCACATTCCGGACTGGTAATAACCAATGCACAATCCGCACCGAATTGATTGCTTCAATGTTATATAATCAGCCATCTTTGTCTCAGGCCACCTTAATACTCAAATACTGAAAGTGAAGCGATGGTAAGTGTTATCATATTCGTTCCTATATACTGTATATAAATAAATAAGAGAGAACTTTTTCATTGTATCGCAGATATATACGAAACAACTTGTTTTAAGCATGTTCACCATCTAACTCTGGCCATTTGATCTATATTAGACATTTATTCTTATTGAGAGGTAAATATTACAACTTAATGAAAGTTTGAAATACTCATTAAGTTCACTAATCTACTCCAATTCTACGTATAAATAATGTATTTATCAGAGTTTCTACATCTGCTTCTACATCAGAACAAAATAGTAAAAAATGCATACTTTAATCATTTTTAAATATTATTCCCAGAGCATTTTTCACGCCTTGTGTGCCATGGTTAGAATCTGCCATGAGTACATGCAGCTAATTCATTAACTTCTGTTTTGTATATTATATCTAAAATAACATCCTTATGTTGTATACTTGTAATGCCATCTGCAGGTCTTTCGTGAAAACACTCCTTTTATGTGTTAAACCGGTTTTAATCTAATACTTGTAATGCCATCTGCAGGTCTTTCGTAAAAACACTCCTTTTATGTGTTAAACCGGTTTTAATCTAATACTTGTAATGCCATCTGCAGGTCTTTCGTGAAAACACTCCTTTTATGTGTTAAACCGGTTTTAATCTAATCCCATTAATCTAGACCCATTGGTTCTCATCAGAACATTGAAGACGTTGTTTCATTATAGGTTATAGGCACAGAGTATTAAATTTTCTTGTGATAAATATCAAATAAAAGTGATAAGATTTCGCTGAATAAGAAAGATGACGTTGAATTATGTTGTGAGTGTACCAAAACTCAAGTGCATGAGAATTGCGATGGGTGTGCCTTCGCCGCACAGAATATACTAGTTTTCGACGGTATGTCGCATTGCATCAAGCAATCGACAGAAGATACAGGAATAGAAGCAGCCGATGATGCTAAAACTAAGGCTAAATTACTGACTAGCGACTCGTCATTATGCGTGCATTTCAGAGATGACCAGACTACTGCAGATCTGTGGAAAAATGAAAGCAACTATTTGATGATTCGGGTTTTACTAGAAGAATAAGTTTGTTGAGGACTCCGATAACTACATATATAACCCAAATAATTAAATCAAGTTTGAGATTAAGTGGAAGCTTTATCATCAATGATGAGTGGGTTGGATTGTTCTATTTGCTGGATTAACGAACAAATATTCGTCAATGATTATGGCTATAGAACATTCTGGAATACCAAATTCGGCCGACAACATTAAAACAAAGCTGCTGGACATGCAGGAAGATAGTAGCGCCGCCAGCGAAGCGTTTGCGAGTTTTAAAAACAAAAAACAGGTTTGTAGCACTGCTTGGAAAAGAAATACGTCAGTGACAATTTAATTAAAATTAAAAGATAAACAAATAAAAGTTTTACAAATGCAATCAAGTTGGTCATTATTGTTTGAGAACCTTGTATTTCTATGGTCCTCTTTTAAATAATAATACGATTTATTATTTAGTGGAACTAATTTATTTGACTACGCTAGTCAACTGTTCTAATTTAGACTATTATTATGATACAACTTATTGAACAAAAAACATACTCGATATATATATTATACATTAACAATATTTTTAATACTCTCCCTTATTGTTTTATACTAATTTCTATATATATATCACTCTAGTCTAATTCTTTATTCATGATCTCATGTCTGGATTAATTAAGTGATTTTGTAAAACCATCTGCATTTTTTCATCCATCTGAGGTATTTGGTTTTTACTGCTAACTGTGTGGATACTTCTATGTCACCTTCTTGTACTTTATTCTTGTACAATGAAATGATGACCTCTTATGTGCTTTGTCCTCTTGTAACACTTCGGTTCCTTTCAATTTTCCTAGCATTGTACTTTGCGAGGCTTCTATTTTTTCTGAAGTTAATCTAAGATCAGCCGACGCTCCTTCAGAGACTTCAAAACGTTTTTCTAATTCTTTATGTTTTTGAACACACTCTGTTTCTCTAGCGATGAATATGTGAAATTCATCTTTAAGTTCCCTATGACATATTGTCCTTTACTCTATGACGTTGTTGCTTCAGACATTATTCTATTTAATGTGTCCTAATGCTGTGACATTTAAATTTTTTATTGTCTGTTCTAATTCTAACTTAGATTCTAATTCCTTGACTCTTAATTCTAAATTTATGTGTTGCAGACTTGCATTAGCTTCTAGTTTTGTAAATAAATCAAATACAGTCTATTTAAGAGCAGATTTCTCACATTCTAATTGTGATACTCTAGTTGCTTGTTCTGTTATTGAAAATCTGTCTAGAATCTTGGCTTTCTTAAATTCAATTAATACTTGTTGTAGATCACGATTATTCTTTTGAATCGTTACAAAATCTTCATTAACTTTGTTCAAATCTATTCTAAATCTTGAATTCTCGATTAAAAGTTTAACTTCATTCTTTCTTACTCTAATTAGCTCTTCATTTAACTTTGATACATCTTCATTATTTTGAAGCTCTTGGATTTTTCGTTGTAATACTTTATTCTCATACTTTAAGTTCTCTTAAATAGTATTTACGTGTTCTTCTTTTTCACGCTTTCTCCATTTATCTATATCATCCTTACTTTTATCCACTATGATATATAAACTGTTCTCACATCTCTGCGGTTTCTTTATGCTTGATCTTTCTCTAAGTGATCAGTGTCCAGTGATGTCTTTCTCTTTTATAACTTCTTGGACTGCTTTATCTCCTTTAAAATAATTCAAATAATATGAAACTTCGAATGGTCTAAACACATCTCTATGAAAACCCTTAGACTATTATTTTCTTTATCGGTACAATTAGGATTGGAAGTAACACATTTAGATGTAAAGCATCCCTCCCTGCTTCGTTGCTTTTGGTCCTATGCTGGTTTTCAGTTTTAGCTTTTTATCAATAACTGTCTCGATGTGCTTGTCTGGATGTTCCATCCTTTAATTACGCAATTGTATCAAATCTTCACTTTCCAGGGTATTTATTTCTCTGCTCACCTGTGGCTTTAGATTCATTTTAATTTCATATAGACGTCCATTTTCTTTACGATATCCTTTTAAATATGTTTTCTTGTTTATCTTAAACTACATTTACGTGGATCTGAGATAAACTCACTATTCGAGTGTCGATCATAAATATGTAGCATTGAAAGAAGGTTTCTTTTAATTTCTGGTTATACCAGACATTTTCAATGTTTAGGTTATATACTTTGCCATCTACAAATGATTCTACTTCAATTGTTCATCAGCCTAAAACTTTTGCTTCTTGTTCATTTGCAGAGGTTACTTTTATTGAATATTTAAATTGAATGTTTAATAACAAGGTAGTAAAAGTGAAGAAAAACTATTTATGAGCTAAAACAAGCATCCAGAGCTTGGAATATAGTGATAGACCTATGTTTACAGAACAATAATTATACAAAATTTAAATTAGCCCGATGTTTGTATATTAAAAATTGTGATAAGTATGTCATTATTGTAACAGTTTATGTTGATGATTTTTTAATTTATCAAATAATTTAAATGAAGTTAAACGCTTAAAGATATTCTGGCAGGTCAGTTTAGAATTGAAGATTTGGGAATATGCAAACAGGGTTCTTAAGTATTTAAAGAACACTAAATATATAGACGTGAAATTTCATTTTCTTAGACAGGTTATTTCAAACAGTTGTAACAGTGGCATAGATTCATTGATTATTGATTCATTATTGTTTACTATTTAGGAACCAATGTAAAGGTTCATATTCAAAATATACCGTATATTTTTATGATTGTTTAAAACTCTAAACTGGCGGTACAATATTCAGATTAATTATTTCTTTATCAATTGAACTATGAAGCATATTTTTATAATTTGTTTAAGACGCCAAACTGGTGATATAGTATTTACAATAATTATTTTATATTCTTTAGCTGAATCATTAGTTTCATGCACGTAATGCTTCAAATAATATTTATAAGAGTTCCAAATATCAAAATTGAAACAAGTGTTTAAAAAAGTAAGTAAACCTAATATATAATTATAATATTATTAGAGAAATTAGTTAGTTCCTGACAGTGTATTAAAGCATTCAGAATAAAATCGGTCATCTAAACACAAGGTGATACAGTTCACCAGAAAGAACCTCACACAAGAGAGGTACATAATCGCTTTCTTAAACTAACCTAGTTTAAGCTACACATTGTTGTAAAGTTTTAGTATAAACCTATTGCATTTTGTCATATTCAGTTGGCTTTGATTATTAATTTTTTTTGTTTTGTATTATTATTCAAATAAATAAATTGCCTTCAGCACAAGTATTTTTTGTTATTTTTTTTATTTTACACATAAATATAAAAAGATATAAAATACAATAGTGAGTTTTGTTGTCAGTTCTTTAAATTACAAAAGGTTATGGACCCAGTTCTTTAAAAAAAAAGTAAAAAATATTGGTTCTGCGTTTCTGTCGTATTGTATTATTGGTTACCTAAAACTACATAAATGGATTCCCTAAGAATGCAAATTTGTTTACTTGAAGGTAAAAGTAATTGGACTACATGGAAATATAAAGCAGTAATTCTATTACGTAGCATAAAGAGAGCATTGGATGTTGTGGAAGGTAAAATAAAAGCCCCTCAGCTGCCTGAGCTAGGTGCAACGACATTTGAGAAATCAGAATATGATAAGAAATTTGAAGATTTTCTTAAAATAGATAGTAGTGGTGCTCTGTTAGTACTGACTACAATTATGACTGAGGACATACTAAAGCTTGTAATGAGATTTATGAGTTCTGCTGAAGTTTGGAGTGAACTGAATCGGCTCTTTGATGGGTCTGTTGAGGATCGAGCCTTTGATTTATGCTTACAATTTTTTAGTTATTATATGAATGAAATAGATGACATTGCAAGTCATACCTGTAAATTAAATAACATCTGGAATGATTTAAATGTTGAACTTACAAAGGATGGAAGTTCAAAATTGCCAGATTTATTATTAACATGTAAAATATTGGATTCATTGCCTGAGAATTATTTTTCATTTAGATCTAGTTGGATGCTTGTGTCTAAAAAAGAAAGGACCTTAGATAACCTCACTACACAACTCTGTATGTATAAGAGGGCGTTAAATGGGAAAGAGAACATTAGTCATGAAGCACTTTTCACTCAAAAACCCTCTGGTAGTGGTAAGAATGAAAAATATAGAGGATATAAATCTTACCAAAAGCAATATATTTGTAATTATTGCAAAGGACCACATAAAATAAGTGGAAGGCAGATGGAAGACCTAACTCTGAGAAAAGTAATAAACCAAATGATAAGGCTGGTAGGGCAAATGAGCCAAATATACTTTATGCGTCCTCAAATCTTGTTCTGAATACTGTAAAAACTGATGATTTTTTCTATGTTGACAGTGGAGCGACGAGTCACATAGCAAATAAAAGTGATGTGTTCACTGAGTACACACCATTTGACTAATATATTTCTCGTACTGTGATGACTGCAAATGGTGATTGTGTTAAAGCTATAGGTAAAGGAACTGTTCAGGTTCAAGCAATGATTAATAACCGATGGAACAACTTAACTTTAACAGATGTGCGGTACGTCCCTGATATTAAGAAAAATCTGTTTTCTACTCTAGCTGTTTATCATAAACAAATTAATAGTGAATTTGTTTCCAATGTTGCTGTTTACCAACTAAAAATAAATAAGAAGATTGTGCTGTTTGGGAGTAGAAATCACCCTGGTGGTCTATATAAACTGGACATGAGAATTGTTTTTCCTCAAGTTTCTGTAAATACTGTGAATAGTAATGATATTTTGCAACTGTACCATGAAAGGATGGGACATCAAAATAAACGGCATGTGAAAGCCACAATTAAAAGAGAATTTGGGATTGAGGTAAAACTGGACACTGAGCTGTGTGAAGGCTGTGTATACGGTAAAACTCATAGAAGAAAATTTGGAACCAGAGATAAACCTGATAAACCAGGTATGCTATTATCTAGTGACGTATGTGGTGCTTTTGAGGCGTCTAAATCTGGATTCAAATATTATGTGATATTTAAAGATGAATTCTCTAGATTTAGATTTGTATATTTTATGAGAGAGAAATCTGAAGTACCTGAAAAATTAAAATTAATGCTTGCTGCATCGGTAAATGCTGGTCACCGTGTAAGAGTTATTTTGAGTGACAATGGAGGGGAATACGATAGTTATGTGGTAAGAAAAATATTACAAGAGAAGGAAATTACCCAAAGATTGACTATGCCATATACACCACAGCAAAATCCTTGTGAGAGGGAGAATCGCACTGTCGTAGAGACTGCCCGAGCCATGATGCATTCAAGAAATGATCTACCACAGTTCTTATGGGCAGAACTTGTAAATGCTGCCACATATGTATTAAATAGGACTGGACCTTCTAGTATTTTAGAAAAAACTCCGTACGAGTTGTGGCATGGGAAACGGCCATATATAAAGCATCTGAGAATAATAGGTTCAGATTGCTATGCTCATGTTCCAAAACAGAAGAGAAAGAAAATGGACAAAAAGGCCTTAAAGGGTATTCTGGTTGGCTATGACACGTATTTAATGACATGTATTTAATGAAAGACCTCTTTCTTTATGTGTTGGTGATGTCAATGTTATACCAAATCAGTTGTCAGAAAATGGAAGTAATGTACCTCCTCAGAAGAAAATTTGTGAAAATCCTCCTGATGCTGATAAGGATTTGTCTTCTAAAAGTTCAGAAGAAGAAATATCGGGTGCGGATGAATTGGAAGAATTGGAGAATCCTGGAAGATCTACCATTCCTAGACTTCGTGACAGAAGTACTTTAAAACCACCTCAAAAATATACCGATTTGGTAATGTCCTGTGATACCATAATGAATGACTATAATAAACCAACTACATATGAAGAGACTATGCAGTGCCAGTACTATTCTGAATGCAAAGTTGCTATGAATCAGGAAATGAAGTCCTTATTAAACAACCGTACCTGGGTATACCTTGTAAATGGGTATACAAAGTAAAGAAAAACCCAGATGGGTCCATAGAGCGTTGTAAAGACCGATTGGTTATAAAAGGGTATATGCAGAAGAAGAATGTTGATTACAATCAAACTTTTAGCCTAGTGGCTAGAATGAGTACAGTTAGAGCTCTGATAAGCGTTGCTGTAGATAAAAAGTTGCAATTGACTCAATTTGATGTATCTATTGCATTTCTCTATGGAAATATTGATAATGAAGGAAGTCATATTTATATGAAGCAACCTAATGGCTACAAAGATGGTAGTGCACTTGTTTGTAGACTGCAGAAGAGTTTGTAAGGATTGAAACAAGCACCTAATTAATCTTTTGGGAGAAGATTAATACAAAAAAAAGACAAGTAGTAATTTAAACATTGAACTTTTATTTGCACTTATAATAATACACGTAAGCTTTTGAAGTTAAACTAATTAGATGTGTGTTCGGTATAGTTGAACAACACAACTACTACGTTGATTATTATATTGAGACTGAGCTGCTGAGCAATGTGACCATGCGTTTATATAGTACTAGCTTTTGCCCGCGACTTCGTCCGCGTGGAATAGTGACTTCCGGCAGATTTTTGGTTCTTCCCACATAGTTCCCGTTCTTGCGGGATTTTCGGAATGGTCGAGTTCCCGCAGAATTTTCAGGATAAAACCTATGTTTTTTTTTTTTCGAGTTCCAAACTATATCTGTACAATTTTTAAAGTAAATTTAATTATTTTAAAGAACTTCTGTATATACTACATTTTTTGTTTTATTATCTTGTGGCAGAAGAACATATTGATTTTTGCCACAACCCGATCTTGATAACGCGACATATAACTGGCCGTGCGAAAAACAGTATTGGCGTAAATCGATCCCCACGTGTTTGAATGTTTGCCCCTGTGATTTATTTATTGTGACTGCGAAAGATAATTTAAGCGGAAATTGTATTCTTTTAAAATTGAAAGGTAAGTCGTTGGGTATCATTGGGATGCGGGGTATGAGGACTGTTTGACCAACTGCTGGACCAGTCAAAACTATTGCAACGATGACGTTATTGCGCAGAAATTTTACTTGAAGTCGGGTCCCGTTGCATAAATTTGGTGGTTTGAGATTTCTTAGTAAAATTATTGGAGCACCTATTTTTAACTTAAGAGAATGTGGGGGAAGGCCGCTTGGGTTCAAGGAATTGAGGAACTCCTGTGGGTAATGAACTACATCTTCTTGATCCATCACGGTATCAATGGATGTGTAGGTTACAATATCTCCTGGGAGTTTACTCAAAATGATATCATTTATTTCGTCAACGCTACTATTTCTTGCCGCCAATATTGCTCTTTGACACATCCATTGATGGTCCTTGTTTTCTATTTGGCTGATGTCAGGGTATACCTTAGTTACTAATTCCTCGATGTTACCCACTTTTACTCCTAAATCGCAATCAATTTCAATTTTATTATTAGAATGAGGTATTTTCCCGTCTCCTACAGAAAGTAATTTTGAAGGGAAAGGTATACTACCTCCCCCCAAATGTGCTCTCATATTTGTCGATAATTTTAAAATATTTACAAATTTCCATAATGGAGAACTTTTAAGGCAAGCCTTCACAATGTCTGCTCTAGTGTATTATATTGTCTTGAGTGATTTAAGAAATGCTTAGATGATGGATGTGAGCCTGATATCAGTTCCTTTAAAACGGATGTTGGTTCCGGAATTATAGGTATATTTACTTTGCCACCACTACAACACAGTCCAGGAGTTTCAGCTGCCCATTTTTTTGCTTGGCATAAGTTGCATATTTTATCCATTCTACCAATATCAATATCATTTAGCTCAGAATAGTCAACGGTACAATCATAAGCAAAAGCAGCATTTAATAAATTATGTTGTCTGCGAGTTCTATTCCTATTTGATCGGGCATTTTGCTGTGCTAATCGATGGGATCGTTCAGCGCTTGATTCCCGATCACGGTTAGCCAAAATTCGGGAATTCTGTGAGGCCAAACGTCGAGAACGTTCAGCACTGGATTCCCGATCGCGGTTAGCCAATGTTCGGGCATTCTGTGAGGCCAAACGTTGAGAACGTTCAGCACTCGATTCCCGATCGCGGTTAGCCAATGTTCGGGCATTCTGTGAAGCCAAACGTTGAGAACGATCAGCACTCGATTCCCGTTGCCGGTTTGCCAAAGTTCGGAAATTTTGTGAGGCTAAACGCTGCGAACGTTCAACGCTTGATTCCCTTGCACGGTTTTGTTCAGTAATTGCTCGTTGTGTAGCCAACCTGTGCATATTTTCATCCTCAGTTTCATTGCTGCGCAAAACTCGCAGCCGCTTTGCAGCAGCAGTCTGCCGAGAAAGCTGAGATCTTTTTCTCGGCATTTTGGTGATGAAGAAAAAACGTAGAAAATGAAAACTTAACTAAAGCGTATCTCGTAATAAAAAAAAAGAAACGTAAGATTAAGAAGATTAATAATTAGGAACCTTATTACTTTTATTTTTAACGATTATGTCAAAAGAACAACCGTAAAATGAAAATAAGGTAAACTAACTTTATGCTTAAACTTAACCCTAATCTAATGAGAATAAATAGGTAGTCCACACCTATTTACAGGTTTTATCTAAAGCAAGAAAAAATTAGAAACTAAATACGTTAAACTAAACCCTAATCTAATAAGAATAATTAAGTAGGCGACACCTATTTAGGTACCTACAGGTATTATGTACCACAAAAAAAAAATATTAGAAACTAAATACTATTTTTAAAACAAACAATACTATACTTATAGAAAACACATACTTATAAATTAATAATCTACATGAAAACAAAAAAGTGTTATTATTGTGTAACTAAATACTATCCTAAAACAAATAAAGTACCTACTATATAGAAAACAACTACAAAATGAAACTGTGTTTAAAAAGTAATATTACGATGATAATTATATCGGATAAACAAATTAGCGCTGCATTCAACCGTTCAGTAGAAAGCCGACCGCGCGAGTGAGCCGCGCGGCATGGTATCTCGTTGAGCTACACCCCCCTCCCGGCTTGCCCGCAAGCACCGCCTCTCTCCCGCCGCGCCGGCCAGCGCAGAGAGCGACTTGGTTTTGTTTCGGAGTTATTTATCATTGTAATCTTTAAAGTTTTTTGTTGAAATTAAGTTATGTCAAAGACAATTTTATTCACAATGAAGTACTCTTAACCAACAACATATTTATTTGAATAAAGATTAATATTATTATGTTGATACAACTTAAACAAATTATTTCGACCAAATTAGGTACCTTAAAAACGGTTTTTGTGAGTTAATCTTAAAAGATAGACATATACTATCGCGGACTGTTTTTTAGATCATTCAAAGAGCTATTATTCTTTAATACATATTTTTTGTGTATCTTGAACCGTTTTCACGGCGCACGCAACGGAAGGCTTCAAAGATGAAATAATTTCTCCCGTTTTTTACACATTTACCACTATATCTTTGCTCCTATTGGTCGTAGCGTGATGTTATATAGCCTATAGCCTTCCTCGATAACTGGACTATCCAACACAAAAAGAATTATTTAATTCGAACCAGTAGTTTCGGAGATTAGCGCGTTCAAACAAACAAACTCTGCAGCTTTATAATATTAGTATAGATATGATATATATGTTGATGTTATACATAAGAAATTAACTCCTCCACCCTTACTTGAAAACTTATAATTGTGAATTTTCTTTTTTACTAGTACCAGTTTTTAACGATTCCAATTTTTTTTTAGTCATAGTTATCTTTTGTTTTCTTTTGTACAATAGATAACTAATGATAGTTACAATTATTATTAGGGTGAGTACATAAATGATTGTATTTATTTGTGAATGAACATTTGTATGTTTGAGTTGAATCTCATTCAAAGGGGTTAATTGTTTCAATTGGTTAATATGTTGGTTATCATATGTTAATTGTTTAAAATTATCAATGGACATGTTTACATTGGTTGTATTATTTATTTTAATTGTGTTTGAAAATGGTATTGATTTCCAATTGATTTCACTGTGTTTCACTATTTTTCCACCTAGGTAAAATGAATCACTTTTTATGATACAGTGTTCTTGTAACTCGATCATGTAGTTTCCTAGGATCTGCTCTTGTCTGGTTTTATCTCCGCAAATGATGGTGATGATGGTTTCACGGCTCGTGGAATAGATCCAGTGAGTGTCGTCTATCTGCTGGAGGTTTTCCTTGAAGTCTGGTATCCTGGTGATATCGCATCTTGGTGTGGCTGTCGCTCGTATGAGTGGGACTATGTATGCACAACTTACTACATGTGAACTGTCTAGTTCTAGTTTTAATACATGGGTCATTTTCAAAATAATAAGTAATATCATTAATCAAAATATATTTTGCCTCAGGAAAAATGATTTGGTAAGTATGATTTTTGAGTATGGGAAGAGGTTGTAATGCATACAGAGTAAACAACATTTCATGGGCTAGTGGGATGTTTATTATTATTATTATTTTGTGTTTATCTTGATATGCTTGTGTAACAATACTTTTTGTTAACTTATATTTGTTTTCTAAGTAGGGTATGACGTATTGGTTTTTCACTTGATTAGATATTTGAATTAAATCGTTATTTATTTCAGGTAATGTAAAGATTGTTGAATGATGTTTATTCATTTGAAGAAATGTTAACGTTAAATCTAGATTGAGTAATTCGTCTAATACCAATTGTTGTGTTGATAAAATCTGGTGAAAGGTGAGTTCTAACTCTTGTTCATGGTGAGATTTAACTAGAACGTTTCTAATTCCTAAAGCTTGGGAAATAAAGTGATTTATTCCGTTTGTCAGTTTATTTTGATTTTCTTGTAGGTATTGGATTGCTTCATTGAATTTATATTCTTAAGTGGATAATACACTTGTTAATAAATTTAAGCGTTTTGCTTGTTGGTTTGAAGAATCAGTTAATTGTTGAATGCTTCCTTCAATATGTTTTCTATCGTTGTCATCCATATTGCCTGTTATCAGGTTTATGAAACTTCCTAGGGGGTTGAATAGTCCTCTTTTTCTTTTTTGAGTATTTTCTGGACCAAATATTTCTATTATCTTTTGTTGCGTTAGTTGTTGTTTTCTTTGAATCATTGCGATGTAACTTTGGAATTTTAATTCGGGCATGATTCTACTTCCTACATTTATTTTGGATAGTTTATTTATGCATTCGGTGAGTTTTAATCGATTCGTTAGTAATGGTCGGGTCTGTATTTTTCTCTTTGACGATTTAGCTGGTCTTGTTGGATCTGAAGTCTTGCTTCGTTGTCTTCACATCGTTTATGAAGGCGTTGGATTTCGTCGATTAATGCATCTTGTGACATCTTGATTGCTTTTTCTTTTCACTTTTTATTTTACATTTTTATTATATGCACTGAGTATGATTCAATGGGACAATATTTGGGCAAAATATAAATGAAAAATGACTTACTGCGTGACTGTGAGTAGTAGTATTGCGGCGATGGTAATTTTCATTGTTGTGAAGGTTGTGGTGTTCCTCTATAGCGGGATACAGCTTGCGTTGATTCTGCGCCTCTATAGTGGGCTGCGTACTGCGTCTTGTGATCTATGAGGAGCGTCAATCTATTATAGAAGAGTTTCCAGTTCGATCCGTTGAGTTGTGGATTGTGTGTTGCGCAGTTCGTTTTCTTCTGTCTTGGTGGTGTAGGGCTTTCCTTCCTTCCGTAGACGTTGCACAATTCTACCGACTGCGCCAATTAATCTTTTGGGAGAAGATTAATACAAAGAAAAGACAAGTAGTAATTTAAACATTGAACTTTTATTTGCACTTGTAATAATACACGTAAGCCTTTTGAAGTTAAACTAATTAGATGTGTGTTCGGTATAGTTGAACAACACAACTACTACGTTGATTATTATATTGAGACTGAGCTGCTGAGCAATGTGACCATGCGTTTATATAGTATTATTTGTCATTTGATGACCTATAAGCAAATGGTTACTATGCAGGTGACAATGGTACGATGGTACGACTTGTTGTTGTCAATAGGTAATATGAGTAATATTAGTCTTATCTTAAGGTGATGAACATTGGAGTAATATTAGTCTTATCTTAAGGTGATGAACATTCGAGTAATATTAGTCTTATCTTAAGGTGATTAAATTATGCGAGTAATATTAGACTCGCCTGGGTATTTATGATATATATGATATATATGTTGATGTTATACATAAGAAATTAACTACCTCGATGCTGGAATCAGCGCTTTAATGAATTTTTGTATAAACTTGGGTTTAAGCAAAGTGATGCTGATCCATGTTTATTTTTAATGAAAAATGGAAATGAAAAGCTTATGTTGACTATATTTGTTGATGACGGACTTTTGGCTTCAAATAGTCAAGCAATGTTAAACCAGTTTCTAATTAATCTAAAAAATTAATTTAAAATAACATATAAACCTGCAGATTTTTATTTGGGATTAGAAATTGAACGTGTTGAAAAAGGAATAAAATTAAGTCAATCTTCTTATGCTAAAAAGATTTTAGAAATTCTTAAAATGGAAGAATGCAAACCTATATCAACCCCACAAGACACATCAACTACTACTGAAGCAGGGAAAGAAATGAATGACATTGCTGGTTATTCATTTAGACAGGTTGTAGGTGCACTAATGTACCTCATGATTGGATCAAGACCTGATTTAGCTTATGCAGTGGGAGTATTGTCCAGATCACTCGAAAATCCAACCTATCAAGACTGGTTGAAGGTTAAAAGGATTTTAAGATATATAAAAGGAACCTTGGATCGTGGAATCATTTATAAAAATAATTGTGAAAAAGTATTGTTATGCTATAGTGATGCTGACCATGCAGGGGACATTACAACTGGTAGGTCCACTTCTTGAGTATTACGCATGTATGCAGGTGGCTGCATTTCCTGGATTAGTAAGCGGCAGTCATCAGTGGCCATCTCAACCACAGAAGCTGAGATTGTAGCAGCTAGTGAAGCAGCGAAGCAGGCTGTGTAGCTGAAAAGGCTGATGGCAGATATGGTGGAGCTAGAAAGTATTCCTGACCTCTACATTGATAATGAAGCAGTTTTGAAACTTTTACAAAACCCGGAGTTTCGTAAAAGAACTAAGCACATACGTGTAAGGCACTTCTTTGTTCAGGAACTTGTAACCGAGGATGAAATCAGCGTGAAGAAAATTTCATCTGAAAATCAATTAGCTGACTTATTGACAAAACCGTTACCTAGACCGAGACACATAGTGTTGTGTAATAAACTTGGACTTAGTGATATCAAAAATAACCTATAAAAAGAAATACCTAACTGTAAAATGAAGGGAAAGTATTGAATTTTGTCATATTCAGTTGGCTTTGATTATTAATAAGATTTTGTTTTGTATTATTATTTAAATAAATAAATTGCCTTCAGCACAAGTATTTTTTGTTTCTTTTTTTATTTTACACATAAATATAAAAAGATATAAAATACAATAGTGAGTTTTGTTGTCAGTTCTTAAAATTACAAAAGGTTATGGACCCAGTTCTTTAAAAAAAAAGTAAAAAATATTGGTTCTGCGTTTCTGTCGTATTGTATTATTGGTTACCTAAAACTACATAATCACGTGTGTGAAAAATGGATTCCCTAAGAGTGCAAATGAGTTTACTTGAAGGTAAAAGTAATTGGACTACATGGAAATATAAAGCTGTAATTCTATTACGTAGCATAAAGGGAGCATTGGATGTTGTGGAAGGTAAAATAAAAGCCCCTCAGCTGCCTGAGCTAGGTGCAACGACATTTGAGAAATCAGAATATGATAAAAAATTACAAAAATACCAACATCTGAAATTCCAGTTGATATATTAACTAATGCCTCATACTCTAAGAAACATTATACTTTTACGAACTTGTTTAAATAATTTAAATTAATTGGTTATTTTAGATATAGTGGGGGGGTATTGTATTTTATATCTAAAATAACATCCTTATGTTTGATACTTGTTATGCCATCTACTGGCATAACAAGTCTACTTAACATAACTAACATAATCTACTTTTGTGTAATCATTCCTTTTATGTGTTAAACCTGTTTTTATGTAATAAAAGTAGTTCTCATTCAAACATTGAACATGTTGTTTCATTAAAGTCCGCAACATCCTTTTTTGCCTTTATTCAATAAAGTATTTGCCATTTTCAACTAAAGGCTGATTGTTAATCATTAAAGGCCAAATTAATAATGAAGTCTGCCTAACTTCAACTTTAGGCTGTATTATTGCAATTTAATGATGACGTTGAATGCATTGAAAACCTTGTTGAAAGTCGCACAGAAGAATTCAATATGAGTGCGCTGAGTGATTGTGATTCGGTTTTGAATGAAATACTTTGCTTAGTATTTGTTATGTCGCTGCTTTATGACATGAGATATTGTTGTGTGTTATTGCCGTAAATTAATTTAAGCATTGCTATTGACCACTTGCGTAAATTGTGATAGCATCAAGGAATATCGAAAACAGGGTTCGTTCAATATATTTCCGTGCCATGTCAATTTATTGCAAAAAGCACTTATGATCTCCCAAAAGAATTAAAAAACAAAAGAATTATCTAGAAAAAAAATAATATTTCAATTATGAAAGCAGCGATAAACCTATTATGCCCGAGAGTAGGTACACAATCATTTTTTTAAGCAAAAAATTGACACCATTATAAACAGTATAGAGTCAAGATTTATATATTTAAATCAACAATTTTAATATTTTAATTTTCTCTAAGATTTAAGCGAGTTAGATCTTTTAAAGTAAGACATTGGAGATATTGTCAAGAATAATACACTGTTCTGCAGGTGTGTAAGAGTAGCACCTTCCAACCGAATTATATGAATAATTGTACGACTAAATTAAAAATGATAAGTAGTTGCTCCTAACATTTATATAAATAAAAATTAAATGGTATTCTTTGGAAAGCTTATTTCTTTTTTAAATGTTCGTAATAATCTGAATAAGGTTTCTAGGGAGAGAAAAATTGGAAAATTTGTTTAGAAAATTTAAAAATTCTATAGAAAGTAAAAGTGCTTTTTTCTATGGAAACTTTTCTACTATGTATGCAAAAATTGTTTGACAACTGATTGTCAAATTGTGAATCAAAGCTAATAGGACGAAAAATTGATTCAGTTGTTTAGTTTCAGTTGAATTGTAAAAATCTAGTATGTAACAGGAAATAAGTCAAAAGAAATTTACCCAAATGTTGATATTGTTATTCGAAATATATTGACGATATCAGTAAATACAGTTTTTGCAGAATAAAAAGTTTCTTTTAAACGAAACTAATAAAATTATACTTAAGAAGAACAGTAGATGAGGAGAGGCTTTCAGCTTTAACAGATTTATCTAGCGAAACATTTAAACTGGATTATAACACACTTATTGAGAAGTTCAACCAGGAAACATTTGGTGAAATAGAATGGCTAGGTGTAGTTCTAGTCACTCGTACATTTTGATTCTAACGTTTTACAAGTTGGAGCAACAACACAAATCAATTTCAGTTCAAATTAATTCCCTACCTGTACTGTAGTATAAGCAAGTTCGTTAATAGTTCAAAAGTGGTACACAAAAGTCGCTTTTAGTTCAAATTGATTCCGTACCTGTCACAGATTTTGTGTTAGCTGTTAGAATTTTTTTCATAATGTAACAGTTGTTTCTTTCACACTTGGATATATTTTTTTTTAGATCATTTTCATTCCTGTTTATTCCAAAGTGGGAAAGAAACGAGATGTGATTAGAGAAGTAAAATTTATTTTTCACCCTTACACTTGTATACTTGTATAGTATTTCGTTCAGTACAGTATGTTTAAAGCATATGCTATCCTCTTTCAACAAATATTTCTTTAATGGTAATAGACAGACGCTATCTCCCTCAATCACCGAATATAATGTTTTAAATTAATACTCTAAGCAACGGTGGTAAGACAGAGGTTCTAAACCTAACGCAGACCTGCCGATCATGGATTTTTGAATCATCAGAACACTGTAAAAAACTAATATAACGAGTATTGTTAAAGATGAATAATATTCATTAAAGAAAGCACAATTCGTACTAAAGATTACATCAATTAAGTTCTTAATTTAAATATTTATATTTTGCAGACTCTAAATAGTAAAATTCCATTCAGTTTTATACCCCTGACCATCTCTGACAGCGCCAACCCTAAAAGAATGTGTGCGGTAGCGACAGTAAATTAGCTGGTTCCTTCAATTTCTTTGTTGTAATCAGTTGTAATATTTTAATAGTTTTGTGAAATAATATATGTTCTTTGGTTTTAATCAGTTTTAATACTGCATTAAAAAAACAATAATATAAAATAGTGTTAGAAGAAATTATAAGTTTCTTTTATCTACATGTTATTATTTGCTGATGTAGTGAAATGTTTGGTAAGTTATACATATATATTCTATCGCCATTTTATGAAGCATCCTATATACTACATACATATGTTTCATCATCTTTCATTCAGAAAGTTGTTTTAATTTTTCTTTTATATTTCAGACACAAAATTAGACGGTATCCAAAAATTGTTATAAAGAGAAATATGAAGAACTAAATTACAAATCAAGATTTGATCTATTTGATCTGGTAAATAAAATGGTATCATTATAAAATACTATTTATAAGAGGTATTACTATATAAATATGTAAATTTAATATCAATGTACTATATAAATATGTACATGTAATTTCAATTTCAGGCGCTGTCTCCTAGATAAAACTAAAGCTAAAGTTCAAGCCCAGTGTATATTCAAGTGTATAGAATAGTTAGTGTATGTTTATTTAATATTTAACAATGTAGACTAATGTTTTATTAACAATTGATCAAAAATAATGCTGTAAATATATTAAATTTAATAAAATATAAACAAAACTAGAATTTACCCCCGTCTTTTTAGCGTGTAAGATTTTAATCCAATAAAATAATTCGTAATTACAGTTAAGTTACCAAGATTAGCCTATATACAAAAGTTCAACTTTCTAGCACAGTTTTTACTCTCGGCAAATACTGCCTCTGTGCAAATAAAATTTTGAATTTTTTTTTATTAATAATATACTTAATTATTCTAGAATCCAGAATATGAACTTTCTACAAAGTTCCCTACCGGGCCCCCGAATTTCTTCAACCCCCCTTTTTCAATTTTTGAATTTCTAATTTTTCGGAAATGTCAGCATTGAATACCTTAATACACATGCAAAATTTCAACTTTCTATTTTTTACGAATTAAAAGAAATACAGCAAAAAAGGGCTCACTTTTTATCCAGTTTTTATAAAATTACGGGTTTCCAGGAAATTCAGGGAAAAATCCGGGGACGCCAAAGGTCTTAGAATTTTTTTCTCTACGAAATAGGCAATTTTCAAAAACATTGACGAAGCCGTTTTCGCGCTGTCATACAAAATTCACTACCAAACATATAAGATCCTAAGTTTATAAGATCCTAAATATACACCTGGGACATTATAATATAGGACTAGCGCTTCGCCCCGCCGCAAAGCGACGTGTATATAATATTTGTGAATAAATAAAAGTTATTTGATAAATTGAAAATAATGCAAAATATTATTTTTAAGTAATTTTCGCTAAAATATATCATTTTTTAAATTTATGTTACCTTATTTTGTCATAATTCTTTTAGTTACAGTAATAAAGCACTGTATTGAGTCTCCAGTTCCAAGTGCCCCCGCCCATAAGCCCCAATCATCACCTCTTGGCTCCATGCTCTCTTACGTTTCCGAACTTTTAATTCGATTTCCCTAAACTTCCGCCATGGAGCGCCTCCTTCCTTCAGCACTCTGCATCGCTCCTTCCCTGAGCATCGTACGTCCTTAGAGTACTTTCACAGCGCCCCAGCTTTAGCGCTATAATTAAATAATTCTTCGCTTGCTTCTCCCTGTGTAAAATTATCATTTACGCTAATGAAGCACAGTATTATAATGTACACTGCCCGCCGCTAAACACCAATCATCACCTCTTGGCTCCATGCTCTGTATCGTTGTCGCACTTTCAATTGTATTCCTCCGTACCTCTGCCACAATGCGCCCACTTGCAACACCACAGCCCACCTGAGCATCATCGCTCATTAGGGCACTTTTCTATCGCTCCCGCTTTAGCGCAATCATTAAATAATCCTGCGCTTCCCTTCCTGCGTACTAATCTCTTTACAATTAGCTTTCAAAATTATTACTGGCAACCTACATACTAAATTTTATTTTTAGAAGTACATTATTTTTTAATAATTATATTATAAAATATATATAATATTATAAGATTTCAATATAAACCTACTAATTACATCAGTTCGTTTATGTTACTATGAAAGCCTAGCGGTTCGCTCCTAATAATATCATTTCTAGCCCTTATCCATCCCGTTATTGCACTTTCGATTTAATCCCCATGCACCTGCGCTCACACTTCCAGCACCAAAGCACATATTCTGCAAAACGGTTACCTCCAAGAGCCTTTATAATCTATAGCCACTACTTCTAACACCACCGTTACTTAGTACTGAACCCCAGCGCTACCCTCTCCACCAATCAGGCACTACCAATTCGATATAACAGCAATTCATTTACATAATTAAAACTGCACTGTAATCTTATGTTCTAATTTTCGTATTTATATTTACGATATAATATAAGCCTCCCCATTAATCCCCGCTTCTGAAATAAAATTGTCAAATTTTAGGCATAGCAATCTATTTTGCTCGTAACAATTCTGTCTACCTTTATAACCTTTATCTACCTCTACTTTTATAAATGATGGAAGTTTCAAAATCGAACTCTTTAGCAAAGCATTTTCCGCTTCCCCAATTTTACGCCGTTTCTAAGGTTAAATTTATTTTCGCAAATATGCACATGCGTAGTTTCTGTTTTTTTTAATTTGATATTTTAGGCTGTTAACAATTTTCCCCTAAGCCTCTCACACCTGTTCGATTTCGCAGAACAACAAACGCACCAAAAATCAATCCAATTCTACTACTGAATGTAATTTGAATATCTAACTTATAGAGAACGGTTGTGCTTCTATTTGATATTCTACATGCAAAATATCTTCGTTGTACTTCTATATTGTTCTTATACTCAGTGTTCAGTACAAAATTAGTACAGAACATAAGAAGATGTCTCTGTTGGCATTCCAACATTATAATGTATTGTTGTCTCTAATAGAAGTAATGCGCATGACTACAATACGACGACTGCTGTACGCTACAGCGATATGGCATTCGTGTCAGTTGTGTTTTGGGCTTCTACACTGTCAAGATCATAATTCCCAACCATCTTGTTATTATAAGAATGTTGGTTCAAAGTTATTAAAAAGTGTAAAATTATTTTATCATTAAACAATTGAATAATTATTCAATCTACAAATACTCGCATGGTTTTATTTCGTACATGCGAAGCTGGTCCTTCGAGTCTTACAAAGCCGATCCTTCGAGTTTGTTAACCGCGTGTGTTTTTCATTGTATTTTTGGCGTTTTATTACATTTGCCCCTTGGCGATTGCCATTGATTGGGTAAATGGGACGCTCTATTTTGGCGGATTCACGGAGGATTTGGATATTTTACAATTACATTTCCAGAAGCCTTACAAGCGAAGCTGGATATTTTACAATTACATTTCAAGAAGGTTTTAAATCCTACAAAAAAAAAACTGGCCTTACAAGCCATTGGTACCCGCGTGTGATTTCGTGGTGTTTTGAGGTTACATCTGTATAGTAACCAGCACAAGTGCAAGCTATTTTGTTACATTTACCCTATGGCGGCCTGGCAAGTCATCAATTGCCATTGATTGGGTAATGCAACGTTTGATTTAAGCGGATTCGCATATAATTTGGATTACTACACGTTTATATTTTAAGAAAAATTATTCATTACGGAAGAGGATACATGGATGCTGGAGGAGAGTAAAATACTTCTTTACTCATGAAGGTACAAAGTTATTATTACTATCTGCAAGTACCAATCTATTAAAAACTTCTCATGTTGCTGGATTAACCTGGATTAGTTTGTCATCCACGTTTCATCTATCATATAAGTACGAATCTATCACCTAAGCAAGATGGAGGGATTGAAAAGGCTTAGATCGGCGCGGACGGCTGCAAAAAGTGCAATATCACGGATGGACAATTACGTCAGCGACCCAAGGGCTCTCGACTCCGCTACAGTGGATGTGCTGCAGGTGAAAAAAGAAAAGATGATGACTACATTCCAATCGTACGAGCTCACGCAGTACAGCATTTTAGAAATTGATGATCAAGATGAGGAAGACATTGAAGAAGTTGAAGAGAAGTATTTTAACATTATTGCAAAATTAAATGCTAGCATCAATAAGTTAAAAGAAGTTAATAGGCCTGAATTAGTTCCATTGAAGCTCCCAGCGGTGGAAATTCCAACCTTCGATGGCAAGGATATAACCAGGTTTAAGCCCTTTTATGAGCTCTTCCAAGCAGTGGTTCACAATAATGCATCATTGTCCGATGTTCAAAGACTTTTTTATTTGAGAAAGTATCTCGTTGATGAGGCTCTCTCAATAATTATAAATCTGCCGCTTGTGAACAGCTCATACAAAGAGGCTATTGATTTATTGTTAGCGCGGTATGAAAATAAGGCGAGATTAATCTTTTATCACATTAATATAATACTTGATATTCCCAACATGCAGAAAGGTACTGCAGTCGATATAAGGGCTTTTTTATGTCAAGTAAAACAGCAATTACAAGCGTTAAAAAATCTTGATGAGCCTGTAGACAAGTGGGATATGATTTTAATCTCGGCCTTAAGTAGAAAATTAGATATCGTTACTAACCGCACTTTCCACATGGAAAGAAATTTAGAAGAACTGCCTACTATGGCAGAATTTATTTCATTTTTAGAAAGACGTGCAATTGCAATTGAGTATAGTTTAGATTATAAAAATATGTCACATGACAATAATAATAAAGGAAATGTGGTTCCAAGAAAATTGTATAATAAAAATAAGTATTCACATAATAATATTGTATGTAATCTTGCTATTTGTGAATATACAAACCTTGAGAATGTTATGGAACAATCTTGGACAACTGAGAAAGTCCCAGAGGAATCAGATAAGTTTTCTGAGGATTACTTAAAGGCTGAACATAAATTTCAGAATTCAGTAGCACTTAAAAATAATTTAACTGTTGATTTGCCATTACTCAGCCTAGTAAATAAAATAGAATTGGAGGATTCTTTCTCAGTTGCCCCGCAAAGATTTAATGTGTTGGAAAAAAGATATAGACACAATCCTTCATTATTGGAGGTTTATAAAACATTATTAAACAGATCAACCAGTATTATGACATTAGGTTTAAAACACAATATTATTTTTACAAATATTAAAATAAAAACAAATTTAATTTGCTACAAGTCTAGTGTAGCTCCATCAAGTAAGGTACTTACAATACCCCAGCTTGAGATTATTAGCGCAGTGTTGCTGGTGCGAATCAAACAAGCAACAAATAAAATTTTTGATTCAAATACAATACTTCCATCAGATATTAATTGCAATGTTTACAACATTGATGTAAAACAAACATCTGTACTGTTGGAATTGTTAAAAGATAATTGTTTCAATAACATTGTAACTATTGAGTTGATGATTGTTGTGTACATTATGCAATTGATAATGTATGCTACATTGATAATTATGGTTTCTGTTATATTTAGGATAGTAATTAATTTGTTTTATATTATTTTCACAAAATTATGTAGACTACCATAGAGTTAAGAAGTTTATGTTATTTTGTGTAATTTTGTTTATAATAGTTTTAAGAAGTTCACATTATTTTTTGTAAATTGGTTTATAATAATTTTATGTAACATTGTATAATTTGATATTGGTTGTGAGCTTATCTACTTCTGCTGGCTGGCAATTTATGTTCAGTACAAAATTAGTACAGAACATAAGAAGATGTCTCTGTTGGCATTCCAACATTATAATGTATTGTTGTCTCTAATAGAAGTAATGCGCATGACTACAATACGACGACTGCTGTACGCTACAGCGATATGGCATTCGTGTCAGTTGTGTTTTGGGCTTCTACACTGTCAAGATCATAATTCCCAACCATCTTGTTATTATAAGAATGTTGGTTCAAAGTTATTAAAAAGTGTAAAATTATTTTATCATTAAACAATTGAATAATTATTCAATCTACAAATACTCGCATGGTTTTATTTCGTACACTCAGTTTATCACCCCTGTGTACCAATCTCTTTTTAGTATTTAATTTTTTTCTCTTAATTAGGATTACTGCACTTCCACCACCCTGTGTACCAATATCTAAACAATTATTTTCTAAATTTATTCTTTACTGTTAATCTACATACCAAATATCATTTTAAAATTATGGTTTGATAAGATAAATGCATGTAAACCTAATTAATTTCTGCTTTTAACCGTGCTCAGCTCCACGTTCATAACCATCCCTAACCCCAGCGCCCTCCGATACTTACCACTCTAGCCCTTATCGTTCCCCTTCTTGCACTTTCAATTTAATTTCTCTGCACTGCCACCCACACTTCAAGCACAACGACTCATCTCTTGCAGAGCAGCTACCTTCTACCGCCACTACTTCAAGCGCCACCACTACTTAGCGTACTGATCCCCAGCGCCTCCTCCCATCTCGCTGAAGCACTTCCAATTCGATACTACAACCATTCATTTACATAATTATTGCTGCACTGTAAACATACATTCTATTATTTTTTTTTATTTATTTAGGCTTTGGCTTATTCAGCCTTCTTGTCATTGAATTTTATTTGTAAAATTATATAAAAAATTTACATATAAATTATAATTATTCTAATAAATACAAATAAATTGATTCTTTTAAAAAATTAAACTTAAAATTAAATACATACTAAATAAAATATTCTAACTTATATTACACTTCTATATTGTTTTCTACCACAAAGTTTGTTACTATTCCTGCTGTTGCTTCATTTGTCATTAAATAGGACATGTTGACTGGGAACTGTGTTATAATACATAATTTATTTAAAAGTCTATCAATTTTTGATGCTAAAAGATGACACCCTAGAATTATATAGTCCAAAGAACCTTCTTCTCCACATCTACAATTTGGTGTGTCTTTTATATTTATTTTGTATAGATGAGCTGGACATCTAGAATGCCCAGATTTCATTAGACAATTTGTTGAAATATATCTCCGTAAATGATTTTTATTAAACCATGTGGTTGTTGGAATTTTTTGATTCGCTGCAAAAAAAATTTTTCCAGTACTTTGACTTTTCTCATTATATATATTCTGCCATTCTGTCATACAATTTTCTTTAATTATTTTTTTAGAATCATTTATTGACCAATTTATTTCGATTATTTCCCCATCTACACAAGCTTCTTTGGCAAGTTTGTCAGCCATTTCATTTCCTTTTATGCCTACATGTCCAGGAATCCAAATAAGTTTAACATTGATATCACTTTTTCCATTTTTAAAAGATATTCTTTAATTGAGCATATTTTGTTATTGTTATTGTTTTTGAATGTATTGTTTTTTATAGATAAACAAACACTACGAGAATCAGTGAAGATTAATATATTTTTATTGTCAGTGTTTTGTATTATTTCTAGTAATTTCATAATTGCTGTTATTTCTGTAATATAAGAATTTGTGATATTGTTAAGTTTGTATTTGTACTGTTGATCTGTATTATAATTAAAAATGCCAATTCCTCCAGTTTTAGAGTTTTTTTCGAATGAACCATCGGTAAACCATATACTCCAGTTTATATCATCTTTTGTTATATATTCCATATATTTTTGATAAGTTATTTCCTTACTGTCATTCTTCTTGAACAAATTTATTTCTGTATGTATTGTTGTCATGCTTATTTCTAATGGAAATTTGAAAAAAGGTATAGTGTTATGTACCTCTAAGTTCAAGTTATTATATCTATCTAAACTAGTTAAAAGTGCCGGTTTTTTATGAGTTGTCCAATATGGTTTATTATAAAGAACATATAGTTTAGATAATCTTGTATTTAAGGGGCCACTTGAGTTATGTCTGTTTTTACAAAAGAAACTGTCTGATATTTGTTGTATTCTAATATTTACCGGAGGAATATTAGTTTGATAGTTGAGGATTTGGATTGGTGTTGAAACCATCGCACCTTATTATTCTTAAACATTTGTTTTGTATAATTTCCATTTTTTTTAATCTTGAGTTATTTGCGGTGCAGATCATAGTACTAGAATAGTCAATATGCGGTCTAACAATAGCTCTATATATTTTTATTAAGGTTGTTGGGTGTGCGCCCCATTTGTATCCTGCTATACATTGCATCAAATTTAAGCCTTTTTGACATTTGTTAATAATATGTGCAATTTCTTTTGCCCAAGTGCTTTTCGTATCAAAGAATATACCCAGAAATTTGGTATTTGAACAAACAGTTATATATTTATTTCTGATAGTTATTTTTGGACTGCAGTTTATTCTATGCCTTGTAAATATAACTATTTTACTTTTTTCTGACGATATATTTAATTTGATTTCCTTTAGTAAAATATCTAGTTTTCTTAATTTTGATTGTAATCTGTTTTGAGCTATATCTTGTGTATGACCCATACTATAAATAACCATGTCATCTGCATACATCAGTACTGTTGTGTTGTTATCTGATAATGTTGTTAACTTTTCTGTGTATATGTTGAATAATAAGGGAGATAATATTGAGCCTTGTGGAATTCCGTGATTACATAGTATAGGACCAGTTAACTTATTATTGTATCTAACTATTATTTCTCTATTTTGGAAGTAGTTTATAATCCAGTTGGATATTTTGGAAGATATACCTATGTTTTCTACTTTTTTTTTTAATATTTTAAGATTAACATTGTCATAAGCAGCTTCAATGTCAATGAAAGCAGCTATCATATAATGATTTTTACTATATGTTCATTGAATATCGATATTCAATATGTTTAAGTTATGCTGCGTACTTCTTGTTTTTCTAAAAGCAAATTGTAACTCAGGTAATCTTTTATGATGTTCGAGATACCATTCCACTCTGTTTTTGATGATTGATTCCATAGTTTTGCCCATACATGATAGTAAACTAATTGGTCTGAATGATTCTTCTTTGTTTGGATCTTTTCCTGGTTTAAATATAGGAACAACGATATGTTTTTTCCAGTCTAATGGTATATCAGCAGTGTTTAATGACAGATTATATATTTGTGTAAGATGATTTATTGCATTGTCGGGTAGGTTTTGTATCATTTTGTAATTTATTCTATCAAATCCTGTGCTACTGTTTTTATTATGATTTAACGCGAAATTTACTTCATTTATATTTATGATATTATCTAGGAAATTATCTTTTATGGTGGTGGTGGTAGTAATATTTAAATTGTTGTTCTGTGGAAATTTTTTTTTAATGAATTCTTCTAATAAATTTTCTTTATCACTTATCCTTTTAGTACTATAGCTTTTATTGTTAATTTTCTTTATATTATTCCAGACAATGTTGGTTGTTGTGTTTGGGTTTAAATTGTCGCAGAAATCCTGCCATTCTATTTTTTTCCTGGCTCTTAAATATCGTCTGGTTTTAGCTTGATGTTTTTTATAATTTAAATAATTCGCCATTGTCATGTTTTTATTAAAAATAGTTAGTGCCAATTTTCTTTGAGCTATCATTTTATTGCACTCTGTGTCCCACCAAGACGATTTTATTTTATTAGGAGTTATATTATACAATCTGGTAGATGGAATATGTATGTCTGCCGAATCATTAATAACATCTCTAAATTGTTTGTATTTGTTTTTAACATATTGGGGATTACTTGTGATTCCATTTGTGATAAGGTTTGAAATTCTGCTTTCTATTTCAAGGCTATATTTCTCCTAATCTGCTTTTCGGAAATTTCTCCTCGTTAAATATTCTGATGTACGGTAACTGTCTTTATTATTGTCATTCAGACAGAAAAAAATTGGGTAGTGATCACTACCTAAGCTATCTGCAAGAACTTGCCACGAAGTAATTTGTTGTGTTAACGTCATAGATACCAATGTGAGATCCAATATACTGTCCCTTGTACTGAGATTGCTTACTCTAGTTGGTTTATCATTGTTGATAATATTTAGATTTTCGTTTTCTATAAATTCTAACAATTCATTACCTTCATACTGACTACCTGGACAGTTTATATCCCAAGCAAGATTAGTCGCGTTAAAATCTCCAGCAAGTATAACAGGAACAGCTATTTGTTGTTTTATCTGTGACCAGTTTGAATTAGATAGTTTATGATTCGGTTTAGCATAGATTGATAAAATACATATTACATCAGTTTCGTTATGTGTTATAATTATTCCAGCTATTTCGACCGAATTAAATGGGTTATTTAGCATTACTCGTTTATATTTTATAGATTTATGAATCAAGATAGCAACACCCCCGTGGGGATTATAGTTTGTATTCTGTATCCTATCTTCTCTTTCAATAAAATAGTACTTTGATGTTGAAATTGAGATTTTTTGTTAAAAACGGTTCTGATAGTATGCATATATGTATGTTATGCTTCTGTAACATATGTTGTAGTTCCTCTTTAATATATCTGACTCCTCTGCGGTTCCATTGAATAAAATTTATCATTTCAACTGTTTTAATTAATGATTAATTTTTATATCTGATGTCTTGTTTTTCGATTTATTAATATATTTTATTTTTTCTTTATGTTAATATAATTGTTGTTGTTTTAATATTTTAGTAAATTTATTAACCGATTAGGTTTAGTAATGTGAATAGAGTTTTTATTAAAATATAAACTTAATTTATATATCGATGTTTTCTTACGAGTTTGGCCATTGTACACTAGATATTTGTTTCTTGTAGCTTCTAAGAGATTGGGATGTAATATTTGGGTCTTTGTTTGTATCTTTAATTTTGTCATCATTATTTTTATTATATATTGATGTATAGCAGGTATCATTATCATTGTTTTATATTGTAATATCAGGTTTCTCTTGGTTGACTTGCTTTCTGTTTTTTCCTTGATTAGTTTTCTTAAGGAATGTGTCACTTTCTTCATTGTTAGGTTTCTTTTCTTCTCTTCTTCTTTTTGGAATTGGTTCTTTAGTGGATGTCGTAGGTTGTGGTTGACTGTAAGATCTTTGTAATAAGTTACCTGTATTTGATTTATTCACTCTGGTATTGGTTCTTCTGGTTAAAGGGTTTGGTTTGTATGTTGGTATTATGTTGATACTATTGTATTTATTTGTGATATTGGGAAAAGTCTCATTGTAGTTTGGAGCTTCAGAAGAGTTTTGAGTTCTTACTGAGTATAAATAGTCTGTATTTTTTTCTATTAATTCTAATTTTGCTTCATAAAAACTGAGATTGTGTTGGGCCATGAGATCTTTTACCTTGATTTGTCTTTTTTTTTCAGGACATTCAATGTCTGTAGCCTCGTGGTTAAGTTTACAATTTATGCATGTCGGGTTAGGAGATGTGCATGCAGTACGTAAATGATCTTCACTTCCGCAAAATTTACATTTTGCTACTTTTGCTCTACATTTTGTGGCTGCATGTCCAAATTTAAAACAATTATAACATTGTATCGTCTGTTGTACAAATGGTTCACATGCTCGTCTCACTCTCCACATGTAAACATAAGCAGGAATTGCAAGTCCTTCAAAGAATAGTTTCAGTGTTGTACTGGGTTCTTATTTTATAGCTCCGTCAACTCTTATTTTTCGATTTAGCCTTTGCACTCTCGTTACTTTGAAAGGTGGACACTCTATATTATTTAAAATTGTATCTTCCGTATATTCTATATCTACACCTTTTATAATAGCTACTTTTGTGCACCAGTAAAATGGGATAAACGCTTCATATCCATTGTTTTTCAGCAATGTTGATTTAGTAATTTCGTTAGCTAGTATTGCAGTAGCACATTGAACGATTACTCTATTTCTTCCCACTTTTTTAATTTCTATTATATTAGATTTATTGCTAATTTAACAAATTATTTCTGCTAATTTAGGAGAACTAAAAAATGAATTTCCATCACTATTATTTTTAACAATCATTACTTTATACGAGTCATATTTTGTTTCTGTGTTGTATAAATTATTATATATTTTTTTAACATTGTCACTATTGTTATTTAAGTTTTCTGCCATATCACTGGATGTTTTTTCTGTAGGAAATGATTTGTTAGTCACAGAGTTGTTTTTATTGTTCGGATTTTTATCGGGAGGTTCAGTCTCCATATCCATATTGTTAATTAACCAGTGATAATTAAATAGAAGTTACTTCACTTCTTAGTAATATCACTTAATAATAATCTAAATTATAATTTAAATACAAATAAATCACGAAAAAAAATATTATAATTTGCAAAAAAAGGATCACTATTTATTTTATTGTTTTGTTTATTGTAAACACGTGCGCTCACCAAGGAGACTCGATGCGAACTGACATTCTATTTTTCATATTTATATTTACGATATAATATTATTCACCCCATTTACCCTCGCTACTGAAGTAAAATTGTCAAATCTTAGACATAGAAATTTATTTTGCTCATACAAAATGTCCTCACTATTTTTTTATATATGACCGTTTATAGAGACTCTCTACATACGAAATTTAAAAAATGAGCTCTATTGCAAAGCTGTTCTTGCCACCATTTTCCCCAAATTCGCACCGCTACTGAATTTAGTTTTTTTCTCGCAAATATGCACATAAACAGTTTTGTACTCCTCTACTCCTCTTCCTCCCGTCCGATTTCTTAACACATTGCCTACAAACGCACCAAATATCAATCCAAATCTGCTGCTGGATGAAATTTGAATATCTAACAAATAGACAACTATTTTTTTCTATTTAGTATTCTACATGCAAAATATCACTTTTGTATCCCTACATGGTTATTATACTCGGTTTATCACCCCCTGCTTCAATACTACACATAAGAAAATGTAGTTTCTTTATATTTTCGTTATTAACATATCAATCTATATCTGCATACTAAATTTCAGCTTTGTATTTATATTTTAGCATTAGTACTCCCCACATACTTCCGCTACTGAACAAGTTTGTCAAATTTTAGCACGGGGATTTATTATGTTTGAATCTACGAACATATGTTCTGAACTATAGCCTTTCATCTCTATATATTTCATATTTCTGGTTTTTGGCCTCCAGCGCCCGCCGCCTTTGGAAAGTTGCAGTTTTCTATAGTTTGTCTTTAATAATACTCTATATAGGGCTTACGTTCCAAATATCAACGTTCTAGCTCTGTTGCGACATTGCCCCTAAAAAATCACGTCGCTACTGAATTAAAATTTTGGTAATCCAATTATTTGATAATATGCGTAATTAGTGTCTCAATACATACCCTAAGTTTTAATACTACATTGTCAATATTTCTGGCTTTTACTGTCTCAACTCCCGCCGCCACTGTAAATTTAATGCTGTTTACTTTTTTTTTATTAATGACTGTCTATGAATGAGCGAGCCTACATATTAAATTTAAACGTCCTAACTCTATTCTAACCATGCCCCTGGAAATCCGCGCCGCTACTGAACTCAAATTTTAAATGTCCAAATATTATAAAATGTGCACAATTATGACCTCAATACACATACCAAATTTCAGTTTTCTATATTTTCTAGTTCGTCAGATATTTGCAAAAGTATTTTTTCGAATTTTCCAGTTTTTCCAGATATATTTATATAAATATCTATGAGTTCTTATAAGTTTTCCATGTTAAATTGGAACATTACGAACATTATAATAGTAAGACTAGCTTTTACCCCCGTCGCAAGCGACGTTTGTTTTTTGTGAGTGGCTTTAATTTCAAGTCAAAATTTAATTCCATTTTTAAATTGAAATAATAAATAAACTCGTCCTATATTGATTTAACATTTAATAACAATTAATTTTTCATACAAACTGACTAAGAAAATACATTTTTTATATCAAAATAAAAAATATTTTGAATTTATGCGATATTTGAACAACTTTTTTTTAAAATTTAGGATTTTTTTTTTCGATTCGTAAATAAGTTACCAATGTTAGCCTATATACAAAATTTCAACTTTCTAGCACAATTTTTACTCTCGGAAAATACTGCCCCCGTGCCCCCAAATAAAATTTTGAAATTTTGAATTTTTTTTTATTAATAATATACTTAATTATTCTACAATCCAGAATATGAACTTTCTCCAAAGTTCCCTACCGGGCCCCCGAATTTCTTCAACCCCCCCTTTTTCTATTTTTGAAATTCTAATTTTTGAGAAATGTCAGCATTAAGTACCTTAATACACATGCAAAATTTCAACTTTCTATCTTTTACGACTTGAAAGTAATACAGCAAAAAAGGGATCACTTTTTTTCCAGTTTTTCCAAAATTACGGGTTTCCAGGAAATTCAGGGAAAAATCCGGGGACGCCAAAGGTCTTAGAATTTTTTTCTCTACGAAATAGGCAATTTTCAAAAACTTCCCGAGAGCCGTTTTCGAGATGCCATACAAAATTTGAACCAAACATATAAACATATAAGAAAATAAGAATATAAATATACACCTGGGACATTATAATATACTAGCTTTTACCCCCGTCGCAAGCTACGTTTGTTTTTTATGAGTGGCTTGAATTTCAGGTCAAAATTTATTTCCATTTTTAAATTGAAATTATAAATAAACTCGTCCTATATTGATTTTAAATTTAATAACAATTAATTTTTCATACAAACTGACTAAGAAAATACATTTTTTATATCAAAATAACAAATATTTTGAATTTATGCGATATTTGGACAACTTTTTTTCAAAATGTGTGATTTTTTTTTCGATTCGTAAATAATTTACCAAGGTTAGCCTATATACAAAATTTAAACTTTCTAGCACAATTTTTACTCTCGGCAAATACTGCCCCCGTGCCCCCCAATAAAATTTTGAAATATTGAACTTTTTTTTTATTAATAATATACGTAATTATTCTAGAATCCAGAAAATGAATTTTCTCCAAAGTTCTCTACCGGGCCCCCGAATATCTTTAACCCCCCGTTTTTCAATTTTTGAATTTCTAATTTTTGAGAAATGTCAGCATTGAATATCTTAATACACATGCCAAATTTCAACTTTCTATCTTATACGGGTCACTTTGTTCCAGTTTTTTCAAAATTACGGGTTTCCAGGAAATTCAGGGAAAAATCCGGGGACGCCAAAAGTCTTAGAATTTTTTTCTCTACGAAATAGGAAATTTTTAAAAACTTCCCTGGAGCCGTTTTCGAGATGCCATACAAAATTCGAACCAAACATATAAACACACTAGCTTTTACCCCCGTCGCAAGCGACGTCTGTTTTTGTGTGTGGCTTGAATTTCATGTCAAAATTTAATTCTATTTTTAAATTGAAATAATAAATAAACTCGTCCTATATTAATTCTACATATAATAACAATTAATTTTTCATACAAACTGACTAAGAAAATATATTTTTTATATCAAAATAAAAAATATTTTCAATTTATGCGTTATTTGACCAGATTTTTTTAAAATTTTGAATTTTTTCTTTCGATTAGTAAATAAGTTATCAAGGTTAGCCAATATGCAAAATTTCAACTTTCTAGCACAATTTTTACACTCGAAAAACATTGTCCCCCGTGCCGCCAAATAAAATTTTGAAATTTTGAATGTTTTTTTATTAATAATATACTTAATTATTCTTGAATCCAGAATATGAACTTTCTTTAAAGTTCTCTACCGGGCCCCCAAATTTCTTCAACCCCCCCTTTTTCAATTTTTTAATTTTTAATTTTTGAGAAATGTCAGCATTGAATACCTTAATACACATGCAAAATTTTAACTTTCTATCTTTTACGAATTAAAAGTAAAATACAGCAAAAAAGGCTCACTTTTTTTTTAGTTTTTCCAAATTTACGGGTTTCCAGGAAATTCAGTGGAAAATCTGGGGACGCTAGAAGTCTTAAATTTTTTTTCTCTTTAAAGTCTGTTTTAAAGTCTAGAGTTTACCCCCGTCGCAAAGTGACGTCTTTTTGGCGTGTATGATTTGAATCCAATAAAATAATTCGTAATTAAATTCCATATTTAACTGTTCTATTTTTAAATTGAAATAATAAATAAACTCGCACATATACATTGACATATATGAATTGACTAAAAAAATATATTTTTTTTATCAAAATAAAAAATATTTTCAATTTATGCGATATTTGACCAACTTTTTTTCAAAATTTGGGATTTTATTTTTCGATTCGTAAATAAGTTACCAAGGTTAGCCTATATACAAAATTTCAACTTTCTAGCACCATTTTTACTCTCGGCAAATACTGCCCCCGTGCCCCCAAATAAAATTTTGAATTTTTTTTTTTTTTTTTATTAATACTATACTTAATTATTCTAGAATCCAGAATATGAACTTTCTCCAAAGTTCCCTACCGGGCCCCTGAATTTCTTCAACCCCCCTTTTTCAATTTTTGAATTTCTAATTTTTGAGAAATGTCAGAATTGAATACCTTAATACACATGCAAAATTTCAACTTTCTATCTCTTACGAATTAAAAGTAATACAGCAAAAAGGAGTTCACTTTTTTTTCCAGTTTTTCCAAAATTACGGGTTTCCAGGAAATTCAGGGAAAAATCCGGGGACGCCAAAAGTCTTAGAATTTTTTTCTCTACGAAATAGGAAATTTTCAAAAACTTCCCTGGAGCCGTTTTCGCGCTGCCATACAAAATTCAGTACCAAACATATAAGAATATAAGAATACTAGCTTTTACCCCGTCGCAAAGCGACGTCTGTTTAATATATATTATTTGAATTTCATAAGGTAATACGTAATTTCATTTCAAATTTTTCATGTTAAAATTAGAAAAGCACTGTCGCTATTTTTTAGATATCATACTCGTACATGAAATAAATAAATATTTTAAAATGAAAATGTTGTATTTCATCTTATATGATCTACTACTTTAAAATTGCTTATTGGAACAAATATTCTACAGGATTTACTTATTATACCATATCAAAAAAAATTAAAATTCTAGTTTTATAATAATTTTTAAATGTTTCATAATTAAATTTAAATATTTCTGTTAAATATATTAAATATAGATTTATATATATCGTCTTCATTTTTCGTACACTTTAATATACATAATTAAAATTATTTCTTCATTGACCAGTAAACAGTATTCTTTGTATTTTTCATGTTGTTATCATTTTTGTTGTTTCTTCATAAACGTATAGCTATTAACGCACTGTCGTTTCAGATTGTCATGCCTTAATCGGTGTGGATATAACATCTTCTGTGATAGTAGGACAGTAGTCTTCTGTGATGTTGGCGGTTATTATCTCATTACTATTCCAGGTTTAGCATTTAAATAGTAGCACTTTATTATTCCCCTCCTAAAAGAAGCATTCTTAATAAATAAATAAAGAAAATATACTGAATGCAAAAAAAATAAATTATGCACTTAAAGTTTGTACATGTGATGAACAGCACTAATATCTGCTTCATTGAATTGTTTATCAGAATAATAGATAATGAATTTACAATAAGCCGGGTCTTTGTTGTATTTTATAAATATACACGATCAACTAAAATCTTCTTATTGCCACAGCCCTTTTTTCGCTCTGTAAATTACAATAACATTAATTTACATCGTAATTGCATTATCATCTTAAACAACATGAAGAATATATTGTACTTATTTTTAATAAAAGGATAATATAGAATAGTAATAATATTTGTAGTAGTTATTTCACAAAAATTAAACACAAAAATAATGTTTTGCAACATCAAAAGCATTAATTCATTTGTTTAAAAATCTATTTAAAAAGCATAATACCTGAGAATGTTATGTTATTTTAAAGAATCTCAGCATAATGATATGATTGTATCATCATGCTGATATATATAATTGTGTCGTAAAGGTATTTTAGGTTACTTTTCAACGTATTTCAGACAAATAATTCTTCCATACTGGTAGGTCTAGACACACTTTATACACTTCTTAGTTGCAAAGACCTAAAACTTAATATGTACTATATTAATATTAATATTAAATGTTAATTATTTGTAATAGCAATATTCGTATTAATAATTAATAATATGAAAGCATAATTTATAATTTAAAAAGGAAATATTTTTTTTAGTTAATTTATCTGCAAACGTTGTAATAAAAATACTGATCTGGTAACAGTTATTACATATTAGACTACACTTAAAAATGTATTACGATTAATGATTTGTAAATAAGAGTATTTTTCTAAACGTTATCAAATAAATCATGCGACAACACCAGCGAGCAGGTAAAGAATATGAAACAAATTTTTAAAATATATTATTCATATGATAATTTAGCATGCATGTAGTTATGTAGAAGTTATTTCAATATGAATATAACTGAATTTTATAAATTTGAAACTTCGTTGTCGGGAGAGGAGAGGACCAACATAGGATTATAAAAAGGAAAGAATTCATAAAAGGATATGTGGTAATCTAAAAACAAATAAAATGCCAATAACATACAATATAATATATATATAACACTTACATCTAAAAGTAAATAATAAAGTAATAATAAGTACTTAAATAATAAATCTCAATTATACCTATCTAAAAGCAATTAAATGATAATCTCACTCTCCCAATCAGAGTATTTGTTTAACAAATGACTGCTAAAAGAAAAATACGGAAAGAGAATTTAAAATTTAAGAACACTACTATTTTGCTTGAAAACAATGAAATATAACACTATTACTTTTAAAACACGAAAAGCAGGTAAAATGGCAAAGAGTACATCACTTCGTACACACAATATAATATATAATATATATAACACTTTTATTTAAGGGTAAATAATAAAATAAAAATGAGAACTCAAATAATAAATCTCAATTATACCTATCTAATAGCAATCAAATGATAATCTCACTCTCCCGAAAAAAATATTTGTTAAACAAATGAAAGCCAATAGAAAAATACGTAAAGAGAATCTAAAATTTAAGAGTAAATAATAAAATAATAATAAGAACCTAAATAATAAATCTAAATTATACCTATCTAAAAGCAATCAAATGATAATCTCACTCTCCCGACCAGAGTATTTGTTTAACAAATGAAAGCCAATAGAAAAATACGTAAAGAGAATCTAAAATTTAAGAGTAAATAATAAAATAATAATAAAAACTTAAATAATAAATCTCAATTATACCTATCTAAAAGCAATCAAATGATAATCTCACTCTCCCGACCAGAGTATTTGTTTAACAAATGAAAGCCAATAGAAAAATACGTAAAGAGAATCTAAAATTTAAGAGTAAATAATAAAATAATAATAAGAACTTAAATAATAAATCTCAATTATACCTATCTAAAAGCAATCAAATGATAATCTCACTCTCCCGACCAGAGTATTTGTTTAACAAATGAAAGCCAATAGAAAAATACGTAAAGAGAATCTAAAATTTAAGAGTAAATAATAAAATAATCATAAAAACTTAAATAATAAATCTCAATTATACCTATCTAAAAGCAATCAAATGATATCTCACTCTCCCGACCAGAGTATTTGTTTAACAAATGAAAGCCAATAGAAAAATACGTAAAGGAAATCTAAAATTTAAGAGTAAATAATAAAATAATAATAAGAACTTAAATAATAAATCTCAATTATACCTATCTAAAAGCAATCAAATGATAATCTCACTCTCCCGACCAGAGTATTTGTTTAACAAATGAAAGCCAATAGAAAAATACGTAAAGAGAATCTAAAATTTAAGAGTAACTAATAAAATAATAATAAGAACTTAAATAATAAATCTCAATTATACCTATCTAAAAGCAATCAAATGATAATATTACTCTCCCGATCAGAGTATTTGTTTAACAAATGAAAGCCAATAGAAAAATACGTAAAGAGAATCTAAAATTTAAGAGTAAATAATAAAATAATAATAAGAACTTAAATAATAAATCTCAATTATACCTATCTAAAAGCAATCAAATGATAATCTCACTCTCCCGACCAGAGTATTTGTTTAACAAATGAAAGCCAATAGAAAAATACGTAAAGAGAATCTAAAATTTAAGAGTAAATAATAAAATAATAATAAAAACTTAAATAATAAATCTCAATTATACCTATCTAAAAGCAATCAAATGATAATCTCACTCTCCCGACCAGAGTATTTGTTTAACAAATGAAAGCCAATAGAAAAATACGTAAAGAGAATCTAAAATTTAAAGCACTATTTGGGTTAAAAATGATAAAATAAAACATCATTACTTATAAAACACGGAAAACAGGTGAAATCGCAAAGAGTAAATAATTTCGAACCGTAAAGACGATGGAAGGTTTTTGAGGTTAATAGTTTAATTATGTAAAATTAATGTGAACTATATAATAAAAAAATGATTAAAACTTAAAAAATAAATCTCAATTATATCTATAAGCAATTAAATGATAATCTCACTCTCCCGATTAGAGTATTTGTTTAACAAATGACTGCTAAAAGAAAAATACGTAAAGAGAATCTAAAATTTAAGGACACTATTACTTGACTTGAACATAATGAAAGATTATATTATTACTTATAAAACACGAATAGCAGATGAAATAGCAAAAAGTAAATAGTTTCGATTAATTTGGAGGTATCTATTCTAATAGAAGTACATTTTTATAAACTACGTTAGATGTAAATATATCTTTCTTTGATTTAGCAACAGAAGTTAATGTTTCAATTTTTAAGTTATTGAATGATTTAACCCTTGAAAACGCGACATATAATTGGCCATTGGTAAAAACTGGTTCCCGTAATAAAACACCTACTTTTTCAAAAGTTTGACCTTGTGATTTATTTATTGTCATAGCAAATGCTAATCGAACAGGAAACTGAACTCTTTTAAGTATAAATGGAAGATTTATATCAGAAGGAGCTAAAACTATTTTAGGAATAAGAGCGCGATCACCAGTGTGACTTCCAGTAATTATTTCTGCATCTATTACAGATGTATATATATGTTTTACAATTAAACGGGTTCCATTACAAAGTCCACTATTAGCATTCATATTTCTTAAAAGCATTATGATTGCACCTATTTTTAAATTTAATTTATGTGGAGGCATACCTGATGGTGTCAAACTATTTAAAAATTCTACTGGGAAATGATTTTGTTCTGTATCAGAATCAGTTGAAACAGAGTCATGACTTAAAGAACAAATTTGTTCCCCATCCAATAAATTTAAAACTTTTTCATTAATCTGTAAAGTGTCTTTATTTAATGGACATAAAATTACGCGAGATTTTAATTCATCAAGAGTAACTAAATTAATGTCGCCGTATATTTCATCTACTAACGGTTTGTCAGAAATGAATTTATTTGGAATTTTAACCATGTTTACTACACTATCTGGACTATCATTAATTAGTCCATCTCCTAGTTGTAATAACCATGTTTTAAAATCGATTTCTTCTTGCGCAACTCTCATGTTAATAGTCAGATGCTTAATTTTGAAAAGTGACCATAACCTACTATTTTGAATACACGTTGAAACTATATCTGCAACCGTTCCGCGTTTAACAACAGGAAGACATTGTCGAAAATCTCCTCCTAGTAAAATGATTTTATTACCAAATGGCTTATTATTTTTCATTAAATCGCGAAGGCACATATCTACTACATCTAAAGCAAAGTAAGGCGCCATTGTAACCTCGTCCCATATAATTAACTTAGCTGATTTTAATAACTTCCCATCAATAGAGTTGTGCCTTATGGATGAAGTTGAGTTTCCATCTAGGGGAACCGGTAATTTAAACTGTGAATAAAATGTCCTCCTCGCTTTCAGTAAAGTCGCAGCTATCCCTGTCCAAGCCACAGGTATAGCAGTTAATCCCATTCCACGTACGACGTGTAGTAAAGCAGTATAAAGAAATGTTTTCCCAGAACCACCCGACCCATGAATAAAGAAATATCTTTGCTCTTCATTATCATTATTTATGCAAAGCATTATTTCATCAAATACGTTTTTCTGTTCCGAATTTAATTGATTACTAAAATTAACCCCTTGCTCAAATTCTTCTGTTTGGTTAAATGTTTCCCTAACTAAAACTAAATTTACATTACGATATTCCAGAAATCCAAAATCAGTATAATTGAAATTATGTAATTTAAAAATATCAATGATGTCATTGATAGCTAACTGTTCCGCAGTTTCTTGGTTATAAGTTAAACTATAATCCTCGCATAAAGTTACTTTATGATTATCCCATAATAAATTAGGATCGCAGGGCTCGCAAAAAATACAAATAAAAGCAAATAGCTGTCGTAGCTGTTTGGGCATTTTACAAATTGAAGCATCATCTAAACAACGATCCCATTGAGTACCATCATTCAATAAACCTAATTGTTTTGCTGTTTCGTGGAAAGTGGAATATTCGATTCCATTGAGAGTTCGCAAGTCTTTGAAACATGTAGCGCCGCGTACATGAAGCAACAATAACCTTAAATAAAACCTTTCACCTTCTTTAGGACTAACACTATACATTCTCGGAATTATCAAATGACTTATGCGCTGTCTTAAAGTCCATGTCTTTTTGCGATCAAAAATGTAATGTTCGGGTATTTCCGTATACAAATAAGTTTTAGCCTCTACCGATGTTGAATTTAATTTAAACCAAGCCGTTAATGTAGTTTCTGAAGACTTTGCTAATGCAGATTCTTCATTTCCTTCGGTAAATAAAATATTTTGTTGGTTTTCTAATTGAACTGCTAACCTATATATAGTGTGTGTTTTATATTGCAGATCGAATGCAAATATTCTCCACATGGCTTCCGGTGGTGATACATATCGCGCGTCTAAATAAAATGAAACTTCATCCCAGTCTAATTGTGCTTGTCCTTCAGATGTTATTTTAACATTGGCACAATCATGGCCCTTATATATATATTTAAATAAATATTTTACGCTTTTAACCGAAGCGCAAATTTCAACATTAATGTGGCATCTATATTTCAAGGAAAGGAATCTATTGTACGGTACAACCCATCTATTATCTACTGTATGTTTTATAGTGCCTTTTGCCGTGTAAAAATCAATTTTTGAATTATTATCCCGACGTCTGTACAAAGGATACCCGTTACTGTTATTTACAGTGGAAGCTTGAAATGATTTCGGAAAATCTTTACTGCATTTATTGTCTTTCATGCATGGAGCATTTAAATTATATGGTCCACATGGACCGTGAATCATACATTTCTTGACCACATCAAATAAAATGGGATGAGTTTCACTATCTGGAATTTCTGCAGATACAACTTTATCAATAAGTTCCGTGTTTCGAATTTTATTTTGATTATTTAAAATTATTAGAATGTGAATGTGAGGTAAACCGCGTTTTTGAAATTCAATAACAGAAACGATAGCTGTTACTTTACCGAAAATATGTCTTTTCAATAGATCGTCAAAGAGTTCTTTCACTTTTAATTGAAATACTCTAACAACTAAATCGGGACGATTTTCGGTTCGTTGATTATTAAGTAAATTACTTTTAATTTCTGGCCACTCGGGATTACATGTCATTGTAATAAACAAATCCGGTGAACCATATTTACAAATAATTCCCATAGCATCAAGATAATGTTGTGACATGCTACGTGGACTTCCGACAAATGTACTTGGTAAAATAACCATTCTGCCAGGTATAATTCCTTCATTAATGGATTTATTTTTGACGTAATCCATCAACCCTTTATACATTTCTGACCGCAATTTCTTTTGTGTATTTGCGTTCCGAATGAAATTAAGTCTATTACCTTTGATTTTGGAATACGCGTCAACAATATACTGTTGAGTAAGTTTTCCGGCACTAAGAAATGGATTGAAAGAGCCCGTGCATCTAAGTTTATAAGAATAAAATTGCCGATGAGAAATTCTTCTTCCTAATGATACATTTAGTAAATGTTCCGAATGACCGAGTTCACCGGTTGGACATAACAGCGGATAAGTCATTGGATCGCAATTTTCGTTTAGAATATTAATGTTGCGGAGATTACCATCTTTTTGATAGACACAAATGTCTCTATCAGAAGGTGGTAATCCATCTTTGCTTGTAAAAATTAAAGCTACTTCATTAGTAGACGGCACGTTGTATCGCCGTGGATCTTTTGTGAGCTGCTGAACAATATTCATCTGCACATCAAAAGGGTTTCTACCTTCTAAATTAGCTTTTGCAATCTCCTCTCTTTCTACTTCAGCCATCATTTTATATGCTGCAGCATATGGATTTACATTTCTTATTAAAGAATCCAATTGCTCAAATAGTTGTCTCAAGCATTTACGATTAACATCGCCTTGCATTCTATTACATATAGCATCATCAGGATCTAGAATATACAGCTGACCATATTGTGGCTATTTTCCTTCCGTAGGGTGTGCCGATGATATTCTATGGTAAACTTGACCACATATCCTGAAACAGTAGGGCCCACGTGTGCCTGGGCGATTATCAATATGTGCTCCAAATGAAGCAAATGCAAGAGAGCTATTGTAGTTTCTGATGTTGTCCATAAAATTACCAGAAAGGGGATGCATATTAGTCATTAGTTCTATTAACAACTCTGGAAAAGGGTTAGAAGGGTTCGGAATTGAAACTTTACCTTTTGAACAGCATAATGAAAATTTTCCATCTGTCGGTTTTTCATTTTTGAAATGACTTGCGTTGCAAAATTGACATATGACATTCATAGATCCACAGTGATGTTGTATTACAAATGTTTCATCGTCTATTTCTTGAAGTGCTGTACTTAATATTTGTTGCGGTATGTTGGGTGTTTTATTCTGTGTTTCCGTTTCTGTTTCAAGTTCTAATGCTTTAGCTAATTTTCTTTGCTTTTGTAATGCTATTTTGTGTAATCTGATTCGTTTGGCTTCTTCCTTTTCATTGGCTAACCTAATTCTTTTTCGAAATAACAATATTTTTTTCCTCCTGTCTTTTTCATTTATATTCTCTTGTAGTAATCGCTTTTTGTTTATTAAATTCTGCTTGTTTAGGCGAACTTGTCTCGCTACATTTGTTTCCAAACTTAACTTTTTTTTAAAATCAGCTTTTTTTTTCTCTAGTCTTCTTCGCCTTTGATCCGGTGTTTCCTCTCTAAATTTCTTGCTATCTCTCACTGCCTGTTCTTTTAAGCGAATTTGTTTTAATTGACTTGTTTCCCTAATTAATTTCTTCTTAAAATCTGTTTTCTTTTTCTCTAGTCTTGTTATTCTATTAACAGGCGTTTCTCTTTTGAATCTCTTGCTATCTCTCACCACCTGTTCTCTTAAACGAATTTGTTTTAATTCACTTGTTTCCCTAATTAATTTCTTTCTAAAATCAGCTTTCATTTTCTCTAGTCTTTTTCGCCTTTCATCCGGTGTTTCTTCTCTGAATCTCTTGCTATCTCTCACCGCCTGTTCTCTTAAACGAATTTGTTTTAATTCACTTGTTTCCCTAATTAATTTCTTTCTAAAATCAGCTTTCATTTTCTCTAGTCTTTTTCGCCTTTCATCCGGTGTTTCTTCTCTGAATCTCTTGCTATCTCTCACCGCCTGTTTGTTTAAGCGAATTTGCTTTAATTCACTTGTTTCGTTTTTTAACTTCTTTTTCAAACATATCTTTAATTTGTTTAACCTTTTTTGCCTTCCACCTGTAGTTTCCTTTTTGAAATTATTCTTATTTCTGGAAATCTGCTTTTGTAAGCGTTTATCTTTGTCTTGCTTACATTGAGACTGTAATATTGTTTTTCTTTGTACACCTTTGTCTTGTTTCGCCTTTTTTAGCAGCCTTTCACTTACTCTTACTTTCAATGTAGTACTACGTTCATGGCATTTTTCTTTTGATAATACTGTATCACTTACATTCTCTAATTCATTTAATAGCACATTATCACTTACTAAATATCTTGTATCACTTGCTATATTATCACATATTACACCAACACTGTCACTTATTGTACTAATTTCATTTGTGAAGCTTAAGTATGAATATTCATATATTTCCGAGATGTTAATATTTCCTGTAATACTTTCTACAGTAATTGGAAGAATTGTAAAAAGTAAAGAACCCCCAGAATCTCGAAAATTATATTGAATTAGATCGACTAAATCATTTATGTATTTATAACATAAAAGTACTGCTTTGCCATTAGAGTTCGAAATAGATTGTCCCTTTATACCCCTGGAATGGGAATCAAATATCCAGAAAAGGTTGTCATGTTTGAATAATGAAAAAATTTGACTGCAAGTAGTGAATAGTCCATTTTTATATTTTTTAAAGTATTTTTCTAAAAAATCTCCTGTTAGTATATTAAGATGACCTTGAGCAGTGTCCATAAGATCATAATTAATTTTACATGTAGCACCATTACCAATAGATATATTTGGAATAATCTCCTCAATTAATAGGAAAGGGTGACAACCGGGTTTTAAACTTTTTCGATAACAATTGTCTCCTAGTATTAAAATATAATCCAATACTGAGGTGGTCCAGCTATTTAATGTAATTAATTCTTGCATACATATACTAAATGTAGCTATTGCCGTACATTGAGAATTTTTAGGGAAATTTAGAAAAACGTCACTTCCCTGATTAAAATTTGCTTGTAAAATTTTATAAGGTTCCGGCAGTTTAAATACAGTTATAATTTTTTCAGAGACATTAACATTTGGATAATTATAAATGGAACTTGTTACAATTTCGTCAATGTTTACAGAAGTAGAAGAATTATTTATTTCTTTTAATGTACTATTATCTATAGTGCTTAAAATACTAATAGGAGCAATAGAAAATTGTGTGCTTTTACAGCTACTAAAATTAAATTTAATTAAATTTATGATATCTAGAAGATCTTTAAAGCATAAAAGAACAGACTTTCCATCTCTCTCACAAACAATTTGTCCCTTACTACCTCTTGGATGTGAATCAAATACCCAAAATAAATCAGATTCTTTAAAGATGACAAAGGTCTGATCACTAACTGTAAATAATCCATTTTTATATGTATCAAAAAATGACTTTAAAAAGGAAATTGTTAACTCTCTTATTCCTGTATTTACATTTTTAATGTCGCCCCAGTGGGTTTGTGTGTTATCATAATATACGACGTATGTGTTTTCTTTTAAGGAGATGTTCTTTTTGACTTTATCAGGTAATAAGAATCAGTGTTCGTTTCCTAAAGAATTGTCTAAGTAACACTGATCTCCAAGTATTAAAATAGAATCTAATGTATCTGAATCCCATGTATTTAACGGCGTAGTTTCGTTAATACATATTGCAGCAACACTGCAACTACTACATTGTAGACCACGTGTCGTTTTACTAAATCTTTTGTCAAATTGATTAAAAGTACCTCTAACAATTGATATTGGCTTTTTTAATTTATTTGAATTGGACCTTAAAATCTTAATATGATCAGACGAAATCCGTTTTTTCCTACCACAGCCAAATAATGATTTAGACATGTTGTATTAGAAGTAAATAAATAAGCTATATATATTATAAAATAAAAATGAAAGTATTACCTAAACTACTATTATAAATAGGTGTAAAGCATAAAAAAGAAATTGCAATTTTGATTGATAATTCATATTAATATAAATATTTGTATAGATAAATATACTTAGCTCCTTAGAAGATCTCTGTGATGTAACATATGCCACAGTGGAATACTCCAGTATATTGTAATATATAGCTGTATATTATATAAATATGTAACCAATGCAGAGATTTGCAGACCTCTAAAATGAAAAAATCAATACGATAATGTATAACACAGATAAATAACTAATACTACTTATACTAAATAACTAAGAGTACTTATGGCAGAAATTTAAGGTTACATAAAGAAATTTTTAAAATATGTATTAATAAATGAAAAGAACAAACCAGTATTGACAATCGATGTCGTCTTTCTCAATTAGAACATAAGTATTATACTAAGTACAACACTAATAATTCGGTAATCTGAAAACAAATAAAGTATAATATACAAAAAAACAAATTTGGCCTAACATAAGATTAAATAGGATATCACATAAGTAATAAATATCGGTAAATTACTACAAATAATATTAATTCGTAATAAAGATTCCAAGTTTTTAGCAGAATCAGACATCCGCAGGCGCTAAAAACGGTTTTAATACAGCAAATAGTAATTACCTATTTGATAAACATCATTTACTCGTCTTTCAGATTGATAATAAGATTCAGAAGATATTGCATAAAAACAGTTTTGGTAGTCATTTTTTTACGTGCTGATTCCGCGGATGGCCGATGATGGAAAAAACTTGAAAGTTTTGTTCGAAATATAAACTTTAAAACATATTCAAAAACTTTAAGTACGGGACACAATGTAAGGTAAATTATTTTTCTTCTGCTACTATAACAAAAGTATACAAATCGTTTCAATTATGTAATGACAGTACTAAGTAAAGCAAAAAATCTTGCTAAATACATTGTTGTCAAAACATAACCAAAACAAAGTAACAGTTAATACACTGATATTATCATATATTTCACAATTTTTAGATATAGTAAACAGATAATTTATAATACTCATATGTAGCTACTTCATCGAAAAACTTCAACATTTTGCAGAATACATAATAGTATTTTTGTATACAACATACCTATAAATGTAACAACATATAAATATAAATAAATAAATGTATTAGATTAAATTAGTAAAAAGCTTACCTTATATATCAAAAGTAGTTTTAATGCACAAATAAATTATTATTCTACACTTAACAACAGAAATTCTTATATTTATAATTTGATATAAATCAAACAACAATCAATATATTGACTTTGCATACGTTAAGAGCTCATGTCATAGTAAACACTCAGCAGGGGGTACTATCTGAGCTACAGTTCAGTGCTGTTCAGTGATACCACATATTAAAACATAATATTCTTTACTTTTACAATTTCTGTTGGTAGAAATATATTTGAGTTTATTATTTCTTTTTCAATACTATTTGTTACATTTTTAATATCAGTAGATATATGCAATTATTTTCATTCAATATAAATGTGTTTTTAAAATTTTAATAATCGTAAAAAATATTACGTTTTAATATGTGGTATCACTGAACTGCACTGAACTTTAGCTCAGTGCACTCCCTTCACCCTTCATTCCCTTCAAATGTTGAGACGCCGAGCATTTTAGTTCACTATTCCAAAATTGGCGCCTAAAGCGACCATGAATACAGTCGATGAATCGTTTGGTTGTAACAGTTCTTTTAAATTTTTCAAAGCAGCCAATATAAAAATGAAAAAAGAAACTGTAATATTTATTCTAGAACATTCTTCGTGCCGAGTTCACACATGTTCAAATACTAATGGGTAAAGAGAATATACTGCTTACGTATATATTGCTCACAGTGAAAATATTCGTGCTCACAGGGATAAAGTTCTGTATTCGTACACGAAAATAAATATTTTCGTCATAGTAGCAAAAACTTTCATGGTTCATATACTTATATTCACTTTAACCATTCATACACTATCACGCATGTGTGAACCCGGCATCAGAATTTCTAAGCGGCATTCTTCGCTTCGGAAGAAATTAAATATATATATACCAACTCAAAAAAAATAAATATAAATGTTAAAATCGTTACATATCAGCATAGCATTTCAGACTGGTTCTAAATGTTAGCCTGTAATACATAATAATATTTGTTTCATAAAAGATATCTATGGTAATGCAAAAATTGTATATTGCATATCAGAACCAATATTATTTCTTATTTATATAAAAAATATATGAGCTATATATATATATGAAATATATATTAGGAGATTTTAGGGCAATTTAGGGGTCAATTTTTTAAGTTTTTGTTGAAATATTAATTATTATATTTACGTTTTTATTTTATTGAATATCCAAAAAATGACCAATATAATCAATCCATTTAACGTTTGAATTTTATTTTAGTGCGTAATATTTGGTTGTTTGCCTAGTAGTTGATAATGACAATAACTTTAGATGTATATCACGACATTTTATGAAAACTTGATGAATTGCTACAACAGTTGCTATTGCTGTGACGTTTAATTCTGTATCTCTTTTGCACTTCTCTTGTTTTATCACGATGAGAAAGGTTGTCAAATAATAGTGGGGAAGAAGGTGAGGAAGGAATGAAGTCAAATGATCTGTCATTTTTTTAAATTTTTACCTCTTTAATTATTAAAGAGAGCGTAACTCTCTTTTTCCATATTTAATTTAAATTCTATTTAATAATTCGCAATTTCATTTCAAATTTTCGTTCCATTTTTAAATTGAAATATTTAAATCGTTCTATATTGTTTTACATACGTATAACAAATAATTTTTCATATATATGACTAAAAAAATATATTTTTTTCATCAAAATAAAAAATATTTTCAATTTATGCGTTATTTGACCAACTTTTTTTCAAAATTTGGAATTTTTTTTTTCGATTCATAAATAAGTTACCAAGGTTAGCGTATATACAAAATTTCAACTTTCTAGCACAGTTTTTACTCTCGGCAAATACTGCCCCCGTGCCCCCAAATAAAATTTTGGAATTTTGAATTTTTTTTTATTAATAATATACTTAATTATTCTAGAATCCAGAATATGAACTTTCTCCAAAGTTCCCTACCGGGCCCCCGAATTTCTTCAACCCCCCTTTTTTCACTTTTTGAATTTCTAATTTTTGAGAAATGTCAGCATTGAATACCTTAATACACATGCAAAATTTCAACTTTCTATCTTTTACGAATTAAAAGTAATACAGCAAAAAAGGGTTCACTTTTATTCCAGTTTTTCCAAAATTACGCGTTTCCAGGAAATTCAGGGAAAAATCCGAGGACGCCAAAAGTCTTAGAATTTTTTTCTCTACGAAATAGGAAATTTTTAAAAACTTCCCTGGAGCCGTTTTCGAGATGCCATACAAAATTCGAACCAAACATATAAGAATATAAGAATATAAGAATATAAGAATATAAGACTATAAGAATATAAATATACACCTGGGACATTATAATATACTAGCTTTTGCCCCCGTCGCAAGCGACGTTTGCCTTTTGTGTGTGTGTGGCTTGAACTTCATGTAAAAATTTTAATTCCGGGAACGTTTATCCCCGTCGCAAAGGGACGTCTTTTTGGCGTGTATGATTTGAAACCAATAAAATAATTCGTAATTATATTTCATATTTAACTCTATTTTTAAATTGAAATAATTAACTCGCTCAATAATAAATTGACAAAAAAAATATTTTTTTTTTATCAAAATAAAGAATATTTTCAATTTATGCGTTATTTGACCAACTTTTTTTCAAAATTTGGAATTTTTTTTTTCGATTCGTAAATAAGTTACCATGGTTAGCCTGTATACAAAATTTCAACTTTATAGCACAATTTTTACTCTCGTAAAATACTGCCCCCGTGCCCCCAAATAAAATTTTGAAATTTTGAATTTTTTTTTATTAATAATATACTTAATTATTCTAGAATTCAGAATATGAACTTTCTCCAAAGTTTCCTACCGGGCCCCCGGTTTCTTCAGCCCCCCCTTTTTCAATTTTTGAATTTATAATTTTTGAGAAATATCAGCCTTAAATAGCTTAATACACATGCAAAATTTCAACTTTCTATCTTTTACGAATTAAAAGTAATACAGCAAAAAAGGGCTCACTTTTTTCCAGTTTTTTCAGAATCACGGGTTTCCAGGAAATTCAGGGATAAATCCGGGGACGCCAAAAGTCTTAGAATTTTTTTCTCTACGAAATAGGAAATTTTCAAAAAGATCGTGGGAGCCGTTTTCGCGCTGCCATACAAAATTCAGTACCAAACATATAAACATATAAGAATATAAACATACATATAAGAATAGATTCAAACAGTTGGAACATTATAATATAGGATAAGAATATAAATATACACTTGGGACATTATAATATACTTGAGTTTACCCCCGTCGCAATGCGACGTCTTTTTGGCGTGTATCATTTGAATCCAATAAAATAATTCATAATTAAATTCCATATTTAACTGTTCTATTTTTAAATTGAAATAATAAATAAACTCGCGCACATATACACACATATAAATTGACTAAAAAAATATTAATTTTTTTTCAAAATAAAAAATATTTTCAATTTATGCTTTATTTGACCAACTTTTTTTCAAAATTTGGAATTTTTTTTTTCGATTCGTAAATAAGTTACCAAGGTTAGCCTATATAAAAAATTTCAACTTTCTAGCACAATTTTTACTCTCGGAAAATACTGCCCCCGTGCCCCCAAATAAAATTTTGAAATTTTGAATTTTTTTTTATTAATAATATACTTAATTATTCTAGAATTCAGAATATGAACTTTCTCCAAAGTTTCCTACCGGGCCCCCGAATTTCTTTAACCTCCCCTTTTTCAATTTTTGAATTTCTAATTTTTGAGAAATATCAGCCTTAAATAGGTTAATACACATGCAAAATTTCAACTTTCTATCTTTTACGACTTAAAAGTAATACAGTAAAAAAGGGATCACTTTTTTTCCAGTTTTTCCAAAATTACGGGTTTCCAGGAAATTCAGGGAAAAATCCAGGGACGCCAAAAGTCTTAGAATTTTTTTCTCTACGAAATAGGAAATTTTTAAAAACTTCCCTGGAGCCGTTTTCGTGCTGCCATACAAAATTCAGTACCAAACATATAAGAATATAAGATCATAAGAATATAAGAATATAAGAATATAAGAATAGATTCAAACAGTTGGAACATTATAATATAGGATGATGATGATGATAAGATCATAAGAATAGAAACAAACAGTTGGAACATTATAATATAGGACTAGCGCTTCGCCCCGTCGCAGTGCGACGTGTATATAATATTTGTGAATAAATAAAAGTTATTTGCTAAATTGAAAATAATGCAAAATATTATTTTTAAGTAATGTTCGCTAAAATATATCATCTTTTAAATTTATGTTTCCTTATTTTGTTATAATTCTTTCATTTACAGTAATAAAGCACTGTATTGACCAGTCTCCAGTGCCCCCGCCCATAAGCCCCAATCATCACCTCTTGGCTCCATGCTCTCTTTCGTTTCCGAACTTTTAATTTGATTACTCTAAACTTCCGCCATGGATCGCCTCCTTCCTTTAGCACTCTGTATCGCTTCTTCCCTGAGCATCGTCTGTTCTTAGTGTACTTTCACAGCGCCCCCGCTATAGCGCTATAAATAAATAATCCTTTGCTTCCTCCTCCCTGCGTTAAATTATCTAGTTTACGTTAATGAAGCACAGTAATAAACAATGTCCACTGCCCAGCCGCAAAACACCAATCACCACCTCTTGGATCCATGCCCTGTATCGTTCTCGCACTTTCAATTGTATTCCTCTGCACCTCTGCCACAATGCGCCCATTTGCAACACCGCAGCCCACCTGAGCATCACCGCTTATTGGGGCACTTTCCTATCGCCCCCGTTTTCGCGAAATCATTAAGTATACCTGCGCTTCCACCCCCTGCGTACTAATCTCTTAGCAATTAGTTTTCAAAATTAATACTTTACTGGCAACCTGCATACTAAATTTCATCCTTAGAAGTACATTATTTTTTAATAATTATTCGATAAGATAAATGTAAACCTACCAATTACATCAATTAATTTATGTTTTTAAGGCCTAGCGGTTCGCTCCTAATAATCTCATCTCTAGCCCTTATTTCTCCCGTTATTGCACTTTCAATTTAATCCCCATGCACCGCTTACAGTTCCAGCACCAAAGCACATATTCTGCAACACGGTTGCCTCTCAGAGCCATTATAATCTATCGTCACTACTTCTAACACCACCGTTACCTACTGAACCCCAGCGCCACACTCTCCTCCAATGAGGCACTACCAATTCGATATTACAGCAATTCATTTACATAATTAAAACAGCACTGTAATCTTATGTTCTAATTTTCGTATTTATATTTACGATATAATATTAGCCTCCCCATTAATCCGCGCTCATGAAATAAAATTGTCAAGTTTTAGGCATAGCAATCTATTTTGCTCGTAACAATTCTCTCTACCTTTATAACCTTTATCTACCTCTACTTTTATAAATGATCGAAATTTCAAAATTGAGCTCTTTTTCAAAACCTTTCCCGCCCCCAATTTCAAGCCGCTACTAAGGTTAAATTTATTTTCGCAAATATGCACATGCATAGTTTCTATTTTTTTTTTAATAGATATTTGGGGCTGTTAACTATTTCCCCCCTATACCTCTCACTCCCATTCGATTTGGCAGCACAACAAACGCACCAAAAATCAATCCAATTCTACTACTGAATGTAATTTGACTTTTAAACTTATAGAGAACTATTGTGTAATAATTCAATATACTACATGCAAAATATCATCGTTGTACCTCTATATTGTTATTATACTCGGTTTAACACCCTCTGCTCTAATGGTACACATAAGAAAATATAGTTTGTTTATATTTTCGTTATTAATGTGTCAATCTATATCTGCATACTAAATTTCAGCTTTGTATTTTTATTTTAGCATTAGTACCCCCCACATACCTCCGCTACTGAAGAAGTTTGTCAAATTTTAGCACAGGGATCTATTTTGTTTGTACCTAAGAGCATATATTCTAAATTATAGCCATTCATCACTATATATTTCATATTTCTGTTTTTTGGCCCCCAGCGTCCGTCGCCTCTGGAAAGTTGCAGTTTTCTATAGTTTGTCTTTAATGACACTCTATATAGGGCCTACGTTCCAAATATCAACTTTTTACCTCTATTGCGACATTGCCCCCAAAAAATCACGCCGCTACTGAATTAAAAGTTTGGTAATCCAATTATTGGCAAACATGCGCAATTAGTGTCTCAATACATACCCTAAGTTTTAATACTACATTGTCAATATTTCTGGCTTTTACTGTCTCAACTCCCGCCGCCACTGGAAATTTGGGGCTCTTTATTTTTTTTTCATTAATGACTGTCTAGAGCGAGCCTACATATTAAATTTAAACGTCCTAACTCTATTCTAACATTGCTCCCGGAAATTCGCGCCGCTACTGAACTCAAATTTTAAATGTCCAACTATTGGCAAATGTGCACAATTATGATCTCAATACACATATTAAATTTCAGTTTACTATCTTTTCTAGTTCGTCAGATATTTGCAAAAGTATTTTTTCGAATTTTCCAGTTTTTCCAGAATAATTTTTTCCAGGGAAATTCAGGGAAAAATTCAGGGACGTAGAAAGTCTTAGAAATTCGTCCTTTACATAATATCAAAATATAAAAAACTTTGTAGGCGCCGTTTAGAAGATACCATACAGATTTTGTTACCGGATATATATATATATATATATATAAATATCTATGAGTTCTTATTAGTTTTCCATGTTAAATTGGAACATTACGAACATTATAATAGTAAGATAATATAGGATGATAAAAAATGGATTGTATTGAAATATATAAATAAAAATGAATCCCTCAAATATCCAATGATTTTGAAATTACTTTTGAACACTACTTATTATATTCTATTCAGTTTGTGACGTCATCAAATACTGGGATATAAATAACAATATAACGCAGTAAAACGAAATTCATACTTTAAATAGCTATATTTTCGTCAATTTTTGGATAATTAATAAAATAAAAACGCCAATAAGATATATCCAGTATAAATTTATCTAGACTCCATTAATTTCAGTGCAAATCTGCTTTAGTCCACTATAAATTGGTTAAAGATTGGTTTGACACACTTCAATTAGTGTTGTGAACAATATCTTAAATTCTAGTAATTTATATTACATGTACTGATAAAGTTAGCTATCAGGATCTTAAATGTGATTTGTTTTAAATAGTCGCAATGTTATTGAAGATATAAGCTTTTAAAATAGTCGTTAAAAGTCTGCCTTACACTCTACTTCTTATATACAAATACATCGACTGAAATTCTTGCCCCTAAACAATCTGAAACCAAACATACACCACCACACTTGGTCTAAAAGTTCAAGTTATATACAATCTTTTACTTCCATTATTTTTTTTGCTTTTTACATCAATTTTTTTAAGTGCAAAGTAATAGCTATTAGCAATTAAACAGTACAGGGCGTCCAACAGTCAACGACTACTTTAATTAAATAAAGTAAATATACAAAGACCGTGAACAATAAATAATTTTAATTTGAAATATTCATTGCATTAAGTGTGTGTCACTTTTCGTTTTATTTTTGTAATTTACTTAAATAATCCATCAACTTATTAAAAACCATTAAAGGTCATTCGTGTGTATCGGTTTTTTGATAACCGTGACATGCCCGTTACATTGATTACATTGCTTGCACTTTACTAATTGCGTGCTTTTTTTACCGCTACTCCAATCGTCTAGTGCATTGTTGAACTGCCAGCTCAACATTATTGAATATTCTCTCATACAGTGAAGTTCTCAAAGTGATTAAATTTCAGTGAAACTTTTTATATTTTAAACAAATTATAAGAATTCTTAATAATTTGAAATGAAGGTATTAATCCTTGCCATCTTCGCAGTGTCTTGTGCTTCAACCACCAACGCTACCGTGAGTTTTTTACTTTTATTTGTTTGCTTTGACATTATTCGCTCTCTTGTTTAGCACCGGCTATCTAGGTTCGACGTGGACTTCCTGGGGACTTCTCTTTTCTAGAGGAGCGCTGCTTGGTGCACCATTTCTTATTCTCTTAAATAATTTTCCAGTTGTAGACGTTGCATAGCTTTATGTTCATGTAGTAGCGACCCTCCACGACAGATGTCAGCTGGGTGGTGATCAGCATCTAATTTATTGAATATTTTGAAGCTTTTTTGTTATAATTTTGTCAAAAATTGTTTAAAATATTGCTGTTTCAACTGTGAAAGTTGACTTTTTCGGATATAATATTTGGCCGCCATTTTGTGACAGCTGACGTCACTATTTCACTTTGCTGCATAACAGAGATAGCAATATATTTAAGTGATACAGGCTATATATTTACTTTCCATAAAATTGTGCAACATATTTATAAACTTAACTATATTTATAAGAAAAAGTATCAATTAAAAAAGTAATTTTTGTCCGTCTATCTGTCAAATATATTGCCATCTCTGTTATACAACAGAGTGTAAAGCAGACGCGTACTCAAATGTCAACTACTACCTAAAGCTATCTCAATCAACACATGTGCAAAAGTGGTAAGCAAGGTCAAATAAAATTGATTACAAATTACTCAACAGAGTTCAGTATTAATTTTGAATGAAAAAAAAACAATGGACAAATATTCGCAAAAAATTCAATATATCTGCCCATAAATAACGGTCTCGGTTTTTCAGTCGGCTAGCACCCGGTGGTATCCTTCTGAGTACACTACAACTGCGTATACGACCACTCAGTCTACAACAACGGAATTGACAACCCCGTCGACTCCGGTCACTTATCCATCAGATGATTATCACCCCATTGAAGAGATAAAAACTTGTAAGTGATCAACTGGTTTTGCATAACCCGCAATGCGCCCCTGTTGTTAACGTACTAATATTTTTACAGGCGGGTTTAAATACGGAGTTCCTGCAGCCAAAAGACAATTCCCCTACGTTGCCTTTCTGAAGAGCAGAAATGCCTTTAAAGTCCAGTACTGCAGCGCAAGTCAAATTCTTCAAAGATGGGTGCTCACTTCCGCTTATTGCACGCTCCCGTAAGTAAAATGTCTGATTTGGTATTGCTTTAGGTTGGTAACAACTCACAATCAAAGTAACTCATTTTCCAGTGACTCAAAGGTTGAGGTCACTCTCGGGGCCCTTATTCCGTTCAATGAAGAAGATCCGGACAGAGTCGTTGTGCTATCTGATGACATCTATATCCACCCTGGGTATCTTCCGTTTTATAAGAATCCTAAGAACGATGTGGCTTTGATTAAATTGCCCAAATCGTTAAGATCAGGTAGGATTATCAGATCCTGTAATTCACCAAACTCCTGAGCGTCATTCATTGTCCTGATTGTTGCAGATGCCATCATTCCCATTCCCCTAAAAACTAACTCTGGACCAATCCCTAAGGACAACATTATTTTCGCTGCATGGGGAGAAGCTGGCTACGGTAGGTTCACAATAATCAGTTATTTCATGTTACGGGTTCCATCCCTTTACAGGGAAAAGGCAAATCCTTGCTTGAGAAGAAATTTGGGCACTGCTTGTAGAATTACAAAAAATATTATTATTCAAATGGGCCATAGATGTGAAGAAAGAAGTTCAGGAGCTTTAGATCACATTTATTTGATTACATAAATTGTATAATTGTACAAAAATTGGAATTTAACAAACAATTCACAGATGTGGCTGAAACCTTCTCAGTGACACTACATTTTTGTTAATGAATTCTAAATTATTAAGGAAATTAATTAAGTTTTTAGAAAATGCTAAAGTTTAGTAATAACTTCTGTATTAAATTGAGAGAAACATTAATTATTACAGAAACGCTGACCTTCACTAAAAACATGGCGATATTTAAAGGACCTTGCAGATGTGAAAACATGGACGAGGAAGGGGAGTATAAGAATGCTGAGGCGGACTCGGAACTATTCTGCTGTATTTCAACAGATCACACCTTTTGTTTTGTAAGTGTCTAAGTTACTTATTACTTATTCTAAGTTAGTCTATGTTAGGAAAAATTCTTGCCAGTAGTATACCAGATTTAATAGACTTTGAAAGTCTCTGCGTTCTAAACTGGGACCACCTGTTGCATTATCGCATCATCTCAGTGCACAAAGACCATTTCTACGAATTCTGTCTTACACCTATTTACAGTTATAGTTAATCTAACATAAGAAAAGTTACTTGTTACTTAACCGATCTCAATTTCGATGACAGCTTTACAAAGTTTTTTGAAAAAGTCTAAAATCTTAAGAAGTCATTTTAACGTTTAAGGCTTTTAGAATAAAAATGTTTTAATGCTTCGGCGGTAAATCTCAAAGGATTGTGATTTTAAGTGTGTCTCGAATAAATGCGTCAAGTACCTACTCAGTCTCTAGCATTATCTTAGTGTGTTTCGACCTTTTCTTTAGTTGTGTTTAGTAAATAAATAAAAATAAAAGAAAATGGTTTTTAAAAGAACAAATGAAACTTGTATAAGTTTTATTGAATACTGTGGACAATATCCATGCCTTTTGAATACCAAGGACGTGAAGTATAAAAACAGGGAAAATAAACATGATCCTTGGCGCAACATATGTAGAGCAGACCCTATTGTTAAAGAACTGAGTTATTCTAAACATATTTTTTCTAAAACAGGTTGAAAGAATTCGTTCGAAGTATGAAAGCTTTCTATGAAAGTGTTGTCCAACTTCTTCCAGCAAACTCTTCGTTGAATGTCGCATGTTGAAGTCTCTAAAACGTGTACCACGCATACGATAACATCCAAGAAGTTGGTTTTATTTGACGGTCACCATTGAACAAAATGTTTTTTTAGCAAATGTACAATTGGATTACTAGCATTACACAGTACTTAAAATAAGAAGGCCTCAAAACTACGTGATTAGATGTGCTATTTGGTTTACATTAGAAAGAAAATATCATCAGCTGCCTTAACGTTTTTAGATTAATCACTAAAACATGAAGTTAGCAGTCAACCAAAGAAGAGTCACGCAGTAAACATTTAGATGAAATGTTTTGGCTAGTATAGTTCATTCGTCTGCATAGCTTTTGAACATTACAACTGTTTTACGCGCGATGGTTCTAATACAGACAATAAATTTATTGAAATCTCTAATTGATGCATTATTCTGTAATGTCTTTCTTCTTGTAGATTCACAACGGAGCCGGTTTAGTCGTTAATGGAGTTCTAGTGGCAGTAATGAGCACGCGGTGCTTTCCCCATTGTCGTGACCATGAAGGCATCTTCACCAACGTCTACCACCATCTGCAGTGGATCAACAACACCTTGATTGAAGGTTGGTCTTATCTTACTTTTGCATATTAATCAAATATTTTATCAGACGGACAAATTAGATTCACTCCCAGGTTGTTCTAAAACGTATGTCAACAATTGCGTTGTCATCTACTTTGTTATCTTCTTCCCTCGTTTGCCACTACGCTATCTCCTTTTGTACCCGTCTTCTCTGTTCCCTTACACAATGTGCTGGTCCTTCGCTCACCATCCTTCCAATATCATCAAGGGAATTTGTTCGACTTGTCTCTAAGTCTTTAAGATTAGGTTTATATAATTCAATTAAATTTAGGTAGAAATGCAGGTACACAGGTGTATATGGTAGTTATAACAAAAGTATAATTGGTTATTGTTTTGAAAATGATAAGAATTGTACTTGTTATTAATACGATGTGGTGATTCATTAATCTTATTACAAAAGATTTAATTTAATTTCATTTAGGCATTGGCGGATTAACATCCTCTTTCAAATCACGTGCTCTTACGTGTTTTTGAAAAGTGAGGTTATGACAGTTACAAATGATTTTCAAAAGTATTTCAATACAAAATGCAAAATAAGAATTTTAAAAATACTTTTGAGAAAATAAAGTCCTTTTTATGCTACTAATTTTTTTTTATTTGATTACTTAAGATCATTACAATCTGTCCTGCTTAGGGGACATTCAGTGATAGGTATGTCACAATAAAGTGTAATACGCGGATTGTGTCCATCGACTCATCCCTCAATTTTAATAGATCCTAGATTCTGTTTAGTTGGTTAATAGGTCCTGAGGTACTTTCTCTATTAGTCTGCGTACTACCGAATTATTGGACCTTAGACAGCTGGCCAAATTGTTTGGATATTCAGTTATTCTCTCCTTGTATACTTTGATTCTTAGCACTATTTCTTCTTTTACTGTGGGTATATCCAGATCCCGATGTATTATGTGATTAGGTTCAAACCATGGTGCATTCGTGACAATCCTCAGCATTTTGGACTGAAATCTTTAGATTATCTCAATATTAGAGGTAGATACAGTACCCAATAGTTGTACACCATATGACTTGTTTGTTATGAGTTGTTGGCCTAGTTGATCTGTTTTTTGTAAATATGTGCTTCTTCCAAATGAGGCTCCAGTCTAGGTGTATTCCCAGGTACCTCACATGGTCAGCCTGCGGTATATTGACATTGTTTAATGTGATACCTGGATAATTTCCCTGGCCTTTATTCTCCAGTCCTTCATCCAGGAAGATAGTTTGTCTAGATTTTTCTATAGCATAGTCGAGGCATTTTTTTTTTCTTGAATTGAATTTACAAGCTATCAACCTAATGGTATAAGTGTTATCTATGTCACGGATAAATTGGACCTATTTGGGGGAGGCTACATATGTATTATTATTATTATTTAAATTTTTTTTATATGAGGGCTAAGCCGCCCGCAACCATTCGCCCCTGTAAATAGATATTCTTGAGCCCTATACACTTGGACTTTAAAACATTTCTATTAAAAACAGAGCACCCTAGGAAATAAACAATAAGACGTTATCCTACACAATGCTATGAAGCTCTTAACTAAGCGTCGGATATAGAGTTACACTGGTTGCTATTTTGTTTTTCAGATTGCACTACAGATTATATTACAGACTCCAGTACAGACTCCAGTACAGACTCCAGTACAGACTCCAGTACAGACTCCAGTACAGACTCCAGTACAGACTCCAGTACAGACTCCAGTACAGACTCCAGTACAGAGTCCACTACAGACTCCACTACAGATTCCAGTCCTGAGGTTTATACAGCTTGCAGTGATATTAAAACCGCTGGCGTGTACTTAATCCAACCGAACTACGACATAGACCCGTTTGAAGCTTATTGCGACATCGTGGACGGCAAGAAGTGGACGGTAACTACTCTGACTTCATTTCTTTCCAAGGCATTTCCTGTTTACATGCAGCGCTTCGTCTTTTGCCGACATCTCGCTAAACATAAAACGTAGATATTAACATAAATATTTTACGCAAATGATAACTTTTTTTATGTTAAATCAAGTTTAAATATATGTTTAAGTCACTTTTAGTTTCCTAGAAAATATAAAATCAAATCGCTCTGTAAGATTATAAGATGGCAAATAAATAAGAAATTCATATAAATTGTTTACTTTAGGGAACTGTCTCTTCACTTAGATGTTTCTAAACTTACAAAAAATTATACATTGTCATCCCCTAAATTGTAATCCTGCATTGAAAGTCTCCAGAGAATTTGTTGTTTTACAATGTTTAAGTTGTTATCTCTGTTTAAACCAGTTATTTTGTTTTTGTCGTTTGATCTAATCCAGAGAGTCAATTAGAGCATTCCTTGGATGTCAAAATTTCCAAATTCTCTATCCTAATTGAAAGTACAATGTTCCCGCTAAAGACAAAACCTAAACTGAAACCGAAACATAAATATTATGTAATCTTACATTACATTAACCTGAACAAATGTATGTAAATGGTGAAAGTTCTATTTCCAAAGGAAATCCTTTTTGGTAACTCCAAGATTTCTTTCCTAGAAATTTAATGAAGGTATTTTGCAGGTCATCCAGCAGCGCTTCAGTAAGTCAGACTTTTACAGGAACTATGCTAACTACACGTTGGGATTTGGGCCGATATCAGGAAACCATTGGCTGGGATTGGAGAAGATCCACCAAGTGGGGTCACGATTTGTTTTTATCCTTATGTCATGACTTTCAGTAATATCAACTGGAAATGGAAATGTGATTACAGTTTAACTGTTACTTTTAGTTGACGAAAAATGGCGACCATCAGCTCAGGGTGGAATTGCAGGCCCACAACTCAAACAAAAGAGACGCCCAGTACAGTACGTTTAAAGTTGACTCCATGAATAATGGATTCAAATTAACGATCTCTGGTTACAGCGGAAACGCAGGTAGGTTTAATGTTTATTACACACGCAAGACTTCCTGTACTGATTTCATGATCCCGTAAGTCACGTGGCCTACAAATTCGTTTGACATTTGGGAAGTGTTTAGTATACAGTGCCGGATTAAAGTGATATTCAATTGATCCATTATTCTCTAGTAAACAACAATTCCACGAAAGTAATAAATTTATTTAGCTATTAATTAGTTAAACTTTAGAACAACAAATGAACACATCCCACATCTCAAGATGAAGCAATTGGATAAAAAGACATAAATCAAATACGTATCGTACGATAATCCTCAACAATTGATAATACGATAATCGTGATAATCAAATAAATTTTAAATAAATAAATGTTTTGAAAATGCAAATATTTTTTGTGGTTTAAATCATTTTTATCCGTAAATTTATAAAGGACTCTGTGAAACGACCAAAGTTAGTGATGAACTTTCTAGAAGATAGAAGAAAGTTGAACTATGCCCGATTATATTATTATTTTTTTTATTGTAATGTTTTTACCATTCTTCCGGCTTAATTCATTAAATTACATATCATTGTGATTAATTACATACTATCTACCTATTATTACTCCTTTCAAGACAAAAAATTAAAAATAAAATCAAAACAGATAAATTTAAATCCCTACTGCTCCTCCTTCTCTCTATCTGCGCTAACCACCGCTTCCCTTCAATAAATGCACAATCTTTTTACTTTTTACTCTTTTTTCACATGAATACTTAATTTGCATCTTTTGCTTGCTTCCGCACATCCTTTACATCCATCTCGTATGTATTCCGTTATCTCTCACTCCCAAATTCTCTTGTATCTTTCATTGCATTTGCTGTTATCAATTTTTCCATTCTTTCCAACTGCTGTATCTCTCTGCTACCTGACTCTGCTCGTTAGCTCCTCTTGTTCCTTCTTCTCTTTTTTTCTCAGTCTCTGCTATCGTCATTCCATTCTTACTCTCTTCTTCGTTTCGTTCCTCCTCCTCCACCCTCCTTACTTTCACTATTCACTCCTTTCTTATTTTTCTTAGGATTTCGTCTTTATCATTTCTTATTTTCTACAAGAATCTATTGCCCTGTACTTAGATACCTAAATTCCTCTACCTCCTCAATATCATCTACTTTAAGTTTTCACGTCCTCTCTATCTTTGTTCCTCCCCCTTTTTGGAACACTATGATTTTTGTATTCTCCATTTTCAGCTCCAGCATTTTCCTGTCAAGATATCCTTACAGTCGTTCTACCTCCTTCTCCGTCGTCTGCTTGAACTAAGGCCCATGTTTTCCTGTTTTCTTTTTGTTATAGGATAACAAGTTAAAGACTGCCTTTATAAAATCAGTCACTTCTAAATTACCACTCTTACAGAAAACATCAGGTTGCAATTGCAAGTGTTGCAAATATTGGGCAGTAGTGTTGTAGCTGGGACATGGTGTCAGTGGCGTGTCATTTATGTTATGCCAATAAAAAACTAATGGGCCCCATAGACGCCTTAACGCGCCCTTTTAACTTGGTTCACAACAGGTTGGTGGTTGAATTTCATATTGAAACCACGGTTAAAGTGAGATCAAAAACTTTTGACATTTGGTGGGCGGAGCATGATATCGGTGATTAGCCGTGTTGACAGAAATAAATCAATTTCGTTCAAAGCTAGAAGTTTCTAGATCGAAAATTGTAGCTAGCATTATGATATCGATATTTGTTGGCCATTTTATGTATCGACCCATGTACCAGAGTAGAATCAGATCGGGCTTTCTTGGAGGGCATTTATATGGAAAACAAATAACAATGGCTAGGAAATGAAAGTTAAATGCAAATGCCATTGTTTCTTCATTCACATTTCTATTGATTTACTAAATAATTGATCAATTTGTTATTTGATCTTAAATTTTTTTTTAAATATTATTTTTGACATCATATAGTTTTATGCTCTTGAAAATATGATCTACTATGGATGTAATTGTTATATGGAGTAACGCAAAAAAACATTAAACTTAACTGCTGAAATGAACTAATCCCGGGATTGACTCTTTCAAATCCCGAGATCGTGAATATGTTTCAGGATTTTATCTTCTAATTGTAGCCGACTCCAGCCGTACGGCCTTTACAGAGTGCAAATTATGAGATTCCAACGAACTGAGATATCTGGTGATCAGTTTAAAGGGCCAAGTTGCGAGCCTTGCCTTAATAAGTAGTAATATTCCAGGAGAAATTAACAATTAATACGCCTTTTTGTCTTTTTTAAGGGATCAACATTTATAAAGAACCACTAATCCATTGACGTCACGTCAATTTCATGCCCTCTTCCCTTCTATGAACTGACGTCCCTCTTATACAACAAAGTGTAAATAAGATAGCATACTCAAATGTCAGATACTAGTTACAGCTGTCTAAAGCAATGAATAATGTTATGATATTATAAATGTGATAAACAAGACTCAATAAATTCGATTACTTATTATTCTACAGACTTCTATAAGAATATTTAAAAATAAAAGAAACTAATAGAAAATAATTCACAACCCAATTGTTTTAAAATTATGCCCTTCTCCCATCACTAGACAAACCGGGCAGCACCGGGTATTATGAGTTGATAACAAATAAACTTAAAACAAAACACACTTTGCGACGTGTTATTAAATGTTATATTGTTGGTTAAGTAATGTGGTTACCACGTTTAGGACGGAGCACGGAGGACGGAAAAAGTTGTGTTTTACTGCTGAAGAAAATTTAAATTATTTGACGTTGAAAACAACAGGAAGTTTTATGTTTTGTTTCCCCGTTGTCCATTGGTTGTAAAATAATTCCCTTCCGTCGCCCTGTCCTGTCTTATCGTGAATGTGTTAACAACGGATGGTTCTGTTGTGTGTGCTTAGTTGTTGGTTTGTTTGTACCGCAGTGTTCTTGTTATTGTTTCAGGAGACTCCATGTACAAACCCTATAATAACAAACACAGACTGAGCGGAATGAAGTTCTCTACGTACGATAAGGACCAGGACAAGTCGTCGGATCACTGTGCTGTGAAGTACAAAGGAGGCTGGTGGTACAAGGATTGTTCGTGCGGGTAACTATCTCCACCAGCATCTGTGTCACGTGACGCGTGATGTGACGGTCCTCTAGAGTGTAGGGTTGCCACCTCATCGGATGCGCAGGCCTAGACACATTATCTTCAGGCCACGGGTTTCACACAATTATTCGTTTCCATGTTACATCATTTTCGCCGCGGCATTTCAGGAATATGAATCCGTTAAATATTCAAACTTTTATCAAATTTTAACAAATTTATTAAACTGAAAATAAGACATTATACTTAAATTATTAAAATATTTTAGAACTTTTGCTTTAATTAAGGTAGTTGTACCGCGACACTAACTTCTATAGCTGTCCTACTCTTTCTAACACACGTCCTATATTTAGGTTAACTTTCTTACGGTAATGTTATGTCAGATTACATTGGGAAAAATATTCGTTTGACATAAATTTACGTTTTTCGTTCACCGGGTGACTAAGAGCAGTTTTATTAGATAAAATGTAAAAATATGCAGCAACCCAATGGAACTCCCATCGCTTTGTTGCGGATTTAGATTTTTGTAATTTATAATTTTCAGTGAATTGACTTAAATATATTTCAGTGCAGAGTTCATGACAACATTCAGTTGTTGTCAGTTGGTAACCCTGATCCATTTATGTTTATCCTCTGTTTTTGTGTTGGTACTATTCTAACGTTGTGTTTTACTTGCAGCAAGTTGAACAGTGTGTACCAAAACTCGGCAGTGTGTGAATTTAAGATTTCAATGTATTGGTATTACAACTTTGGTAAGAATTGTCTAAAGATGTCACGAATGATGATTAGAAAAAAATAAACTACGTGTAACAAGGTTACACACATTCACATTTCTGCCTTTTCTCTACCCAAAACCATATTAAATATTGTTTCATTATTTTATTAAAATAATATTCAAATAATGCGCGCTTTCTATGCAATAAGTAAAAGAACCACTATCTTGAATATTATTTTAAATATGATGTAAACGTTATAAACATGAATGAAAAATTATTTTTGAAATATGTAATTCTTTAAGTATTTAATTTTTGAATTTTCCGATCATTAAAATACATCTCAGCAAAATCCGCGAAATTTCTTTTAAACCGTATTTGTTTTAACTTGTATGGATACTTTGGGAGTGATGATTACAGCGCTTTCTAGCGGCTAACTTCATTAAGTGCGTTCCCTTGTTGCGTCTTGTCCAACATTGACCACGTGAGCCAAGGTTAAACTACAGTTTAAAGTAAATCAAGGTTTATAATAAATCTGTGTGAAAAATCGATTGGAAATAGAAGTAAATGTTGAAAACAGCACTCGTAATTTAGCACGGACCTGGTCACAGGACGGCAGTAGCTGTACAACGTCGAGATGCCCCTAAATGCGTCGCCGTCCTCCGTGTTCCAGATGCTGCAACAAGAAAAAACACAAAATTTAAACCAACTATATAATAACTACAGCAAAGTATTAGAAATTAATGATTTTTATAGAGGACGTGATGAGTATGAAAGGGGAGAAGTATTAATGAGGGGTACAAACAAATGCAGCCTGAAAAATTGAAACTGCAAGGGTGCAAAGCTGTGGTTTGGAACTTAAATGTTGACATTTAGTAGAGAAACAAACTAAATTTAAAATTATTAAAAAAATGATTTATTTTAGAGGCGTCCTAAAAGGGGTAAATTTGAGATCGATTCTTACCTGTAACAAATTTAAACTGGATGAAATATGAAGAATAAAAATTTGATTATATATACAAATTAATAGGTATTAACGATTAAATAGTACAAGGTGTCCAACAGTCAACGACTAATTTAATTAAATAAAGTAAATGCACAAAGACCGTGAACAATAAATAATTTTAATTTGAAATATTCATTACATTAATTCTGCGTCACTTTTCGTTTTATTTTTGTAATTTACTTAAATAATCCATCAACTAAATAAAAACCATTAAATGTCATTCGGGTGTAACGGTTTCTCGATTACCGTTTCATTGTTTAAATTGCCTGTACTCTACTAATTGCGTGGACAACATTACTGAGTATTTTCTCATAAAGTAAAGTTCGGTTTTTTCTTGCGGGTCTTTTTTAACATTTTTAAAACAAATTCTGAGAATTCGAAATATTTAAAAATGAAGGTGATATTCCTTGCCATCTTTGCAGCGTCTTGTGTCCACCAACGCTAAGGTATGTTTTTTTACTTTTATTTGTTTGCTTTGACATTATTCACTCTCCTGTTTAGCACCGGCTATCTAGGTTCGACGTGGACTTTCTGAGGACTTCCTGGGTTCTTTTCTTGAGGAGCGCTGCTTTGTGCACCATTTCTTGTTTTCTGAAGTAATTTTCCAGTTGTAGACGTGGCATAGCTTTATGTTCATGTAGTAGAGACCCTCTACGGCAGATGTCAGCTGGGTGGTGATCGGCATCTTATTTATTGATTTATTTTGTTTAGAATTTTTAAAAATATTGCTATTTTGTGACAGCTGGCGTCACTTTTTTTGTGTTTTTTGTAATCTGTTGTATAACGTCTCAGTTCTATAATGTCTCACTTTCCATAAAACTCTGCCACATAAAGTTGGCTTACAGGATCTCAAATATGCAATTGTTTTTTAAAAAGTCGCAGTATTATAAAAAAAAATACCAATTAAAGAAGTCATTTTTTTCCCCCTTTTGTATCCCTTAAATATAATGCTGTCTCTGTTATGCAACAGAGTGGGAATGGGACGCATACTCAAACGTCAGCTACCTACAGCTATGTCGATCAATACATCGACAAAGGTGGTAAACAAAGCTAAATAAAATCGAATAAATTTTTTTCGATAGAATTCTAAAAATTTTCTAAAAATTAGGTGACAAAACATGAATTAGTCTAGGTTGTTTGATTAGCAATTGATTTAAAAGATCTGACCACAAATAACTGTCTTAGTTTTTTAGTTCAGAACTAAATATTCCACATCCCTGTCGAGTTGGGTCACTTATCCATCAGATGATTATTGTCCCATTGAAGAGATAAAAACTTGTAAGTAATTAACTGGTTTTACAGGACCCTTAATACGCCCCTGTTGTTAACGTACTATTATATTTGCAGGCGGGTTTAAATTCGGAGCTCCGGTAGCTAAAAAACAATTCCCCTACGTTGCCTTTCTGAAGAGCAGAAATGAATATAAAGTCTAGTACTGCAGCGGAAGTCAAAGTTATTCTAGATTGGTCCTTACTTCCGCTTGTTGCACGCTCCCGTAAGTAAAATGTTTGATTTAGTATTTCTATACGGTGGTAACAACTCACAACTGAAGTTACTTATTTTCCAGTGACGCAAAGGTTGAGGTTACCTCATTCCGTTCGATGACGAAGATCCGGATTGAGTAGTTGTGCGAACTCGCGATGTCTTCATCCATCCTGAGTATATTCCTCGTTTGAGGAATCCTAAGAACTATGTGGCTTTGATTAAATTGCCCAGATCGGTGAGAACAGGTAAAATCATCACATCCTGCAAAAACTAGGTAAAACAGGAAGTTTAAAAATATTGGCACTACTGCTGACTTTTGGTGACTAGTTCCCTTTAAGGGGGTTCATTCCCAAACAAAGTCCTTGCTTGAGAGGAAATCTAGGTACTTATCCTAAAATCCTAAATCCTAGTTATGTATATGTGATTGCTAAATCGTCATTACATTAACCTGAACAAATGTATGTAAATGGTAAAAGTTCTATTTCCAAGGAAATCCTTTTTGGTAACTCCAAAATTTCTTTCCTAGAAATTTAATGAAGATATTTTGCAGGTCATCCAGCAGCGCTTCAACAAGTCCGTTGACTTTTACAGGAACTATGCTACCTACACAAAAGGATTTGGGCCGTTGACTGGAAACCATTGGCTGGGATTGGAGAAGATCCACCAGGTGGGGTTACGATTTGTTCTTATCCTTATGTCATGACTTTCAGTAATATCAACTGGAAATGGAAATGTGATTAACTGTTACTATTAGTTGACGAAAAATGGCGACCATGAACTCCGGGTGGAATTGCAGGCCCACAACTTAACGAGAAGATACGCCCTGTACAGTACGTTTAAAATTGGCTCAGCGGGGTTAGGGTTCAAATTAACGATCTCTGGTTACAGCGGAAACGCAGGTAGGTCCTGTTTATTCCACACGCAAGACTTCCTGTACTGATTCCATGTTCCCGTGGGTGACGTGGCCTACAAATTCGTTTGACATTCAGGGGGTGTTTAGTCAGATGGATTGATCTTCTGTACTCCGACCCTAGATCCTTTCAAGGTCACGTTATCTAAAGTATCGTAGATATAGTGCCAAATTAAAGCGATACTCAATTAATGCATAATTCTCTAGTAAACAACAATTCCACGAGACTGTTAACACAACTGATAAATCAATTTATTTAGCCATTAATTAATTGAACTTTAAAACAACAATTAAACAAATCCGACAGCTCAAGATGAAACAATTGCATGGAAAGACATAATTAGGACATATTTTAAAAACGCAAATTACGATAATCGTCAATAATCGATAATACGATTATCGTGATAATCAAATAAAAAATAAATGAATGTTTTGGAAATGAATATATTTTTTGTGGTTTAAGTCGTTTTTATCCGTAAATTTATAAAGGACTGTGTGAAACTAGCAAAGCCAGTGATGAATTTTCTAGAGGAAGGAAGAAAGTTAAGCTGTGACCGAACATATTGTTATTATTATATTGTAATGTTTTTCCTATTACGCATTACATTCTTCCGCCTTAAATCATTAAATTACACATCATTGCGATTAATTACATAATATCTACCTATTATCATACTACTATAAAATCAAAACAGATAAATTTAAACACTACTGCTCCTCCTTCTATCTATCACCGCCATCCGCAGATTCGCTTCACTGCCTTCCTACAATAACTGCACAATCTTTTCACTTTTTACTCTTTTCTCACATGGATACTTAATACATTAGCCCTTGCACATCCTTTTCGCAGTATCTGTTGCATTTCTCTTCGTTTCCTTGTCTCTTTTCCTCGTACGTATGTCGGTATCTCTTTCTCTCAAATCTTCTTTTATCTTTCTTTATATTTGCTGTTTGCAATTTTTCCTGTTCACAATAATCACCAGTTAACCTACGCCAAAGGAACACTAGACCAGTTAGAAGTACATTAGTTTACGATGGAAAAAGAATTACTTTCCATCTTTCCCCCAATCAACGGACATTACACCTGTATTAATTGTCATTAGAGCAAGAAATGTAGAATGTAGTTGATCTAAAATAAACTCCAACAGCTGTGTTCCAATGCGAATCCCAAGCTGAATAACAATCCATCGATAACTAGAAGACTAAAAGGAGAATACGAATAAAAGCTAGATGAAAAACCAAGGGCACACATGTGAAGGTAACAAATAAAGAAAACATTGATGAGAAAGATTAAAGGTGTAGAGGGTACTAAGTAATTGGCATTAACTGCATCATGTAGAGCAAGTAATGCAAGGACGTCATTGTAATTAAAAACTGCCTTAATATAAATAGGAAAAAACAAGCGAGTTGGAAACACTAGAAGAAGGTATAACGGTTTTAAAATTAAAAACATTCCACCCAGCAATCTGCACAACAAACTTAAATCTGAAATAAGAAAATCAAGATAACTACACTGAAGACATTTTACCATTAGGAAGAATAATCAAAACCACAAAATCATAATCCACATTCCATTAATTAGAAACCCTGTTTAAATATTTCCATTTTTGTTTCATTCCAAACTCGCACTTGTAATAAATGTCTATTGTCATCAAATGCTAAATTTATGTAAAGCAATGAGCATTTAAGCAGGTTACAGCAAATAAATAGGTTGCAGGCGTAACAAAGAAAAAGAACCACTCAAATAGTTCTCACCATGCGAAGTCGAAATAATGCCAAAACAAAAGAACTCTTCGTGTATTGGACAAACGTCTGAATCCTTTAGACATCATCGACCCTACAAAGCAATGCACCCTTCAGGAATCTAGTAAACCATGCTTGAAGAACATCAAGACCGGAACTTGACCATCATCAACGTCGCGGTATTCCATAAGTGCTACCATACCATCACAATCCATTGACTCACCAGTGAAGAATTGGAGTTCTTTAAATCAGCAACAAGTAGGAGCTAAGACGAATTAGAAGGTGCTACCCCTGATGACCATCTTTGAGAATGTCACTGCCAAAGAAATACAACAGCTGAACCTGCATAACATCAACCAGTACGAGTTTAAACCAATAAGAAGACTGCACTAGGATGTAAAACCCATAAAAAACCTAAAATTAAGTAATAAACACAAGCAGATAATAATGCTGCAGTAATTAAACTATGTGTCCCTAAAGTAACAGGTTTAACTTAGATAGATATTTCCAAAAAGACAAAGATCGAGAAAATTAACAAAACGAAAATCAATTAACTTTGAAGGAAATCAAATGACAATAAATTTAAATTAAAATTTCCATTCTTGGTAAAGAGGAGTTAAGGAAACAAACATTTCAGGAAACTGTCAAAGTTTGGAGTGACATCCGGCATCTCAAGATGAAGCAATAGTACTAGAAGATATAATTAAGAATGGCTCAATAGCTGCTGCTTAAAATCTAGACGCACACGAGTTTTATCAAATGCTTGTCTTCATTCACAGAGAATTGTAAATTAAAAAAATCAATTAAAATCAATTTAAAATAAATAAAGGAATATTTTAGAACTTAATTAAAAAACTGCATTACCTGTAAACCCCAGGCCCGTCCAATTAGAAAGCCTTTAGAAGAAACTGAATTATTTTTGTATTCGGTAGCTGAGTAGCATTGGGCGCAATGAACAAACAACACAAGTAAGAAGAAGAAGAACACTAGACGACGTAATAACGCTGTACACGAGTAAACGTTAAAATGAACGGGCCTAGTACTACGACAAAACCATGCGCTGTTTTGCAAAAAATGAATTGAAGACAAAAAATTTCAGCGCCTGGTAGTTGTCATTGTCCAGGCGTTTCCGGTGGCGCTGATTCCGTGATAGAATAACGGGATCCAGCTTGATTTCTAGTCCCGTAAATCCCGGAATTCCTTAATAAAACAAAATCAATATCCTTGAACTCTCCTATTTTATCTTTATATTTCCACAAATCAAATATTTTATAATTATTGCAAAAATCCTGGAAAATGCATAATTCATTTTGTGTCAATAAGCCCAATGTTTGATCAATTAATATTACTTTGTGCAGTTGCATTTAGTTGCTGTCACACATTTGTTGCAGCTGCACCATTTGTCCTTACTTTGGTTTGTGTTTTTGTGCACAGGCTAACGTCCCAAGTACCCGAGTTGAATCAGGTCGGGCTTTCTTGGAGGGCGCTTATATGGAAAACAAATAACAACGGCTAGGAAATGAAAGTTAAATGCAAAGGCCATTGTTTCTTCTTTCACATTTCTATTGATTTGCTAAATAATTGACCGATTTGTCATTTGATAATAAATTGTTTTTAAAATATTATTTTTGATCATATAGTTTTATGCTTTTGAAAATATGATCTTCTATCATGGATGTAATTGTTATATGGAGTAACGCAAAAAAACATTAAACTTAACTGCTGAAATGCTATATAACTAATCCCGGGATTGACTCCTTCAAATCCCGAAGTCCCGACTATAAGAATATTAAAAATATTAAAGAAACTAATAGAAAATAATTTACAACCCAATTGTTTTAAAATTATGTCCCCCTCCCATCACTTGACAAACCGGGCAACACCGGGTATTAGGAGTTGATAACAAATAAACTTAACACATAACACACTTTCTGACGTGAACGTGTTATTAAATGTTAAATTATTGGTTAAGTAAAGTGGTTAACACATTGAGGACGGAGCACGGAGTACGGAACACGTTGTGTTTTACTTTTGTAGAAAATTTAAATTATTTGACGTTGAAAACAAGAGGAAGTTTTATGTTTTGTTTCCCTTTCGTCGCCCCGTTCCGTCGTGAACGTGTTAACAACGGATCGTTGTTGTTGTGTGTGCCCAATTGTTGGTTTGCTTGTACCGCAGTCTTCTTGTTATTGTGTGTGCCCAGTAGTTGGTTTGTTTGTACCGCAGTGTTCTTGTTATTGTTTCAGGCGACTCCATGTGCAATACCGGCTGGGGCCACACCGAAATGAACGGAATGAAGTTCACTACGTACGACAAGGACCAGGATGGACACGGGTCGGATAACTGTGCTGAGTACCGGCAAGGAGCCTGGTGGTACAATCGTTGTGCGTCCAGGTTACTATCTCCACCTGCGTCTGCGTCACGTGACGAGAGATGTGACGGTCCTCTAGAGTGTAGGGTTACCACTTCATCAAACGCCCGGGGCTAGACACATTATCTCCAGGCCACGGATTTACTTATTCCCACTCCGGGTCTGCGAGTTCTGTCACAAAACACACAATTATTCGTTTCCATGTTACAACATTTTCTCTACGACAGTTCAGGAATATGAATCCGTTAAATATTTAAACTTTTATCAAATTATAAAAGTACGCACAGAAGGAATGTTTTCTAATCCATAAGAAGAAAAACCGTTTGGTAATTTAAAAGAATTTTATTTGTTCCAATAAAATTTACAAAAATCAGAAAATATCAAACAATGGACTAAACCGCGTTGTCTTCTGGGCGGCTCATCTAGTAAGTTGTTTCTCGATAGGGACAAAACTTTGCAACGATGTTATAATTTAAAACCCGGTTGCAAAGTTTTGACCCAAATGAACTTAAAAAACAAAATTTAAACTAAAATTAAAAAAAAAAGAATAAATAAATTGTCTTAAATAGTTAAAGAAAAGTAGAAAATCTCTCTCTCTCTCTCTCTTCTTCTCTCACCCTCTTTACAATTTACAAATTTATGTATTTATTAAAATAATATTCAAATAACGCGCGTTTTCCATAAAAAGAGTTAAGTAAAGCCGCCATCTTAAATATTATTTTAAATATAAATTAAATTTTATAAATACACGAGAGTGTAACCCCGTCTATATGATTTGAATTCAATAAAATAATTCGTAATTACATTTCATATTTAACATTATTTTTAAATTGAAATATTAAACTCGCTCAATTATAAAATAATTTTTCATATGAATTAACTAAAAAAATATTTTTTTTTTGTTAATTCATATGCGTTATGCGTTATTTGACCAACTTTTTTTCAAAATTTGGGATTATTTTTTTCGATTCGTAAATAAGTTACCAAGGTTAGCACAATTTTTACTCTCGGAAAATACTGCCCCGTGCCCCCAAATAAAATTTTGAAATTTTGAATTTTCATCTAATACATAAAATATCTAATATATAAAATTCTCGTGTCGCGGTGTTTGTTCCCAAACTCCTCCGAAACGGCTAAACTGATTTTGATAAAATTTTGTGTGCTTATCGGGTAGGTCTGAGAATCGGCCAACATCTATTTTTCATACCCCTTAATGTTAAGGGTGGTCCACCCCAAATATTTTTTGTTTTATTTTTTCGACAAAATTATTTGTTTCTATTCTTTCATGATTCAGCATTGAAAAATACATTTACCTCTAAATTTTCACCTTTATACGATCAACCCCTGATTTTTAATCGCGATTTTTATATTATTCTGTTCCATCCACAGATTCACAAGATGGCAATCAAATATAATATTTGTAGTATAATTTTCATGTATAGTTCTATCAACCAATCAGTTATCCGCACAAGGTGTCTCCCGTTGTCACTTTTCAACCAGCAAACATCATGCAGTAGGGGTGAGACCGAAGCCAGCTTCCTTTCTCTCACTCACTATACAGTTTTCATCCATTTTTTTTCTGGTTTTATTTGTGTCTCGATCGTAGCAGTGACTGTTATACGTATCATTTTAATTTTTCAGTGCAACTCTCAACTTAATTTTATTCTCATAGTGAATTTATCATTATTTCTCAGTGCTATTATTATTTATTTACATTTTACAAATAATTAATAAAGACAGTTAGTTTTCACTTCTAATTGATTAAGAATTAAGAATCATATTCGCTAAAGACGGACTGACCAAAAATATTGTACACTCCATTGCGTTGAGAGATTAATCTTTGTTTATTTTTTAATTCTAAAAATTAGTAGTAGAAGTATGAATTATTTTCGATGTATATAGATAGCTATCAATAATTGTAATTTAATATATATTTGTTACTTTAATAAAGAATAATTTATTAACTTAAATAAAGTATACTTTAATTGTCTACAGCGCTTCATTCCTCTCTGAATTATAATGACATCCCCACACACTTATAGTGTTAGCTATTTTTAAAAATATTTCTTAAAAAAAAATATTTCCAAAAAAAATTTTTCCTAGAAATAACGTATATGGCAAAACAACGTTTGCCGGGTCAGCTAGTTTATTAATAATATACTTAATTATTCTAAAATCCATAATATGAACTTGCTCCAAAGTTCACTACTGGGCCCCCGAATTTCTTCAAGCCCTCCTTTTTCAATTTTTGAATTTCTAATTTGTGAGAAATGTCAGCATTGAATACCTTAATACACATGCAAAATTTTAACTTTCTATCTTGTACGAATTTAAAGTAATACAGGAAAAAAGGGCTCACTTTTTTCCAGTTTTTTCAAAATTACGGGTTTCCAGAAAATTCAGGGGAAAATCCGGGGACGCCAAAAAACTTTGAGATTTTTTCTCTACGAAATAGGAAATTTTTAAAAACATTGATGGACCCGTTTTCGAGCTAACATACAAAATTCAGTACCAAACATATAAGAATAGAAACATACTAGATTTTACCCCCGTCGCAAGCGACGTCTGTTTTTTGTGAGTGGCTTGAATTTCATGTCAAAATTTAATTCCATTTTTAAATTGAAATAATAAATAAACACGTCCTATATTAATTTTACATATAATAACAAATAATATTTCATACTAACTGACTAAGAAAATATTTTTTTTTTTTCAAAATAAAAAATATTTTCAATTCATGCGTTATTTGACCAACTTTTTTTCAAAATTTGGTATTTTTTTTTTCGATTCGTAAATAAGTTACCACGGTTAGCCAAAATTACGGGTTTCCAGGAAAATAAGGGGAAAATCCTGGGACGCCAAAAGTCTTAGAATTTTCTTCTCTACGAAATAGAAAATTTTCATAAACATTGATGCAGCCGTTTTCGCGCTGCCATAAAAAATTCAGCACCAAACATATAAGAATATAAGAAAATAAACAAACAGTTGGAACATTATAATATAGGACAAGCGCCTCGCCCCGTCGCAAAGCTACGTGTATATAATATTTGTGCCTAAATAAAAGTTATTTACTAAATTGAACTTAATGCAAAATATTATTTTTGAATAATTTTCACTAACATATATCTTTTTTTAAATTTATGTTCCTTTATTATGTTCTAAAAATATAATTTTCCCTAAATAAGCATTGTATTGAACAATGTCCAGTTCCCCGCCCCTAAACACCAATCATTACCTCTTGGCTTCATGCTCTGTATCGTTCCCGCACTTCCGATTTTATTCCTCTGCACGTCTGCCACAGAGCACTACGGAACATGGTGAGCAGCTATCGCTCCTTCCTTAACATCGTTAGTCCTTCGAGCACTTTCACAGCGCCCTTGCTTTAGCGCTATAAATAAATAATCCTTCTTTTTTAAGAATGCCTAGTTCCTCGCTCCTAATCATCTTATCTCTAGCATCTTATCTTATCGTTCTTGTTCTTGCACTTTCGATTCGATTCCCCTGCACCGCCGCCCACACTTCCAGCACCATGGCACATATTCTACAGTGCGGCTACCTCCCAGAGCCCCTATCCTCTATTGCCACTATTTCGCGCACCACCGCTACTTAGCGTACTGACCTATAGCTTTTGCAAATCCTTCCCCGCCCTCACTTCCCCCAATTCACTCTACTACTGAGGTTAAATTTTTTTTCGCAAATATGCACATACATAGTTTACACTTTTTCAATTTGATATTTGGGGCTATTGACTATCTCCCCCTTCCCCCGCCAGATTTAGTAGCACTACAAACGCACCAAATAAAAACCCAATTCTACAACGGTATGTAATTTGAATATCTAACATATAGAGAACTTTTTGCTAAACTATATGCTTTTTAAAATTTATCTTTGTATCATCATTTGTATCTAATCATACCATTTATTTTAATTAAACACTGTATTGAACAATATCCAGTACCGCGGTTGTAATCACTACCAATGACTCTATGAATGTCTCTAAGCTGTTTCATTCTCACACTTTTAATTTAATTTCGTTGCACCTACAATACAGACGCCAACTTACAGTACCGCGGCACACGCTAAGCAATCCTGCATCTCTCCTGCACTGAGCGCCGGCGCCACTTGGCGGGAGTACTGTCTCCCGTGCCAATGATTATGTTCTTCGAATTAAATATCTCTACGCTTCCGCCTCGCTACGTACCATTCTCTTCAGCAATTTAATTTCAAAATTAATACATTACTGCTATCCTATATACTAAATTTCAACTTTATATGCACATTATTTTTAAGAAGTTAAATTAAAAATAAATATATACAAATGCTTGTTAAATTATATTTTTACCCATTTTACTCTAAACCTACCAATTACATCACTTAAATTCTGTAATGAACAATGCCAAGCGCCACGCTCCTAATCACTCCTTAGCACTGTGGCCAGTTTGGTTTCCATTCTGTCACTTTTAATTTAATCCCACTGCACCATTGATCTCATATTCACCACCACAAATCTTTATCTGCAACGTCCCTATCCATTATCCCTGCTTCGAGCATCTCAGCCTCTTTCTTGACCCCTCCTTCTCGCCCCTCCAATATACTCTACTTCCACTTCAATACTTCAAAAATTCATTCAAGTAATTATTACTGCACTATAAACTAACATACTAAATTTCGTATTTATATCTAGAATATAATATTAGTCTTCTCATTTACCCCCGCCGCTAAAGTAAAATTGTCAAATTTTAATCAAAGTAATCTATTTTGCTCGTACTCTATATTTTCTCTAGCTATTTTAAATCACCGTTTATAAAGAACCATACAAATTGAATTTAAGAATTGTAGGTCTGGCAAAGCATAAACTTCCCGAATATTCACAAATTTTGCACCGCTACTGAAATATGAATAATTAGAGTCTCAATACTTAGTTTTAATTTTATTTTTTCCACATTTTGGACTATTACCTGTCCCTTTCCTCCATCGCTTGCCATCCGGATCCGTAGTGTTCTGCCTCCAGACGCAACCCCTATCAATTCAATTCTATAATGGATGTAATTTTCTTTGAATATTTATTTTTAGTGCATCAACTTTAAAAAGTTATTAGCACTAAAAAAAATGTATACACATATAAACATTTGCAATACATAATTTATAACTTATTATTTACAACTAATAAACATATTTAAGATAAAGAGATTGAACTCTGCCTACAAACGCACCAAATATTATTCCAATTCTGCTAGTGAATGTATTTTGAACATGTCCAACACATAGAGAACTATTTTACTTCTATTTAATATTCAACATGCAAAATATCATTGTCGTCCCTCTATATTGTTCTTATAGTCGGTTTATCACCTTCTACCCTAATGTTACACTTAGCTAATGTAATTTTTTTTATTTTTGTTATTAATATATCAATCTGTATCTGCATACTAAATTTTAGTTTTGTATTTATATTTTATAGCATTAGTGCTGAAAATAGTTTCCGCCACTAAACTAAATTTGTCAAAGTAGACACAGGAATCAATTTTGGTTGTACCCAAGACACATATACTAAATTATAGCCTTTCATCCCCATATATTTGATATATCTGGTTTTTCGTTCCCGGCGCCCACCTTCACTGAAAATTTGCCGTTTTCTACAGTTTGTCTTTAATGACCATTTACCAACGTCTCAAATTTCAACGTTCTAAATCTGTTGTGACATTGTCCCCAAAAATTCGGGTCGATATTGAATAAAAATGTTGGTGTTTCAATTATTGGCAAATATGCACCATTTGTGTCTCAATGCATACCCCAAGTTCCAATTTTCTTTATTTAATATTTCTGGCTTTTACCTTGTCAAATCCCGCTGCCACTGGAAATTTGGAGTTTTTAATATTTATTTATTAATTACTGTCTACAGCGAGCCTACATACTAAATTTCAACGTTGAATCTCTATTCTAACATTACCCCTAAAAAATCGCGCCGCTACTGAATAAAATATGTGGTGTTCCAATTATTGGCAAATATTCACAATTAGTGTACCTATATATATCCCAAGTTATAATTGTCTATATTCAAAATTTCTAGATTTTACGGTTTCAACTTCCGGCGCCACGAGAAATTTTATTCATTAGTTACTGTCTGTTCAATAAGATATGTCTCTGCTGACATTTCAATATTATAATGTATTGTTGTCTCTGGTAGAAGTTATACGCATGGCAACATTACGACTATTGGACTGTACACCACGGCCATGCAGCGAGGCAGTTAGTCGTGTTTTGGCTTTTACACTGTCGCAGCATGATTCGCAACCATTTTGTATTATTAGAATTTTGGTTAAAGTTATTTAATAAAAAGTGTAAATTAATTTTATTGTTGAATAATTGAATAAATTATTCAATCTATCTTACTCGCATGGTTTTATTTCGTACATGCGAAGCTGGTCCTTCGAGCATTACAAGAAAAACTGGTCTTACAAGCCTTTGGTAACCGCGTGTGAATTCGTGGTGTTTTGAGGTTACGTCTGTATAGTAACCGGCACATGTGCAAGCTATTTTTTTACATTTACCCTATGGCGGCCCGGCAAGTCATCAATTGACATTGATTGGGTAATGCAACGCTTGATTTAAGCGGATTCACATATAATTTGGATACTACATGTTCACATTTCAAGAAAAATTGTTCAAGAAAAATATTTGTACGGAAAGGGGTATAAGGACGCTGGAAGAGAGTAAAATACTTTTTTACTCATCAAGGTACAATTCTATTATTACTATCTACAAGTACCAATTTATTAAAAAATTACTAAGTTGCTGGATTAAGCTGGATTAGTTTTGTCATCCACGTTTCATCTATCATACAAGTACGAGTTTATCACCTAAGCAAGATGGAGGGGTTGAAGAGGCTTAAAACGGCGCGGACGACTGCAAAAGGTTCAATATCAAGGATGGACAATTATGTCAGCGACTCAAGGGCCCTCGAATCCGGTACGGTGGAGCTGCTGGAGGCGAAAAAAGAAAAGTTGATGACTACCTATCAAACGTACGAGCTCACGCAATCCAGTATTTTAGAAATTGATGAACAGGATGATGAGGACATAGAGGATGTAGAAGAAAAATACTTTAATATTCTAGCCAAGTTAAATGCTAGCATCACCAAATTGAAAGAAGTTAATAGGCCTACTTGTCCTAGCTTAGTTGCATCCAAACTTCCAGCGGTGGAAATTCCAACCTTCGATGGCAAGGATATAACCAGGTTTAAGCCCTTTTATGAGCTCTTCCAAGCAGTTGTTCACAATAATACATCACTGTCCGATGTACAGAGACTTTTTTATTTGAGGAAGTATCTCCTTGATGAGGCTCTTTCAATAATCATAAATTTGCCGCTTGTGAACAGCTCATATAAAGAGGCTCTTGATTTATTGTTAGCGCGGTATGATAATAAGGCGCGATTAATATCTAATCATATTAATATATTACTTGATATTCCAAACATGCAGAAGGGTACTGCAATGGCTATAAGGGCTTTCTTATGTCAAGTTAAACAGCAATTACAAGCTTTAAAAAATCTTGATGAGCCTGTAGACAAATGGGATATGATTCTAATCTCAATCTTAAATAGAAAGCTAGATATATTAACTAGTCGCAATTTCCATATGGAAAGAAACTTAGAAAAACTGCCTACTATGGCAGAATTTATTTCATTTTTAGAAAAACGTGCAATTGCACTTGAGGATAGCTCACCGTATAAAAATATGTCAAATGACAAAAGTTATAGGGAATATTCGCACTTGAGAGTTTCCAATGTCACTACTCGCTACAATTTAGCATGTAGATATTGTAATATGGACCATCCAATTTTTAAATGTCCAAAATTTAAAATGGCTCCTTTAGAGACGCGTAATTCATTTGTTCAAGAACATAAATTATGTTCGCTATGTTTAAAAGCCCATAGTGACAGGTGTCCCCTTGAGAATAAATATAAATGTCACAAATGTAAAGGCATGCATAGCAAATTGTTATGTGATAAAACAGAAGCTGGTTGGCTGGCTGGCAAGACAACTGAATCTCCAGTTGTAATGTGCTGTAGTAATGATAGCTTGGGGGGTACCATATTGTTGCCTACTATGAAGGTAAAAATTGTTGACAATTTTGGTCGCGAGTTTCTAGTTCGTGCATTGCTCGATAGTGGTAGTCAAGCATCATTAGTGACTGCTGAACTTTTAAAAAAATTGCGTTTACGCACAACCACTCAACCTAGTAAAATAATTGGTATAGGCAATAAAGCCACGAAATTATATCACTCAGAAATTATAAACATACAGTCAAATTATAACAGAAATATTAATCACAAAGTGAATTGTCATGTAGTTGAGTCTATCACTACGTCTTTGCCTCAAATTTTTATTGATACATCCAAAGTTATTTTTCCCAAAAATATTAAGCTAGCTGATGAGCAGTATAAAGTACCCTCGAAAATATCATTGCTATTGGGTGCGGATGTATATTTTGCCATTCTATTAGGTGGCTGTATTAAACTAAATAATGGCTCAGTTTTACAGAACACTACATTTGGATATGTAGTTGCAGGCAAATTGCATAATCAAAATAATAATTCATACACTAATCTAATATCTAATTTTGCCATTTGTGACCATACATCCCTTGAGAATGTTATGGGGCAATTTTGGACGACTGAGAAAGTCCCAGAGGAGTCAGATAAGTTTACTGAGGAATATTTAAAGGCTGAACATATTTTTAAAAATTCAGTACTACTCAAAAATAATACCTTTACTGTTGATTTGCCATTAGTCAGCCCAGTAAATGAACTAGAATTGGGGGATTCTTTCTCAGTCGCCCTGCAAAGATTCTATGTGTTAGAAAACAGATTTAAACGAAATCCTTCACTGTTGAAGGTATACAAAAAATTCATTGATCAATATATAGAGATGGGACATGCCAGGGAAATAGATATAAATTCTTATGATGTTTATAATACTCCTAATTATTTTTTAGCGCATCATGCAGTTACAAATGATGATAGCAAAACTACTAAATTGCGTGTGGTCTTTGATGGAAGCATGCGTTCTAAAAATAAGATTTCTCTCAACGATGTTATGCTGAATGGTCCTGTGGTTCAAGGCGAGCTCTTCGATATTCTCATACTGTTTAGAACTTATGTGTACACAATTGTCTGTGACATAGAAAAAATGTTCCGCTGTATTCTAACAAATGACACTTACAATGTCTTACAAAATATCTTATGGAGAGATGATCCAGGTAAGCCCATCAGTTGTTTGCAATTAAAAACTGTAACATACGGATTGAAATCTTCTACCTTTTTGGCCACACGATGTCTCATAGAACTTGCCCATCGCTACAAACATAAATATCCTCTTGCAGCGAGAGCAATGTGCCACAATACGTATGTTGATGATGTCATAGTTGGGTGCGATGACGTGGAAGAGTTATCTGAATTAAAGTCTCAATTAATTGGTTTACTACAATTAGGTAATTTTAAATTGCACAAATGGTCTTCCAATCATCCCCCAGTGCTTGACGACATCTCTAGTGATAAAAAATATATCAATGAATTAGATTTGAATAAATCAGCCATTATCAAAACATTAGGTCTAAAATACAATATTATTTCAGATACATTTACATTTAAGTGTCCTAACACGAATAATAACAATTTGAATACTAAAAGAAAAGTACTTAGTTTTATTGGGACTTTATTTGATCCGTTAGGATTGATTGGCCCTATAATTGTAGTTGCCAAGTTAATCATGCAAGAGCTTTGGTTTTTGAAAATAGATTGGGATGCACCGCTGCCTGACAAACAATTACAGATGTGGGAAAAGTTCCTTAATGGTCTAAAGATAGCAGACAGCATTTCAATAGATCGACTTATAAAGGAGGAAAATTTTGTCACTGCAGAGTTAATAGGCTATGCAGACGCATCTATGAAAGCGTAAGGGTGCTGCCTATATTTGAGAACCGTTACAGCAAATGACAAGGTAAAAACAAAATTAATTTGTGCCAAGTCTCGTGTGGCTCCACTAGGTAAGGTACTTACAATACCCCAACTAGAGCTAAATAGTGCAGTTTTGTTGGCACAACTTGCGGTTAGAGTTAGTAATTTACTCAAAACTAGATTGGATCATAGAGTTTTCTTTTATTGTGATTCCAAAATAGTCCTTGCTTGGATTCAAGCGAGTTATGTTATTGCTAGTTATGTTATTAGTAAATAACAATAGTTAAAATAGTATATACTTTATTTATATTGATAAATAAAGTTTCTCTATAATTATATATTTTTTATTACAAATATTATCTCCTCGATGGAGTATAACTAAAGTACTTAAATCAACTGAATTAAATAATTAGTAAAACAAAATTGATTTAAGTCAATGTGATTTAAATATTATTTGGTTACTTGGATAATAATATATTTATTATCTTGTTTAAGCATGATATTAGGGTCACTTGATAACTCCTCCATCCTTAGAGAGAAAAATAGAGAAATCTCGTGAAGGTGTCTCGATTTTTCTAGATGTAGTCGTCCCATCTGTTTCCTGATAAGGGTCCTGCAGCAATAGTATTTGTATTGATTTTTCTCTGCGAAATTTGCTTTACATGAACATCTTTGATTTTATTGGTGACTGCATCGGAAATGGCTAATACTTTATTATCTTTGATTGCTGTTACTTTATGTGGTCCTGTTTGTGGATTCGTTATCTTCCCTCTTCTTCTATCATTTCTTCTAATGTACACTTCTTGAATGTGTTTGTTCATGTAGTCCCAATAGTATTTTTTTCTGATTATTTCTTCAATCATATTTTCCTCTAGTTTGTTGAAAATTGTTATACTTATATCATTTTGTTCATATGTTGGCTTATCATAGTATTTTTCTTTTCTGTGAACATTTATCCACATAGTGTGTGCCTCTTTTTCTGAATCTTCTAGCTTTTCCGGTAAGCACTTAGTTTTGTTTTCCTTTTCAATTTTTCGTTCTATTTTAAATTTTTTAATTTTCTTATTTTCTGCTTTTTCTTGCTTTATACTGTATGACTTTTCTACCTCGGAATATTGCATATTTTGTTTTCCTGGTTCTTCTTGTTTCATGTTTTGTTGTTTCTCTATTTCAATATCTTGTATAGTTTGCTTTTCTGCTACTTGCTTGATTCTTTGTTGATTTTTTACTTTGAAATCTTGAAAGTTTTGATTTTTTGTTTGTTGATTAACCTTTTGTTTATTTGGTAATTCAAAATGTTGTATATTTTGATTCTTTGTTTCTTGTTTGACATTTTGCAGATTTTCTACTTTTAAATCTTGCATGTTCTCATCTTCTGTGTCTTGTTTGACGTTTACTTCAACAATTGAATTTTCATCGGTTTTTATTTTAATAAATGTTTTAACATCTTTTTCGTTTACTTCTGTATTCCAAACTTCATCTGTAGTGTTTTTACTCTGTACTTTGATTTCAGTATTATATAGTTCCAATTTATTTGAATTCTGAAAGTATATCGGTATCACGGTATCATTAATGGTTAACATCTTTTTATTGAAGTTAATATTAGCTCCAAGTTTTGTCAACAAATCCATTCCTAGTAATCCATCAAATTTATCACTACATTTAAACAAAAAGACTTTACAAATGTCTTGATTCTTAAATATTGGAAATATGGGGATGTGAGCCACTTTATTATGGTATGTGGTACCATGGGCCGTCTGAATACAAAAAGTTTCTTCAGAAATACATTGGGGTAAATTTCTGTATATCAAATTGGGGTTAATTATGGTTTTTGATGATCCGGTGTCTATAAGTAATTTTATGTTGAGTTTGTTATCAATTATATAGGGTAGGAAATTACTTGATGTTATATTATTAATTGTTATATTTTCTCTGCTTCCAATCTGTGAGTTAATTACTGATGTAGTATCCATAGGTGTCCACTGCTTCTTAATAGGTTCATTAGGGTATCGGTTCCATAAGTTGCTTTCTTTGGAGACCTTTGTATTTGCTGCTCGCCAATTTTGTTGATGGGGTTGTTGAAAATTGCTCTGTCTCCGTGATTGATTATAATTAAAATCGGATGTGTGGGTATTGTTAAAGTTTTCCGATTGTTTAGGGTTGTTGAATGTTCTTTGTGTCATTCTGACTGGTTGTTGTGCCAGTTTATTATTCGTATTTTCTTGCCTTTGCCAATTCCTGTCGTTCTGTTCTTCTGTTACAATAGAGATTGCTTGTTCCAGTGTAGTGGGTGCTCTGGTTCTCAAGAATGATCCAAAAGGTTCCCTTAAGCCTGCTTTAAAAGATTTTAGAGCCACTTCGTCGTACATTTTTGTCTTCATATTTCTTTCTTCTATTGCTCCATTGCATTTTTGGTTAGCATATAATAATGCTCTCAATTTTCTACATTTTTCATAGAATTCAAGGAATGTTTCATTCCTCTGCCTTATTTCCATCAGTTCTCGCAGTAATGACATCTCATCTCTAGGGTCGCAAAATGCTTGTGTCAATGTCATTTTAATTTCTGCCCAGCTCTGTATGTCCCTTCCTTCTATTAGTGAGGCAGCTTTTCCAATTAATTTTGCTCGAATCGCTTCTATTAAAGCGACGTTGTCGAAGCAATCTAATTTATTTTCATTGAAAAATTGGCCTAGTAACAATTCGCTTGTTCTGATGTAGTCCGGTAAGCCTTCGGATCTACCATCATACTCTTTTATCATTCCCAAATATTGTTGGAAATTATTATTAGTTGACGTTGTCATTTTTTCTTTTTTATTTATATTCAATTGTGTAAAAAGGTAATTCAATTGATCTACCATATATTAATAGATGAACCTTTAATCTTCTTGTAGTCCTTTGTCCTTGGTCCTTAGTTATCAGTTCACTTCACTATATTTTACACAGCTTATTTTTAATTTTATTTAATTTTTGAATCTTCTTCCCTGGGGTGAGTAGATTTGTTCTTTTCCGTCACGATGCTTTGGTTTTATCTCCGCCGCTAGACGACGTTTGCGCCAGTTATGTTATTGCTAGTTATGTTATTAGTAAATAACAATAGTTAAAATAGTATATACTTTATTTATATTGATAAATAAAGTTTCTCTATAATTATATATTTTTTATTACAAATATTATCTCCTCGATGGAGTATAACTAAAGTACTTAAAACAACTGAATTAATTAATTAGTAAAACAAAATTGATTTAAGTCAATGTGATTTAAATATTATTTGGTTACTTGGATAATAATATATTTATTATCTTGTTTAAGCATGATATTAGGGTCACTTGATAACTAGCGGACAAATTAAAAGCCAATATATATGTTAATAACAGAGTAAAGAAAATAACAGAGCTTACAAATAAATTGTCTTGGTACTATGTAAAATCAGCTGATAACCCAGCTGATATAATTTCTCGTGGTATAGAACCACAACACTTAAAGAATCAGAATCTTTGGTGGAACGGTCCTCAGTATCTATCCAATTGTCATTTTAAACATGATCATTATTTTGATTTAAATACAGTACTTCCATCAGATGATGAAGATATAAACTGTAATCTTTGTAACATTGAAGTCGAACAAATACCTTTGCTGTTAGACTTGTTTAAAAAATTCTCCAATATCAATAAACTACAGCGTGTATTAGCTTATGTGTACAGATTCTTTAATAATTGTAAAAAGACAGTACACAGTTCAAGTGGACATTTATCTCCACAAGAACTTCATAATTCCTTATTAATTATCATTCGCTCAGTTCAAAGGCAAATATTTTTTAAAGAAATAAAATGTCTCTTAGGTGGTATCATTATCAAAACCGGTATAGGTAATCTCCACCCTTTCATAGACAGCGCTGGGTTGATTCGTGTTGGTGGCAGATTGCAAAATGCAGGCATTGCAAAAGATAAAATGCACCCAGTCATACTGCCAAAGGCCAACAATATCACTTCTATCATAATTAAAAATGAGCACTTACGTTTGCTCCATGCTGGTGCTAGATTAGTACTCAGCTCCTTGTCTCAAAAGTTCTGGATTATCAATGGCATACGGGAGGTCAAAAAGGTACTATACAAATGTGTTATATGTTCACGATTGAAGGCTGAATCTGCTAAACAATTGATGGGTTCTTTACCAGCTGACAGAGTTACAGCTACAAGACCATTTCAGCATGTAGGTGTAGATTTTTGTGGACCTTTTAATATAAAGATAGCTCGCATACGTAAACCATTGATTACAAAAGGCTACATTTCATTGTTTGTTTGCTTTTCAACAAAGGCCATACACATGGAAGTGGTTTCTGATTTAAGAACTGAAACATTCTTGGCATGTCTTAATCGTTTTATTTCTAGACGAGGCATGCCTACTAAAATTTATTGTGACAATGCTAAAACATTTAAGGGTGCTGCTAATGAATTAAAAGAATTGTATAATTTACAGACTAACAAGTCTCATAGAAATACTGTTATAAGCTTTTGTAATAATTTATATATAAAATTTATGTTTATACCCAGTTATGCTCCTGAATTTGGTGGCATATGGGAAGCAGGGGTCAAAAGTGTGAAGCACCACCTTAAGAGAGTAGTTGGTAATTTGGCCTTAACTTATGAAGAATTAAATTCAGTTGTCATACAGATTGAAGGGGTGCTAAACTCAAGACCACTGCTTCCACTAAGCTCAAATGAGTATAAGTACTTGACTCCAGCACATTTTCTAATTGGCACTGCTCTGATTGAATACCCTGAAGTTAATTTAACAGAGGTACCAGTCAATCGTCTTAAGTTTTGGAATATTGTGAAAAAACTAAAACAAGACTTTTGGCAAGCTTGGTCTAAGGACTACCTCACACAGCTTCAGAGCCGTCCCAAGTGGAAATATGCTAATGAGAACCTAAAAGAAGGTGATTTAGTTATTGTAAAGAATTTGAACTCACCCCCACTAAATTGGCCAATGGCCAGAATTACAAAGGTCTTTTTTGGTAAAGATGGAAAGGTGAGAGTGGCGGAAATAAGAATTGGTGATAAGATCTACAACAGACCCATCACAAAATTGTGTAGATTACCACTGAATTGATTGTTGTGTCCATTATGCAAATGATAATGTATGCTATTATGATAATGTTATGTTTAGGATAGTTATTATTTTGTTTTATTTTATATTATTCTCACACAGCTATGTAGACTATCATAGAATTAAGAAGTTTATAAAATTATGTAGCTCTATGTATTAATGTATTTTTGTATATATTTTAAATTGGTTGTGGGATCAGCTACTTTTTGCTGGCCTGCAATTTATGTTCAATACAAAACATAAGATATGTCTCTGCTGACATTCCAATATTATAATGTATTGTTGTCTCTGGTAGAAGTTATACGCATGGCAACATTACGACTATTGGACTGTACGCCACGGCCATGCAGCGAGGCAGTTAGTCGTGTTTTGGCTTTTACACTGTCGCAGCATGATTCGCAACCATTTTGTATTATTAGAATTTTGGTTAAAGTTATTTAATAAAAAGTGTAAATTAATTTTATTGTTGAATAATTGAATAAATTATTCAATCTATCTTACTCGCATGGTTTTATTTCGTACACTGTCTAAAGGAAGCTTACATGACAAATTTAGATATTCTAACTCTATTTTAACATTGCCCCTAGAAATTCGCGCCGCTACTGAATTACAAATTTGGTGTCTAATTATTGGCGATGATGCACAATTAGTATGTCAAGAAGACATTTTCTTTATTCAATATTTTTAGATTTTAGAGTTTCAACTCCCACCGCCACTGGAAATTTAAGATTTTCAATTTTTCTTCTTAATTAGGATTAATGCGCTTCCATCACCCTGAACCAATCTCTAAACAATTAATTTTCCAAATTTATCATTTATAAAATTAAAGGATATTTGGTTTATTTGGTTAATTTGGTTAAGAAGGTAAACAAACATTTATACCAAATTTCATTTTTAAATAAGAGCTCGATAAGATAAATGCATGTTAAAATTTATTTTCACTTATTTCACTGTAAACCATATTAATTTCTCTCTTCCTAACGTCCGATTTCGTAGCACTTTGCCTACAAACGCACCAAATATCACTATTTAATACTGGATGAAATTTGAATATCTAACATTAAGACAACTATTTTCTTCTATTTAGTATTCTACATGCAAAATATCACTTTTGTATCCCTACATTGTTATTATACTCGGTTTATTACCCCCTGCTCTAATGCTACACATTAGAAAATGTAGTTTCTTTATATTTTCGTTAATAATATGTCAATCTATATCTGCATACTAAATTTCAGTTTTGTATTTATATTTTAGCATTATTACCCCCCACATACCACGGCTACTGAACAAGTTTGTCAAATTTTAGCACGGGGATCAATTTTATTTGAATCTAAGAACATATTTTTTAAACTATAGCCCTTCATCTCTATATATTTTATATTTCTGGTTTTTGGCCCCCAGCGCCCGCCGCCTCTGGAAAGTTACAGTTTTCTATATAAGGCCCACGTTCCAAATATCAACGTTCTAGCTCTATTGCGACATTGCCCTCAAAAAATCACGCCGCTACTGAATTAAAATTTTGGCAATCCAATTATTGGCAAACATGCGCAATTAGTGTCTCAATACGAACCTTAAGTTTTAATACTACTTTTTCAATATTTCTGGCTTTTACTGTCTCAACTCCCGCCGCCACTGGAAATTTGGGGCTTTTTATTTTTTTTCTTTAATAACTGTCTACAGCGAGCCTACATATTAAATTTGAACGTCCTAACTCGTTTCTAGCATTGCCCCCAGAAATTCGCGCGGCTACTGAACTCAAATTTCAAATTTTCAACTATTGAAAAATGTGCACAATTATGATCTCAATACACACACTAAATTTCAGTTTTCTATCTTTTCTAGTTCGTCAGATATTTGCAAAAGTATTTTTTCGAATTTTCCAGTTTTTCCAGAATAATTTTTTCCAGGGAAATTCAGGGAAAAATTCAGGGACGTAGAAAGTCTTAGAAATTTGTTTTTCACATATTATTAAAATTTAAAAAACTTTGTAGGCGCCGTTTAGAAGATACCATATACGATTTTATATCATATATTATAATGTCCTAGGTGTTTGTTTATCATCATTATATATTATAATGTCCCAGGTGTATATTTATATTCTTATGATCTTATATTCTTATATGTTTGGTTCAAATTTTGTATGGCATCTCGAAAACGGCTCCATGGAAGTTTTTAAAAATTTCCTATTTCGTAGAGAAAAAAATTCTAAGACTTTTGGCGTCCTCGGATTTTTCCCTGAATTTCCTGGAAACCCGTAATTTTGGAAAAACTGGAAAAAAAGTGAACCCTTTTTTGCTGTATTACTTTTAATTCGTAAAAGATAGAAAGTTGAAATTTTGCATGTGTATTAAGGTATTCAATGCTGACATTTTTCAAAAATTAGAAATTCAAAAAGTGAAAAAGGGGGGGTTGAAGAAATTCGGGGGCCCGGTAGGGAACTTTGGAGAAAGTTCATATTCTGGATTCTAGAATAATTAAGTATATTATTAATAAAAAAAAATTCAAAATTCCAAAATTTTATTTGGGGGCACGGGGGCAGTATTTGCCGAGAGTAAAAATTGTGCCAGAAAGTTGAAATTTTGTATATAGGCTAATCTTGGTAACTTATTTACGAATCGAAAAAAAAAATCCCAAATTTTGAAAAAAAGTTGGTCAAATAACGCATAAATTGAAAATATTTTTTATTTTGTTAAAAAAAATAATTTTTTTTAGTCAATTTATATGTCATGTATATGTGCGCGAGTTTATTTATTATTTCAATTTAAAAATAGAACAGTTAAATATGAAATGTAATTACGAATTATTTTATTGGTTTCAAATCATACACGCCAAGAAGACTTCGCTTTGCGACGGGGGTAAACGTTACTGGAATTTAAATTTTTACATGAAGTTCAAGCCACACACAAAAGACAAACGTCGCTTGCGACGGGGGTAAAAGCTAGTATATTATAATGTCCCAGGTGTTTAAATCTATTCTTATATTCTTATCCTATATTATAATGTTCCAACTGTTTGTTTCTATTCTTATATGTTTATATTCTTATATGTTTGGTACTGAATTTTGTATGGCAGCGCGAAAACGGCTCCGGCGATCTTTTTAAAAATTTCCTATTTCGTAGAGAAAAAAATTCTAAGACTTTTGGCGTCCCCGGATTTTTCCCTGAATTTCCTGGAAACCCGTAATTTTGGAAAAACCCTGATCCCTTTTTTGCTGTATTACTTTTAAGTCGTAAAAGATAGAAAGTTGAAATTTTGCATGTGTATTAAGGTATTCAATGCTGACATTTCTCAAAAATTAGAAATTCAAAAATTAAAAAAGGGGGGGTTGAAGAAATTCGGGGGCCCGTTAGGGAACTTTGGAGAAAGTTCATATTCTGGATTCTAGAATAACTAAGTATATTATCAATAAAAAAAAAATCAAAATTTAAAAATTTTATTGGGGGGCACGGGGGCAGTATTTGCCGAAAGTAAAAATTGTGCTAGAAAATTGAAATTTTGTATGTAGGCTAACCTTAGTAACTTATTTACGAATCGAAAAAAAAAATCGCAAATTTTGAAATAAAAATTGTCAAATAACGCATAAATTGAAAATATTTTTTATTTTGATAAAAAAAATATATTTTTTAGTCAATTTATATGTGTGGCGAGTTTATTTATTATTTCAATTTAAAAATAGAATTAAATATGAAATGTAATTACGAATTATTCTATTGGATTCAAATCATACACGACAAAAGGACGTCGCATTGCGACGGGGGTAAACTCTGGGGATCTTATACTCTTATATGTTTGGTAGTAAATTTTGTATGGCAGCGCGAAAACGGCTTCGTCAATGTTTTTGAAAATTGCCTGTTTCGTAGAGAAATTTCTTTTAAGACTTTTGGCGTCCCCGGATTTTTCCCTGAATTTCCTGGAAACCCGTAATTTTGGAAAAACTGGAAAAAAGTAAGCCTTTTTTGCTGTATTACTTTTAATTCGTAAAAGATGTAAAGTTGAAATTTTGCATGTGTATTAATGTATTTTATGCTGACATTTCGCAAAAATTAGAAATTCAAAAATTGAAAAAGGGGGGGTTGAACAAATTCGGGGGCCCGGTAGAAAACTTTGGAGAAAGTTCATATTCTAGATTCTAGAATAATTAAGTGTATTATTAATAAAAAAAAAATTCAAAATTTTATTTGGGGGCACGGGGGGCAGTAATTTCTGAGTGTAAAAATTGTGCTAGAAAGTTGAAATTTTGTATATAGGCTAACCGTGGTAACTTATTTACTAATCGAAAAAAAATCCCAAATTTTGAAAAATAGTTGGTCAAATAGCGCATAAATTGAAAATATTTTTTATTTTGATATAAAAAAAAAATTTCCTTAGTCAGTTTGAATGAAAAATTAATTGTTATAATATGTAAAATTAATATAGGACGAATTTATTTACTATTTCAGTTTAAAAATGGAATTAAATTTTGACATGAAATTCAAGCCACACACAAAAAACAAACGTCGCTTGCGACGGGGGTAAATGCTAGTATTCTTATATTCTTATCATATATTATAATGTCCCAGGTGTTTGAATCTATTCTTATATTCTTATATTCTTATATGTTTATGATCTTATATGTTTGGTACTGAATTTTGTATGGCAGCGCGAAAACGGCTCCGGCGATCTTTTTGTAAATTTCCTATTTCGTAGAGAAAAAAATTCTAAGACTTTTGGCGTCCCCGGATTTTTCCCTGAATTTCCTGGAAACCCGTAATTTTGGAAAAACTGGAAAAAAAGTGATCTCTTTTTTGCTGTATTACTTTTAATTTGGAAAAGATAGAAAGTTGAAATTTTGCATGTGTATTAAGCTATTTAATGTTGACATTTCTCAAAAATTAGAATTTCAAAAATTGAAAAAAGGGGGGTAGAAGAAATTCGGGGGCCCGGCAGGGAACTTTATAGAAAGTTCATATTCTGGATTGTAGAATAATCAAGTATATTATTAATAAAAAAAAAATCAAAATTTCAAAATTTTATTTGGGGGCACGGGGGCAGTATTTTCCAAGAGTAAAAATTGTGCTAGAAAGTTGAAATTTTGTATATAGGCTAACCTTGGTAACTTATTTACAAATCGAAAAAAAAAATCCCAAATTTTAAAAAAAAGTTGGTCAAATAACGCATAAATTGAAAATATTTTTTATTATGATAAAAAAAAAATATTTTTTTAATCAATTTATATGTATGTATATGTGCGTGCGCGAGTTTATTTATTATTTCAATTTAAAAATAGAACAGTTAAATATGAAATGTAATTACGAATTATTTTATTGGATTTAAACGATACACGCCTAAAAGACGTCGTTTTGCGACGGGGGTAAACTCAGTCTTATTTATAATGTTCCAAATATATATTTATGATCTTATGATTTTATATGTTTGGTAGTAAACTTTGTATGGCAGCGCGAAGACGGCTCCGTCAATGTTTTTGAATATTGTCTATTTCGTAGAGAAAAAAATTCTAAGACTTTTGGCGTCTCCGGATTTATCCCTGAATTTCCTGGAAACCCGTGATTTTGAAAAAACTGGAAAAAAAGTGAGCTCTTTTTTGCTGTATTACTTTTAATTCGTAAAAGATAGAAAGTTGAAATTTTGCATGTGTATTAAGCTATTTAAGGCTGATATTTCTCAAAAATTAGAAATGCAAAAATTGAAAAGGGGGGGGGGGGTTAAAGAAATTCGGGGGCCCGGTAGGAAACTTTGGAGAAAGTTCATATTCAGAATTCTAGAATAATTAAGTATATTATTAATGAAAAAAAATTCAAAATTTCAAAATTTTATTTGGGGGCACGGGGGCAGTATTTTCCGAGAGTAAAAATTGTGCTAGAAAGTTGAAATTTTGTATATAGGCTAACCTTGGTAACTTATTTACGAATCGAAAAAAAAAATTCCAAATTTTGAAAAAAAGTTAATCAAATAACGCATAAATTGAAAATATTCTTTATTTTAATAAAAAAAAAATATTTTTTTTAGTCAATTTATTATTGAGCGAGTTTATTATTTATTTCAATTTAAAAATAGAGTTAAATATGAAATGTAATTACGAATTATTTTATTAAATTCAAATCATACACGCCAAAAAGTCATCGCTTTGCGACGGTGGTAAACTCAAGTGGAATTTAAATTTTTACATAAGGTTTAAGCCACACACAAAAGACAGACGTCGCTTGCGACGGGGGTAAAAGCTAGTATTCTTATATTCTTATGATCTTATATGTTTGGTACTGAATTTTGTATGGCAGCGCGAAAACGGCTCCGGCGATCTTTTTAAAAATTTCCTATTTCATAGAGAAAAAAATTCTAAGACTTTTGGCGTCCCCGGATTTTTCCCTGAATATCCTGGAAACCCGTAATTTTGGAAAAACTGGAAAATTCTAAAAAATACTTTTGCAAATATCTGACGAACTAGAAATGATAGAAAACTGAAATTTGGTATGTGTATTGAGATTATAATTGTGCACATTTTCCAATAGTTGGAAATTTGAAATTTGAGTTCAGTAGCGTCGCGAATTTTTGGGGGCAATGTTAGAATAGAGTTAGGACGTTCAAATTTAATATGTAGGCTCGCTGTAGACAGTAATTAATGAAAAAAAAAAAACAGCCCCAAAGTTCCAGTGGCGGCGGGAGTTGAGACAGTAAAAGCCAAAAATATTGAAAATGTAGTATTATTACTTAGGGTATGTATTAAGACACTAATTGCGCATGTTTGCCAATAATTGGATTACCAAAATTTTAATTCAGTAGCGGCGTGATTTTTTGGGGGCAATGTCGCAACAGAGCTAGAACGTTGATATTTGGAACGTGGGCCCTATATAGAGTGTCATTAAAGACACACTATAGAAAATTGCAACTTTCCAGAGGCGGCGGGCGCTGGGGGCCAAAGACCAGAAATATTAAATATATGGAGATAGGGCTATAGTTTAAAAAATATCCTATATTATAATGTTCCAACTGTTTGAATCTATTCTTATATTCTTATCCTATATTATAATGTTCCAACTGTTTGAATCTATTCTTATATTCTTATATGTTTACATGTTTGGTACTGAATTTTGTATGGCAGCGCGAAAACGGCTCTATCAATGTTTTTGAAAATTTCCTATTTCGTAGAGAAAAAAATTCTAAGACTTTTGGCGTCCCCAGATTTTTCCCTGAATTTCCTGGAAACCCGTAATTTTGGAAAAACTGGAAAAAAATTGAGCCCTTTTTTGCTGTATCACTTTTAATTCGTAAAAGATAGAAAGTTGAAATTTTGCATGTGTATTAAGTTATTCAAAGCTGACATTTCTCAAAAATAAAAATTCAAAAATTGACAAAGGGGGGGTTGAAGATATTCGGGGGCCCGGTAGGAAACTTTGGAGAAAGTTTATATTTTGGATTTTAGAATAATTAAGTATAGTATTAATAAAAAAAAATTCAAAATTTCAAAATTTTATTTGGGGGCACGGGGGCAGTATTTTCCGAGAGTAAAAATTTTGCTACAAATTTGAAATTTTGTATATAAGCTAACCTTGGTAACTTATTTACGAATCGAAAAAAAAAATTTCAAATTTTGAAAAAAAGTTGGTCAAATAACGCATAAATTGAAAATATTTTTTATTTTGATAAAATTGATATGTTTATTTATTATTTCAATTTAAAAATAGAATTAAATATGAAATGTAATTACGAATTATTTTATTGGATTCAAATGATACACGCCAAAAAGACGCTTTACGACATGAGTAAACTCTGATAGAATTAAAATTTTTACATGAAGTTCAAGCCACACACAAAAGATAGACGTCGCTTGCGACGGGGGTAAAAGCTAGTATATATATATATTGTTAAGAATGTACGGGATCGTCGCACGATCTAGAGATCACGGCGAAATAAACAAAAGCTAGATTAATTCAATTGTTTTGATTGTTAGAATTGTAATTGGTTTAGTAGTAGGTATTGAGATTTAGTATCTAGAAGACAGGGGCGTAGCTACCGCCGTATCAGCCGTATTAATTATACGGGGCCCCCGGGCCACGGGGGCCCCCAAAGTGTGTAAGGAAAAAAAATAAAAACTTTCTAATTTATTTTATTTTACAAATGACAAAATTCTATAAAACAATTACTTTTTTTCCCGCCTTAAGCGTGCGTTCAAAAGTTGGCAACACTCTACATCGTTATTATTATTCATATTTCAATCAGGCAGGCATAAAAATTATAAGACCATGGTTATGTTATTCTAACGTTTTAAACAAACCGTACTGTCACTTCTGTTGGTTATTAGCAGATCGTCAAAACAAGTCGTACTCCTCTGCTTGGGTTAACGGTGTTTCGGTTAGAAGCAATTTTACGCAAACTATACTTGATCATGAAAAGTCACAGCAGCATATTAATGCCTCACTCTCTTATAATAATTGGTTGCAAGGAAATACCATCGATACTCTATTGAAAAGTGAAATCAATAGTAAAATTACATTCTGGAGAGATGTACTGCATCGTATAATTAATGTTATAATGTTAAGATACTAAATATCTTGTAATCTACCTTTGAGGGGGCATGATTCTGATTCTGGCAATTTTATGGCAATTTCACGTCTGCTATCTAACTATGATGCAACTTTAAAAGAACTTCTTCTAAAACCGAAAGGTGAAATAAATTATTTAAGCCCTACGATTCAAAACGAAATTATTAGTTTGCTTGGTACCACCGTTTGGAACAATATTATCTCAGAAATTAAAAAAGCTCCATTTCTGACAATAATTCTGGATACAACACAAGACTTGTCAAAAATTGACCAACTATCTGTAGTTTTTCGATATATCTCGGTTACAGAAAATGATGATAATGTGCCTAAAGAAATAAAAATCTGTGAGTCCTTTTTAGGAATTATAGCAGTAACCGATTGCAGTGCTGCAGGTCTGAAAACTGACATTTTAAATTTGACTAAAGAATATGGAATTGATTTGACTAAATGTAGAGGACAGGGTTACGATGGAGCGAATGTTATGTCGGGTGTTTATGGAGGATTACAAACCCTAATAAAAGAGCATGCTCCAAATGCCGATTATGTTCATTGTGCTGCGCACGCTTTAAACTTAGTTTTAAACGATGCTGCGAGACATGTTCGTGAAGTATCGACTTTTTTCGATAATTCAGAAAAAATATATACTTTTTTTGGCAATAGTATAAAACGCTGGGCTATGCTAAGTGACGATTCATCTGAAAAATATTTGATTACCCTTAAAAAGGTATGTCCTACCAGATGGTCTTCTAGGAACGACGCTTTATTAGCGGCAAAGAAATTTTTTTTACTAATCATGAAAACTTTGTACCAACTAAATTTAATTTCAAATAAAAAAGATGAACGTAAAGAATGTAAAAGTATAATTAATATTTTAGAGAGTTATGATTTCTTAGTGCTCGTTACATTTTTTTCTTCACTATTTGAAATTATTAATACTGTTTCTAAAGCTCTACAGAATGAAAATAATGACTTACAGAAATCTAGTATTTTATTAAGTAATCTTTTAGACTGTGCCAATTAAGAAATCAGAATTCATTTAATAGTTTGCTAAATGAATCCAAAGATTTAGCAAAAGAGTGGGGGGTAACAACTGTTTTTAAAAACAGTAGGCAAAAGACAACGAAGCGTTTTTTTGATGAGTTATCACAAGATGAGAGAATTTGCGACCCGGAATCCTATATCAAAGTCAATGTATACTATTGCTGTTTAGATATATTAATTTCTCAAACTAAAGAAAGATTTCAGAGCCTTTGCGACCTGAGTAGTATGTTCGAAATATTACAACCGGAGAAACTCCTATCTTCTTCAAGCGAAGAGATATTAAACGCTTCCGGAAAACTGTCTGCTAAATACAGTAAAGACATCTCACTTAATCTTTGTGGCCAATTAAAGGCTCTAAAAACATGCTTAAGATCTGAAATTAAAAAAATTTATTCCATTAAAGAACTCATTGAATTATTGCTTGTACAATTCAATAGTCTTGCATCCAGTTTTCCCGAGGTAATCACAGCATGCTTTTTATTCTTGACCCTTCCAGTTACAACCGCAACAGCTGAAAGAAGTTTTTCAAAATTAAAACTGATAAAAAATTACTTAAGAACTTCGATGGGACAAGAACGGCTGTCAGACCTCTCACTATTGTCCATAGAGGCAGAAACTTTAGAAAAACTAAAATCATCATCAGCCATAAATGATTTAATAAATCAGTTTGCCGAAAAAAAGGCAAGAAGAGTGAATATTTAAAATTTGATTTTTATTTGTAAAATGGTTAAATTATGTTATGATAAATAAATATTTCTTTTCACAATATTTTTTTTCTTTTGTGAAAAATCTTTACCCCCATATAAGGGCCTCCAAGCAAATTTTTTATACGGGGCCCCGACAAGACACGCTACGCCACTGCTAGAAGACTAGATTTAGAAAACTAGATATAATGTTTTTACTTGATCTAATTGTGCAAATAACAAAAGAAGGTTACTAAAGACAATTAAATACAGATCGGAATCTCTTACAAAACGGTCTTGTTTATTCAAAATACTATTTATATTTATTCTCAAAATAAACATAAAAGGTTATGGGCCCAGTTACGTATTTGTAATTATAGTAAAGGTAGAGAATTAACAAATATCAAAGTTAGTGATATTAGTGTTATTTTAAAATTATTTTGATAAACAAACGGAAACTCATATTTTTAAATTGTATTATCAGGCTGAATACAATAGTTAAAAATAAAATGGAGTTTTATAAACATATAAAACCATTCACCGGTGAGTTAGATTGGCCAATTTGAAAGCGCAAGATAAGAGATCTTTTGGATTATCATGAAGGTGCTCTAGATGTAATAGATGGCAAGCTTATAAAACCAAAAGAACTCAAAGAAGAAGCTACAGAATCTGAAAAGCAAGAGCACAAGTCCAAATGTAATTTATTTAGAAAATCAAATAGCTAAATCAATGATCGCAAGCTCTGTTACGGATGCAGTGTACCAGAAAATAATGGATCAGCAGACAGCATTTGATGCTTGGAATATGTTAAGACAGCAGTTTGAGGCATCGTCAAAAGACCAGTTATTTAAAATCTGTACGAATTTCTTTTCATTTAACTGGATTGATGGTGACGACGTAGCAACACATATAGCTAAGCTTAAGTCACTATGGAATGAATTAAATAATGGCCTTAAAGCGAAAAATGAAAATACTTTACCAGACTTATTATTACTATGCAAGACGCTGCATATTTTGCCAAGTAAATTTATTACTTTTAAATCAAGTTGGATGTTGTTAAAAGATGATACGAATAAGACATTTGATGATTTGACGATTCAACTTTGTTCCTTTGAAAGGAACTTTATGACACAAAAAAGTAAAAGTTTAGTTTCTCCAGAGAGAGAAGAGGGATTAGTTGTAGCTAACACAAAGTATAATAAGAGCAAAGTTAAGACGAAACAAAATAAGTTTACATGTAATTACTGCAAACAGGTTGGGCATTGGGTTAAAGATTGCCAAAAGTGGATTTCTGATGGAAGACCAAAGAAAAAGCAACAGGCTTCAACAGCTGTTACAGGACTTATGCTTTTTGAAGAAGAGGCTATGCCAGCAGAGTCGTCTACTCACTCTTCAAGATGGTGGATAGACAATGGGGCAACAAGACATGTAACAACATTTGTATTACATAGATTTTAAAGAATTCAAAGCTCCATCTGGTATAAGATCTGCAGGAAAAGAAGTCCTTCCCGCCATAGGGTCAGGAACTGTAAAAATAAGAATCTTGGAAACTGGAAAAGAATTTTTGTTGAAGGATGTCTGGTATGTACCAAATTTGAGCAGAAATTTGTTCTCTGTTTTAGCAGCACAAGACAAGAATCCAGAGAGTGTATTTAAGTCAACAGCGACCAAGTGCAGGCTCTCAAATCAGGGAAAGTTGATGCTAAATGGAACAAGGGAACTAGGCGGTACTTTATTCGAGGCAAAAATTAAACCAGTATTACCAATAAGAAACCCTGAGGTAAATTTTGTTGATAATAAATTGCAATTGTACCACGAGAGGTGGGGCCATCAAGATAAAAGGCACGTACTAGCTAAAATGCAAAAAGAGTTGCATCTGAAAGTTCCAAAAGAGGAAAAGCAATTATGTGAGCCTTGCATCTATGGCAAAGCACATAGGCTACCATTTGGTCATAGAGAAAAATCAACAAAACCAGGAGAATTATTTTCGGCCGACGTATGTAGACCTTTTGATCAGTCATTCAATAAGAAAAAGTACTTAGTTGATTTTAAGGACAACTATACTAAGTTTCGATATGGTTACCTGATGTCAGAAAAATCAGAGGTAAAAGAAATGCTAGAAAAGGTACTTTCGCATACAAAGATTCCATTCCATCAGAGAATTGATTAGTGACAATGGTGGTGAAATAAACAACAAAGAAATCAGAGAGATTCTTAGTTGTAACAGTCCTATATAGATTCATTAATTATTGATAATATATTTTAACTAACTATTTAGGAACCATTGGAAGGTTCACATACAAAGTATTTTTAATAGTTTTAGTCGCCTTACTGTCGCGAACATTATTTACATTAAGTATTGCTTTATCGATAGAACCATGTCCGCATATTAATATTATATTCAAAATTGCTGACATAGTATTTACAATAACTTTTAAGAGAAATATTAACTAACTTCTTTTGTGCGTAAGGCACGTGTAGATTTAAATAATGTTTATGTTGAAACCAAATTCAAAATCCAAGTAGTGATGACGAAATAACATTTGAGTTCAAACGAGTTCATATATTCAAACAAAGAGTTTTTAAGCTATATAAACCTAGTTTAAGAAAGGAGAGGGGATCATTTCCATCAGATCACTAGGTCGGGTTTAAGTCAGTCGTCATAGTTGCCCCAAAGATTATTAAAGTTACTAAGATTTGTATTAAGTAATTGTTTGAATAATAAAGAATTAAGTGTTAATGATTTCCTTGTTTTAATTGTAAAAGTACTTAGAGTTAACGGTCGCGTCGCGTTAAATAAAGTGATTGTCCAAAGCAGAGAAAGCTGCCTGCAGAAAGCACAAAAAGTAAGTAAAACCTAATATATTTATGTAATATGATTAGATGAGGTAATAAGTCCTGAATGATAAAGAAGCCTCCACAATTAGCATTAGCTTAGGTCATCCGACTCAAGGAGAACCAGATCTCCATGATATGTTAAAAGAGAGGTATTGAAATTGTGGGGTCATTTAAAAGAAAAAGGGTATAGAAATTGTAAGGTATTTTAAAAGAGAGATATATTAAAAGAGAGATACGTTAAAAAAGGTATTAAAATTGTGGGATGTTAAAAAAGGCAGAAATTTGATTAATTGAAAAAAGAGGCATTAATTGGAAAATTTGGTTTTTGAAAATAAAGGGAAATCTTAGTAACTGGGAAAAAGAAATATGGTGAAAAACGGAATAAATTGTAGTAACTGGGAAAAAGAAATATTGTGAAAAAAGGAATAAATTGTGGTAACTGGGAAAAAAGGATAAACTGGGATAAAGAAATATAGGTTATTAATTGCAACTAGCAACTGCATATTAATAATTAGAAAAGAAAAGATATAAGAATAATTGTGACGATACAGTACATAAAGCTTGACGCTGGTTTCTGTGTCTTCAGGTTCGATTCCTGAATCAGTTTATATTCATGTATAATATATAGGGGTTTGGGTAATTATCAACTTATATTGTTTATGGACATATATGTAGTGAACGTATGCCTCATATATGTAATAGAAATAGCATGCCTATAGAAAAAGAATAATTGGAAAAGAAAAAGTTTAAATAAGTGAGAATTGAAATAATTTAACAAGGGTCTAATAGATTTGTAGAAGTTTATTAAAGAAAAAGGAAAGATTTTAAAATGTCAAATAGTACTGCAGTTATGTATTTAAATTTCGGAGAAAGATATCAGTGTTGTATAACATTTAAGAGAGTAATAAACATGAGTGAGTTATTAGGGTCAAATAGTAAAGGATCGGTACAGTTGGTTATAGCTACAGAAATACGAGTATACACCGCACAGTCAACAAAGATTATGACTACGAGTATGTAAAAGGGACAGATTTTGACAACGATGTTTATATAAAGACTTGGAACGTAAATAAAGTAATTAAAGAGTATTGATTGAATTTAACATGATTATTATAAAAAGGGTAATATTTTGAAATGATTTTTGTAGAATGGTAATTAAATATAACAAGAAATAATAGATTGATTTACGTGTATTAAAAATGGATAATCTAATAGATAAATTTAAAAAGTTGGAAGAAGGTTTACAGTTCTTACGGGTATTTGAAGAAAAAGATAGTATTACGTTATTTTTGAGTCAATTAGAGGGAATATCAGATGCTTTTAGTTGGAATAATAAAGAAAGGGTTTTTGCATTATCTGTAAAGTTGAACGCAAGGGTTCTAGAATTTCTACATATTGTTTTAACTCGAACAGAATTAAAAGATTATGAAAAAATTAAGATAGAATTACTTAACAAATACAATTGTCGAAGACCTGCAGAGTTAGTGAAAGCAGAATTTGATTTTAATTCTTGTAAACAAAACCATGGAGAGTCTGTTTTTAAATTTTCAGAAAGAGTAGCAGAATTAGCTAGAAAAACAATTAATATCAGTTTTGAACAAAGTAAACGGGATTTACAATTAATGGAATTACAGCATAAGATTTTAAACAGATTTATATTGGGCTTACGTAACAGCTATTCTAGATTTGTTGATTACGAAAATCCAAAAACATTGGTCGAAGCCTTAGCTTTAGCAGAACATATAGAATTAAAAGAAAACCGAAGTACTTTAACGTCAAGTAACACATATGTACAAGACAGCGTAAATTTTGAAAGATTTGATAATGTTGAAAGCGAGGATACAAACTCTAATAAGTTTAGTATAGGACTAGACGAACTAAACGAAAGTTCAAAAGTAAATAAAATTGATACAGATGACGTAAATACATCGATAGAATTATACAGTGACAGAACAGATTTAGTCCATAGAAAGGGCACGAACGAATTAGTTACCGAAGAAAATAATTTACATGCAAATAATGATATTAAAGTAGAATTTGAACAAGATAGCATTGTTAAAGGGTTAGTAGAAACATGTTGGGATATTAATGGCTTAAATAAGGATACGATAGGAGTAGATAAACTATGTAAGAATATACACGAAAGTATAATTGATAAAGAGTTAGAAAAAATAGATTTTAGCCGCGATGATAAAGATTTATTCAGTGAGGGCACTATAAACGAAATAATTATTGATGAAAAGAGAATTGGAAAAAATGTAAAAGATGTAAGGGAATCTGTAACAGATAGAATAGTTGCGAATACTATTAGCTTAAGCCTGGAAGAAAATATACATGTTGAGAGAGATAATATTGCTATTGTTTTAAAAAAAGGAGAGTATAATTTGCAGAGTAAATTGATTGATTTATTAATGATGAGTAATTTTAAAAGATTAATTTTAGGAATTTTCGCACTTATTAAGTTAAGCATTTATTTCATGATTCTAATTAAGACGATGTTCAAGGAAACATTAGTAGTAAGCGTTAAACAGATTAATTTGCCGTTAGACATTAGAGAATAACAGAGAGTATTTTAACTAGAAAAATCGGATAAAGATGATTGTTAATTGAACTAAAGTTGCATAGAATAAGAACATTAAAATGTTATAATAGATCATAAGTATAATTTTATAAAGTAACAATAAGAAATTTTGGAAATAGGAAGGATAATTTTAACAGTAAACGTATTCTAGAGTGTCAAGATAGTTTTGTTTAAAAGTTACACAGTTGAGCTATTAAAATGATTTTTTTTCTGAATATAAAGTATTGTAGCATTGTTGTTATAGACGTATGATTTTAAAAAGATTTGATATGAGTGCTAGTTAGAAATTAAAGAGAACACAAGTGATTTGCTATGAGTTATTTATTGATTATGAGATATTTGAATACTGAAATAATGATGAAAATAAAGTATATGGAACTATTGAGTTATCGCCGAAAATGGAAATCGGTATGAACGGTTTAAAGGAAACCAAGAAGTATATGGAACTATTGAGTTATCGCCGAAAATAGGAAATCGGTATGAACGGTTTAAAGGAAACCAAGAAATTGAATAAGAAAAAGTTATGAAGTACTAAAAGGTGTACAATGAGCTACGGATAAGTAGATATTTATTGAATATGTAATAATGATTAGTTGCAAATCGACGTTGATGAAATAAAGAACACTCAAATTTGAATGAAGTAAAACAATTCGAAAAGTAATAAAAACATACGCTCAGTAAAACAAACATTAACATAATGAGTACAGATACAAGTAAAAGTAGATATTTTTTGCACACTCTAGTAATATATTATGATACATTAAGACATAGGATTAACAATTAATTAAGTATCATGGTTAAATATATAATTAGGATTTTGATTTGAAGAAATTTAAAACAGAAAAGTAAATAATGGGGTAAAGTTTAAAGGAAACTTGAGATTTAAATAGAACGGTAAAAAACGATATCAAAGGGTTAAGAAACATAATAAATGAACAGCACAAATTGAATAATGTGTAAGAGTATAGAATTGGAATAAAAAATATAAACTTTTGTTACAACCATAAACTAGGTTAAGGTCAATTTAAAAAAGGGATTATTTAATCGTTAAAATAGTTAAATGAGGACATATATATTACTTTAATATTTTACGAGTAAAGTAAACATAAAAACAGAAAGGTTATGAGTTGAGAAAATAAACATATAATTAGGGTCTAAAGTTATTTGTAACAGATGTATTGAAATTCGAGTCAGAAAGGTCATAGAAGAAATTAACACTTGAGTATATAAATGAGCATAAATAAGATTTTTAACAGGGGGTTTTAAACATAAGTTAGATAAGGGTACTTAATAATAAACAAACTAAACCAGAAGTTACAGATGTACGAAACATGAGTAACAACTTTTAAAGAATAATTATTTTTATGATTTTTTTTGAGATATACTAATGCTATATAATTTCAGATGGACAAGATACATGATGAATACAGCAAACAGGATGAGATGACTTATTTGAAGATTTTATATAATAAATATTGAATAAATTAAAATGTTTTTCTGTTCACAGATTGTTTTGGAAATTTTAATAGAGAAAGAAGAAGATTTGAAAATTGATAAGAGTTATTCATTGAAAATTTGAACACTTGTAATGTTAAATTGCATTGAGATATAATATAGAGAAAAAGAAATTTTATTTTGTGAAGCACATGTAAAACTACATGCGAATATAAAAAGTCGTTTAAATTCAAGTAACAAGTGTTGAAGTTTAATAATTATGTTTACCTTGACTATAGTATTTGAGTAAAGTATCTATAAAATTAAGATTTTGTTGTTTAAAAAATAATAAATAGAATTAAGAATAATTTTTGATATAACCATGTTTAGAATAATGTTTTGATTTGAAAAAAAATAATGTAATAATTTGTTAAATGAAGAAATACAGTAAATAAGAATAAGTTCATTCAAATATTTGTTAATAAAAGTATAAACTAAAGTATGAAATATTGATTCTTAATTAAAGAGAAGAAGAGATTGATGATATTTAAAAAAGAAACACATGCCGTAAGATATTTACATGTTATGTTTAAAATATAATTAAAATAACTAGAAATTTAAGAGATGCTATGAAATAAATTCATATTTTGTAATGACTATAACTTCTAAGTAAAGTTAATCGAATTATAAGTAAAAGAGCTATACAAGAGCCAAATTTGTTATGTCAATTGTAAGAAATTATAGAAGAGAAGACAGAAAATGAATTTATAATTAAGATAATTACGTAAGGGTATAAATTGCAGCATTTACAACAACAAGGAACTGAAGGATGAGACCAGTAGTTGATTTTCATAATGCGTAAGACTAAGGTAATAAGTGTAAATACTTGAACGAGTCAATGATCGAAGGTACGAGAGAAACTACCAGAATGCAAGCCGTTATGAGATGAAGATTTCGATGAAATCGATGCATATTGAAAGATGAAGAAAACAATACGAAAATGACGAAGTACGTGAATAATCCAGAAGAAATTAAGGGTCTAAGTGAAGCAGTAATCACTTAAGAAGAAAACATATATCATGTGTGTAACTACAAGTATTGTAAACAGAACGAGAATTTACAAATGTAATGGACCATTAAAAACTATCAGTATTGTTTATACGAGCTACGAAATATGAGAACTAAGCCGCAAAGCAGTAGGGAAGGACGCATTCGAAAACAAACCGAGGCAGAGCGTATTCGAAACGAAGAAAGTATTCACTTATTTATCAAAGTTAATCACATTTTGAAATGAAATTATGAAAACAAAATTACCTACATACAGCAGATAAAGAAGAATTATTTTAATTATCAACGACTATATATTATTGATTTATTGATTTAAATTTTAAATTACATTTATTTTATTAAGGTTTCAATTATGAATGAATCTAGAAATACGGGAAAGACTAATAAAATTATAATCATTGGATTATAGATTTTAATTTAAAAACGGGAAGCAATGTAACAGTCCTATATAGATTCATTAATTATTGATAATATATTTTAACTAACTATTTAGGAATCATTGGAAGGTTCACATACAAAGTATTTTTAATAGTTTTAGTCGCCTTACTGTCGCGAACATTATTTACATTAAGTATTGCTTTATCGATAGAACCATGTCCGCATATTAATATTATATTCAAAATTGCTGACATAGTATTTACAATAACTTTTAAGAGAAATATTAACTAACTTCTTTTGTGCGTAAGGCACGTGTAGATTTAAATAATGTTTATGTTGAAACCAAATTCAAAATCCAAGTAGTGATGACGAAATAACATTTGAGTTCAAACGAGTTCATATATTCAAACAAAGAGTTTTTAAGCTATATAAACCTAGTTTAAGAAAGGAGAGGGGATCATTTCCATCAGATCACTAGGTCGGGTTTAAGTCAGTCGTCATAGTTGCCCCAAAGATTATTAAAGTTACTAAGATTTGTATTAAGTAATTGTTTGAATAATAAAGAATTAAGTGTTAATGATTCCCTTGTTTTAATTGTAAAAGTACTTAGAGTTAACGGTCGCGTCGCGTTAAATAAAGTGATTGTCCAAAGCAGAGAAAGCTGCCTGCAGAAAGCACAAAAAGTAAGTAAAACCTAATATATTTATGTAATATGATTAGATGAGGTAATAAGTCCTGAATGATAAAGAAGCCTCCACAATTAGCATTAGCTTAGGTCATCCGACTCAAGGAGAACCAGATCTCCATGAAAGAACCCTCGTTTGAGAAGATCGTATAATCGTTCTCATAAAATAAGTAACTACCACCATATATAGATAGTAGATATAAGGGGGTAGGGTTACATAGTGCAGCAGGGGTCACACAAAGGTTGACAGCTCCATACACGCCTCAGCAAAATGCGATTTGTGAGAGAGATTTTAGAACAATCATTGAAATGGCAAGAACATTTAAATATTCTAATGAGAATTTAATTTTTCCAAAAGCTATGTGGGCAGAGCTTGTAGCAACATCACTGTACATCCTAAATAGAACTGGGAAATCGTCTGTAGAAGGTGTAAGTCCCTATGAATTATGGATAGGTAAAAAACCAAGAATAATACATTTAAGAGTAATTGGTTCAGTGTGCTACGCCCACATTCCAGATCAAAGACGGAAGAAAATGGATAAGAAAGCCATAAAAGGTTACCTGATAGGCTATGACGGAGATGAGCGTTATCGCATCTGGGTAAAAGAAGAAAATAAAGTCATACTGAGTCATGTTTTATTTCAAAAAAAGTTAAGCAAGTGTGAGTACGTAAAGTTGCCATTTAAGGACATAGAAGTTCAAATTGGGGAAAAATAAACCAACCCAGAGGTGTCTGATAAGAATAAAGGACAAGAAGACAGTGAATCAGAATCTGAAGAATCGTCTGAGAATGAACAGAATGATTCAACAGATTTCAGATTTCAAATTTCCAACTATTGGCAAATGTGCACAATTATGATCTCAATGCACATACCAAATTTCAGTTTTCTATCTTTTTTAGTTCGTCAGATATTTGCAAAAGTATTTTTTCAAATTTTTTAGTTTTTCCAGAATAAGTTGTTCCACGGAAATTCAGGGAAAAATTCAGGGACGTAGAAAGTCTTACAAATTCGTCTTCTACATAATATAAAAATTTAAAAAACTTTGTAGGCGCCGTTTAGAAGTTATCATATACGATTTTGTTACCAAATATATAGCACATGGTCTGAAAAGTTCCGGGCCTAACACATAGATGGCGCTAGTTTTATTGCAGTCACCTTTTTTCAGTTAATACTAACCTTCAAAAGACAGCTGTTAAAATTTCATGATATTTTATTCAATAGTTTGTGAGTTATTGTGCTAAGAGTGACGCTACTTTTGTTTTCAAATTCAAAACAATTTCGTGTTTTAATTTTACACTGCTTCTTGATGGGAAAAAATACCGTTCAAGCGAAGCAATGGCTTGAAAAGTGTTATAATTACTCCGCTCCATCAGAAACAACAATAAAACGTTGGTTTGCTGACTTCAAACGTGGTCGTAGAGACACCGATGATGCAGAACGCAGTGGACGTCCAAATGAGGCGGTAACACCAGAAAATATAAAAAAAATCCACAAAATCGTTTTGAATGATCGAAAAGTGAAGTTGCGTGAGTTAGCTGACATCCTAATGATATCAAAAGAACGTGTTGGCTTTATATTGCATGAGCATTTGACTATGAGAAAGCTCTGTTCAAAGTGGGTGCCGCGCCGCGTTTGCTTACTGTTGACCAAAAAACGAGAACGTGTTGATGATTCTGAGCAGTGTTTGGCCATGTTTAAACGTAACAAACCGGAATTTTTGCGTCGATATGTGACAATGGATGAAACATGGATCCATCACTTCACTCCGAAATCAAAACGATCGTCATCTGAGTGGACAGCAACTGGTGAACCTCGTCCAAAGCGCCCGAAAGCACAACAATCGGCTGGAAAGGTTATGGCCTCGGTATTTTGGGATGTGCGTGGTGTAATATTCATCGACTATCTTGAGAATGGAAATACCATTAACAGTGAATATTATATAGCGTTATTGGAGCGTTTGAAGGCCGAAATTGCAAAGAAACGACCGCATATGGCAAAGAAAAAAATTTTGTTTCATCAAGACAACGCACCGTGTCACAAGTCAATCAAAACAATGGCAAAACTACATGAATTAAACTTCGAATTGCACCCACATCCACCGTATTCGCCAGATTTGGCTCCAAGCGACTACTGCCTGTTCGCAGACCTGAAAAAAATGCTCGCCGGTAAGAAATTTCGCACGAATGAAGAGGTTATCGCTGAAACTGAGGCCTATTTTGAGGCAAAAGATATATCGTTCTGCAAAAGTGGTATTGAAATGTTAGAGCGGCGCTGGAATGATTGCGTTGCTCTTGATGGAGATTACGTTGATGAATAAAGCTAATTTTGAACCAAAAAACTGTGTTTTCTTTGTTGGGCCCGGGACTTTTTAGCCCATTGTTATATATATAACGCTCTATATATATATATATATATATATATATATATATATATATATATATATATATATATATATATTTATATATATATATAAATATCTATGAGTTTTTATGAGTTTTCCATGTTAAATTGGAACATTACGAACATTATAAATAGTAAATTCTTGCATAAAGTTATTGTTTTTTTTCATTATAAATTTGTTTTTTAATAAAAATCGATTTTATTTTTCAAAATAATAACCCTGTTTAAACTTCCCGCCTAATTTTAATATAATTTCTCTGTCCAATCACAGCAGGCCATAAATTATAAAGCGTTTTATTCAGCAGTGAGCCGTCGTTGCGCTGTGTGTAGTTCATAAAAGGGACATTCCCTATGAACGACTGAATAGAAAACAAACGCGTTCTAGACAAAAAACTCATGATAAGTAATAGAAATGAAGTAGAATTTACTCCAAAATGTTTACTGGGCAGTAAAGGTAAAGGCAAAAAAGTTCTATTTCCTTTTTATTTTTTAGTGACATATTCGGATTACCTACTGTTCAATGTATATAGATAATGATGGAAATAAATTTTCTTTTTTTCCTTTCTTTATATAAAATAAAGTGCAATCAACAATAAATAGGACCTCACACGAGCCAAGGTGAGTCTGTGAAAAGTATTGTCTCGATCTCGTGAATTAAGGAGATTAAGGAGACATGTCTCACTTTTTGCCAGAGAAATTTGCAAAACTCACCTGGCCCACTTGTGAACCATATCTGAATTTAAACCATCTCAAATTTAAAAAAAGAAACACAATTGCAAATGTGCATATGTTAACCTATATTTCAATCAAATATTAGAAAACCGACTTCTAAAAAATGGGTTTGCTCAATAAATATTTCAGACTTCTTCTCGTTTTAAATATCTGGTTGTAATCTCTTAGGTTGTTACGGATTTGTCCTTTAGATAAATATGTTGACTAATAAAAAATTACGTCATGTAATGTGATTAAAGAATTGAGTCTTTATTACGTGTTGTGGGAATGTTACATCTTACAATACCTTGCATGAGTTAATATAACACACGTTAAAAGGATTTGACTTTTTTACAATTCAATTAATGTTAATATGATTGATTGTTGTGCATCTGTCCCATTCCGAATCCGTAGAGGTTGCTTCATACACTTGTGGTTTCGTAATTTCCAATTTCTTGAAAGTAGCGGCTCCATGGACGACTAAATGAGTAGCTCTCTCAATGGGAATACGATATGCGTAGCTGGCGAAATGTTTTCCGTCTATGTAGATCTGTAACAAGTGACTACTTTTACAACGTTGCCATGTTGAATGTAATGTAATATAATGAAATAGTGTCAGAGTGAACCATTTGAACTCTATACGAGTTTATATTGAACTCTAATTATTAAAGTTCAGTGATATAAGAGCTGTTTACTGAGATATAATTCATTTTTAAATAATGAATATGATCTGTTCTATTTTATTCTATTTAATAGAGAGACCCTCCTACATTATTATATAAGGTGGGCCATTTGTTGGTTTATTATTAAAAGGTTTATTTTTGTTGGAAACCATAATATAAGATATTCGTTTTACTTATCTGCTACCACTGTGCAGTTGTAAAACTTTAACAGAATGTCAACCCTTTGAAATTGCTATTAAAACCACACTGTTTCACTAATAGCTTGATAAATGTTTTACGTAAGTGCGTCATTTGCTTGTGGACAGTCGAAGTAACAATGGTCCCATAAAAATATTCCTACGGTGTCAAACCGCAGATGCGCAATGGCCAATTAACGCCCGGAAAACGAATGTTATCACGGTTTCTCAAAGGATCAATGCATAGATTCAATTCTTACAGCGAAGGCTTGACTCTACATAAATGTCAACATGTCAATATATATAATATATATTTATATATTATATTTGTTTACATCAATATCTGGTATGTTCAGGGTTTTTACCATTTTCATTTTTTTGAAACCAATAACTATTTTCTATTAAACAAATTAAATACCTGGAAGTAGTTAGTTTCGCAAATGATAACTATTTCAAATAGCACTCCTACAGTTAATGGAAGTCCTCCAGCCGTTTCTTCTGGTCCCCATTCTAATTTACAAGCATCAGGCCTAAGGCAAATGCTCGTATCGTTCAATATCCATGTATTCCGGACAATGTGACCTTGTCCTATCCGTGGAACCATATGCAGCAAAATATTAGCCGACAAATGCAATGTTTTGGAACAAATGTCTGATCCTCCATCCACTAAGTTAATGCCAATCCTGGAATATTAGTGAATTACGTTAAAAAGATTTTCTAACTTTTTGAAAGAAATAAAGATGATTGTATTGCAGCTACAGGGTTCTGTTTTCTGTTTCTGACTCTTCGGTTTACGAGACCAAAAGTTATAAATAAAATATCTATAATTTTTTTATGTATATTTTTAATAGAATTACCGCTCAAAAGATGTCCCGAACTCCGTACTTTCAGGATTATTTCGTTTATTATGTTCGCCACAATCAATGTTACCTTCTTTTAACCTCAAGCATAAAGTCAATCACATTAAACGATGAGAATATATTCAAAAATATAGGTAAAATAAAAAGTATAGACACATGAATAAGTGAAAATCCGAAAGAAAATTATTAAAGATTTTTAAATTGTTTATTTGTAAATAATCTCATTACTGTATTAATAAATAAAATACAGGAATATGTATTAGCAAATTGGACGACGCTCTGAACTAAACATTGAAAACAAGCTGCTTATATACAGGGTGTCTTGTCTCCGACTACCGTTGCTTTAAAGACGTGTTATACACGTAATATTATCGATAAAAACATCAACATGTGGGGGTCCATCTCTGTTCCTGTAGGAATGGCCGACATTTTAAATTTAATTTTTTATATTAGGTAATTCTTCCAAAAAATATTGATTTCTCTGGATGTAAAGGTCCTAGGGATATGAAAAAAATGTATTTAAAAGGTAATTATACCACCTATCAAATAAAAAAATCACTTTATAAATTTTCAAATTAAAAATGTCATAAAAAAAATGATTTATACAAATTATAGTCTAAAATTTGTCTGTTTTTTTTAGTTTTTTTTTACATATCTCAAGAAGCGGCACATTGATATACATTATTTTTACAACTTCCTGATATACAGAGACATTATCTACAAAATGACACCAAAATAATTGCTTTGAGTTACATAATTCGAAAGTTATTGAAGTTTGAATATGACCCTTACACGAGCGCTCAATATCAGATAGTAGTAGTTGAGTGTGTGAGAAGGCCATTAAATGTTAAGATTTGTTTGGATAGTGTTAGAGTAGGATAGAACATCCAGTCTGTAGGTTCAGGTAAAAAAAATTATCAATGCAGAAGTCACAGATAAGATTCTTTTCAGCTCGTGCAGTGAGTGCACATTTAGATGCAAGTTATCTGCCGTGGAAAGGATGTGGTGAGCACATAGCTTAGCCACCACACTCCCCAACCTTGAAACCGCTAGATTATTTTTTATGGGAGGTGATGAAGCAAAAATTTTATACCACAATCTCAGCAGGCAAGAAAAAAGCTTGTCCATAAAATAGTGACTGTTGCAGATGAAATAAGATCAAATAAAATTTTTGCTTCTGGAGTCATAAAATACGGATCAATAAATACACATGACATAGACGTGTGTGTTACATTTTCACTTCCGATTTGTAAATTATAAAAAACCCAAATGTTTCTACCCTTGATATTTACATACTATTTTATTGTTTATCTTTGTTTTATATGTGTAATATATATTTTACATAAACAAATTTACAGCGCGATGTTGTTTTCTCAAATTTGTTCCCGCCAGCGAATTTTTGTTTGTTTCTGAGAAACGGGAACTAAAAATCAATGTGATTACCCAGAAAATTGTGGTCAAGCACTGTCTAATTGCAGTTAAAAATGAATTCAACTCTAAGGCCCTCTGCACACTGGTCGACTGATTGTAAACTAGCCGAGCTACGAAGTTTCCAACAAAAACGAAAAACGAGCCATGTCGAGCCGTATTTCGTAACTATAGAATTTTTAACAATAGCATAATAGGTAATTTTATTGTGTGTATTATGAGGTATTTGTATATATGTATGTATTTAAATACTTTTGAATAGTATTTGTGCACATCTCTGGTCATAATGTCACCATCAAAAGCATGCAACGTAATTGCCCTGCGACCAAGAAAAATAGCTACTCAAAACGTGCTCAAAACCAATCTCAAATCAGTTTAGTTTCCTTCGTGCCGTGTGTGCTCTTTCACTCATATAGACGTACGTGCTCTCACTAACAGTTGCATTCTCATTCGGTTCGGCCAGATTCGGGGCTCGCGTTTGCAATCAGTCGACCCATGTGCGGACCGCCTAAGAGTCTTACCAAGCGTTACTAGTTAGTTGTCCTTGCATCACAATTCTATGGGGTCCGTTGACAGACATTGTGAGAGGTTCATCCAGCTCTATGCAGATGGGAGTCTTGAAAACTCCAGTTACCTAAAAATAAGAAATTTTACATAAAGATTGAAATCTACTCTTATTATATCAAAAAGGTATAATTTAGTTGTATGTTTTACTTTTATTTAATTTATTTCACTTTGGCCTATTTCCCATGTTGAGTCATATCACCGACGACCTCCCACTATATTAGCAATAAATTTTGTTTAAATTGTTTGATTTTTATTGTGTTGACTGGAACTCCAACCGAAAGAAAGGCAGAAAGGCCGAAAGGCTCTCGTGGAAATTTATACTTTTAACGCGAAATCACTTTTTTCAGCTATATATTGCACGTAATCTCACATAGTCATATCCCTCCCTCTCATAGCCATATTTTGTCACAATTTGTGGCCCCCTACGTCCTACCGTTTGCGTTGTTATAATATATACGGTCCCTTAAAAGTAACATTAAATTTTTGAAATGAGGTAAAACTATAAGCAATTTTTGACAATAAAAATAAACAAGTAAAGATGAAGATACAAATTAAAAAAATTATCTATGTTCCAAAAAAACATCCGCACAATGCGGATCAGTTTGGCACTAAATCGTATTGTGCTCTGTAATTGGAAAAATGAAGAACTCCTAAAATGTATTGGACTCGATATTGAGATTTCGCATAAATTGAAAGAGATCTACAAACGCTTATTTTTAAATGTAAACTGTCAATTATAAATGCAATCAAATAAAAACTATCAATATTGGCAAATCATCTAAGAATCGTGTTCCACCAAACAACGTAAGGCCGCACATGTTTTTAGTTTACAATGACCTCAAGACTAAGAATGAATCATACTGGAGCTCCGAAACATCTAGCAAGAAACAAAATCATTCCAAACTCTAAATGCGAATGTGGTGAAGAAGAGGCAGACCCTGACCACATTCTGTGGCAATGTAAAAATACAGCAATGGCAAGAAATGGATTCCAACGGGCAGTGCTACAGACTTCGCAGACGCTTCCTGTTAACACCGCCTTTTTGATTGAGAAACCGAAATTTATAACAGCAGTAGCCATGAATAGATCATTCTTGTTGTCGGGATACAAAGTATAAGAAGAAGCAGAATATATTAGGGGCGATAAAAGGCTACGTGCCTAGGAAACACGAGAAACTATATTTAAAAAAAAAAAAAAAAAAAACCATTTATTTCTAAGCAAAATTATCACTTCACTTCTAATGATTACTTGCAACATATTGTATATTTTAATGCTAATACTTTTTTGAATAAAATATTTAAAATTACGTTCCTATTTAACATATATATTTATCTATACTTAAATCTTTAATTTTTACAACATATTTTATAAAACTGGTGTGTATAACTGTATTAAATAAATTAAAATTATAAAATTGTTATTGTTTTTAATCCTATTTCTTGAAAACCCAATAAGATAATATCCAACTATGGTTTCACCTTATAGTAGTAAGTATAGCTTTCTTATTATTTCTTTTATTGAACATTGTGATACACCATAAATACACTTATTGTAGCTTAGAGCACGTGAACACTATACGAATATATATGTAGAGCAAATATCTGGTAGGTCAGGTAGATATAATACATTTGTTATTGATGTTACGTAGTCACACATAGATAATGTGCGATTATTGACAAATTACTTCCTATAGGAAGAATACAACGGCGTCTAAAGTCCAAATGTAAGGTAAACGAATTGTTACAAAATCCGTCTTGAAGCGATCAAAAACGGTACCAATCGGCTCTGAGCGACCAAAATGTTGCAATCCAGTTACGTAGAACCAAAAATGGTGTAAAATAGCAGATTGTCCATTAATTTCAGTACCGCTCCAAAATTGATTTGTAGTGAACTGTATATTGTACAAAAGAAAGATTTTGTAAATTTAGATGAAATGCCTTTATTAACTTCAACAAACTTCACTCCACAGATACAAACAAACATATTTTAATTAAATTGATTAACAATAGATGTGTATTATAACTGGATAATTAATTAGGTTATAATAATTGGATAATGATTTTTAATACTTGTTAATATAGGGTCTGAGAATATTATATACATATACATTATATTTTTATACATTATAATTATATATACATAGAAGAATCAAAAACAAAAAGTGAAATAAATATGTAAAAAAAGAGATGAAAATTACAAATGAACTCAGTTATAAACGATATCTAGAATAGAAACAGATTAATTAATTACTAAACACAAATGCTATTTGCATGATACTAAGAATATAAACTAAATTACATATTTCACAATAAGATAGACGGGTTACAATTTAACTACGAATAGTTCGATTATATTAGTACATAGTAATAGTTACACAGGTCAAAAACTCGAAAGTCTCCAGCATGTTATGCATATTTGATATTGTTAGGAAAATTACCGAATAAGGTACCGTTTAAAATAATGAAGATATTATATGGTTGTTGAAGTTATAAAATAAACGCAAAAATTCTTTTTATTAACTTCCACCACTCTTTATTCCTCAAGCTATAACACATCTATCATGAGAGCAGAGTGTTTAATTTTGTATTTTCAAATTCGTCAAATAGCTCGAAAGGAGACACATACTCGTATTCGTGTGCATACAGATCACACAACACTTAATAAAGCATTTACCTTAGATGCCGTCAAAGCTAGTAACAGTAAGTAAAGTCGTCCCATGTTGTAGCACGTTATACGAATTAGCACTGCACTGACATGGAGCGGTCAACAATATACAGTTATTTATACAGATTGAGTGAGTGTGAGGTGTTAGGTTATCTTACGTAGATAACTCACATTAGAATTAGTGGAACGGGAACTGAGAAGTTCTTATTCTCCAATGACATCATCTCTATTTTGTAAACATGTTTTATATTTGTACGAGTATGTGCAGTATATATGTATAATAAACAAAAATCCCAACTTAAAATCCCCGGGAATAAAACTTTCTTCAAGACCAATTCCAGATTAGTAAGTAATATTAGAGTGCAAGTAGTGTGCAATCAGAGTTAAGAACAGTTTTATGCAATTAGTTAATGATCTATCCTATAATATTACGAATTATTGAAAAATAATTTTTCTTAATAGAAACAAATAAATTTTAATTATGTATTATTATTTTTAAGTCTATTATTTTTTATTGTTTGTAGAATTTCACAAGAGTCAGTTCTTGTATAATTAGAATTTATTGTTTTTATCCATCGTTAATTTAATTTATTTGTTCAGTGTTTTGTGATAGTTTTAATATTTCTTAAGAACATTATTAAGCTAAAATTTGTTTTAATTATTAACGAGCATATTAGGTTTGCTGATACCAAGTTGTTGTTTTTAAAGAAGACCTCCACCTGTGAATGCCATTTAGTAATCTGATAATTTTCCCTAATGTTACAGATATCATTCGAGTTCATTGATAGTAGAGTGATGGTTCTGTACGATTCCGGTATATTTGTGACCTTGTTTGGTTTTAATAAATGAATAACTACACACTCTCTTCCAAAATAAACCGGAATGGATGAAGAAAACACAAAAATGAACATTACATTTTCACAAAATTTATTTTATTTATTTAAAATAATCTTTATCAACTGAAATACATCGATTTGCATGTTCAAGAAGTTAATCCAATGACTTCTTTACATCTGTTATTGAAATGCTGTTGAGAATGGTGGTCGTCGCCTTTTGATGTCTTGAACTGATGCATGGCGACTTTCTATCATAGCCAAATGAAGCTGGGGAAAACAAGGAGCTAAATCGGGCGAATACAATAAATGTTGTAGTGACAATATTATTGTACAGCAAACGCCATTTTTCTGGTTTTCGATATTCAGGAAGAATTCAACGAATTCTACTTACAAAACACTACTTACAACATTATTATTACATTATTCTACTTACAATACAGCTCCTTTTTTATTTATTTATTTATTTGTCTTGACTTTTATTCGTCATAGCCACCAGCCTACATATTACATATTTTTACATATTTTATTTTACCTCCATTTTTACATATTTCACATCTTATAATTCTATTTTACAAATTTCTAAATATTTAAAAGATTCTCTAATTAATTTTGAATCACTTAACAAAAATTTAGTATTAACAGGAAAAGTTTTAACCACATCTAATATTTCATTATTAAATTTTGATCTTTCTAAACTATAATTTATGCAATCAAATATAATATGATCCAAAGTTCCTTCTTCACCACATTGACATCTATTGTCATATTTAATATTAATTTTGTACAGGTAAGTTAGAGTTTTACAATGATCACTTTTGATTCTGATTATAGTTAATATAATTTTGCGGGACTCATTTCTAAACCATCTCTTTTTACTTAAATTTGGTTTATGTTACTTAATTACTTATGTTACTTATGTTACTTTTTACTTAAATTTTGTTAATGAAATCTGTGTTTCTCAAATTAAAGTTTAATTTTTTGATTATATTAAAAATTTCATATGAAGGTAATTTTACATCTGAATTTCTAAATTTATTGATTCCTTTGCCAATTTGTCCGCAATTTCATTTCCTCTTATTCCACAATGTCCCGGTATCCACATATATTTTATGGTATTATTTTTATTTATTAAATTGAAATACAGCTCCTTAATTTTGCATGTCAAAATATCATTATTTGATTTGTAATCATTAGAATTAAAATTTTTTAAAACACTTAAAGAATCCGTTATTGTTATTATTTTAATATTGTTCATATTCTCTATAATTTCCAATGCTTTTAATATTGCTAATTTTTCTCCAGTATAAGAGCTAACTTTGTTATTTAATTTAAATTTATCATATAATAAATGTATTTGTTCATATATAGCAAATCCTGCTTTATTTCTTTCTAAATCAATGGATAAAATTTGTATTAAATTGATGCATAACGTTTAAAAAAATTTCCTCATTTATGGCATTATTAAATGTATTTGATAATAGTTGTGTGTTAATATATATATTTCCATAGGTTTAATTAATGATTCAAAAGAAATAGTGTATGAAGGAGATTTGGAATTTCTTTGTATATTTAGATCCTTTAATTTTAACTATTTATTAAAATATTTTTATTCTTTTTGGTCCAGTAAGAAGAGTTTTGAATAGAAGTAGATAATAGCTTAATTTTATCAATAATTTGGAATTTCGATAATGATTCAGATTTAGCATAAAATTTATCACTAAGGAGTTGCTTTCTAAATTGCAATGTAGCTATATTGGATTCAGTTTGAAGTATATGGTGTTGGAGTTGAAGTCATGCAACCTAAAGCGATTCTTAAACTTCATATTATTTTGTGTCAAGTAAAGATGACAGCTTGAGGTTTTTGTACTGAGATTTCTAATTCAAGGTTGATAAGTATGTCTCTTTATTTGCATAATTCCAAATAATTCTCTTCCTTAAACGTTCTATGGATGGGCCAATATTATATAAAACAATATCATATGCAAATTGTAAAATAAATGAGTGATCATCATTTAATTTAGAAATGTCTTTAGAATATATTGTGTATAACAGTGGACTAAGAATAGATCCTTGAGGTAGCCCTTTATTGCAGGTAAATAGTCATATTCAATTTTCTTCATTTCTTACATAAATAAATCTCAGTTCTAAATATGACATTAACCAACTTGTAATTTTGCTGGTTATTCCAATTTCTCTTAATTTCAGTTATAGGTTAGGATATGTAACTGCATCATAAGCTCCCTTAATATCTAAGAACACAGCTAGTATGTATTTATTAGAGGTAAACGTTTTTTGAATGTCCAGACTAAGTATATTTGAGCTGTCCTGCACGCTAAGTAAATGAAGGTTTTGTAGTAGTACAATGGAATATTCTTAAACTGTAACAAAAATTAGTTGAATTTGAGAAAACAAACGTCAAGAAAACGAAAAAGAATTAGTTGGGATATTACATTATAAGAAATACAGATTATCAGCTTAGACCAAAACAAATAACAATATTAGAACAAGCAACTATACGTAGTATAAGAATTAAGAATGTGTGAGATTTGCTTGAATTATTCACAAAACTAGAAGCTAAGACAAGTCTCAAAAAAATACGTTTAGAATCAAGAGTCAAGAAATTAGAATTAAAACAGATATCGACCGAAAGTACAAATGTCTGAAGTAGCAACGCCAAGAAGCAAAGAACACTTTGCAAATGATAGTGTTACAAGGAGAAATAACAAGCACGTGGGATCTCAAATTACAACACCCACAGGTAACGTATAGTGTGGACTAGAGTGGCTCTGCTCTTAATAAACATTTTTTTTGCCAATTTTTATTGCGCTACCCTCGCACTTGATGCCATTGTGTAAAAAAATACTCTGTGTGAAATTTGAGGTCAATCGGATAGTCGTAAAAGCTAAAAAGTTGAAAATCGAAATATCGCAGAAAACGATTGTTAATAAATTATTTTCATCTTGCAAAATATTAATTTTATGCAAAAAAGTGTTATGTAAAAGTTGTCTATATGAAATATATCAAATCAAATATATCTATTTGAAAATAATAACGAAAAAGTTATTAAATAGATAACTTCTAAAGAAATTAAAAATTAAATTAAGGCAAACATAAAAATAAATAAATCACCAGGTTTCGATCTGATTACTGGTGAAATACTAAAGGAACTACCAAGGAACGGCATAGTCAAACTAATGCACTTATTTAATGCTGTGCTACGCTTGAAATATATACCTTATTATTGGAAAGTTGCCAAAGTAACTATGCTAGCTAAACCAGGAAAACCGCCAAACAAGAAAACATCATACAGACCAATTTCGTAGCTTCCAATTGTCGGTAAATTATTTGAAAAGTTACTGCTAAAACGTTTAAAACTGATGATAGAGAGACAACAACTAATTCCAAATCATCACTTTGAATTGCAATTTGTTAATGTTCTACTGTATTCCTAGATGTCTCTCAGGCGTTCGACAGAGTATGGCATAAAGACCTAGAATACAAACTGAACAAAATGTTACCTAGACAATTTAGTGAACTACTAAAGTCATATATAGAAAATAGGCTATTCAGAGTCAAAGTAAAAGATCAATTCTCAAGTATTAAAAATATAAACGCTGGAGTTCCACAAGGAATTGTACTAAGCCCTATCCTGTATACACTATACACCAGTGACATTACAACAAACAGTGATACTATAATGGCAACGTTTGCAGATGATAGGGCTATAATGACGATAGCTAATATTATGCCAGAAGTAACCAAAAAGTGCAAGAAGCCGTGAACAACGTAAGTGCATGGTCAAGGAAATGTAGGATTGCATTAAATGAAACGAAATTGGTACATGTTAATTTCACCAACAAAAGGGCTAATTACATTCCGGTACTAATAAATGACCAATCTATTCCGTATAAGAATACAGCAAAGTATCTAGGAATGACTTTAGATGCCAAACTTCGTTGGAAGGATCACGTAAAGAAAAAAAGAGAGATGAGAGATGAAAATGGGACGCAAATCCACATTATCCATACACAACAAGCTAACGCTGTGTAAGCAAATATTGAAACCAGTTTGGACACATGGAATTCAGCTATGGGGCTGTACTAATAAATGCAACATCATATGCATTCAGACTATCCAAATAAAGTAACTACAGTAGCTGAAGAAATTACGAAAATTACAAGAAAGCACGAGCAACGTCTCCAACACCATGTCAACGTAGAAGCGTCTCAACTGCTGCACACGAATGGACTGACAAGATGATTAAAGAGAACTAAGCCATTTGAGGTAGTTTGATGAGCGACTTCTGACTTCAAAAATATTACCATTATTAAATTTACTAGAAAAATGTTATAACTAGTTTATATAAACTAGTTAAAAAAATATACTAGAAAATATATATATATATATATATATATATATATATATATATATATATATATATATATATATATATATGTGGGATATAATTTAGGATTAGATATAATTAGTTTGTAAGAAATAATAATTATAAAGAACTCTATAAAATAGGTTAGGAACATTGCTAATATTAAGTTATATTTAAATGTTTAAATGCAAATGTTTTAAAACGATTTGAGGACCCCGTTTCACTTGACTAGTCGCTTGCTACGACATGCACGATGTATGGTTAGCGCATAGGAGATTATTAAAATGGCGATAGTAGTAACATACACAGTTTGTATGGCAGTCATTAGTAAATTCGGGAAATGTAGTATTAACTAGTTGTTAATAACATTAAGAATTAGAATCCGTTTAACAATATTACTAGTTGTAATATTTGTTGTTTGATAATATTGTTGTGAACTATTTTTATATATGTGAGTTATTTTTGTAATATAATTTCTTTGAGAAATAATTAATTGAACTTTATTTTTAATAAGCTAAATTGTAAATGGGGGCTCAACTAAGGATTGAAATAAGATCAAAACAGCTAAACCACAGCTGGTAATCTAGCTAACATCCACTAAGGTGTAAGGTAGAACCACAATTGGAAACGTCAACCAGGATAGGATTATTGTCACCCCACATATATATATATATATATATATATATATATATATATATATATATATATATATATATATATATATATATATATATCTATATATCAAATATAACTTTTTCTCGAAGTCACAAAATCACAAAAAAATATCTATATTATTTATTTATTAATTTTACAAAATATTTAAAATATACAGAAAAATATTATACAAAAGGTGTTATATTATTATATACGACTTTTGTATATAGCCTCGAAACTTTCGGCGATCATCATATAGAACCTGAAGCACATACTGTTTTTGTAGTTTGTTTTAATGAAACTCGTGAAGCGGTTTAGCAGAGACTGTTTTATTATTCCAAACTTAGGTTGAGATATACAATGACAGATGGCGCTAGTGTTACAAATTATTTTTATACTACCATAGACTGTAGTCCGAATTGGAACAATGTTTAATTCAAAATAACACCCCCACTTATAAAAATAATATCTACATTAAAGTTACACAGTTTTAGAACAATACATAAAATTATATTTTACTATTTTCATAAACATATATTTATACTTATTTTATTTGTGTCAACCCTATACCGTTTATGAATTTATAATGTTTTACATGACAAAGACTTTTTGTTAACACATCAGCTGGCATATCGTTAGTAGGCAAATAAGATATTTGTACCAAATTTTTAGTGACACATTCTCTAATGAAATGATGCCGAACATCAATGTGATTTGTTCTTCTATGGTATAAAGGATTAGATGCTAACTTTTGTGAACTTTGGTCACAATCACTTAATAAAGTAACTGGTACATTTTCAATTTTAGTTTTCATTATTTCACAAACAAGATTTTTTAAGTAAATTGCTTCCTTACATGCTTCTGACAGGGCCATGTGCTCAGCCTCGGTGCTGGACAAGGCAACTGTTTTTTGTTTCCTACACTCGTATGATATTGCACATCCAGACATCTTAAAAACAAAACCCGTATATGACCTTCTGTCAATTGAGCATGATGCCCAATCAGCATCAACATACACTATTAAATTACAATTACTTTTGACATATTTTAATCCATAATTTTTAGTTTTATTTAAATATTTCAATACCCGTTTTAGATGTTTCCAATGAATCTCACTGTAACAATTATTATATTGACTTAGAAAACTAACTGCAAAAGCAATATCTGGTCTTGTGAGTACACATAAGTACATTAAAGCACCTAACAATTGTTGGTAAGGATATTGCTGAGAAATAGTTGTAGCCTTTTCTAACTTTAAATTATTTTCCATCGGAGTGCTTGAACTCTTACTGTTATACATATTAAATCTTTTCAAAATTGTATCAACAAAGTCCTTCTGATCAATAGAAATAGAGTCAATATTTACTGTTACATTCATACCAAGACATTTTTTTATTTGGCCTAGATCTTTTATGTTAAATTTTGCTTTTAATTCACTTTTCAAGTTCTCTCAAGTTTCCTTACTTTTATAAAAGACAAAAAAATCATCAACAAACAGAGCAATATAAACTTTGATATTTCCATCACATTTCATAAATAAACACGGCTCATACTGAGACTTGGTATACCCTAATTCTAGCAATAATTCCTCAACTCTTTGGTACCAGCTCTGGCAGACTGTTTTAGCCCATATATCGCCCTTTTGAGTTTCAAGACTTTATTCTCACAATTAGCAAAGTTTGAACAAGCTGGTATTTCCATGAAAATAGTCTCATTTAACAGACCATTCAGAAATGCAGTAGGGACATCAAGATGAACAATATCTAAGTTTTGGTCGACACTTAGTGCAAATAATAACCTCAAAGTGGAATATCTGAGAACTGGTGAGAAGGTTTCCTTAAAGTCTGTACCTTTCTTCTGACTGAATCCCTTCGCAACTAGCCTCGCTCTGTACCGCACTTCACTTTCACTATTGAGCTTTCTTTTAAATACCCACTTGCACTTCACAACTGTCTTATTCACTGGTCTGTCCACTAACTCCCACGCATCTTGGTCACTGAATGATTGCAATTCTTCTCTGATTGCTTTCTGCCACTGCTCCTTTTCTGGTCCATTCACGGCGTCATTCAGGGTTATTTCTTTTTCAGAGAAGTCCTCCATAACACACAAGTTTGCATAGCCATAATAATCTGGTTTCTTTCGAGTACGTTTCTGTGACATTTCAGTGTTTTGTTGCTGAGAACTAACCTCTCTGTCTTCTGACGTCAATGTCATTGACTCATGGTAGCTGTCCTCCGAGTCACTCAACTCTTCTACTGGAACATAGGTTTCGTCATGTTCATCAATCTGCTCATCATTTTCAGCTTCTTGACTTAATAAATCCTGAACATTATCTGACTGTTTTTTTTTCACTGAATCCTGTATGTCACTCTTGTCTTGTATAGTAATCTGAGATGTCATACTGTCACACTCTTTTTCCATTATTATGACGTCCCTTGCAACTGTCACTGTTTTTGTTATGGGATCATATAGCCTATAGCCTTTAGTGTTGTCAGCATAACCAACAAATAAAAATTTCTTTGCCTTCTTATCCCATTTAAGACGTCTTTCCTTCAGGATGTGTGTCATGGCTATGCTGCCGAAGACTCGGATATGGCTCACATCTGGCTTATATCTCATCCATAATTCAAATGGAGTTTTCTGATGAATTCATGCTGCAGGAGATCTATTTTTTAAGTATACTGCAGTATGAACTGCCTCTGCCCATAACCTTTTTTTAAATTTGGCATCTGATAGCAGGCATCTGGCTTTTTCTACTACAGATCTATTGTATTTTTCACAAAGCCCATTTTGTTGAGGTGTATATGGGTTTGTTTTCTGATGTACTATGCCACATTGCTTCATATAATTCTCCATAACTGCTGAACAAAATACACCTCCGTTATCAGTTCTTAAAATCTTTATTTTTGTTGATTTCTGATTTTCCACTAAGTTTTTGTACTGCTTGAAGTAGGTGAATGTCTCATCTTTAGATTTGAGAAAGTACACGTGTGCCATTCGACTGTAATCATCCACGAATAATAGAAAGTATTTGGCCATACCGAGCGGCTTAGTTTCCATAGGCCCACACAGGTCTGCATGTACCAGATTCAACACCTCCTTGCTTCTCGACAAGCTGGTGGGAAAGGGGAGTCTAGTTTGCTTTCCTTCGCAGCAAACTGTGCAATTACTTTTGTCAAATTCTGCCTTATCTTGGAAATTTAAGCCCTCCACAGCACCATTTCTCATGACTTTCAGATCACTTTTGTTAATGTGGCCAAGACGCCGATGCCAAGTCTTGCTGGAAGTTACTGCCATTGCTGCTAGAAGCTCTTCCGACTTTACAATGTTTAACTTGTACACACCATTCACTTGGTTTGCTTCTCCAATACAATCGTTTTGCTGATTGTAAATGTGACACATATTTTTGTTGAAAATGACTCTGTTGCCACTGGCTATGATCTTGCTCACGGATAGCAGGTTTGTAGTTAGGTTATGTATGCACAAAACATTGTTTACTTTTATGTTAAACTCTGAATCTCCAACACATGTTGTTATCTGCAGATCTCCAGAACATAAAACCAGCACTCTTTTTTTATTTGCCACTACAATGTCTCGAGTTTCTGTATTGTACGAAATATTTGTCAACAAGCTTTTGTTTGATTCGGATATCAAATGAGTGCTCGCGCCCGAGTCTACCTACCAGTCTTTGTCACTAAATTCACCAGTCAAAAACATTGCACTGAATGCGTTCATTTGTTTTTCGTTATGTGTACTCGCATTCGTATTATAATATCGGCACTGATTTTTATAGTGACCAGTTCTTTTGCACTTATAACACTTGACATTTTTTCCCGGCTTGTTAGTTTCACTGACGTAACCTTGGCCGCCGCCATTTGCTTTTTCTTTGCTTTTATGGCACGCGTTTTGATGATATGCACTTTTGGCAATAAAAGCACCCTCGGACTTTGTAATTTCAGAATCTGCACTCATATCCAATAGTTTCGTCTTTATAGCGTCTGCACTAATGTTCATCCCCGAGTGCTCAATGGCCATAATCATAGGCGCGTACTTTTCTGGCCATCCGGCCAACAGGAGGGACCCTATCCACTCATCGTTGATTTCAAAGCCTGTGCCCTTTAGCTTTTGTGCCGTATCCACTAACTGTGTCACGTACGCGGTCATTGAGTCGCAACTTTCAAGACGAATGGAGATCAAGCTTCTGAGTAGGCTGATGCGGCGGGTGAAGCCAGTATCGTCGAATAACGACTTCAACTTTTTCCATAAGCTATGCACCGTAGTTTCACTCTTGATGTGTACATATAGTGATGGATCAATGGTCATCACCATCTTAGCTTTAGCCTTCTTGTTATCTTGCGCGCTTAATCCTTCGCTGTTACTGATGTCAATGCCTTCGAGGATGAGGAAATTTTCCACTGCGAACGCCCAATCATCGTAATTGTCCCTTCCCTTGAGCTTTGGGACATTCATAGAATAATTTCCTGCCATTATCACTGTGCTGTACAAAGATCACTAACTATATATTTTTTTTTTTACTTTACGCGGGTCTGGGCCCATTACCTAATGAAACTCGTGAAGCGGTTTAGCAGAGACTGTTTTATTATTCCAAACTTAGGTTGACATATACAATGACAGATGGCGCTAGTGTTACAAATTATTTTTATACTACCATAGACTGTTGTCCGAATTGGAACAATGTTTAATTCAAAATAACATGTTTTTCGTAAATAAGGCACTAAATGGGAGGATAGCACAAAAAAAATGTATCCTTGAAAATAATGCCCACCCTAGGAGTGGTCTGTATGCTAGTAGAGTATTTATATTAAATGAATCTTTTCGTTCCTTAAGAAATCACATAGACGTACTATGTCCACAAAAAAAAGAACGCAACTACATACAACTCCAAAAATGATTCAAAATCAATTTATTTTATTAAACATCATTGACACGGTTAGTTATTAACACAGTAAAATCACAGTTCAAATAAATATTTTGGACCTCTGCATCCATATCTACTTTTTATAATGTTAAAAAGAATTACAATTTTCATATTATTTCGTAAGAAATTTAAGTAATAAGTATTGAACAATTATTTTGTAAAAGTTTATTTAAGCAGGTTCGGAAATTATCGCCGATGCTCACCTGATGCTATATTTATTGTAAGAAATGCATTGTATTTTTCATATGCAAAAACAAATATTTGATTTTAATGTTTCTGTTCTAGCAAACAAAAAACACGTGAAATATAAGAGTAATAACTTAATATAATAATCTTAATATATATAAATTACGTGTCACTGTGTTGTCCTCGATGGACTCCTAAACTACTTCACCGATTTTAATGAAATTTGTACACCGTGTGCAGTTTGACCCAGCTTGAAAGATAGGATACCTTAAATCTCAATTTATTTATCTTATTGCTAATTATTTGTCTATTAATTATTTGTTATATCCAAATACCAGCCACCCGATGCGTAATGGATGACTCATAGTCACACGGCACTAAGATCTAAGAACGCTGACACATGTTTACTACCAGAAACTGCATATTATTGTTTATACTTATATTAGTCGCATGATATTAAATAGTAAACAGTTGTAACCTATATATATAATCTTTAAACATATTGTATTAATCTCAAACGTCTAAAGTACAGGTTAAATTTAGTTTGTAGTAAAGCGAAATACAGTGAATTTTACATGTAAGTATTATCACATAATTTATCATTATATATATTGTTTCAATGCGCTATAATAGCGTGTTTTTCAGTTTTTTTTTCTTCTTTTTATCTATATTTTTTTTTTCAGTCAAATGCCACCGAAGAAATCTAACCTCAACAACGCGAGGAGCACAAAGGCACGACGCAAACGCGTTGAAAGAGCTCATCAGTCGGCAGAACAAATCACAATAAGAAATGCAGCAAATGTAGAGCGTCGTGCACAAGAATGTCAAGAACAGCGTGACGAACGTCTGCGACAGAATATTGCAAGAACAAGAGCGGCACGAGAACGAAACATAGCTACAGCACGAGTACGAGAACGACAGAGGCAGCGGATCAGCCGCTCATTAACACGTGCATCATTTGTTCGTCTTGCTTTCGAATATGCACCAGATATTAACTACTCTGCGCATTCAAAAATTGCTATCGGTGCAATGGATAAAGTATGCCAATATTGTCAGGCATTGAAATTTCGAAATGAAACACCCGGCATGTGCTGCGCATCGGGAAAAGTTGTGCTGTCACCTCTACCCACTCCGCCGGAACCTTTATTATCCCTTCTTGCTGGTGATTCAGATGATTCAAAATTATTTTTGCGTAAGATACGCAAATTTAATTCTTGCTTCCAAATGACGTCATTTGGGGCAACTAAAATTTGCGATCTCGCATCCCATGGACGTAATTTTGAAACTACATTCAAAATACAAGGCCAAGTGTACCATAAAATCGGATCATTGATGCCGATGCCTGATAATGATTCGAAATTTCTCCAAATTTATTTTATGGGCAATTGTGAAGAGCGCGTAAAAACTCGGTGCCAGTATAATTTCATTGAACAAGCAGAGGAAAGAGCAATCGTGATGTTGCTGGAAAATTTTTTAGAAGATCAGAATCAACTAATTCGATTGTTTAAAAGAGTTTCGCCACGATTGCAAAATGACAACTATCAAATCGTCATAAAAGCCGACAAAGTACCATTAGGTGAAAATGCTGGTAGATTCAATGCTCCAACTGTTGACGAGGTTGCTGTTATTATGGTTGGTGATCCAGTTGACAACAGAGCTATAAAAATTACACGGCGAGACAACACTGTCAGTACGATTTCAGATCTTCACCGTTCATATGATGCACTACAATATCCATTAATATTTTGGAAAGGACAGGATGAATATCATATTAGAATCAAACAGTGTGATCCAAATACCGGTAAATTTGACTATTAACTATGTATTTCCTAACTGTATGAACGGATTTTGATTTCTTTTTTCATTTTATTCTTTATTTTTTTAGGCGCTAATGGAAATAAAAAAGTTATTTCTATGAACTACTACGCACACCGATTGATGGTTAGACTAAATCAGGACAACTATATCCTTCGATATCGTCAGCTATTCCATCAGTACATTGTTGATATGTATGCTAAGGTTGAAAGCGAACGCTTGCGATTTCTTTGATATAACCAGGCTAAATTACGATCAGAAGAATACATTCACTTACGAGATGCTGTTGTTGGAAACATCGACGGAAATTTAAACCCCAATGACATCGGTAATGCTTTCATTTTACCTTCAAGCTACATCGGCAGTCCACGGAACATGCAGGAATACATACAAGATGCGATGACTTACATACGTCATTACGGCCGACCGGATTTGTTTATTACATTCACATGTAATCCAAATTGGAAAGAGATACAAACTTTACTATCACCAGGACAACAAGCACTTCATCGTCATGATATAACTGCACGTGTATTTAAACAAAAATTGAAATCCTTAATTGATTTTATTGTTAAATATTCAGTTTTTGGTATCACACGTTGTTGGCTGTATTCGATTGAGTGGCAAAAGCGAGGTTTGCCTCATGCCCACATTTTAATTTGGCTTCAAGATAAAATCCGTCCAGAAGAAATTGATCAAATAATATCAGCCGAAATTCCAGACCCATCAATTGATCAAGAATTATTTGATATTGTTACCAAACACATGATCCACGGGCCGTGCGGTGCTTTCAACATAACGTCACCATGCATGGAAAATGGAAAATGTAAGAAAAATTTCCCAAAGCCGCACACGAATGACACTATCACGGATATTGACGGTTATCCAATGTATCGCCGTAGAAATACTGAGAATGGTGGCCACACATTCACAATACGACTGCCGAATTTTACAAATCAAGTTGAACTTGATAATCAGTGGGTGGTACCATACTCACCATTACTTTCAAAAACTTATCAGGCTCATATCAATGTTGAGCTTTGCAGTTCTGTAAAATCTATTAAGTACATTTGTAAATATGTAAATAAAGGCAATGATTTAGCTATATTTGAAGTACAGAATGTAAATAAAAATGACGAAATAGTACGATACCAAATGGGTAGGTACATTAGCAGCAACGAAGCTATTTGGCATATTCTTAGCTTTCCCATACACGAAAGAGACCCTTCTGTCCAGCATCTAGCAATACATCTTGAAAACGGTCAACGTGTATACTTTACTGAAGGAAATGTTCTCCAAAGAGCGCTTGAGGCTCCAAAAACGACACTAACTGAATTTTTTACATTGTGTCAACAATCTGATATTTTTGGCCAATTCGCAAAAACATTGAAATATAGTGATGTTCCGCGTTATTTCACATGGAACAAATCCGGTAAAAAATAGGAACCACGAAAGCAAGGAAAACCACATCCTTCCATCACAGGCATATTCAAAGCTAAGACATTGGGGCGACTTTACACGGTACATCCAAAGCAAAGCGAGTGCTTCTATTTACGTTTGTAATTGGTGAATGTTCCCGGACCAACGTCTTTTGAATTTCTGCGAACGGTAATGGTCGAGTATTCAATACATACAAAGATGCATGTCGTGAACTGCAATTGCTAGAAGATGATAACCATTGGGACTTAACGCTTGCTGATGCTGCGTTAACATCAACGCCCAATAATATTCGTCAGCTGTTTGCAATTATTTTGACGACATGTTATCCATCGCAAGCACAAACTTTGTGGGAAAAATATAAAAATTGTATGACAGAAGACATATTGCACCGAATTAGACAAACAGATCAATACCAAAACATAGATTATACGCCAGAGATGTATAATGAAGCGTTACTGTTAATCGAGGATTTATGTGTTTTAATTTCAAATTTACCACTTAATCATTATGGTATGCCATCACCTGATCGCCCAGCCATGGATTTAGTCAACACCGATTTACAACGAGAAAAACAATTTGACCAAGGTAATTTAGCAACAATTATCGCGAAGAGCGAGCCATTACTGACAGCAGAACAAAAAATTATTTATGATCGGATTATGCTGGCTGTTGCTGCTGAACAAGGCGGTTTTTTTTTCTTGGACGCACCAGGTGGAACCGGTAAGACATTTTTAATATCGTTGATTCTTGCCAAAATACGGTCACAACAGAAAATTGCATTGGCAGTTGCATCGTCAGGCATAGCGGCTACTTTGCTAGATGGTGGACGAACGGCACATTCAACATTCAAGCTGCCATTGGACATTCATCATAAACCAAATGCAATATGTATCATAAAAAAAAATAGTGGAATAGCTGCAGTGTTGCGGAAGAGTTCAATTATAATTTGGGATGAGTGCACAATGGCTCACAAATATTCACTCGAAGCATTGCATAGAACTATGCAAGATTTAAACGGCAATGATAAACTTTTCGGTGGTGCTCTTTTACTTTTGTCTGGTGATTTCCGCCAGACCCTACCAGTTATACCTCGCTCCACTTTCACGGATGAAATTAATGCATGTTTGAAACAATCATTCTTATGGCGAAATGTTGAAACACTTCCATTGACCATAAACATGCGCGTACGATTGCAAAATGATCCATCAGCACAAATATTTTCCGAACAATTACTAGATATTGGGAACGGTAAAATAGAACTGCAACCAAATACGCAATGCATTAAACTGCCAGACAATTTCTGCACTGTTTTCCAGGGAAAAAATGAATTGATTCAGAGTATTTTTCCGGATATACAGAGTAATTACTTAAATCATAACTGGCTCAGTCATCGGGCTATTTTGGCAGCCAAAAATGTTGATGTTGACGAAATTAACTTCCAGATACAACAGTTGTTACCAGGCAATCTGATGTCGTTGTTAATGAAAATGATAGTGTAAATTTTCCAATTGAATTTTTAAATTCACTAGATATACCTGGAATGCCACCACATAATCTTCGATTAAAGATTGGTTCACCTATTATTCTCCTGCGTAATTTGAATCCACCTCAATTATGCAACGGTACGCGTTTGGTCATCAAAAAGATCACCGGAAATATTATTGAAGCAACTATTTTAAGTGGAAAGTTTAAAGGGAAAGTGGTCCTATTGCCACGTATTCCAATGATACCGTCAGATTCTACCATACCCTTTAGAAGATTACAGTTTCCAATTCGTTTAGCTTTTGCCATGTCTATAAATAAGTCTCAAGGCCAAACAATGTCCATTTGTGGTTTACATTTGGAAAATCCATGTTTTTCTGATGGGCAGCTATATGTTGCATGTTCACGTGTAGGAAAACCGTCAAACCTATTTGTGTTAGCTAAAGACAGGTTAACCAAAAATATTGTGCACCAATTGGTGCTACATTAAATTGAAATTGAAAGTATTTATAATTCAGAATAATAAATATTATTGTTGCCACCCTACCTACCTCATTTATAAGTTTGAGTGTTACATGTTATTTACTAAAAACTTCGTAATGTACTCATTTGTTACAAACTTGAATAAAAATGATAATGAATTTTGAATTTAATTCTTTTGTATTGATTTTTGCTTTAAATCAACTATACGAAAATTTTAATGAATTGTGTTTAAAGTCCTTCCCCTTCAAATCCCAAACCAGTAAATTTTTATACCAGCTTTAACGTTTTCGTCTTCGTTCGTAAATAATAATTTCATTGTAATAAGGGGTAACGGTAGTATAAAATCAGTCATGAAGGTCGCCATGTTTTTTTTACAAATGACATCTATGTAAAGAAGCATGGTAGTGCCCATGTCTGATGTTCTCCTACCGTTCCTCTTAAATAGTTTACAACAATGTAATATGCCAAAAACGTTAGCCACAGCAACGCGTGGCCGGGTCAGCTAGTATTCTTATATGTTTGGTACTGAATTTTGTATGGCAGCGCCATTACTTTGGAGAAAGTTCATATTCTGGATTCTAGAATAATTAAGTATATTATTAATAAAAAAAAATTCAAAATTTCCAAATTTTATTTGGGGGCACGGGGGCAGTATTTTCCGAGAGTAAAAATTGTGCTAGAAAGTTGAACTTTTGTATATAGGCTAACCTTGGTAACTTATTTACGAATCGAAAAAAAAAATCCCAAATTTTGAAAAAAAGTTGGTCAAATAACGCATAAATTGAAAATATTTTTTATTTTGATAAAAAAATAATATTTTTTTAGTCAATTTATATGTGTGTATATGTGCGCGAGTTTATTAATTATTTCAATTTAAAAATAGAACAGTTAAATATGAAATTTAATTACGAATTATTTTATTGGATTTAAATGATACACGCCAAAAAGACGTCGCATTGCGACGGGGGTAACCTCAAGTATATTATAATGTCCCAGGTGTATATTTATATTCTTATATGTTTGGTTCGAATTTTGTATGGCATCTCGAAAACGGCTCCAGGGAAGTTTTTAAAAATTTCCTATTTCGTAGAGAAAAAAATTCTAAGACTTTTGGCGTCCTTGGATTTTTCCCTGAACTTCCTGGAAACCCGTAATTTTGGAAAAACTGGAAAAAAAGTGAACCCTTTTTTGCTGTATTATTTTTAATTCGTAAAAGATAGAAAGTTGAAATTTTGCATGAGTATTAAGGTATTCAATTGGACATTTCTCAAAAATTAGAAATTCAAAAAGTGAAAAAGGGGGGGTTGAAGAAATTCGGGGCCCGGTAGGGAACTTTGGAGAAAGTTCATATTCTGGATTCTAGAATAATTAAGTATATTATTAATAAAAAAAAATTCAAACTTCCAAAGTTTTATTTAGGGGCACGGGGGCAGTATTTTCCGAGAGTAAAATTTGTGCCAGAAAGTTGAAATTTTGTATATAGGCTAATCTTGGTAACTTATTTACGAATCGAAAAAAAAAATCCCAAATTTTGAAAAAAAGTTGGTCAAATAACGCATAAATTGAAAATATTTTTTATTTTGTTAAAAATATATTTTTTTTTAGTCAATTTATATGTCATGTATATGTGCGCGAGTTTATTTATTATTTCAATTTAAACATAGAATTAAATATAAAATGTAATTACGAATTATTTTATTGGTTTCAAATCATACAAGCCAAAAAGACTTCGCTTTGCGACGGGGTAAACTTTACTAAAATTTAAATGTTTACATGAAGTTCAAGCAACACACAAAAGACACGTCGCTTGCGACGGGGGTAAAAGCTAGTTCTTATTATAATGTCCCAGGTGTTTGAATCTATTCTTATATGTTTATATGTTTATATGTTTGGTACTGAATTTTGTATGGCAGCACGAAAACGGCTCCGGCGATTTTTTTAAAAATTTCCTATTTCGTAGAGAAAAAAATTCTAAGACTTTTGGCGTCCCCGGATTTTTCCCTGAATTTCCTGGAAACCCGTAATTTTGGAAAAACTGGAAAAAAAGTGATCCCTTTTTTGCTGTATTACTTTTAAGTCGTAAACGATAGAAAGTTAAAATTTTGCATGTGTATTAAGGTATTCAATACTGACATTTCTCAAAAATTAGAAATTCAAAAATTAAAAAAGGGGGGGTTGAAGAAATTCGGGGGCCCGTTAGGGAACTTTGGAGAAAGTTCATATTCTGGATTCTAGAATAACTAAGTATATTATCAATAAAAAAAAAATCAAAATTTAAAAATTTTATTGGGGGGCACGGGGGCAGTATTTGCCGAAAGTAAAAATTGTGCTAGAAAATTGAAACTTTGTATGTAGGCTAACCTTAGTAACTTATTTACGAATCGAAAAAAAAAATCGCAAATTTTAAAAAAAAGTTTGTCAAATAACGCATAAATTGAAAATATTTTTTATTTTGATAAAGAAAATATATTTTTTAGTCAATTTATATGTGTGGCGAGTTTATTTATTATTTCAATTTAAAAATAGAAATAAATATGAAATGTAATTACGAATTATTCTATTGGATTCAAATCATACACGACAAAAGGACGTCGCATTGCGACGGGGGTAAACTCTAGGGATCTTATATTCTTATATGTTTGGTATTAAATTTTGTATGGCAGAGCGAAAACGGCTTCGTCAATGTTTTTGAAAATTGGCTGTTTCGTAGAGAAATTTTTTTTAAGACTTGTGGCGTCCACGGATTTTTCCCTGAATTTCCTGGAAACCCGTAATTTTGGAAAAACTGGAAAAAAGTAAGCCTTTTTTGCTGTATTACTTTTAATTCGTAAAAGATGGAAAGTTGAAATTTTGCATGTGTATTAAGGTATTTTATGCTGACATTTCGCAAAAATTAGAAATTCAAAAATTGAAAAAGGGGGGGTTGAACAAATTCGGGGGCCCGGTAGAAAACTTTGGAGAAAGTTCATATTCTAGATTCTAGAATAATTAAGTGTATTATTAATAAAAGAAAAATTCAAAATTTTATTTGGGGGCACGGGGGGCAGTAATTTCCGAGTGTAAAAATTGTGCTAGAAAGTTGAAATTTTGTATATAGGCTAACCGTGATAACTTATTTACTAATCGAAAAAAAATCCCAAATTTTGAAAAATAGTTGGTCAAATAACGCATGAATTGAAAATATTTTTTATTTTGATATAAAAAATATATTTCCTTAGTCAGTTTGAATGAAAAATTAATTGTTATAATATGTAAAATTAATATAGGACGAATTTATTTATTATTTCAGTTTAAAAATCGAATTATATTTTGACATGAAATTCAAGCCACACACAAAAAACAAACGTCGCTTGCGACGGGGGTAAAAGCTAGTATATTATAATGTCCCAGGTGTATATTTATATGTTTGTTTGTTGCTGAAATTCGTATGGTAGAATGAGAACGGCTCCGTCAATGTTTTGAAAATTTGCTATTTCGTAGAGAAAAAAATTCTAAGACTTTTGGCGTCCCTGAACCATAATTTTAGAAAAACTAAAAAAAAAAATTTTACATTTTGCTCAATAACTTTTAATTCGTAAAAGATAGAAAGTTCAAATTTTGCATGTGTATTAAGGTATTTAATGCTGACATTTCTCAAGAATTAGAAATTCAAAAATTGAAAAAGGGGGGGTTGAAGAAATTCGGGGGCCCGGTAGGGAACTTTGGAGAAAGTTCATATTCTGGATTCTAGAATAATTAAGTATATTATTAATAAAAAAAAAAATCAAAATTTGAAAATTTTATTGGGGGGCACGGGGGCAGTATTTGCCGAGAGTAAAAATTGTGCTAGAAAATTGAAATTTTGTATGTAGGCTAACCTTTGTAACTTATTTACGAATCGAAAAAAAAAATCCCAAATTTTGAAAAAAAGTTGGTCAAATAACGCATAAATTGAAAATATTTTTTATTTTGATAAAAGAAATAATATTTTTTTAGTCAATTTATATGTGTGTATATGTGCGCGAGTTTATTTATTATTTCAATTTAAAAATAGAACAGTTAAATATGAAATTTAATTATGAATTATTTTATTGGATTCAAATGATACACGCCTAAAAGACGTCGCATTGAGACGGGGGTAAACTCGAGTATATTATAATGTCCCAAGTGTATATTTATATTCTTATATGTTTGGTTCGAATTTTGTATGGCATCTTGAAAACGGCTCCCGGGAAGTTTTTAAAAATTTCCTATTTCGTAGAGAAAAAAATTCTAAGACTTTTGGCTTCCCCGGATTTTTCCCTGAATTTTCTGGAAACCCGTAATTTTGGAAAAACTGGAAAAAAGTGATCCCTTTTTTGCTGTATTACTTTTAATTCGTAAAAGATAGAAAGTTGAAATTTTGCATGTGTATTAAGGTATTCAATGCTAACAATTCTCAAAAATTAGAAATTCAAAAAGTGAAAAAGGGGGGTTAAAGAAATTCGGGGGCCCGGTAGGGAACTTTATAGAAAGTTCATATTCTGGATTCTAGAATAAATAAGTATATTATTAATAAAAAAAAAATTCAAAATTTCAAAATTTTATTTGGGGGCACGGGGGGCAGTATTTGCCGAGAGTAAAAATTGTGCTAGAAAGTTGAAATTTTGTATATAGGCTGATATAAAAAATATATTTTCTTAGTTAGTTTGTATAAAAAATTAATTGTTATTATATGTAAAATTAATATAAGACGCGTTTATTTATTATTTCAATTTAAAAATGGAATTAAATTTTGACATGAAATTCAAGCCACACATAAAAAACAGACGTCGCTTGCGACGGGGGCAAAAGCTAGTATCTATATATTGTGCTAAGAACATATTAACCTCACAGTGTTTGATACATATAACCCCCACAGATTCTGTTTTAACATAAAATAATGGCGGGACTTACAAAATTACAGCCACTGTACGATTTCAAAAAACATGAAACATTGGAAAAAATTTAGTGGGTTTAAGTCTAGGGAATATGGAGGCCGTTGTTGTGAAAAAATGAAGCTGAAAAATCCTGTATTTATGGAATGTGTTTATAAGAAAACGGCTTTATGGGATGGTGGCGTGGTGGAGTTTTGTTGGAACGTGCAATGGTTTCTACTGAATTGTTTAAATACCCGAGGTATCCAAGAATCGTTTAAAATCTTTTCACTGTAGATTTGTTGATTTACCTTTTCAATGAAAACGAGCGGTGAACGTCCTGTGGCAGTTACCACGGCCCAAACCGTCAATGATGCAGGCGCATGTTTTCGCAAAGTAATTCGCTGGTATAAATTGTCTTATGAATTGCTTTCTAAGGCCCTCAGCACACGAGTCGACTGATTGCAAACTAGTCGAGTCGTGTTTCGTGACTCTATAAAATTTTTAACAATAGGATTTTAGTCGTACTTATATGTATGTATGTATTTGAATACTTTTGCATAGTATTTGTGCACATCTCTGTTCATGATTTCACCATCAAAAGCATGCAACCAAGCATGTCCTGCGACCAAGAAACACAGTCGCTCAAAACCAGTTTAGTTTCGTTCGTACGGTGTATTTTCTCTCACTCGTATACACGTGCGTTCTCTCACTAACAACACAGTTTCATTCTCATTCGATTCGGGCAAATCGGTTTGCAATCAGTCGACCCATGTGGGAACGGCCTAATCATATATGATCATTTTGTTTGTTTACATATTGTTGAACCGTAAAAATAAATTTCATCACGAAAGACGTGCACACCTTTACTCTTGCTAGGCGAATTGCCTTTCGTGGAGGTGTTAAAGTTTTCACTTCCTGTATTTTGCAGCGCTGCAATTGTAGTTTATTTTTTAATATGCACCCCATGCTACCAGCAGATATATTGATATTTTTCGCCATTTAAACTGTGCTTTGTCGTGGATTTCGTTGAATTTAAGACTTCACCTTTCGAACAGTGGCGTAGCTAGGTAACCAAGGGCACCGGTGCAAAACAGTCTGGACCCCTAACTAAACTGTTTAGGTTTTTCAAGTCAGATATCTACTATATAAAAATAAGTCGGGTTTTCCTTCCTGACGTTATAACTCCAGAACGCACAAACCGATTTCCACGGTTTTGCATTCGTTGGAAAGGTCTCGGGCTCCGTGAGGTTTATAGCAAAGAAAATTCAGGAATTCAGGAAAAATTTTAACAGAAAAGCGGGAAAATCTTTTTTCACATACAGCGCCATCTCTGATACATAGCATAGATACAAACCAATATTTTAAGTAGATGGCGCCGGTGCGTGATACATTGTTTGACAGCTACTTATTGTTCTCTGCTCAGTTAATTTCATGTGACAAACCGGTGTTCACTGTGAAATTGTGAAAAAAAAGTTAAAAAAATAAGTTATTCGTTTCCTAACATTTCAATTGGAAACCATCAAATCAATCACATGTATTGTGCAAATTTTTATTCTCTGCACATTCTGCGCTTAAGTTGCCACTCAATTTGAACACAATTGATACTCCAACATGCAATATTTCCCGATCCAGTGCAATGGGAAAATTGTTGATGCAATGCAACCTCATTGTTTGGGATGAGTGCACAATGGCACATAAGGAATCACTTGAAGCACTTAACTTCACACAAAGTAATTCCCCGTGGAACGCCTGCAGATGAATTAAATGCTTGCCTGAAGGCATCACCTTTAGGAATAACGTAAAAACATTATCACTAACCACTAACATAAGAGTTCAACTTCAAAATGATCAAAGTGCTGCACAATTTTCCAAACAATTGTTAGCTATTGGAAATGGAAAAGTCCCAGTTGATGCGACATCTGGATTAATTACTCTTACCAACGACTTTTGCCGATTTGTAGACTCTCAATTAGCTCATGTTGAAAATGTTTTCCCAAACATTAGTGAGAATTATCAGAATTATGCTTGGTTAAGTCAACGAGAAATTCTTGCCGCAAAGAATAATGATGTACACGCACTGAATTTCACCATTCAATCAAAAATTGCTGGCGATTTGGTGACATACAAATCCGTTGATTCCATAACAAATCCCGATGATGTAGTAAATTATCCAACGGAGTTTTTGAACTCTCTGGAGTTACCAGGATTTCCACCACATAACTTGCAAATTAAAGTTGGTACAGTTATTATGATATTGCGTAATTTCAATCCACCGCGACTTTGCAACGGTACTCGACTTTCGATAAAAAGACTTATGCCGAATTTGATTGAGGCAACCATTATTAACGGAAAGTACGCAGGTAAATATGTATGTATTCCTCGAATACCAATGATTCCGACTGATCTTCCGTTTGACTTCAACCGATTGCAATTTCCAGTTCGCCTTGCATTCGCAATGACAATTAACAAGTCGCAAGGCAAATCGCTTAGTGAAATTTAGAAAATCATTGTTTTTCACATGGGCAGTTATACGTTGCGTGTTCACGAGTTGGGAAACCATCCGCTTTGTTTGTGTTAACGTCAGACCAAAAAACAAAAAATGTGGTTTACCAAAGAGCACTTCAATGAAACGGATAATTTGCGGACACGTATAACGCTTCGATTCAGTATTTACTTTGGATTCACTTTCATTTACTCAGAGAAGTTCAACTAAATAACACTAATCGAAATGAATTCATTACTGTTGTGAAATGAAATAAAATTTTTCCTTTTCAAATATAAAACAAAAAAAAAATCACCAAACGAAATGTTACATAAAACGAAGCCATCTGATGGCGAAACGGAGTTCGCCGGGTTTGCTAGTAAATATATATAAATACTTTAAGGGTACAAAGCTATTAGCTTATCATCAGCTCTTTATCGTGCACTGCATGGCACAGCAAAACTACTTACTACATGTATGTGTATGTGTGTCTTGTGTGATCTTTATGGTAGTGATCGCCTAGGTGAAGAGTTTAGGAATGTATACTTGGATTTATATTATTGATATTAATCAATAAAACAAAGTAAATTAAAAGATGTATGCATGTATGTATGTAAAACATTTATTGTACATAAAACATTAATAGTATATTACACACCGAGGGAAGAAAGTAGGACATTTCAAAGCGTGTAAAACTGACCCCTATCCGAATGCAAGGGTGGCAAACACGCGGACTTGAATATCCTACTTTCTTCACTAGCGAGTATACTATTTTGCACCAAATTATGTGCACTTATGTCACTTCTTCTATCTTATCCAGATCAATTCTTATGATGTTTTAATAGTAGACCAAAGGAAATAAACATCTGCCTTTTCTGTATATTGTTAGCGATATTACGCTCTAAGACTCTAAGTACAATCCTGCAGCCACTTTTGTTTCAGCTTAATCTCAACATAAACAACTTTAGAATGCGTACCTCTGCTTGAGAGAATTACGTAATAGACTTAGACCCTTGCCTGATCCATGCTTCCCCCCTCCCTCATGTTCAGCGATAAATTTGTACACAAGTGATTATGAAATACACTCTCAATTAAAAAAAATTCATTCCTATTTAGAATTTTTGTTATTGTTTATGTTTTTGTTATAAAAGTTTTGTAAGCATTGTCGGGAATAACTATTAACTAAGAGTATTACTTCACTCTGAAACCGTTAAAATATAAATATGAGTTATAAAAGTCCGGGGCCCCCCTGAGCTTGTGGCCGACTCGCCCATACCTAGCTACGCCAGTTCTTTCGAACCATTTCTGACGATGTTGCTATTTTTGGATGTCCTCCTCCATGGCATTTTTTGATGCTATCAGCATCATTGTAACGTCTAATAGCCCGATATATAAATATTTTGTTCACATCTAAATGTCAGAGCTCATTACCAATGGCAGGTTGCAAATTTCCAGCCAAATACGAAGCAATAACACTTGTGTTTGTATCTCGAACCTCACTCACCAACAACCCAGACTATTTGCAGTCACTCTCCATGCACGAGACCATACTTTTCACAGACCTAGAGTCTTAAACCAGGGAGTAGAATTCTCAGCCAGTAGAAATAAACATTGAAGAAAATAACCATAGACAACTTACTACAGTGAATTTAAATTTAACGTCACACCTCCCAATCTTATCCATCATTACTCTCATTTCTTTTTTGGTCTTCGTCATCATCACTATATCATCTGCATATGCTAGCTAGTATATCTTTTTTGTCATTCCCATCACTACCCCTTCAGGCGGTCCCTTTTCAATACATCCTCCAGATCCTCCAAATACAGCGCAAACAACTAATTTGAATCATTGAAGCTCTGAACCTTAGGTCAATAAAATAAGCTTGTGTCCTCATTTTATAATGGTCGATTTTTCAATTGTTAATTGAAGTGTATTGGCGTGTCTATTTTATTAAATACCTAAATGTTGACGGAGATGTAGTAATTAGAAATTTGAAATGTAGTTGTACCGCTAGAAATGGTCGTCCATATTTTTATGACGTGAAACGCATTTTAACGTCACTTTGCGTCTGATATTTGTTGAGTAGGTCAGTGCTGTGGTAATGTTTTGTAGCTGTTGGTAGTGTAAATAATCAAGTCAAATCAAAGAATAATAAGTTTTTATTTTATTTAACCCTGTTACGGCAGACATAATATTGAAATTTGATTGTTCCTTGAAATAGCTGTAAATAATATTTGATATTTTGATATATAAATACATATAGCAGAGATTTATGAACTGTAAGGTTGGCAGCGATTGTGATGTCACATGCAATTGGAATGTGTACAATGTTGATCACTTTAATAATTAAAGGGAAAAAATGATTTTTTTAATTGTTATATCTCTTAACATATAAGAAGTTATTAAAAAATAATTAGACATTTGAAGTTCTAGTTACCAACTTTATCAATATATAGTACAGTTTTATAGAAATTAAGACATAGGACACAAGCCCATTTTTAAGGCACCATGTATTTCAACTATTCTCGATCGTCTTACAGCGTACCACATTTCCATCTTTTACATAAAGGTCTTGTATATCTTTAAGATTTAGAAGCAGTGACATCCAACACATAAAACACCAGTATTAGAAACTTAACTCAACTTATAGGATTCAAATATACAAAATGTCTGTTTTAAATTATTTTATTTAAACTAAATAAATATATTTAGAAACATAATCTTATGGTTAGGGTCCAAACTGCACGGTTCGCATCAGACATATTGTGATAAATTATTGGGAGTAAGAGTAATGCAGCAACCTTCAACATAACTGCTATTATTAGCATTGTCATTAAGGTTGTTCGGTAGAGCAATCTCGAAGACGTCATTTGAATAACCGATCAAAGCTATTGTCACAGTAGAGCCGTGGCAATCGTTCTTATACCTTTCCATCCAATTCCCTTCCGGTTCATACGTTTAATACGATATATCCAATGCGTTGATGCGAACCTTGCGGACTGGTGGACGCTTACATTAAAAAAATAACTACAAAGTTTGATTACAAAAGGCGCGGAATTTGTTTGTCGATTAGACCTCGACATACGTAAAGAGCGGAAATAAAATCTTGCGCGTATTTTGTTATCAAAAACCTCGCACAACAAATTTTATAACATACAATAACAACAAAATAATTTCAGTAATCAAATAGCTGGTGTGCCAGTAGAGCGGCAAAATTTGTAGTGATTAATAAATGAATACGAATTTTTTGGGTAAATGGAAAAAAAAGAAATCGAATTAAATACAAATTTCCAAAGGCTACCGCAAAATTGTTGATATAATTTAACTTATTTTTTGTATCGTTTGCAGTAATAGAAGCAGACGTATATAGTGATCATTCTTGATAACTTTCTTTATCTCAATCAGTAACACCTTATCTCATCTGCATTAAAGGGCAACAGTTTGGCCTAATTTAACTAATTTCTAACAATTATACATTTGATAGAATAATTTATTATAAATCAGCAAAAGAGGTATTATACTATATCCGCCTGCTTTCTATGCCACTTACTGCACAGGAAATGTTAATCGGGTACTTTCCATATACCTTATAAATTGATGAAGAATAATTTGTAATATTATTTAGCCCGTAGCTTTTATCTTTTCGTTTGACTGGCACACCCGTACATAATGTTATATTCTTTATTTTTAAATATATTTAAAATAGAAATTACGATTTCTAATTCATTCTATATAATTGTTTAAAATTGTGGCCTTAGTTATTAGAACTGTTTGTTTTATTACAAACCAACATATCATGTATTTGGATTACGTGAAAATACATATTGACTGTAACTATTTATGAAGAATAAACTTTCTAAAAGTCATACGACCAGTGCTGCGGAGTCGCTAAGAAAAACATCCGACAAGTTCGACCGAATTAAATACTAAAAAAATTAGGGTGTATGCAATATAAAAAGGAAAAATATGATTAAAACTATACGAGATATTGCAGAGAGGTGAAATGTATCACACACAGTAATTGAAAAATACTTCAAATATATTCTGCTCATTAAGAAGCTCCATATTTGCGTTTTGCGTGAATTGAAAGAGATTCACTTAACACAACGAACTAATATTTGCGGTATGCATCTAAAACGGAATGAAAAAATTTCACTAAAGATGAAACATGAACAGGCTGCGATAGCAATACATAAAAGAACATTACCCAAGCGTGATCGAAACGACATCAAAAGCTGAACCGTTGCGAAACAATATCAAGTAGTCAATAGAGCTGTTTCTAAACAAGGAAACGATCATTTTAGATATTCACTGTTAACAACTAATGAAAGTGGGTGAAGTGATCAAAGAAAAGGGGCCAGAATAAACATTTTGCAAATAAATGTCTCTATGCCTCAAAGCACAATGTTGGAGCTTGGTTGTGAAGTGATGTCCCAGATTACCATTTACTTTGAAGTATGCAAGACTCTTTGAGTGGTAACACATTTACTAATGTTCAATTGAACCATTCAATATTATCAATCATTAATTCAAGTTATTCATATGTTTGTTGATAAAAAACATAAGAGCGCGGAATCATAAAGTGGCTAGAAAGGTGGTAAGGAAAGGTCATCCTACAAAATATAAGTGAGAAACCTTTTTTTTGTATAAAACTGACTTTCCCATCAACTTCATGTTTAGTTAAAAAGCTGTACGGCAGCTGGAGACTCAATGCTGAATGCTATAAATTGGTTTAAACTAAGCAAAACCGACAAAGCGACAAAGATATAGCGCATAAGTCTCTACCATTTTCATTAACCTACCAATCGAAGAAAATAAATGAAATTACGAACCTCCATTGTATGCCATTGCCGGTAAAGCTTTTTACTACTAAAAGTCAAGAGAACTTTTTAAAAAAGACGGATTCTCAATCCTAAATAAAACATCGCCAAAGCAACTATGGAACAAATGATAATTTATTAAAATAATGAATGATTATTAAAAATTAATAAGCCAGGAAAATCTTCTAGTTAAGTAAAGTCTTCTAAGTAAGTAACCTTCTATTCATCCTTGCTACGTAGCGTAAGAAGAAGGACTTATAAATTGTATCTATCGATGTAAAATATAACCACCATCTAACGAAAAATCTAACTATAAATAATAGCTAATAATTAGAAGAAAATATTAAGAATTGATTTAATATTGCTGATAGCGAAAAAAAACTTCGTACGAGAGAAGTTTTTGATTTTGTTGAAATGATTACAGTATTTTAATGATAACATCAACTGGTGGACCACAAATGACAAATCTGCAATATTCCAATAGATTATAAGAAAATATTTGAAAGCAAAGAAAGAGTAAAAATCGTATTTGAAGAACTCATAAAATATTTTAGAAAATTCATCGACTCATATGTATCGTTTTAGTGTTAATATTACTCGAAAGATTACAGCATTTATGATGCAACTATGATGACAGCATTTACAATTGAAAAAAAATTAAATTTCCCTTAAAATGCTGTTTTCCATCTACGTAGCAGATATAGAAAAAGTGATAGAAAAAGGACAGGATGGAAAGAACAAGAAAATTTGGACGTTAGGCTACGCAAACGATATTATACTATTGGTGAGAAGTGAATGGGAACTGAAGGATATTATAGATCGGTTTGGGAGGTAATTAGACAAAAAAGGTCGAAAATAAACGGAGAAAAGATAAAAATAAAAATAAAAGAAATATGAGAACTTGAAAGTTTAAAAAAGTGGAGGTTAAAGAAGTAAAAGAGTTCCGATATCTGGCATATATTTTCAAAACAACGCTAAGGAAGCAGGTAACAAGGTGAGAGGTAACTAAAATGCAGAATTAACTATGAGAAGAGTGTGGAGTGCAGGTGAGAAGTTGTTTGGGCGGATATAAAGAAAAGAGGGGGGATGTTTGGTAGGCTCATGCGGGGCATGCTGCTATATAGAGCAGTGATCTGAAGATAGAAATGTGAAATGGGTAATTCGGTTGGATAAATGCACGGATATATGGGTAATGTTCGAATAAAAATGAGCAAGGCAGAGTTTCAGATATTAAGAAAGACACGTGAAATGGTTAGGAAAGCGAGGGGTCGAAAAGGAGGAAGAAGTACTGTGAAGAGAATGGATTGACGACAGTATGAGTCAGAGAGAAGGACCGAAGAAGGCAAAAGTGTGGAAGAGGCGTTAAGAAGCAGAGACAAAGTGATACAACAACAAGAAATGATGACGGATATTGATGAAATTAAATGTAATGAGAGATACACGAGGCTATGTGGGAGGATGATACTAGAATATATCGGAGAAAAAGAGACAAAAAATTTAAGAAGAATTGCAAGATTCATAATGGGAAATGGAAGGAAAAACAACAGGTTCGGGAAAAAGAGTGGAAAGTGGAGACTAATGAGAAGCTAATGAGAGGAGGCAACGAAGGGAAGAGGTGGATAGCGGAAGTACATAGAGGAAGGGAGGAAGTAGAGGAAAAGGGAGAATAGCAGTACGAGAAGCAGAAAAGAAATTTAGGATATCAGAGAAATGACTGCTAAGAAGAGATAAGGAAGGAAGAAGATGGATGGCCGAGCAGATATGGAGAATGTTTAGTTTGTCAATGAAAAGAATATAGAAGAGCTGCGAGATGAGCCAGAGAAAAAAGATTGTGGATGGTGGAGATACAGAGAGGAAGGATGAAAAGAGAGAGAGGAAACGGAGGAGTAACTGGAAGTTTAGAATTGTGAAGTAAGGAGTAGAGAACAGAAAAAGTGACACGACGAGAAAAGGAAGAATGTTATTAGTTCAAGTATAACTAGAATCTAGAATACTTTTAATTCAATTCATTGAAAGGTAATTAATGATTAATTGTGGAAGAATGTAAAGGCTAGCGGCATGCATTAAAAATAAATTTATGATACATATTTCCTTTTAACCATAAATGCGAATGTGGTGAAGAGGAGGCAGATCCTGACTACATGTGGCAATGTAAAAATACAGTAATGGCAAGAAATGGACTTCAAAGGGCGGTGCTATAGACTTCGCAGACGCTTTCTGTTAACACCGCCTTTTTGATTGAGAAATCGAAATTTATGACAGCCGTAGCCATGAATAGATCTTTCTTGTTGTCGGGATATACCGAATATTGAACGACGTGTGAGCAAAGAAATATTGATTAAACACTTTACATGAACTCAAAACTAACTCGCTGTCATTAGACTTTATTAAGTCAAACTGTTTATTGTTTAATATCAAGTCTGCACAAATGAGTGGATAAGTTGAAATTTTGCTCTCTTACTTGAGAACTGCGTTTCTCATTGCTTACATATTTGTACACCAATATTAATTTAAATTTAACTGCAACTTGCCTAAAGATGAAAAATCGATTTTTAAATCGGTGATATAAGATTTTAACCTCAGAATAAAAGTAAATAAACTAAAAATATTCTTAGAGCTTTGTTTTGATATTTTTACGATTTGCTAAGAAGTCTCACATAATCTCGTATCTGCGTCTCAAGATATATGAGTTCAAAGGTCATACAAATCAATTTCTTTGCAAATATCTAGTTTCCAATATGATATAGTTAATTAAAGGTTATTATAAAACATGTAGGCCTAAAGATTCTCTGCGAATTAAATCTTATGAATTTATTCGCATAATTAACCGTTCCTCAGATATACTGCGAAGAGTAGCAGGCGCGCAAATTGTTTTTCTTTTAAAAAATTTTAAGTTAAAAACAACCATTTTTTTTTTAAAAATGTTGTTGTTTGCAACATCATTTATACAATCGCAATTTATACAATTGTGAAAGCCATAATTTTGAATCTTCCATAAAACAGAGAAAAAAGAGAAAATTCAAGTGGCATTTACATCTACTATCTACTAATTAAACTCTTTGACTTGACCCTGTGATTCTGCTACTACAGACCACACACGTGGTTTTTAAAATTTTGAAACTAGTCAGTGGACTAGAACTGAACAATTATATTTAACTTTTTATATATAAATTACTAGATAAGCCACGCTTAGTTGTAATATTCTTTGTAAATAAAAAAAAAAAAAAAACAAATTAAATTCTTTCACTATACCAAATTTTCACGTTCTTATCAGGAAGTGCACTGTTAACTTACATCGTGTCTCTACTAATAAATTCCGTGATTGCATTATCCTGTACAACGATGCACGTCTCTTACTCTACGCGATTTATTCCGGGAACGGCTGATCATACAAAAAGATGCATAAACAGAGAATTTTATCCACTACAACTTTTCTAGTATATCCAAGTGTCATTTCGAGCAAAGAAAACAAGTTTTCTACAAAAAACTGGCTTTTGGTTTGAATATCAAGATTCGGGGACACAGAAATCCATGAGACTTGTTTTTTTGCAGCTCATTATATTTCAGCCCGAGATTTGTTTATTTAATCAATCAAGCAAACATTATCAATCTTATATAATCTCCTTACTGTAGATTCACATAATTATAAATGGAAATGGTCAATTATATCAAAATGTAGTTGATGTACACAAATAAATATGAAACAATTGTATAAACTGCATGCTACCTGTGTCACTTCTAATTAATATTAAACATTCTAATTCTACACTGTTTTCCTTTATTATGCTTAATCGATTTTCAATTTGTTTTAGATGCAAATATCTTTCAATGTAATTATGTTCAATATAAGGTACGGTAACTGATACTGAGCAATATAACTTTTTGAAGAATATCAGAAAATACCTTTCGTTTTACTGCAAGCACTGCTTCTTCTTTACCTCAAATTTTACCTTCGGCTATCATTTCTCTCAGCATCGGTGTTTATTGGTCTTGCTCTCATTGTCTGCTGTGGAGGTTAGGAGAAGCAGTGCTGGCTATTATAAATCGACCATGTATAAGTACGCGTTATCGTTAATTACTATTTTCTCTTTAAAATTAAAATTACTTAAACATTAACAATTCGTTAGTTTACTTAAAGGTGGCAGCGGTTTTAGCGCTTTGTTGAGGCTGTACATGGACCTCTTCTTCTTGAAATCTCCTAGTTCACTTTTAAAACGTCGAATCTCATTTTCTAATTGTTTCTTAATCTGAAATATAGTAAACCTCGAATAACTAACCCATAAAGTGAGCCAAGTTGAAGCTAAAGTAATTATTTAGTAGAAGTGTCACATGCTAGATACTTGTGGGTTGGCAAGAAAGTAATTTTGGTTTTGTTATGTGATATGAAACTTAATCAACCAAAAATATAACATTCCTTTTTTACAAATCAAAAATATAATTCAATTTTGATCGATCGTCTTTTACCATCTTTCTGGAAAAATTTATAATTTCACGCTCATAAGCTCTTAAACACAAAATTAATATGACGATTTTTCTTATCGCCATTTTGCTTTCGATGTGGTTCTTACTGGATCACCAAGCTTACAATACGATCGCTTTAGATTAATATTACATAGACAATTCATTTTTCATCACCAGTGACGAAACGAAACGAAACGTTTTAAAAATGGAACAATAATGGAAAGATGCATATCAGAAATATTGCTAAACACCGAGCTTCTTACAAGTACTAAGTCCAAAACATTTCAAGTGTTTTTAAATTGTTGTATAACTTTAATTAGGTAATCATCAACTTCTCTAGGTCGACCAGAACGTTGATCATATATGCTTGTAAAATCTTTAGAACGGAATGTTCTTTGTCAACTCTGACACGTGCGTGCGGTAAAGCAACCCCACTATGAGTATAGCTCTCACATGTCACGTCTTTATGAGTCTGTTTGTAGAAACCGAAATAACTTTCTTGACAACTTCATTCATATTAGAGATTACCTTATTTTCTGCATTCACTTTTATCTCTACGGCGCACACTCGATGTTGAAGTTCAGAAATATCCTTAACCAGCCGCTGTGCTGCCATTTTAGTATTTGCCTAAAATGTTTTAGGAATATATTAAATAAAACATAGTCAAGTTTTAAAAAGTGACTATTTTAAATTCTATACACTTGTAAATATTCTTTTAAATTTACCATAAATTTTATACAAGAAAAATACTGTAAAATTAATGTCATTGTAAAGTTGAACAATAGTTTGAATGGCCTTGATATGCATAAAATATCGTCAATTTTCTCTTAAAAATATGGCAAATATTTTTAATATAATAATTAAAAAAAAAAAATTAATTATGAATAATGACGGTATTTTAATAACGGATTCTTTAAGCGTTTTAAGAAATTTAATTTCCAATGATTGTAAAGCAAATAATTAGTTACTATCGTACGAAATTAAGAGGTTATTTTGATTTAACACAAGACCACAGATTTGTAGGGAATTAAATTGAAGTCAAATTATGTTAAGATTCTTTAAATTTCGAATTTGAGATAAATTTAAAACTTCCTGCTGATGAAATATTTAGTATAATCAAAAAATTAAACCATAGTTTATGTGAACATAGATGATATAAACAAATATCAGCAGAAACGAAAGGAATATTGGTTGATACATTTAATATTAAGAAAAAGAAAAATGGTTAAAATCGAACGCCACGAAATTGTATTAACTCTAATTAGAACTAAAAACACTAATTAAACATGGAATTTAGATAACATTTTATTTAAATGGATAAGTTAGAAACTTCAAAGATTTAAATTTAATAACAAAGAATTGATGTGATTGGAACTTGCCCAGTGAAAACTAAATGTCTGCTTAATGAATTTGCGAATTATTTAAATTTAAGAGAAGGCTAAAATAGATGTACAAATTATTATATGATGTAAAATTACTATTATAATGTATGCTGGCTAAGATTGTCAATTTCAAAGTAAAATAATACACTATAACTATACATGATATAAATAAACTATAAATATGCATGATTCTTTATTTTTATCTCAATATTTAAATCAGTTTCATGAAACATAATTCCATGACCTATTAACCTAAATTAGATTCGTCAGACGTCATGCTGCCACGGGATTAAATATCAGACGAACACGAATATGGAACAAAGAACATTGCCAATAAAGGGATAGAGAGTTACCAACCTTCTTGGAAGGGCCTGATTTCACCCTTTTATCGAGACAAGGCATGCAATGTCCATGTCCGTGCCTATGACCGCTAGCCAAGCAATGCATGTGCAGATGGTTTATTCCTTCCAAATGACTCTTCGTGTGGTCCACTTGGTGGGACAGATTATTGAACTCTGCTTCCAGACTCTGTCCAGCCAGTCTCAGCGACGTGGCCTGGTCCTTTCTTGTTTTGGTTATATGCTGTTCACGCGTATTCACATTTTCCTTCAACATTCGTAATTTGGTTTTCAGATCTTTAGACCTTTCCTCGCAAAGATGACGTTCACCCAAAACGGAGTTTATCGCATTCAATAATTCTATACCTGCAAAATATGACAACACAACTTACAACCTGACAACTTACTTGATTTGACTTAGCTCTTTTTACAGCCTAGTATACTATAGAATATCTTGCCAAGATAATGGTTTGGATGGTTCTATAAGCAGACAATATATCTGAAAATATGTTCGTTTTCTTAATTTGCAGGCGACTTATTGCAGATGTCTTATTTTTATAATCTAAAGATATTTTATTATCATTATTATTTTAAAAGTATAACAGTTATACTATGGTCGTTATCAGTATGGCTTAAGGTACTATTTATATAAAGGAAATTATTAGGCTTCTATTTTAATAAGAATAGACTATGTTAAGTGTGTAATTAATAAATTGGGGCCAAAATATGAAATAAATATGAGATAAACGGCAGCCACTTTGGTCGATTTTTTTTTATTAATTTGACATTTTTTTTATTTTCAGGCAAAAATTTACCTGTATATTCTTGAGAGAGACAAGTATTTGAGAAAAAGTTGAATAGTCTCCTTTAAGACTGACAGCAGTCTGGGATGCTAGAAAAGATATTTTGCTGCTGTACTTAATCTTTGCATAATTTAATCTGTTTAAGCTCAATTTATTGACAAAAACTTCTTTTTCCTAATTTTTTTAAACTATTTACAATGCTCCGAGTCTTCCAATGAGTAGTCACTGAATTCTTATAAAGCTTCGCCTCAGCCAAAAACGGAATCGTTCTGGTATTATGAAAAAATCTTTAAGATTTGCAGATATTTGCAGGCACTCTTTTAGGTTTTTAGGTTTTAGGTTTTCAATTTATATTTATAACCAAGTTGATAAGCAAAGTATAAAATATTTAAATAAATAAAATGTACGAATATTTACATTAAACTCAATGTAAATATTAAAAATAGACCAAAGGTTAGGTGGCAAAATAACATCAATTTTGTTCCAAATGAAGTTTGTTTTGTTACAAATGAAGTTATGCTACTTCAAGACATTAATACTGAGCTACAGACAATTTTAAAAAAGAAATTACATAATCATATAATTAGGACATTTCTTTGTTGCATTAGTACGATTTCTTTTTAATTTTAAAGTTGGGTATCGCTAGATCCTGAAAATAATACTCTTTACGCCGGTTGCAAATCAATAGAGATGCGCATGCGCGATAAAAAAAATTTAATATGACAGATTTACTAGGCAAAGAATAGGTTTTGTTCTATTTCTTGACGTTTGTTTTTACTGGTGATATTAGTTAAAAAATTGTATTCTAGAGTTAGTTTTATTGTCATTTTTTTATTAAATAGTGGGACATCTTCGAAAAATGAATTTTGAAATAACGACGAAAACAATATTCGAGTTATATGCATTCCAGTGGTATAAGACAAGTTATCTGCATTACATTTTGATCGTTTTGAATGACTATTAATTCAGATAGAGAGTACAATTTTACATACAACTGCATACTCAACTTATATTGATTCTTCGAAAAAGTCTCAGTTGCTTGCTTGACGACGATCTAATTTCAATGGGGAATATGCACACTTTCTATTTTTAAATATTTTTTTAAAGATTTCATCACATTTCTTATTTTTTTCATCAGAATCATTACACCCAGAATAATTTTGAATCAAAGAAATTAAAAAAAATGACAAACTTAAACAGTTTCGGAGCCCTAATTTTGAAATGTTTGAAGATTTTTGTTTTGTTTTATGCTATTTAGGATTTATTATAGTGCCCACTAATAAACAAAAAAAATAAAGATCTATTTCATACAGTTTTTTTTTTTAATTAATTTAGACGGCCCAGTGACCGAAAGAGTTGATGCTTGATGCCAGAGAACTGTGTTTTCGAGTACGATCCTGGGACCAGAGCTATTTTTTCTAGGTTTAACTGTTGTCAAAGTTTAATTGATAATGTGATAGCTCACATCATAAACTTAATAAACAGTGGTGTAGCGCACTTATACGAAGACACGACACATTAAAAATTGCCCACAATAGTAGGAGGTCGTCGGTGATAAGAGGCATCATCGGGAATAGGCTGAGTTTAAATAAATTAATATAAATAGTGTTAATGTACATAGGTCCGCTAGATGGTATAATTTTAATTAACTGAACTCCTCTTTTTTCGGTGTAAACGATGACTTCGGCATTTTGGGACCCTTATCATATGGAGGGTCCTGATCCCTTCCCCGTGCCGCGTTTGCTCTTGCGGTAATAAAATTAATGGGCTCTAAGAATCTGACGTCATGCGACGTGCCTCGCTTACCTCAAAGTGAACCGGTCTGGTATGCTATACTTCAATACCATTTCTCATTAGACTCATATCGGATTATTAGGAGATGTATGGATTGACTAAAACTTGATGTTAATCCTTAATAATATAACATTCTATTAAATTAGAGTGTAACTAGTATAAACAGTTGGATACATATTATGGGTAAAACAAATTGAAATTACTTTGGCTGACAACTAATATCAGCAACTTTAATATCAGCTATTCCTAGTTAAGACTATGTTGATACAAATTAAGGTAAAATTTAGATCTTTCTCATTCCTTCTCAATGTTAAAGTGTGCCTGATTAGAAATAAGTATGCTCTAACAAAAACGATTGTTACGAGATAGTAATACTTTAAAGATATATAGTACGCTTTGACATTAGAAAATTACAAAAATTGACAAATTCATACAGTTTCGGGGCCCAAATTTTAAAATGTTTAAATATTGTTTTTTGTTTTATGCTATTTTTAATTTATTATATTGTCCACTAATAAAGAGTAATAATAAAAACCTATATCACACTGTTCGTTTTTTTTAAAAATAACTTTTAAATGTTGTCTTTTCAGTGTTTTTCTATAGAATAATAAAATTATAAATATCTTGAAAGTGGTGCACTTCTACTTCATAGGTCATTAAATAGCTCTTTTAATAACTAATAACCTCCTTTTCAATTCTTTAAGGGATCACGACATTTTACTAGTAATCCTGTATACAGAAGATACTTTATACAGAAACCTTATTTTCCAATCAACTATTATCGTGAGTAGAGTTACGATAATATACCAAACATGGCTGGAAATTATTCAGAACTTCATGCAAGAATAGAGATAACATGAATTTGGTATTTTTGTCCACTGCACTTTTGTTGAATTTAGTAGGTCAAACCATCATCATTACCAGATGTTAATAATAATAATAATTACTTTTTGATTAATTTAAAGTTATGGCTGTCTATAATAACCAATGAAGTCACTAAATAAAAGCATTCACTGATGTTTTTATTAAATAATACTGATTACTTTCTAAAAGAGACTTAAACTCTGTGAGTCAAAGGATGGTCGAAGATGGCAGCGATTAATTTATTTCATTAAGTGATTATTAAAAAACTTTAAATATTTTAATCAATAGAAAGCTTCTAGGATTGCATCGAGGTCTGTTCAAAAAATAAGGTGAAGGTCAAATTTCGCGGGCTACGTACTACGATTATCAATTTTTTTTATTTTGTTATGTTGGTACACTCGTCTCGAACACATGTTCACAGTTTTAGCTATATAGCACATTTAGTTTGTTTGTGAGAGTTTGTGCTGTCGAAAAACATGGATCAAAGAGTTTGCATTAAATTTTGTGTCAAAAATGAAATCAAGTGCTCCAAAACACTTGAAATGTTGAAAGTGGTATACGGTGAGTCTACTTTAAGTCAAAAAAATGTTTACAAGTGGTACAAGCTTTTCACAGAAGGTTGGGAAGATGTGAATGACGACGCTCGCCCTGGACGCCCCAGCACATCAACAACCGATGAAAATGTTGAGGCAGTGAAGAAAATTGTTATGGAGAATCGTCGAATCACTATTAGAGAAGCTGCTGAGGATGTCGGCATATCGGTTGGCTCATGCCATGCAATTTTTTCGGAAATTTTGGGCATGAAGCGTGTGGCACCGAAGTGCTGAAAAATTTGTGAATTTTGACCAAAAAAATCGTCGCATGAGCATCGCTCAGGAATTGTTGAATGACGTCAACGGCGATCCAGATTTGCTTAAAAGGGTCATAACTGGTGACGAATCATGGGTATATGGTTATGACATCAAAACCAAAGTCCAATCGTCCCAATGGAAGAGCCCAGGAGAGCCAAGGCCAAAAAAGCACGCCAAGTTCGATCAAATGTGAAGGTTTTGCTGACTGTTTTTTTCGATTACCGTGGCGTAGTGCATCAGAAGTTCTTACCACATGGTCGTACGGTCAATAAGGAGTATTATCTTGAAGTTATGCGCCGCTTGCGAGAAGCAATACGGAGAAAACGTCCGGAATTGTGGAAAAACAATTCATGGCTTTTGCATAACGATAATGCACCTGCTCACTCGTCATTGCTTGTTCGTAATTTTTTGGTCAAAAACAACACCGTAATCATGCCTCAGCCACCGTATTCACCAGATTTGGCCCCCTGCGACTTTTTCCTGTTCCCAAGATTGAAGAGACCCATGAAAGGACGGCGTTTTGAGACGATTGAGGAGATACAAACCGAATCGCTGAGAGAGCTCAAGAGCATACCAAAAAGTGCATATCAGAACTGCTTCGAGGATTGGAAAAAACGCTGGCACAAGTGTATTATATCTGAGGGGGACTACTTTAAAGGGGACAAAATTGAAATTGATGAATAAATAAATATTTTTTGAGAAAAATGAAAATTCACCTTATTTTTTGAACAATCTTCACAATTCTGGAGCAACATTCTAAAAATTGTAGCTTTATTTCTATTTCATATGTATTTAATTAAACTGTAACTTTTAATAAATGAACATTACTTACGTTGAGAGTTTACTGCAATCCTTTGGGTTGCCGACTGCATAGGGATGCCCCCGTCCAAACTAAACAGACCGGAGTCATAGTGTGATGGTTCTAACTTCTGTCAATGAAAGCAATGATTAACGACAATCTCATTTTGTGCTGTATGATGCAGGGTTATGTGAACGTGCCATTTTGTTATGTCATAAAAAACTCCGAGTAATTTAATGCCGTCCGCACATGCGTCGAATATGCCCGAACCGAATGAGTATGCAACTGTGTTGTTAGTGAGAGAACGCATGTGTATACGAATGAGAGAACACACGGCACGAACGAAACTAAACTGATTTGAAATTGGTTTTTGAACGTTTTGAGTGACTGCGTTTCTTGGTCGCAGGGCAATTAAGTTGCATACTATTGATGGTGACATGAGCAGAGATGTGCACAAATAATACTCGTATTCAAAAGTATTTAAATAGATATATACATACAAATACCTCATAATATGATACAATAATATCCCCTATTAAGCTATTGTTAAAAATTCTGTAGAGTCACGAAACACGGCTCGACATGGCTCGTTTTTCGTTTTCGTTGGAAACTTCATTTGCGCCTAGTTTCCAACCAGTCGACCCGTGTGCCACCTTTTTGGCGTAGATACTATCATACAGGATGGGTAAATATGTCACCTTAATGACAGTGTCTGCATCAAACGCATCATCGTGTGTATTGTGCCAAAGCAAGAGGGAAAGTGTCTATTACATATAGCTCTACGGTATTTATATCTGTCATGCTAATGTGTAATCATCGGCAGTGTATATCGATGACGTCATTTAGACATCTAATCTCATTTATTTTTTTAACATTTATTTGATTGCAACTTTCAACTGTAATTAGCACTTAACACAATATATTCATTAATAAACATTTACATCTTATAGATACGAGTAAGATAAATAAATAAAATAAAGAGATCAAATTAATTTTATTGATAAAGTCTGCTTATATTTTTCAGGCATGTTACAGCCTTGCATATGCGATGAGTACGAACGCTGTACTGTTAGTGGGCTATTACATTGTTCATATATTGGTTGTGGAACCTCAATTGTTACGGAAGACACGTAGTGGTAGTACATACGCGTTACTTTCTCTTTCACGTTTGATGTCATAAACCTAATGATAGTGATGCGGACTTCTGTACGATTACTTTTACATATCATAACTTCACACCCAATAATTGACACATTGACTCCTCAAATGTTCGTGTTTAATTATGCAACTTTATATTAAACCTTCATTTTATTTCTATTTAAAGTAGTTTGTACACTTGAATTATTAGACAATATTTTTTTTTAATAATAAATGTAAATGTATAGCAATATCTCAATACTGGAGTACTTTTTCCTTATATCGTGATTATTCATTTTTCATATACGTAGACCTTTAGATACAGAGAAATAGTTATTTTTTGTGGTAATTTAAAATAAACAATAAAATTAAAAATAGCGGGCATTCGAACAGGGGGGAGGGAGGAGATGGACCCCACATGTGGGTGTTTTCGTCAATAAAATTACGTGTATAAGAAGCATTTATATTAACGGTAGTCGAATACTGGACACCGTGTAGATACTCCAATCATTTAAGGTGAAAAAATGAGTAAATCTCGGAATGAAAGGAGTTAAACTAAAATTTTCATAAATTTTTATTATGATATTTTATAAGTTTTCTCAAATAACACAAAGAATTTCGTGTATGCAAGTCGTGTTTTTCAAAGAACAGAAGTCACAATCGGTTTTCTGCAGATATCTTTTTCTTATGCTTTAAATTACATTTAGTGTTATTCGAAATTCTCTACAAATTTGATTATAACAATGCTAACAAATCAGGATCAACAAAACAAACAAATGAACACAAACAAAGAAAATTAGGCTTACTAGCAAAAAGTTACCAGGATCTCAAATGTTAAATTATTTTTTAATAACCCACTATATTTTACAAGATATTAACAATTGAAATAGTAATTTTTACCCTTTAATTATTAAAGGGAACCATCGGTATAGAAAATTCCAATACATGTTACATCACATGTAGTAAATTTTGCTTTCCAACAAAATCAATTTTTTTAATTTCCGTTTCCCGAAAAAAATACAAATTTCTCAGACGATTATTCGTTGCACGATTACGTCGAACTGAAGGTACATTACGACTGAATATCAACAAATATTTCAATATTAACAAATCGATAATTAATATGTAACACTCCCAAAGTAAAGTAAATGTAAAGTCCCTAACTTTAAATAAAATGGTAATTCAATAATAAATATTGCCGAAATAGTTATTCTGCTTCAACATTTGTGATATAGCCGCAAATATTGCGAAGGATCAACAAACTTTTATCCTTTGCAGGATAAAGCTGTTTTCTCTATTTAAACTAACCACATTGTTCTATCGACTTTACAGACATCTATAGCATGTCCTTGACAGATTCATGCTATAAATGTAGTACATAAAATTAAAAAATACTAATAGTAGTCAATTAAGCAGAAAAATGACTTCATGTCTTATTATTATTAAAAATTGTCTAGTTCAATAGTGAGACATCTTCGCATTCCAGCGCAATCTGACAAATTATGAGATATGTATTTATGAGAAAAGTAAACTCTTTCATATTTCTGCATTTCAACTCAAATTTTGATTTTCCGGAGATGTCTCACTAATGAACTGGATGATTTTGAAATTATGTTTATTAAAAGTTGTGATAGCTTTAAAACTTAAAACTGAAATAAATATAATAAAGAAGACATAAAAAAAAGATATTTTAATAAAAATTATATCTTTTGTTTTTAATCTTTAACTCGTCTGAAGCAGTCAATAAACAAACAAACTAAAACAATGAACAAAAAAAGATAAATGCGTTGTGCTTAAAATTAAGCCTAATTTAAAAAAATGCAGAACAAGTCAACACATGTTTTACACTTGCTAATGTTCGTTATGCATGCAACGTCTGACAAAGGCAATTACAAAACACTTACGGTATTTTCGAAGCTTCGATTAGGAATCGTGCTTCTATTGCTAAGTAATTTTACCATTTTTATAAAAATACTAGAATAATTCGCACGTAAATGTTGTGACAGACTGAACTGTGACCATATTAACTGAGAATATCACTATACACTATACACTCTACATTCTAGAACTATAAGTACAACTATATATATAAACTAATAGATTCCAATATTTATATTCTTGGTACAAAACAAGTCACAAATTCCACTCGACAATTCGTAAAAATGAATAAGAACCGTGCCAGAGATTCAACATATATCTGTTGGTTTGAGAAATGTACCTAATGTCACTACTTATTTTGTAGACACGTGCCTGGAACGATTGGCCGCTCAAAACTAAGTGTTGTTATCAAGTCGTTGAAATCAATAAGAGCGTTAAAAGCCCACGTCAACGGCAAGTTAGTTTCGCCGGGTCATTAATCATCGTTTTATGAATAGAGTTAAATTATAATGAAGACGGATTTCATGAAAAGTATTCAGATAGGGTCTATTACACACTATACGAGTACATCTGAATACTAAAGAAATATATCCGTATAGTTGACTGTAATAAGAGCAGTGCGGGAATTTCCAGGAAATCAATGTTTGCATCAATGTTTAGCAATTGGAAATTTTCTCGGAAAGAAGCATATTTAAAAAATTTAAAAACATGGAATATTAAATTATTATAATAATATAATAATTAACGGCGAGTATTATGGAAATATTTTCAAGCCTTTACGTTTAAAATCGAAAAGAAACGACCACATTTGGCGGAAGAAAAAGTGACAATTGTTCTGCTTAAACTTGAAAAAATGACTCAAGGGTAATGAACTTGTCAACAATGAAAAAGTCTTCACCGAGAAAACCAATTTTTTTGAGAACTTATGATAGTTAGAATATCATATACGAGTATATATATATATATATATATATATATATATATATATATATATATATATATATATATATATATATATAAACGAATTTTTGTACTTGATTGTACATATATTTAAAACTTTGGATATTACACATCGATGAGCATAGGTCCTATGTAGCTCAGCCACTAAGCTACACTAGGTAGTAGGGCCAGTAGCAGCCTGGTACAGACGAGTCTACATATTTGGGATAATAATAAATTTGTCAGTGTCTGTGTCCTATGACGGCATGACAGTAGGCAGCGGCATTCGGTAGGTAAAACAAAATGATAAAAATATATTGCAATAAACAGGGACAATCGTTCGATATGGAGGTAAACAGGTAAACACGAAGGTGAACTACGTTGTGCTACTTCTTCCCTGATGTCCCCGACCACCGACCACCGATCCCTGACTCCTGACCCCTGATCCCCGGGATACTCGGGATAGGTACAATACTTGTTGAAAACAAACTACTTAAATCGATGCCATTTTCAATGTAAACTTAAACTGTTTTTACTATTATTATGAACAAAAGGCTTCGATAAATATTTTCAATATACATATATTTATATATACTAGCTTTTACCCCCGTCGCAAGCGACGTCTGTTTTTTGTGTGTTGCTTGAATTTGAAAACATTGAATACCTTAATGCACATCCAACATTTAAACTTTCTATCTTTTACGAATTAAAAGTAATACAGCAAAAAAAGGGCTCACTTTTTTTACAGTTTTTCCAAAATTACGGGTTTTTAGGAAAAATCCGGGGACGCCAAAAGTCTTAGAATTTTTTTTCTCTACGAAATTGGCAATTTTCAAAAACATTGACGGAGCCGATTTCGCGGTGCCATACAAAATTTACTACCAAACATATAAGAATATAAAGGCCCTAGAGTTTACTCCCGTCTTTTTGGCGTGTATGATTTGACTCCAATAAAATAATTCGTAATTACATTTCATATTTAACTTTATTTTTAAATTGAAATAATAAATAAACTCGCAGACATATACATTGACACATACAAATTGACCAAAAAAATATATTTTAAAAACTCTAATAAAACTCTATTTTTAAATTGAAATAATAAATTAACTCGCACACATACATATATACACATTGACACATATAAATTGACTAAAAAAATATATGTGTTTTATCAAAATAAAAAATATTTTCAATTTATGCGTTATTTGACCAACTTTTTTTCAAAATTTGGGAATTTTTTTTTCGATTCGTAAATTAGGTACCAAAGTTAGCCTACATAAGAAATTTCAACTTTGTAGCACAATTTTTACTCTCGGCAAATACTGCCCCCGTGCCCCCCAATAAAATTTTGAAATTTTGAATTTTTTTTATTAATAATATACCTAATTATTCTAGAATCCAGAATATGAACTTTCTCCAAAGTTCCCTACCGGGCCCCCGAATTTCTTCAACCCCCCCTTTTTCAATTTTTGAATTTCTAATTTTTGAGAAATGTCATTATTGAATACCTTAATACACATGCAAAATTTCAACTTTATATCTTTTACAAATTAAAAATAATAGAGCAAAAAAGGGCTCACTTTTCTTCCAGTTTTTCCAAAATTACGGGTTTCCAGGAAATTCAGGGAAAGATCCGGGGACGCCAAAAGTCTTAGAATTTTTTTCTCTACGAAATAGGAAATTTTCAAAAAGATCGTGTGAGCCGTTTTCGCGCTGCCATACAAAATTCAGTACCAAACATATAAGATCATAAGAATATAAACATACAGTTGGAACATTATAATATAGGATGTTACTTATATTATATATTATACTAGCTGACCCGGCCACGCGTTGCTGTGGCTAACGTTTTTGGCATATTACATTGTTGTAAACTATTTAAGAGGAACGGTAGGAGAACATCAGACATGGGCACTACCATGCTTCTTTACATAGATGTCATTTGTAAAAAAAACATGGCGACCTTCATGACTGATTTTATACTACCGTTACCCCTTATTACAATGAAATTATTATTTACGAACGAAGACGAAAACGTTAAAGCTGGTATAAAAATTTACTGGTTTGGGATTTGAAGGGGAAGGACTTTAAACACAATTCATTAAAATTTTCGTATAGTTGATTTAAAGCAAAAATCAATACAAAAGAATTAAATTCAAAATTCATTATCATTTTTATTCAAGTTTGTAACAAATGAGTACATTACGAAGTTTTTAGTAAATAACATGTAACACTCAAACTTATAAATGAGGTAGGTAGGGTGGCAACAATAATATTTATTATTCTGAATTATAAATACTTTCAATTTCAATTTAATGTAGCACCAATTGGTGCACAATATTTTTGGTTAACCTGTCTTTAGCTAACACAAATAGGTTTGACGGTTTTCCTACACGTGAACATGCAACATATAGCTGCCCATGAGAAAAACATGGATTTTCCAAATGTAAACCACAAATGGACATTGTTTGGCCTTGAGACTTATTTATAGACATGGCAAAAGCTAAACGAATTGGAAACTGTAATCTTCTAAAGGGTATGGTAGAATCTGACGGTATCATTGGAATACGTGGCAATAGGACCACTTTCCCTTTAAACTTTCCACTTAAAATAGTTGCTTCAATAATATTTCCGGTGATCTTTTTGATGACCAAACGCGTACCGTTGCATAATTGAGGTGGATTCAAATTACGCAGGAGAATAATAGGTGAACCAATCTTTAATCGAAGATTATGTGGTGGCATTCCAGGTATATCTAGTGAATTTAAAAATTCAATTGGAAAATTTACACTATCATTTTCATTAACAACGACATCAGATTGCCTGGTAACAACTGTTGTATCTGGAAGTTAATTTCGTCAACATCAACATTTTTGGCTGCCAAAATAGCCCGATGACTGAGCCAGTTATGATTTAAGTAATTACTCTGTATATCCGGAAAAATACTCTGAATCAATTCATTTTTTCCCTGGAAAACAGTGCAGAAATTGTCTGGCAGTTTAATGCATTGCGTATTTGGTTGCAGTTCTATTTTACCGTTCCCAATATCTAGTAATTGTTCGGAAAATATTTGTGCTGATGGATCATTTTGCAATCGTACGCGCATGTTTATGGTCAATGGAAGTGTTTCAACATTTCGCCATAAGAATGATTGTTTCAAACATGCATTAATTTCATCCGTGAAAGTGGAGCGAGGTATAACTGGTAGGGTCTGGCGGAAATCACCAGACAAAAGTAAAAGAGCACCACCGAAAAGTTTATCATTGCCGTTTAAATCTTGCATAGTTCTATGCAATGCTTCGAGTGAATATTTGTGAGCCATTGTGCACTCATCCCAAATTATAATTGAACTCTTCCGCAACACTGCAGCTATTCCACTATTTTTTTTTATGATACATATTGCATTTGGTTTATGATGAATGTCCAATGGCAGCTTGAATGTTGAATGTGCCGTTCGTCCACCATCTAGCAAAGTAGCCGCTATGCCTGACGATGCAACTGCCAATGCAATTTTCTGTTGTGACCGTATTTTGGCAAGAATCAACGATATTAAAAATGTCTTACCGGTTCCACCTGGTGCGTCCAAGAAAAAAAAACCGCCTTGTTCAGCAGCAACAGCCAGCATAATCCGATCATAAATAATTTTTTGTTCTGCTGTCAGTAATGGCTCGCTCTTCGCGATAATTGTTGCTAAATTACCTTGGTCAAACTGTTTTTCTCGTTGTAAATCGGTGTTGACTAAATCCATGGCTGGGCGATCAGGTGATGGCATACCATAATGATTAAGTGGTAAATTTGAAATTAAAACACATAAATCCTCGATTAACAGTAACGCTTCATTATACATCTCTGGCGTATAATCTATGTTTTGGTATTGATCTGTTTGTCTAATTCGGTGCAATATGTCTTCTGTCATACAATTTTTATATTTTTCTTACAAAGTTTGTGCTTGCGATGGATAACATGTCGTCAAAATAATTGCAAACAGCTGACGAATATTATTGGGCGTTGATGTTAACCCAGCATCAGCAAGCGTTAAGTCCCAATGGTTATCATCTTCTAGCAATTGCAGTTCACGACATGCATCTTTGTATGTATTGAATACTCGACCATTAACCGTTCGCAGAAATTCAAAAGACGTTGGTCCGGGAACATTCACCAATTACAAACGTAAATAGAAGCACTCGCTTTGCTTTGGATGTACCGTGTAAAGTCGCCCCAATGTCTTAGCTTTGAATATGCCTGTGATGGAAGGATGTGGTTTTCCTTGCTTTCGTGGTTCCTATTTTTTACCGGATTTGTTCCATGTGAAATAACGCGGAACATCACTATATTTCAATGTTTTTGCGAATTGGCCAAAAATATCAGATTGTTGACACAATGTAAAAAATTCAGTTAGTGTCGTTTTTGGAGCCTCAAGCGCTCTTTGGAGAACATTTCCTTCAGTAAAGTATACACGTTGACCGTTTTCAAGATGTATTGCTAGATGCTGGACAGAAGGGTCTCTTTCGTGTATGGGAAAGCTAAGAATATGCCAAATAGCTTCGTTGCTGCTAATGTACCTACCCATTTGGTATCGTACTATTTCGTCATTTTTATTTACATTCTGTACTTCAAATATAGCTAAATCATTGCCTTTATTTACATATTTACAAATGTACTTAATAGATTTTACAGAACTGCAAAGCTCAACATTGATATGAGCCTGATAAGTTTTTGAAAGTAATGGTGAGTATGGTACCACCCACTGATTATCAAGTTCAACTTGATTTGTAAAATTCGGCAGTCGTATTGTGAATGTGTGGCCACCATTCTCAGTATTTCTACGGCGATACATTGGATAACCGTCAATATCCGTGATAGTGTCATTCGTGTGCGGCTTTGGGAAATTTTTCTTACATTTTCCATTTTCCATGCATGGTGACGTTATGTTGAAAGCACCGCACGGCCCGTGGATCATGTGTTTGGTAACAATATCAAATAATTCTTGATCAATTGATGGGTCTGGAATTTCGGCTGATATTATTTGATCAATTTCTTCTGGACGGATTTTATCTTGAAGCCAAATTAAAATGTGGGCATGAGGCAAACCTCGCTTTTGCCACTCAATCGAATACAGCCAACAACGTGTGATACCAAAAACTGAATATTTAACAATAAAATCAATTAAGGATTTCAATTTTTGTTTAAATACACGTGCAGTTATATCATGACGATGAAGTGCTTGTTGTCCTGGTGATAGTAAAGTTTGTATCTCTTTCCAATTTGGATTACATGTGAATGTAATAAACAAATCCGGTCGGCCGTAATGACGTATGTAAGTCATCGCATCTTGTATGTATTCCTGCATGTTCCGTGGACTGCCGATGTAGCTTGAAGGTAAAATGAAAGCATTACCGATGTCATTGGGGTTTAAATTTCCGTCGATGTTTCCAACAACAGCATCTCGTAAGTGAATGTATTCTTCTGATCGTAATTTAGCCTGGTTATATCAAAGAAATCGCAAGCGTTCGCTTTCAACCTTAGCATACATATCAACAATGTACTGATGGAATAGCTGACGATATCGAAGGATATAGTTGTCCTGATTTAGTCTAACCATCAATCGGTGTGCGTAGTAGTTCATAGAAATAACTTTTTTATTTCCATTAGCGCCTAAAAAAATAAAGAATAAAATGAAAAAAGAAATCAAAATCCGTTCATACAGTTAGGAAATACATAGTTAATAGTCAAATTTACCGGTATTTGGATCACACTGTTTGATTCTAATATGATATTCATCCTGTCCTTTCCAAAATATTAATGGATATTGTAGTGCATCATATGAACGGTGAAGATCTGAAATCGTACTGACAGTGTTGTCTCGCCGTGTAATTTTTATAGCTCTGTTGTCAACTGGATCACCAACCATAATAACAGCAACCTCGTCAACAGTTGGAGCATTGAATCTACCAGCATTTTCACCTAATGGTACTTTGTCGGCTTTTATGACGATTTGATAGTTGTCATTTTGCAATCGTGGCGAAACTCTTTTAAACAATCGAATTAGTTGATTCTGATCTTCTAAAAAATTTTCCAGCAACATCACGATTGCTCTTTCCTCTGCTTGTTCAATGAAATTATACTGGCACCGAGTTTTTACGCGCTCTTCACAATTGCCCATAAAATAAATTTGGAGAAATTTCGAATCATTATCAGGCATCGGCATCAATGATCCGATTTTATGGTACACTTGGCCTTGTATTTTGAATGTAGTTTCAAAATTACGTCCATGGGATGCGAGATCGCAAATTTTAGTTGCCCCAAATGACGTCATTTGGAAGCAAGAATTAAATTTGCGTATCTTACGCAAAAATAATTTTGAATCATCTGAATCACCAGCAAGAAGGGATAATAAAGGTTCCGGCGGAGTGGGTAGAGGTGACAGCACAACTTTTCCCGATGCGCAGCACATGCCGGGTGTTTCATTTCGAAATTTCAATGCCTGACAATATTGGCATACTTTATCCATTGCACCGATAGCAATTTTTGAATGCGCAGAGTAGTTAATATCTGGTGCATATTCGAAAGCAAGACGAACAAATGATGCACGTGTTAATGAGCGGCTGATCCGCTGCCTCTGTCGTTCTCGTACTCGTGCTGTAGCTATGTTTCGTTCTCGTGCCGCTCTTGTTCTTGCAATATTCTGTCGCAGACGTTCGTCACGCTGTTCTTGACATTCTTGTGCACGACGCTCTACATTTGCTGCATTTCTTATTGTGATTTGTTCTGCCGACTGATGAGCTCTTTCAACGAGTTTGCGTCGTGCCTTTGTGCTCCTCGCGTTGTTGAGGTTAGATTTCTTCGGTGGCATTTGACTGAAAAAAAAAATATAGAAAAAAAGAAGAAAAAAAAACTGAAAAACACGCTATTATAGCGCATTGAAACAATATATATAATGATAAATTATGTGATAATACTTACATGTAAAATTCACTGTATTTCGCTTTACTACAAACTAAATTTAACCTGTACTTTAGACGTTTGAGATTAATACAATATGTTTAAAGATTATATATATAGGTTACAACTGTTTACTATTTAATATCATGCGACTAATATAAGTATAAACAATAATATGCAGTTTCTGGTAGTAAACATGTGTCAGCGTTCTTAGATCTTAGTGCCGTGTGACTATGAGTCATCCATTACGCATCGGGTGGCTGGTATTTGGATATAACAAATAATTAATAGACAAATAATTAGCAATAAGATAAATAAATTGAGATTTAAGGTATCCTATCTTTCAAGCTGGGTCAAACTGCACACGGTGTACAAATTTCATTAAAATCGGTGAAGTAGTTTAGGAGTCCATCGAGGACAACACAGTGACACGTAATTTATATATATTAAGATAAGATCATAAGAATATAAACAAACACCTGGGACATTATAATATATGATGATCATATATTTAATCACATAACCACAGGTCTAACAGTACATGAATAATATTTATTAAAAGAACTTATCTTATTTAAGACTATAGGGATTGAGAAAGAACTGTAGAGGCAGCACTACTGCTGAAAGTGGAGCGCTCTGGTGTTATAAATGTAAAGGATAGTGATGTAAACAGCGTAGAAATAGTATTAATTGAAATAAATAATGCAAAAAATAATTAAATTCGGGTTCTTGATAATCTTGAACCTTGATAATCAGATTTAATAGGATCTGGAGTAATTGGATCACAACCAACATCTTCAACATTCTTTCGTAAAAGCGGCAAATTAACATCACACATTTTTTCGGCTGTCCTTTTAATTGGAATGTTTACTTGCACTTCTGCAGTAGTTACACCATCACGGGAATGTATGTTACAAAAAAAATACTTATGTTCATCTAAAACACTTTCATTAACAATTTCATCAGTTTGACATGTTATACTACGAGTTGTTTTTTGTGGAGTAGCATCAGAAGCATAATGATCTTCAACGCTCTGTGTTTCAATATCTACATAATTATCCTCTTGAATTTCAATTTCATTATTATTATTATTATTATTATTAATGATATTCATTTCACTTCGTACATTCCGTTGCCGTAATCGTTCGAAACGTTCAAATGACTGAGTGGATTTTTTGGTATTTACTTTACCAGAAAAAATTGTTGGTGTGTATGAAGGATGCCGAGGATGTTCTGACTTTTGATTATTCACAAAATGATCACTACAAATGCGTGTATTTTTAGTTGGTTCCCAATCCTTTGGATATTTTCTGAAACACAAATTTTTTAAATTTTACTTTTACTTATTACTATTTTATTTATTTCATAAAATAATTATTATATAGTTTAATATTCTATTTTATAATACTTAGCTTTTCAAATTTGATTGTGATTAATTAAATTTTTTTATTAAAATAATTTACTTACACATAGTTTTTCACTGCATTTATCCATTGTTGACGTTTAAGGGTTATCCATTCTGAATTCAGAGTACTCGCAGGGAAACGATAAAATTTCACACTTGTATTTTGGTTTTTGTTTTTATATGGCATATTGAAACAGCCACGGATACAGCACGATACTTTTGAAGAAGACATTACTTAAAATTATTTCGATTAGATTAAAAAAATTATTAATTTAACAAATTCGTTATTGTTTTGTATACCACTTGCCACCACTTTGCTTTACATTTTTCTCGGCAGTTGGCGTCAAGGTCATCTTTCTCAATCCCTATATCTTAACTTATAACATGTGTAGCGCGTGTATCTATAATGAGTAATATTATTATGCAGTTATAGTAATGGCGTCGATAGCGGCTCTTCTGACGGTTAGAATCTTCTACTTATTTGTTGTACGTTACGGGCACTGGGATGCGCTCTTTGGCCTATAGTTGGAACTTGTAGCAGGGCTGCCACAAATCAACATATTCCTTGACGTTTATTATGACAGTACAAGTGAGTACAAGAACCAACTGTAACAAGTGACATTTCTTGTTTTGTATTATTTATATTTTACATAAAACGGAGCTGCTAATTTTTTTATGTAACTTAATTAATATATCAGGTATTTTCCTTTCGCGATTACTCGTTTTTGTTTCTATATTTCTGTATATGTAGATATATATCTAACTTTATCGTAATTATTCAATATTGGAATAAAAGTTAAAGGTTTAAACTGAATTGATTTACCACTTACATATATCTGAATAAATCTACATTATTCTCAGAAATTTGTTTAATGCTAATCTTCCAGTTTTTGTAATTTTGATAAATCTTTACTTCTAATAAATTAAAGTAGATTTGAAAAGTTAATGTTTTTCTAATATATATCAAAAAATGAAAATTGAACTTTATATATCTATCACTTAACTTTTGGAAGTTTACAATTTTAATAACTAGAATAACAACATTTTAATATAACAGAGATGACAGATCACTAATTTTGATAATATTGTGGCAAAAAAAGTAAACAATTGAATACTTGAGATTCTGATAATCAACTTTATTAATATGTAGTATATAGAATATAGTTTATGGTTATAGTTTCTTTCATATATTGAAATTAATACCATGATACTATTTTACACTGCCAATATCGATAAACTGAAATTTTTCATGTAAAGCTGTGCATGCAGAAATTAGCATTACCTCATTTGTGTTAGTGCTAAGTGCCTTTAAAGCATCAGTGGAACGTCGCTTGAACTGCTATTATTAATTAAATATCTATTTATTCGAAATATTCTGTTTGCTTTCAGTAAATTACTAATTTTCTACATGAAAATGTCGGCGGAAAACTCTCACCAAATAAAAGTAGATACGCTAAATGAAGACCCGAAAATTGAAAACATGAAAATAGAAGTAGGAGAAGAAACTGCTATTAAAGCAGAAACATCAAGTTTTAAATTAGAAACGATAATCAAAAAAGAAATTGTCGAAAGTTCAGGTGCTGAAGCAGATTGGTCAAATAATTCAACTGTTATGATTTGTGACTATTGTGGTGATATATGTCTGGACTCTTGTACAATGAAAGAGCACTTAATAAATGATTGTCATAGAACCGGAAAAACGACACATTGGTTAGAAGGAAACCTAAATGGAAGCTGTGTCTTAAAAGCACAAGGGATCGATCAATCGGGAAAAGAAATATTAGATTCTAATCAAAAATGTTATATCTGTGAAGTGTGTGATAAGTCATTTGGGAAAGCGACTTCATTGAAAAGACATTTACAAATACACAGGAAATTATTTTCGTGTACTGAGTGTAATAAGTCCTACATCAATAGCTCCAGTTTAGCGATTCATAAACGAAGCCATACCGGTGAACGTCCGTTTTTCTGTGACATTTGTAATAAATCTTTTAGAGATTCGAGTTATTTGAAACAACATAAATATACCCACTTAGCCGTTAAACCGTATCCTTGTGACATTTGTAATAAATCATTTGTAAGATCAACTGATTTTATTTATCACAAAAATACGCATTTAAATGTGAAACCGTTTTCTTGTGACATTTGTGGTAAATCATTTTCAGGTTTGAAAAATTTAAAACGACATAAAAACACGCACATAACCGTTAAATCGTTTTCTTGTGACATTTGTAATAAATCTTTCAGAGATTCGGGTTCTTTAAAACAACATATTACTACGCACTTAAATATTAAACCGTTTATTTCTTGCGATACATGTAATAAATCATTTGCAAGTTTAAATAAGCTAAAGCGACATAAAAATAGTCATTCAGTAAATAAACCGTTTTCATGTGATACATGTAGTAAATCATTTGCAAGTTTGATTAGTTTGAAACTACATGAAAATAATCATTTAGATATTAAGCCATTTCCTTGTGATACTTGTAGTAAGTCATTCTCAAGTTTACCTAGTTTGAAACTACATAAAAATTACCATTTAGATATCAAACCGTTTTCTTGCGACATTTGTAATAAATCATTTGCAAGTTTAACTGTTTTTAATTATCACAAAAATACGCATTTAAAGATTAAACCATTTTGTTGTGATGTTTGTAGTAAGTCATTTGCGGCTTTAATAAATTTGCAACGACATAAAAATACCCATTTAAGCATTAAACCGTTTTCTTGTGACGTTTGTAGTAAATCCTTTGCAACTCCGAGTAGTTTAAAACTACATAAAAACAATCATTTAGATGTTAAACCGTTTTCTTGTGACATTTGTAATAAATCATTTGCGAGATTGAGTATATTGAAACGACATAAAACTAGTCATTGATATTTAACCTTTTTTTTTTTTCATCAATTCAATTGTTTTAAAATAATAATACTAAGGAGTCGGTACTCATTTGTAATAAATCGTTTGTATGTTTAAGTTATTTGGAAAAATAAAGGCATTCTCTTTAAGCATTGTAATTGCTTTTGTTACGAGTCTTGATTGATTTTCAACAGTAAGTCCTATCGAAATTTCTCATAACAACTAGAAAGTATTAAAACCGCAAATTGAGTGTCCCATTAATAAATGGGAGAAATTTCGATTGAATTTAATTGTATCATTTTGGATAAAGAAGCCGCTATATAAATGTTTCAAGGTGGTTCACTAATAAAACCACTTTTCTACTGTTAATATAAGCGACCTTCTATAATGGACGTCTAAATGTCGTCATTTATATAAAACTGTACTTTATTATAATAAACCTAACTGCTAGAAACTCAAATGTCAATTATTTTTTAATAGTTTCCTTTATTTTATGAAATTTTAATACCACTGCAGGGTACATCATCTCTTTTATACAACAGAGAAGCATAGCATAGAAGAGTGATACTACTAATATCTGAGTCTGGATCTGGATCTGGATTTACTACTAATATCTGGGTCTTGTATCCCGTCCAGATTAATGTGATTGCTGTGAAGAAAGAAACATCCCCTGGATTTTTCCAACTAGAGAGCACACACCACAATGCGAAAATCTGTAGCTTCATCCATACTTATTTATTTTTATGTTCAAAAATTGTTTCAATTTTTTACCTCAGTTTTATAAATTCAATTTTACTTTTAATTTAAAAAATATATATTTTATGATTAAAATAAAATAAAAATTTTTGCTAAAGGTATTAATCATTTCTAACAATGCTATTGGAAATTAGTAATCAACAGTTTTTTTTTTTTCAAGAATTTTTACATTTTATACTAATTAGTTGGTCCGGAACAATTTTGCACATTATGCGAGAGCAGAGCTTTTTAAAGTGCTTAACTGTGTGAGGCACTGCTGTAGTTGGAAATTTAATGCTGAATATGATGTTGCATTATGTGATTTAGACTTATTACTTTTGTGACGTCATACGCAGAATTAACAAAAGCTGCAAAACTGATATTCAAATTTTAAATAATTATAATTATTTAATTTATGGAATATTTAAATAAATAGAAACGCCAATATATATACATATATATATATTTATATGTTATATTTCAATCAAAAATTAAACGACTTCTAAAGAATAAGTTCACAAACCCATTACAAAATTTACCTTGACCATAATACCTTGACCAGCTGTGAAGTATTAATAATTAAAGTAAACATATTTATGATGCAAGGGTGTATAAGGTATAAAAAGGGGATTGTTTTTTAGTTTTACTTGCACAGTGTTAGAAAATTGAAACAACACATTTAAATGCTCACGAACTTTTGTAAAACACTAAATGCACCTAGTGTATTATTTCAGTTCGGCAACAATCCACCTAAACGTATTATACATATGATTCGCCAGTAGATGAATGCTGATCGGTGAGAGAAATAGTTAATATTGCTATTTCCCTATTTTTTTAGTTTACGAAGGCAGTTTGAAAAGCCAGTGTCTCTTTAAGTTTCCCGCACAGTAACTTTAAATGCAACAATGCTCCCGTAAACTGCTATTAATAGACTACTGTCAAAACAGAACTTCATGAATTTTATCGAAAATGGAAATAAGTGAATTTCGTGTGTTGACTTCCTACAAACAATTTGTCGTATCTTAGCAATCTCGTATCAGAGAGCAGTTAGACAGTAGTCGCACACTGTTCGTTAGAACATATGTGGTAGTACTGGGTAGTACCACGACTTGCACTTCGGCAAACCTCGTTTGGAAAGTATTAGGAAGGCAATCAGAGGGGGTACGGAGCGCTGCGGCCGGTGCAAACATGCTGTCCAAAGCTTCATGTAATGTCACATTAATGTCTAATAGGATTCCAATCACCATTCAGAGTGATACGATTGTAACCATCCGACGCCACTGGTCTATCAGGAGGATAAATTAAACTATAACCGTCCAAAGTCGTTGCGTCCAAACTTAATTAGAAAAATGTATAGTCGGAAGAAAGTTTAGAGTTTAAGTAAATTAGTTGGTAATAAAATAAATACCATTGAGTAGTTAATATTAGGATAAATAAAAAAGAAGATTAGAATAAGTAAATATTTGAACTTTGAGGAGCAAGGTCCAACTCTGGTCGTAATAAAACAAATATTGAAAGAAATGTAATAGTAATTAAGACAGTTGACATTAGAAAGTATTAACAAAGAAAACATGATAACTCATCTATTTACCAGTTCTTAGTCATTCCGATACAACTACAACAGACTCATTAAGTAACTATTGTCACCACTCAAATAGAAGAAGCATAAAGGTCACAAATGAGGGACGCCCACAGAAGTGCGAGAAGGAAATAGATATTGGGGAAAAGGGGCGGTTTACGAAACGGAATAAAAAGGCAAGAAGTCACGGAAGACGGGAGAGTACAATTTGGAAAGCCGCAAGACGAACTAGTGGGCCGCAAACTAAGTGATCAGAATTTTGAGTGTGAAGTTGAAGTAAATAACCTAAGCGGAGTAACAATACTTTCGGTGTTTAATTGAGTGTTCAAGTCGTTAAGAACCAGAGTTTGGAAGAAAGTGACCAAAGTCTTATACAAACATTACTAAGCAGGCAACCATAGCAGAGACACCAGTGACAAGAAAAGGCTGGTAATAAAAACTATTTGAGCAAACCTTGAACTTGTTAAAAAACGAGATCCCCTCACTTCGTAACGCACTAGGGGGGGGGGGGGGGGGTTCACACGATTCGCATCTAATTGGATTCCGATTAAAATTGTTTGTAGGGTTGAGCATTATTTTTTTCGTAAAAAGACCATCACCGAAACCAATGGCAACCTTGATGAATACTACGTGGACTCTACACCATTAACTTCAATGGTAAAAAAGTGGCTTACTGATTTCCGTTGTTGTCGTACCAGCACAAGTGACGCCGGACGTTCAGATCACCCAAAAGAGGTCGTCACGCTATAAAATCTATGAAACCCAGTAAACAATTTGGTGAAGTGCCCTATTTGGTGAAGTTCGAGTCACTCGTACAATTCTATTCTAACGCTATACAAGTTCTCTACCTGTCACAGATTTTGAGTTAGTTTTTCATAATAATATTCTTTTTTTTTCCAACATCATTCATTAAGTATTTCTGTTTCTTTCCCACATGGATATATTTTTTTTAACTTCACTTTCATCTCATTTATTCCAAAGTGAGAGAGAAACGAGATGCGTTAGACAAGTAAAATATATTTTTCACCGTTACACTTGTATACTTGTATAATATTTCGTTCAGTACAGATGTTTAAAGTATATGCTATCCTTTTTCAACAAATATTTCTTTAATGATAATAGACAGACGCTATCTCCCTCAATCCACGAATAGAATGTATATAAACGAAGGTAGTACCTAGCGATGGTAAGACAGAGGTTTTAAACCTAACGCAGACCTGCCGATCGTGGATTTTTGAATCACCAAACCAATGTAAAAAACTAATATAACGAGTATTGTTGAAGATGAATAATATTCATTAAAAAAATCACGATCCGTACTAAAGATTATATCTATTTATTTCTTTATTTAAATATTTATATTTTGCAGACTTTAAAAAGTAGAATTCCATTAGGTTTTATACCCCTGCCATCCTTGCTAGTGTAAAGTTTATGACTTATACGATGCTAAGACAGAGGTTTTAAACCTAACGCAGACCTGCCGATCGTGGATTTTTGAATCACCAAAACAATGTAAAAAACTAATATAACGAGTATTGTTGAAGATGAATAATATTCATTAAAAAAATTACGATCCATACTAAAGATTACATGTATTTATTTCTTCATTTAAATATTTATATTTTGCAGACTCTAAAAAGTAGAATTCAATTAAGTTTTATACCCCTGCTAGTTTCAAGTTTATAACTCCGGTCATAAATCATAAACCGACTCCGCTTTTAATTCAGTAGTGAACCGTCGTTGCAATGTCTGTAGCTCATAAAAAGGGCCTTTCCTATGAACGACTGAATAGAAAACGAACACGTTCCAGACAAAAAATTCATGATATGTAATAGAAATTAAGTAGAATTTACTCCAAATTGTTTACTGGGAATGATACTGGATGATCAGAGAATTAAATTGCGTGAGGTGGCTGAGGTTAAAGGTACTTTAACTGGGCAGGTGCGATGAGTGTGTAGTCACCACGTAGAATCCATAAACTGCTACCCCATCCGGCAGATTCTCCAGATTGACACTGTGACTTTCCTGTTTCCAAACCTGAAGAAAAGGCTGAGCGGTAAGAGATTTGGGTTCAACAAAGAGATCATCACTGAAACCATCGCCTATTTTGAGGATCTTAAGAGAACCTATTATTTGGAAGAAATAAAAATATTGGAAAAAATCTGGACAAAATCGTGTATCGAACTTAAAGGATACTATGTTGATAAATATAGCGCTTTTTGCCAAAGAATATCTTTTATTGAGAAATTAAGCGGTTTTTTAAAAAAGAAGAGTCACTGAATTATCAAACCCCCGTCGTATTTGTGTTAAGTAAATATTTAAATGTTTCAATATGTTAAAATGTCACTAGCCGTCACTTAATGAAACCGGCGCTCGGTTATTGTCAATTAAATCAGTTGGAAAGATAATTTTAGCACTTAAAACAATCAAATCTTTAGCGGGTAGCGGTTTAAGTCAAAGGGCATTCCACGGGAAATTTAAATCAACCGGGCAAATGATAACAGTAAAACACACACTTGTTTAATAACATATATATATATATATATATTTAAAGCGATATAAACTTGAAGAGTATTTACACTACACACACAGAATCAGTACTTGATTTACTTAATTACACATATAAAACCATCAAATTTATAAAGGAATAATAATCACAGGTTGCGATCTGGCACTACTATGTAAAAGTCGCGAATCGGATGTAATGGTTTAACGAAAAATCGCGGTATTTGATAAACGTGATGTGACACTCAGGAATTCGGTACCTGATAATCGACAAACTTCTATATTGGTTGAAAACGAAACTAGACTTATAGTATAACTGTCGCGAATTAATATTATTGGTATAATTATCGCAATATTGTATAAAAACGTGTTGGTAAGCCACGCGACGATCAGGAGTTCAGTACCTGATAATCGACAAGCTTCCAGATGTAGATCGGTTGATTTTCAAAATCAGACTCCCGCTAAAATCTAATTTGGCGACATATTTCGTTCTTAATTAGTATGAGTGAATCCGCAAGAGACGCTATATCGCCATCTCATGTGCTCAGAAAAACTTATATATTGATTCTCGGAATTAGATCCGTTAGGGTGCAGTTAGGATACAGTTATGCCTCTCACTCTGTCTTATGAAATTAGTAGTGCCATCTCATTAACGCATGTATGTCTTAAGATTAGGGCGAGTTCATTACGTAAGTTGCTAGGGGTGTTTGCTTGTTACTTAAATAATGAAACTCGCATATTTTTATATCTAATATTATTAAATTTGAGGAACCACATTGAAAGAAATTGAATTAAATCCGCGTAATGAAGTCCCGCGGATTACAAGAAGAAAAACTGTTTTAAGTTGTTTCATGTTAATAGGTAACAGGGTATTTGCTCAAAGTTTTTTATCTGCAAAAACCAATTTTTTTCAAAATGAAATTGAATTTAATTTAAATAAATATTTTCCCCATACATTTATAGGTATTATAAATATAATAAAGTTATTTTGGTTAAAAATAATATGTCATTTATGTAACTGTTAGTTAACGTATGTCGGGAACGCTTCTACAGATTAAATTTTTTTAATATTTTATAGGTGAACAAATTATGAAATTTTGACTGACTTTTAAATTGTTTACCGTATAAAGAGATATAAAGATTCATAGTTGATACTTTTAAAACAGTATACGCACGGCGCTAATAGCTATAGCAAATATTTTTATGCCTGCACACGATAGGATTTTCTCGGTTCGATCACTGAACAGTGTAGACGTTCTGTCATACGCTCCGTAATTACTAATTATACTGTACTGTAATTATATTACATAAATATTGTTAAATAAATCAAGTGAAATCTTTCTGTTAATAATTTTATACCAAATAACATCTTTTATTTTTACTTTTAACATTATTATGTGATAGTGCAAACTCTAAGACACTGCTGATCGGTCAGACGCGCCACACCCGAAGGGCAGACTAGAAATATATATAATTTCTATATTATTCTCATTCATAATACATACATACTTTCTCTATATATATATCAATTCAGCTTAATAAATTAAGTGTATTAATTAACTAATTATCTAATAACAAAATTTAAACCATTAATTTCTACCACATAAATAACTTTTATACTAGTATTCATAGAATGACTCCGTTCCGTTTGTTTATTTATTACTGTTAATCTGTTACTTCAAACTTATAAACAACTAGCTGTCCCGGCCACGCGTTGCTGTGCCTAACGTTTTTGTCATATTACATTACATAGCGCCATCTATTGAATATTTACTCAATCTAGTCAACAGATTTCGATTTACTCAACAGAATATTTACTCAATCTAGTCAACAGATGTCGCCATCATCGTCGCCCGATGTCATATGTCATATACAGATAATTAATAGACAAATAATTAGCAATAAGATAAATAAATTGAGATGTAAGCTATCCTATCTTTCAAGTTGGGTCAAACTGCACACGGTGTACAAATTTCATTAAAATCGGTTAAGTAGTTTAGGAGTCCATAGCGGACAACACAGTGACACGTAATTTATATATATTAAGATAACGTGTAACAATAACAACTGCAAAACTATATTAATTTCATTAATTATTTTATTCATTCGTAAATATTGTTTAATAATATTCTTGAATATTAATTTGATTAATAGTTTGAAAAACACTACAATTGATACTTAAATATTTATTGATATTTTCAGTTATTAATTCCTTTAACTATTCCATTAAAATAATGTTTAATTAATACTTACCACATAAACTAAAACTAAAGTAATAATGTTCAGCAATATCGAACTTATTTAATAAATCACGTATTAATATGCCGAATTCTACTAAAACCACATTATCTTTATTTTTATAAATGCAACAATAATAAGATCAATAAACAAATGCATATTGTCTTACATTACTATTTTATTTATTTCTACTTTTATTATTACACACACATAATTCGATTGTCCAGTTCATTAGTGTGACATTTTCGAATATTGATTGTTAGGAAAACTATGAAAACAATATTCAAGTTGTATATATTCAACTGATATTCAACAAGTTTAGATGCTTTATAATTTTGTTTAGTTACATTTATTAATCTATACTGAAGCACATAGAGTATACATTTTTATATGCATATAACTGCATATTTAGCTCAAATGTCGATTATTTAGGGATATCTCGCTAATGAACTGGAAGTTCGTGATCCAGTTAATAGGTATAAGACAGCAGTGTATATCGATAGAGTTGAATATCAAAACCTAAAATGTTAAAAATATTTTCATTTAATTCGTGTCAAAATTTCATGACAGTCAGAGCATTAGTTTACGAAATATACTGGTTTTAGTGACGCTACATTTGTAATTTTCAAAACAACATATATGTTATTTATATAAATACATTTATATATATATATATATATATATATATAAATACTTATATATATATATATATATATATATATATATATATATATATATATATATATATATATATATATATATATATATATATAGATTACCTTTTTATATTTTAAGTTACGTCTACTTGACCTATGTGAGCCATAAAAATTTCTATAAATTTATTTTTATATTTATTAGATTCTTCACCTCTATCAGGGTCAAAAGGTATTAAATTTAAATTAAGTAATGTAATAAAAGTTTGAATTCAATTTAAACTAAGTTATGTCATAAAATCTGAATATAATCAACCAGTCTGTGGACTAGATCTTGCTATATAAGCAATATGCATTACTTTCATAATTTCAATTTTTCTTTTAGTTTTGAATTCTCAATTCGAGCGCTAGTTAGCTGGTCAATTCATATTCACTCAGTCAGAGTATAATAAGCATTGTGTTCTCTAGGTAAGTATACAAAGTTGTTACTCTTTTCTTATAGCAATTTGTTCCTTTGGAAATATTTACTTCAAAGAAATGTGATTAAATTTATTTGAAAAAAACTTATTTTGTTAATATTTTATTGAAATTTAAAAATACATATAGCCCGGTCAAAATAGACGATAAAGTTGGGGTTAATTAGCTATAATTCGCATTGAGCTGAAAGTTGGTATGGACCTTGGAGACATTATTACAAATAAAATATTAAAAGTTCTTATCGATCGCACATCTGCAAAAAAAGTTATAAAATGATTTTTCCAATTTTTGCGGTAAACATTAAGTTTTGTCAAAAATATATCAGACAAAAGTTGTCGAGCATGAAATTATCTACAAAAATTATTTTTTTACTTTTTTTTCTAAGAATCACCATTCCTGAGATATTGCGATTCTAAAAGTTGAAGAAGTCGTATTTTACACAATATGCATATATTTCCGCACCGCCTAAGAGGTAGTGTATTCGGCGCATTTTTTTTAAGATGGTGTAGACATAGTCTATGATTTATTGTGACTAAGTTTTATTAAAAAATATTGTATTAATGAAAAGATGGTACTATTGAAAATAAGTTAAATTTGTTGGTTTCGGGAATATGTTATTCTGACGGATAATCGTCAAATGCCACTTCAACAGTTATATCTTTTTCGCTTTCTTCTTCTTCTTGTTCTTTTTGCTGAACATATGAAAAAAATACATCAGATGTTAAGCTATCCCGGGTTTCAAACAATAAATAATTCAATCAATTGGAATTCGTGCAGTCAGTAGTACATTATTTGCATTTGTTGTATTGGATTGTTCCATGGTTGTTTTAATTATGAGGACGACAGCGACATTATCAGCTTATTTCACTAAAATATAAAATATCTGTTAATTTTTCACATAGTATTAAGATGAAGCGTTGTTGAGAGTATTTGCATGGAATTGATGTTGATTTGTTAAAACAGTGTTAAAATGTGTAACCGGCACTCGGCTATTGTTGATTAATTAGTTGGAAAGAGATCTATATCGTAAAAATAACCACTTAAAACAATCAGATTTCCAACGGGTAGCGGTTTAAATCCAAGGGCATTCCACGGGAAATTTAAATCAACCGGTTAAAAGATATCAGGGAAACATATTTGTTTAACAAATACATAAATACATATATATATATATATATATATATATATATATATATATATATATATATATATATATATATATTTTAATCAATAATAAAACTTCAATAGCAGTATTTACACTTTGTATCAGTACTCACTTCGTTAATTTAACTAATCACATAGATTTTCATGCACAAATTATAAAGAAATAATGATTATAAGGAAATAATGATTACAGGTCGCGAGCTGGCACTAATAATATAACGGTCGCGATTCGAAATTATTGGTCTAATAATTAGTCGCAATATTGTGTAAAAACATGATGTGAAGCCGCGCGACGCTCAGGAATTCGGTACCTGAAAATCGACAAGCTTCTAGATGTATCTCGGGCGATAAAAAAAATCAGACTCTCGATAAAATCTAAATTAACAATGCATTTTGTTCTTAATTAGTCTGAGCAAGCCAGCAAGAGACGCTATATAGCCATCTCATGTGTCCTGTGCTCAAGAAACCCTTATGTTGATTCTCAGAATTTCTTTAGGGTGCAATATGCCTCTCACTCTGTCTTATGTAATTAGTAGTGCCATCTCATTAACGCATGAGTTCATTATGTAAGTTGCTGGGGGTGTCCACGTGTTAACTTCAATAATGAACCTCGCATATTTTAATATATCTAATACTATGAAATTTGAGGAACCACATTGAAAGAAATTGGAATAAGTCCACGTAATGAAGTCCCGCGGATTTCAAATGATCAAAAACGACATTAAAGAATGAAGATGTTTTTGTGGTTCGGCGACGCTGTTCTGCAGCTTTAATGTTTTCCTTATAATCAGTATAACCATCAAATACAATAGACACTCTGTGACAAAAATGTCTATTATGTACATACAGAACGTAATTATCAAAAATAACGGTAAACGTTTCTTCTCGAATCCACACAATTCATATTAAACATCCGATGGTGTGTATACGCGGTTCTGATTTATTTATTTATTGCTTTCAGGGATTTAGAATCGCAATATCTCAGAAATGGTAATGGTAAATTAATGGTAAAAAAAAGTAATTTTAAGATCTACAACTTTTGTCTGATCTATGTTTATGACAAATCTTATCGGTTAATAGAAAAATCGGAAAACCCAGTTTTGTTGACCTTTGACCTTATATAACTTTTTTTGCAGATGTGCAATCGATGAGGACTTTTAGTATTTTATTTGTAATAATGTCCTTAAAATCTGTACCAACTATCAGCTTTATGCGAATTATAGCTAATTGAAATGTCTATTTTGACCGGGCTAATATATTTGGAGGTCACATACTCCAACCATCTGGAATGTTTCCACTTAAAAAACAATTTTCTTTCCAAGTAAGTTTTCTATTTATCAGTAATAAAATAGGATGGCTGCAACTATAACTGTACTAGAAACCGATCATTCAAGACGACAAAGCGGTAATTCTCGGAATGAGAAGTAATAAGCTAAGATCTGTAGAAATCTTAGCTTTGATATTTTATAAGTCTTCTTAAATATCTCATTTCTATAAGTTTTTAGTTTATTACCTCTCATTCCGAGGTTGAATTCTTATTTAACTGATGTATTAATGATATATAGTTCTTATGTAAAAGTATTGTTTATTGGGTTGGATTTATCTTTTATAATTATGTTTTCTATAAAGAAAATTGGATTTTTTTCTCAGTTAGTTCTGCTAGTAATAATTCTTAAAATTTATAATTTTGATGTGTGTTGTGCGATGGCTTCGATGCGATGTTATGCAAAATATGAAATGATTTTTAACGAATTTACAGAATTTTGAGTTGGTGTCAGTGTGAGTGACGGCCCCTATTTAGGTTTATAACTTAATTAGAATATAATGCTGTTAAATAAATATTTGGTATCAATAATATCTTCCAGTAATGTCTTCTATAAACAAACACCCAGCACTGGCCACCGGAGAACGGCTCTACAATCCTTTGCCAGGCGAGGAAGTGGTTATTTCTGGCATAGCAGGACGATATCCGCAGTGTGATAGTCTTTATGAATTGCAAGATAGTTTGGTTAATAAAGTACATTTTTGCCATTTGTTGTTTAGTTGAACTCTATACTTATGACTATTCTTATAATAATATATTTCGGAATATATTTCAAGGGGGATCTTATAACTGACGATGCCAGACTAGGAGATATTCCCGAAATTCTTCAAAAAAGAGAAAAATTTGAAAATCTAGAAAAATTTGATGCAAGCTTCTTTGGAATCAGTGACAAACAGGCAAACTTTATTGATCCGGGTGGCAGAAAGCTATTGGAAACTTGTTATGAAGCTATAGTTGATGCTGGTAAGATCTTTATTCATTGACATAGTGTCGAGTTTTACTTCTGTCGTGTGGTATTGGTTATTCAAAGTAAGCGACACAATTTTAAATGGGAATAAAATAATAACTATTTGAGATATTTCAATAATTATGAAATGCATTGTGTCTGCCCAATTCTTTGCTGCTTTCACATAATATTTCCGTAATGCGGAATATTCAATGCCATTCTAGATTTACGGTTGTGAGCATAGATCATTGACTTGACGTAATCTCACAAAAAATACTTAAAATGGGATCATCTTGCAGGTCAGTTGAATGGAGTATTTCTTAGAATAATACAAACTTCAACTATGTTTTAAATAAATTATTTGTTACTCTTGCAGTGTAATACACAGCCCTATCTTATTGGAATCACATATCGTTTGTAACTATACCATTAATTTTTTCGATGAGATAACCATGTTATCATGGCTCTATAGCAATCCACATTAACAGACAACAGAACCATATCGAAATTGTCGTTGTTTACATATCTATTCAACCAAAAATTTCATCATTCAATTTTTTCACCAATTTTTTCAATTCACTGAAACGTATTCGGAATAAATAGTCACTTTATTTTAGGTCTTGTATCCAGGTCAGCATTATGTGTTCAGCATAAATTAGGGCCCCATTTCTGTAATTCTTGTTTTGATCCTGGCAACTGGACCACCAGCCAAGACAGTGTTTGTCATCAAGAGTTTTATATGATTGTATCAATGAAAATGAAATACAGGGGTAAAGAATAGTCTCTTAACATTTAAGTAGCTCGCTACGGGATATTGAGGTTAGGAGAGCTAATAGAGATTTACTGCCATGGCGTCATTTATCGTAGCACAACGTGCGCTTTGCGTTCGCGATTATTATCGAAAGAACTATTCCACGATCGAAACCCGACGAAAATTTTGTTTTCATTACAATATACGGAACGCAAATCAAACTTCAATTATCCTATCGACTCAGAATTTGGTGTAAACGATTGAAAGTATAGGTTCAACATGAACTCAAATACGATATAGCCAATTGGACTTTTTTCTTTGGGGATACCTTAAAAGCAAAGTATATTTTAGAAACCCAGAGACTATTAAAGAATTAAAAGAAAACATACTTGTATGCAACGAAATGCAAACATTTTACCAGCCACTTGAGGTGGATCATGCAAAATTTCCAATTCAAGTTTCAAGAGTGTAAACATAATCAAGATACACACTTACATGATGCAAAAAATAAAATAATCAGTTCTTGATTAATACCGATTGTTTATTTTTTATGGCCATTAAAAATGGTAAGAGACTATTGGTCCACCCTTTATATAAAATGCTTTTATAGAAATAAATGTTAAAATGTTAATGTTTAAATAAAATTTAAATGTTAAATATTGTCAACAAAATATCCATATAACATACTCGTAATATAAACGACGTACTGAATTTTGTTTGTCTGTAATGTACAGTGGAGTCAGTTAAAATAAAAATTAAGTGTTAATATGACACTGTGTTTGAAAGACATAGGCAGAAAATTCAAAAAGAAAAGTTATAACACTATAAAATTAAAGGTGCAGAATTTCTCTTTTTTATACAACACAAAATACTTACACTTTGCCGGAAATTAAGAGAAACTGCACAAAAAGCTGCAACATTCTTGGGGAACCGAAAACGTCATAATTTTCTATTTCCGTAAGACCATTGTTAACTCTCTTGTCCTATATAACTTCTTAAGTGATTCGTTTTAATACTAAAAAAGATCCCTCTCCTGTAGCGTTAGTGACAGAGACAATTAAGTAATCTTTTAGTAGTATAATACTTGAAAGAGATGAAATTAAATTCGACGACAAAGTACATGAACAAGCCAGCATTGAATGCGTCATTTAAAATGGCTTTTAGTATTATATCAAAGCGTTCTCGGGTAAAAATCTAAATTTATTAATCATGAACGTAAGGTAAATGTTCCAAACATTTTCTAAGATGTGCTTTCATGCTGTACGCTATCTACTATACTGACACTGTCTTTGAATGATCCTTAACGATATCAATATAAATAACCAATAAATATAATAAAACCATATTTCATATTAATCACTTGATTTGCAGGTCTGACACCCAGTTACTTCAAAGGTTCTTCAACAGGTGTTTTCGTAGGAGCTAGTTTTTTCGAATCTGATTATAAATGTAGTTACGCAAATGAAGAAAACTCTTATGGAATTCCAGGGTAAAGTAGCAAGTATAGCAAGTGTTTGCAATGTGCATTATATATGCAAATGTTCAGCCATATACAGCGACATCCAGAGTAGGTTTTATTTAGAGGCCAAAAATATACGACACATTTTAGGATTTACTGTGATCTCTGTTATTTCAAAAATTGTCGAAACAAGTAACTGACATTTAATTTATATTAAAAAATTAAATAAAACAGGATCGGTCCGAGAGAAATTTACTAAAGATGGGAGACGCAATACATTTCGATTTAACCAAATAAAAATCTAGCAATCATTTTCACATTCAACATTGCTTTTCTAGGTACCGTGGCTATCCCTTCGTCAATAATCTTCTGTTCTTTTGTTGTATTCAACCTCCTTCCCTCTTCCACCAGCCCTCTTACGATTCTGTTCTTACGATAAAGTACCCACTTTATATATTTGTCTTGTATTACCTCTAACTTCCTCTATTCCTTCCACCATCAAAGTTCCGCTCCATACATTCATCACGATTTCTACCAATTTATCAAACATTTATACCATTTTCTACATATCCATACCAAATATTTTCTCCCTCCAACCTCATACCCTTCCTTACACTGCGTTCGCCTTCTTTGCTATTGCATTTATTTGCGTCTGCACCACATTACTTTCTACAAATTCATACCTCAAGTATCTAATTTCCTCTACCTCAATGTCTTGCCTTTTTCAATTCCATTCCCCTCGCGTCTTCTTTTGTACACTTTTTTGAAATACTAATATTTTTACTAATAAATATATTTAATAAATACTAAGATATTCTTCTCACATGATAAAGAATAAATCTACTTTTTCTTATAGAATACAACTCCACCTGCCTGTCCCTTTTCCAATACCCCTTTTTTTTTAGGTCCGCTAGGTGTAGCGCAAACAACTTAGGGCTCAAGAGACATACCTGCTTTACTTTTTTTCTGGTCCTGAATTTTCCTGTTTTCTTTTTTTTATTTTCACTCCTACTTGTGTTTCTTCAGCACCTCCCTATCTCCTTGGAAAATAAGAAACGGAGAGAAAAAAGCGATTGAAAAGTAGTGGGATAGTGAGTTTAAAGAACAAAAGAGGAAATTAAGAAGGAAATTCAAAAGATGGAAGAGAAGAGCGTGAACAACAGAAGAATATAGAAAAGAGAAAAGAAAAATGAAAGAATTTATTAAACAAATAAAAAATGCTACAAAAAAAAGGGAGTACAGAAAATAAGAGAGTAAAAGACGGAAAAGGAAGTCTAGTTATTCCTAAAAAAAGATTGAGGAAGAGAAGGAAGAAGTCAGTAGTGAGATAAGGATGGATCAATGGGAAACGCATTTCAGGGATATGGCGAGAATGGAGGTAGAGAGTAAGGCAAGGCAGGAGAAGGTTTCAAAAAATACTAGTGAGATTGGAAAGGTTGTGGAGCAGATCAAAAAGACAAGAAAGCGGCGGGTAAAGATCGGATTAAAAATGAAACATGTAAAGTGGGTATACACAGAGTTTGGAAATGGGAAAGTATGCCGGATAGCTGAAGGGAAGGAATAATTAGTCCGATGTATAGGAAAAGGCATAGGAGCCAGTGAACAATTACTAATTCGGGTTATAGAATATATTAGGGGGTAATGGAGAAAAAATTGGAGAAAGAAGTGGAAGTGAATAAACCATTGCCGGACAACCAAGCAGGTTTCAGGAAGAGAAGATCTACAACGGACAATATAGACATATCATTATCTTAAAGGTCGCGTTCGACTTGGTGGAAAGGAAAGTACTATGGAGGTGCTTAGAAAAGGATTTATAAAGAAAGACTAGACAGACTAAGAGTGTTAAACTAGGAAACTTGAGAATTTAAAAAGGAAAAGGGACAGGCTAGTGGAGTTATAATTAGAATTGAAAAAGAAAATATATTCGCTGGCATATGCGGATGGTATTGTGGTTATAGCGAAGTCCAAAGAGGAAATGATAGGAAGGTTTGAAAAATACTATGATAAAAGAAGACAAAAATTATGATATTTCAAAAAAGGGGCGGAGAAAACGAGAGAGAGATGGAATTGGAAAGAGCAGGAGATAGAATAGGTAGAGAATATTAGATACTTAGGACATGAATTTAGAAAGAGTAACGGATATAAAGCATAGAAAAAGCATTGATGAAAAATGCAATTGCAGTGAAGTGAAAAGTGTGGGGATGGGATAAGTTTGATATATTGGTAGTGAGTATATTTATGCATGAAGCGGAAATCTGGGAGTGGAAGAAATAAAAGAAGCAATAGCAGGAAAAATATATAAAATGAATACTAGGCGCAGCTGAGTGTACTTCCGCATATCTGATAAAGACAGAGGTACAGAGTAATAATCTGAGGTCAGAGGTAAGGCTGCAAACGATAAAATGGGAGGAAAAAGTAAGAACACAGAGAGCGTAACCGTGAGAGTGGTTAGAGAAAAAATTAAAAATGGAGGCAATACAAGATGGAAGAAGGAAAGGGGAAGGTATTATGAGGCAAGGGGAATAAAGGAGATAAAGAAAAAAATGCAATGTAGTTCGTAGAAATAATGTTGAAGAATGTAAGGCCTAACGGAAAAAACGTTATATAAAAACAAATATTTATTGGCTTAAAAATATTTAACGTGTTCGTTTTTAGAATAAAATAATGGAATAAAGTGCAGTAAAGCAGAAACTTCTCGTCTAATATGGCTGAATATTTGCATCAGACAAATATAAGAATAAAATATGGTAAATTAACAAAACATATTGCGTAACTTAAAATAATAAATAAAGAGATTCATAGTTGATGAAAGTACAGCATTTTCAATTGATATCACTTTGATAGATACTGTATATCAAGTGTATCGAATACGATATATATATATATATATATATATATATATATATATATATATATATATATATATATATATATATATATATATATATATATAGTATTTAATAAAGAAGAAAATAAAATATATCATAATGACAGAATCTTAATTTGAGAAGAAAATAAAATATATCATAATGACAGAATCTTAATTTGCGATAATGTTTGGTGTAATTTGTGTTTCTTTCAGATGTGGTCGGTTTATGCTGGCAAATCGCATATCTGCTTGGCTCGATATCAACGGTCCATCGTATGCAATAGACACAGCTTGTTCAAGCTCACTGTTCGCTCTGGATCACGCCTTTAAAGCCATCCGCGATGGCTACTGTGCAGCTGCTATTGTTGGAGGAGTTAACCTGTGCCTTACTTCATGTCTGTCTTGGCAGTTTTCAAAGTAAGATATTCAATTCGCGTACTATGATAACGTTGTGGGAATAGGATCAAACTAAAATAAATATGTATATAACATTTAGTTGGTATTCAAGTAATTTCGGTTTTGCAGTCAGAAATAAAACCTATTTCTTTATATAAGGAATAAATTTTAATGAAACGGTAAAGTAGCTGAGAGCGTTTATGCTTTTGCAAGTGACTGTGTCTTCTGCTACGATTCTCAGACAGAGGTATATTTTCTGGGTTTAGTTGTTTTAAAGTTTAATTGATGATGTGAGAGCTCATAAATATCATAAAACCTAATATGCAGTGGTGTAGCCGACATGTACGAGGCCATGACATCATAAGAACTATCAACAATAGTAGGAGGTTATCGGTAATAGGACTCAGCATTGTAAATAGGCCGACGTTTAATAAATAATTTTAGAAAAAGCTTTAATCAATTACAATTTTACCATTATGTTAGATATTCTATTTGATTTCGTCTTGAATCCGTACTTATTGAACTTTTGATTTTTATCAGTAAGAAAACGAACAAGGTACGATTTCAGGTCATTGTCATTAGTCAAAGTTTTGCTATTAAAAGAGTTTTGTAAACTTTGAAATAAAGGATAATCTAATGGTGCAAGGTTAGAGCAACATATTTAGAACAAACGTTTTTGTTTGGTTCGTTGGAAGCAGCTCGATACAGAATACAATTCCAGCATTACATTTGTTGATGCGATTCAATCTTAATGTGTTCGTACTGATAAATCTTATTATGGTTTTTTGATTTATGTGTTGGTAGATGATTCATTTTCCATCACCAATGATTATTATTTTCACATAGGAGACAACTTCATTGCGTTTGAAATGCGTTTTGAAAATGATATGTGAATCACTTGAAATTCACGTGGAACTTATATGTCGAGCTTCTTAACGAGTCCAAGACAGTTTAAGTGCTTTTCAATTGTTGTGTGTGATATATTTAACACAGTTATATGAATCCAATTGCATTATTAATTGCTCAACATCAACATCAGTAGGTCGACCAGAACTATATTACTGTAGATCGAAAATATGGTACAGTAAAATATATCTTTCTGTTTTTTATGCTGTCATTTGTAAGAGGGTCTGAACTATTACTTGAAAACTACCTTTAAAATTTAAGAACAAATACATGTATTTTTAGGGTAGATGTTTTATCTCCGGAAGGTCAATGTAAATGTTTAGATGGAAAAGCTAATGCGGGATCGGAATCTATTTCAGTGATATTATTACAAAAGGTATGGTATTGAGGTTAACAATTGTTTCTTGTCAATTTACTAAATACATTATTGAGACTGTAAATTACTTATTACTGTAAAAATATAGAAAAAGCATGCAAAGAGGGTCTATGGCACAATTATCCACTCGAAAATAAACTACGATGGATTCAAGAAAGATGGAATAGCTTTTCCTTCTGAAAAACCGCAATCACAACTAGTCCAAGATATGTACGAAGAATGCGGAGTTTTACCTAAAAGTGTTATCTATGTAGGACCTCACAGAATAGGTAAAGCCAGAATATCGTCGATTAAGGAAACTGTAGCGCTTTATGTCATTTATGTAAAACATTTTTAGGGACCCAGGCTGGTGATTCAGTGGAGACTTATGCCGTCGATGGCTTCTTTAGCCAAGAGCGAACTAAGCCATTACCAACTGAATCAGTGAAGGGCAATTTAGAATATTGTGAAGGTGCAGCGGGACTGTGCTCTATAGCAAAGGTAGAATTTCTTTCTGTAATTGTTTCTTTAAAACTGAGTCATTTCGGAAACAATAATTCCACCTCAGTCGTATAGACAGGGGAAAAAGCGTTCCTGCATTTTTCTCAAAATAGGGGTTGGACAGAAGAACGGAATGCAATAATCACCTAAATTTTAACGAGGGCTCTGTTGATCAGTTCTACAAGAGGTGTTTTTAAGGCGTCCAAGTGCTACTACTTAAAATTGTCATGCTTTCTTCAATTTTGAATATTTTTACTAAATATTTAAAGACAATTTTGAAAATATATTCACTTCATTTATGTCATTGTTTCTTAAGGCAACCACTAGAGCATATGATGGCATTAAGTATTTCAATAAATGCATCGCGCGCTGGATGAATGTGACCATGCATATTTATTTTGTTTGAAATATTTCTTTTTAAGTATTATATAGTACGATATGATTCCATAAGCTTGTGTACAACTTAACAGACTAGCACCTATTAAAATATGAGCACGTTGTCTTCAGCTGTCAGGGTTTTTATTGCGCATCATACGCACTAGAGATAACCATAAGAAACAGTGACATGTTTTCTTAAAATTAAATATATTTTCAACATTATCTTAAAATATTAAATATGGAGATTCATAATTGACGAATTACAGAATTTGTTATTAACAGTTTTATTTATATTTAATTATTGAATTAATAAACATTTATTATTTAATTATTAGGCCTGCATTGCATTTGAGACTGGGAGCATTCCCTCAAATATAAACTACAATACGCCACTGGAAGGTGCAGGAAAGAAAAGAAAAGTTAACGTTGTTGCTCAGAATACTCCTCTCGTAGGAAATTTAATTGGTGTAAGCTCTTATGGATTCGGAGGAGCTGATTGCCATGTATTATTGAAACGCAATAAAAAAACCAAAGCCGGAAATCCATTTAGCAGTATTCCATATCTAGTGGTTGTTTCCGGAAGAACTGTAGATGCTATCAGCTGTATTCTTGATGACTTATCTGGTCGAAGACTCGATCCAGAGTTTATTCGTCTCGTTAACGACTCTCATCAGGTGGCTTATCCAGGGCATCGGTATCGAGGACATGTGCTACTTAGTAAGATTGAGAAATTCAACAACTTATTAAAATTTGAACAATTCAGCTACTAATTTTGTTGTAAAATTTAGTTCAAGATGAAACAGATACACCAGAATGTATTTCTCGAGAAATAAATGTTGTGCCCGAAACTAAATGGCCGCTTTGGTTTGTATTTCCGGGAGAATATGAGAACTGCAACATAGGAAGAGATTTAATGAAAATGCAAGTGTTTCGAACTGCTATCGAAAGGTATTTTCATTGCTTATTGCATATTCTGTTACTACAAAGGTTCAGTATATTAAATTGATAAGTCAAAACAAATACTATTTGAGATGTTTAATTATATTTATTAATTTAATGTGTGTGTCGTTAGACATTACATCCCATTACCAAATTAAATATAAAACTACGTTAACATTTTATTAATTCAAAAAGCACTTTCTGATACTATATCTTTTTGCTCCCTATTGCTTATTGTTTCTCTTCTTTCCTCTTACTCTCCCTCTCACTTTCAATCCTTCTTGCCCCCACCAGTCTTTCGATCTTAAATTTATAAGCATTTTCCTTCCTTCCGTTTCTTTTCAATATATTTCATTAATTTTGTGTTGCAAGAAAATACAATTACAATATTGTTTACAAAATTCATTTAAATGTTCCATTGCAACCCTTTTACTTAATTGGGATGATATTTCGTCAGTGGACGTATACGCAGCACTACGCTTTACCTATCCGAACCCTGTAAATGTAATGAGACCTCTCACACTGAAAACCTCAAAGCTGTCCGAATACGGGCGGTACCTACCTCTCACATTGCGATGTAAATCTTCAATCCGGTTCAAATGGGATCTACCGGCGACATCGCGTTGTGAACGAGTATATTCAGCATGCTTCAGTTTATACAAATCACCAAACAAATACGATAGAACTAAATTACAATTCACACCAACCAGAACTCAGATATATAATAAATGCTTAAGTCTCTTTAATACCAATGGTGTATCGATAAAAATTAAAGTAAAAGTTTGCTCTCATGATAAATAATGTTAGTGCAAAACAACTCCAATACACCCCTTACAGTGCACAAGTTGCTTAGAGTACTGTCGTATCGGTAAGGGGTATGCATGTGTTGTGACACACACAGTCGGTTTCTTTGATAATAAAAGCCGCTCATCCAACCCGCCGATTTACGTCCGAATTCGTCGTCGCTTAAATACGGTGCCATACTGCGACAGGCCTAATGCTTCAGTGTCTTCACGTTTCTTCGCAAAGAGTAATTGAGTCCATTACTTCAAATAATAAAATCTCCGAAATTTGTTCTCAATAATTTGATTATTGTTCCGTATAATGTAACTATATCCATATCATGTTTTTCGAGGAAGTATGGACCAATGATTCACGTTTCATAAAGTGTGCACAAAACAGTCATTTTGTCCGGAGATAATGAAATAGTATGAACCGCTTTAAGATTCTCTTTTGCCCAAATGCGGCATTGTTGATTGTGTATGTAACCATTCAAGTATTCCTTTTCTCTAGCTCATTTATTTACAAATGACTATGTTTGATAATAAATTTGTATTATTTGGAAATATAGTTGGCGCAGAAAGAAATGAAAAAAATTATTGAAATATCTTTGATAGCTTTTGTTATATTCTAATTTCAAATTGTTAGACTGAGTTTGATTAGAGTTTGGTTACCGTCGCTATATATTCAATTCGTTATTGCATTTATTTGAAATATAAATTTATAAGATAAAAATATTGCAGGTGCCATCAAACATTACTCTCAAAAGGGATCAACGTAAAAAAGATTGTTACCGGTGCAGAAGAAACTTCCATGAAGAACAAGGTTAGGAACTCCTTAATTCGAACCACGGCAATCCAAATAGGTCTGGTGGATACTTTGAGAGCCGTTGGGATTAACCCTGACTATATCATTGGTATGTTGGATTTTCATGCTATCAATATGGAGTTCTGGTTATCAGCATTAAACTTGGCACGGTTGTTCTTTACGTTGATGTGAATGATAGAATACAAAGACACAATCATATATACGCAGGGTAACTGATAAAATGTCACTACCCAGTAAACAATTTGGTGAAGTGCCCTATTTGGTGAAGTTCGAGTCACTCGTACAATTCTATTCTAACGCTTTACAAGTTCTCTACCTGTCACAGATTTTGTGTTAGTTTTTCATAATAATATTCTTTCTTTTTCAAACATCATTCATTAAGTATTTCTGTTTCTTTCCCACATGGATATATTTTTTTTAAGTTCACTTTCATCTCATTTATTCCAAAGTGAGAGAGAAACGAGATGCGGTTAGACAAGTAAAATATATTTTTCACCGTTACACTTGTATACTTGTAAAGTATTTCGTTCAGGACAGTATGTTTAAAGTATATGCTATGCTTTTTCAACAAATATTTCTTTAATGGTAATAGACAGACGCTATCTCCCTCAATCCCCGAATATAATGTATATAAACGAAGATAGAATCTAGCGATGGTAAGACAGAGGTTTTAAACCTAACGCAGACCTGCCGATCGTGGATTTTTGAATCACCAAAACAATGTAAAAAACTAATATAACGAGTATTGTTGAAGATGAATAATATTCATTAAAAAAATCACGATCCGTACTAAAGATTACATCTATTTATTTCTTCATTTAAATATTTATATTTTGCAGACTCTAAAAAGTAGAATTCCATTAAGTTTTATACCCCTGCTAGTGTCAAGTTTATAACTCCGGTCATAAATCATAAACCGACTCCGCTTTTAATTCAGCAGTGAACCGTCGTTGCGATCTCTGTAGCTCATAAAAAGGGCCTTTCCTATGAACGACTGAATAGAAAACGAACGCGTTCCAGACAAAAAACTCATGATATGTAATAGAAATTAAGTAGAATTTACTCCAAAATGTTTACTGGGTATTCCCTTTAATGGGTTGTAGGGGAGGTCTTTAGTTACGAGTATTAAATAACCTGTAATACTATGGGTAAAAGTGCACCATTTTCAGGATATTTAAAATTATTTTTTAGATAGATAGAATAGATAATATTTAAAATTATTTTTAAAAAAGCAACTGTATTTCATATTAGGTTTTTATTTTATTTTTTCCTTATTTGTGGACACCCCAAAGCGAGTGTATGTCACTTGACGTACCGTTATCTCACCAGCCCATCTTGAATAACTTCTTCAAGGTGATTATACAGTTTGAGTACAAGCAGCATTTTATTCAGAACATCATAAGTAACAATCGTGACAAGTAGGGCTTCTGAAAACTCGAGGTTTTAATACCCGCCGAATCCGGGTCTAATATTTTATAAACGCGATGGATCCGGGTTCCGGTCCGTGTCGGGTCCGTAATCAGAAAAATGTTTAAAACATCGAAATGTTCAAGTAATAATCACAGTTCATGTATTATTTAATTAATTACATAATAATTTTACAACCTATTTTACTTTACTAGTTCTAGTATTGTTATATTTAAGAAATACCAAAGCATTTAGAGCATTTATCTCCCAATGACGTTCTAAGTTTGGAGCAAAAATTTGCAGAATGTTCTTTCATTATCCGTCGAAATTGGTTTGATGGTGCATAGCGCGGCATCTCTAAATTTAACGATCTTGTTTTTGTATTCCTAAAAAGGGTAAACTCCTGCTTCAATTTTTCAAAATCCTGAGCACTCACAGAGGTTTTCCGCATTTTTTTAAATTTAATTTAATTCTTCTCACTGTCAAGTCACTGACAAGTTTCAGGCTGGTAGGTTTAATGTGTAGAAATGTTGTGTTATGCAGCCTTACTGGTCTAAGCGATAAAAAATGTCGGAATCCGGAAACACCAAAAATGTTACAAATTCGGCCCGCAAACTAAAAATCGTGTAATATGGCAAATTGTTCATTAATTTCAGTACCGCGCCAAAAATTGATTTGTAGATTTAGGTAAAATGCGTTTATTAACTTCAATAAACTTCACTTCACAGATACAAATAAAAATATTTTAATTAAATTGAATAACAATAGATGTGTATTATAACTGGATAATTAATTAGGCCATAATAACTGGATATTGATTTTAATAATTGTTAATATAGGGTCTGAGAATATTCTGTCGTATTGTATCATCTAATCCTTAGAAGAAACAAAAACAGAGAGAGAAATAAGTATGCAAAAGGAAATATAAATAATAACTAAACTCATTTATAACAGACATCTAGCATGGAATAGATAAATTAATTAGTAGAAATATATGCTAATTACATAGAAATAAAAATATAAACTAAATTATATATTTCACAATATAATAAATCAGATATATAAAATACGAATAAGATAGGCTGGTTATATTTTAACCACTTACTATTACTTATTACATTTCTAAGGTCATTCTGCTGGAGAACTTGGAAGTGCGTATGCAGATGGTTGCCTGACTGCACCGCAAACAATTCTAGCAGCTTATGTGATAGGTCAGTCTTCTGATCCCTTTGCCTTAAACTCAACACAACTGCAACAGTTACAAGACGTTGTGCCATGCCCGGTGGAACGATCAGATAGATGGATTTCTGCAAGCTCTGTGCGGAAATTATGCTCGGCCGAATATTTAATGGACTCAGTCTTGAACACAGTTTCGTTGGAACATTTGTGTTCACTGATTCCAAACAATGCGATCCTAGTTGAAGTAGGGCCATTAGTGTTGCCGCAGTATACCCTGAAAAAGTTGTTGGGTAGAAGTATTGTCAACGTAACTCTAACTGATAAGGTGTTGAATGATAACACAGACACTTTGATGAGAGGATTGGGAAGGTAAGTCTTAATAGGGTCGTCCTTTAATGTGTTACTAATTAAAATTTTTGTAGTTTCGTCAGTAATGAATCTATTTAGTTAATATGTTAAGACAATGTTAAAAATACATCTTTTTATGGCTACGTGTGACACAGCTAATGGCACCAAGTCATTCAAATATTGCATTGCACGTACCACCAAAGAGCATGCAATTTTCTTGTTGACATTTTAGCTGCCAAAGAGGATCATATAAGAAAGTCTATCGGATTAAAGTCTGATGTGTACAGCGGCCAGTGTTACAAAGAAACCAACTGTTGAACGTCACTCGAAGTGTTATAAACTTAACGCTGCTAAACAACTTAAGACAGCGTGCTCATAATTTGATAAACGTTCGTTTTTTAAGTTTTTTTTTTAAGCCTACGAAAGCAAATGGAAACTTATCTATTTATTTAATATACATCTAAACCTCGATCTACGCAATATTTACGTTCCAAGGAAATTAGCGCAAAAGGAAATCGTATAAAAAATAAATGCTGCACATGGTAAAATTAAAGATAACAACTGGCCCAAACTATAAGAAAACCATGTAAGATTAAAGCAAGAACTATATTTTATTCTAAAAACTGTGCACCAAAAAAATGAAAACTTTCATATATATCTATATCTAAAAATATATTTACAAAATTCATTCAAATTTTTCTTAAAAGAATAAATACACATTTTAGTCCGTAAAGACATAAAAAATTATGTTATATTTAGCAGAGATAAACTATTAATTTATATTAATCAGGTTTATTATATTTAATTAGATGTACACATGAGTTATGATGTCACAGAGTATAGAATTACATAGTAGGACGGTATTACAGAGTATAGTATTAACTACAGTATTACCGTGTGTAGAAAGAAAGATACAATAGTGTCAATACCGAGAGGTAGCGCTAAATTTAAATCCAACACTCCCTCTAAATTTAGACATTCTAACAACAAATTATAATTAATTGAGTGTCAAAAAACATGAAAATATTAATCAAGTTATAGTTCAAGATATTCTAACATATCACTTAACAAAAGAGTTGTAGTTAAACATACCAAGTTTAGATCTTAAGAATTGGAATTTATCTTTTGACAATGCTTTAGTTAATATATCTGCATATTGATCAGCAGTGCTTACAGATTTAAGATCTATAATCTTTTGAGAATATTTTTCTTTTATGAAGTGATACTTAATATCAATATGTTTACATCTTTTATGAAAATTTATATTCTTAATTACACTGATGGCACTTTGATTGTCCAAATGTAAACACATAGTGTCTTGTTTATATTCACCAATATCACATAACACTTGCTTTATCCACATAGCTTCTTTTGTTGCAGCACAGGCGGCCATAAATTCAGCTTCTGTTGTTGACAGAGCAACCGTCTGTTGGCGTTGGCTTGACCATGTTACAGCAGCACCATTCTTTATGAAGACGTAGCCAGTAACTGAGCGTCTTGTATCAATATCGTTTGCATAATCAGCATCACTATAACCAGTAACAGCTGGTGGCTCTGATGTTGATGAGTAGTTCAGGCCATAATCTTTAGTATCCTTCAGGTACTTGAAGATCTTCGTGGCAGCATTCCAGTGTGATTTGTTATAGCAACTTAAAAATCGACTTACCAGGCTTACGGCAAACATAATTTCTGGTCGACTGACTGTAGCCAGATGCATAAGAGAACCTACAGCTTCTCTATAAGGATAGTTCTTCTCTGGTTCTCCATCTTCCTTTTGTAGCTTGACATGGGGGTCCACTGGAACAGTGTTCGGGTTAGCGTCAGTCATGTTAAACTTCTCTAACAGTTGTTCAACATACTTGGTCTGATGTATAAAAATACCGTTGCTAAATATCTCAATTTGCATGCTGTTTTCACAGGATAGACCTTCAGTCGAAGTCATAAATATGGTCTCTTCAAGTTCACCATATAAAAATGCAGTTTTTACATCAAGTTGTAAGATTTTAAGTTTATTTTGAACAGCCATGGAAAGTAATAAACGTATTGAATCATACCTTACAGTCGGAGCGAAGGTTTCTGTGTAGTCAATACCTGCGGTTTGTGCAAATCCCTTAGCACAAAGTCTTGATTTGAACCGTGGACCCGTTGACTCTTCTTTTATTCGGAACACCCATTTACTACCGATCACTTTGGCATTTGGAGGTTTTTCTATCAATGTCCAGGTTTCATTTTTCTTATGAGCATCAAGTTCTTCATTGATTGACTTTTTCCATTCATTTTTATTTGTTGAATGTACTGCTTCTTCATATGTTACAGGAACACAGGATGAGAATAAACACAGATGAGTGTGTTCTTCAGTACATGGACAGTTGAAATTCTTATTTTTTCTTTTATTTCTTGGTCTCAATGTCACATTACTGACAGGAGGAGAATCAATTCTGGTGTTAGGTAAGTATTCACTGTCGGATGTTGACCTGTTTCCTTTCTCTGTTTCATATGAACTTTCTGAATTTGTGTCGTTGTCAATCAAGCTGTCCTCTTCCGTTGTTGCATTTTCTCTTACATCTTCTTTTCTTGTATTTGTTTTGTCATTTTCAGTTTCTGTCTCATTCAATTCTACCGAAACAAAATCTCTTTTCACTGAGGATTCAAGAAATGTAGCATCTCTGCTCTTTATTACCTTTCTAGTATTTGGTAATGTGAATCTGTATCCTTTTGTATGGTCGCAGTATCCGATGAAGATCATTTTGTGAGCCTTTGGATCCCATTTTCTGCGTTTTTCTTTAGGTAGATGAACCATTGCTTCGCAGCCAAATATACGCATATGATTAACATTTGGTTTGCGTCCAGACCAGATTTCCATAGGAGTCTTGAAAGCTAAGGATTTGGTTGGGGAACGATTGATGATGTAAGCAGCAGTGTGTATTGCATCTGCCCAATACAACTTCGGCAGACCAGCGTTGAGTAGCATGCACTTCGCTTTTTCAACCAGTGTCCGATTCATACGTTCCGCAGTCCCATTCTGTTCAGGCGTGTATGGTGTGGTGGTCTGATGAATGATTCCGGCACCTTTCAGGTAATCAGAGAAGGCTTTGTTATCGTATTCAAGTCCGTTGTCTGTACGAAGAACCTTTATACGAGCATCCAATTGATTTTCAACTTCTTGCTTGAATTCTTTGAATTTACTGAGCACTTCAGACTTGTTGTGAAGAAAGTATACTGAAATCTTCTTGGAATATTCATCTAGGAAGGTTAAAAAATATCTGCTCCCACCGAGAGACTGGGTTTCCATTGGTCCACATACGTCAGAATGAACCAGTTCTAGGTGTTTAGTGACTCTTAATCCATCACTTTTAAAAGGTAACCGTGTCTGCTTTCCTTCTTTACAAGTTATGCATTTCAGATTTTCTGTATTTCCTGAGAAAGTTAAATGCTCTGTGTTATCAGACAATTTTTTCAAAGTTTGGAAATTAAGATGTCCCATCCTCTGGTGCCAGCAAAAAGCATCTTTTTCATGTTCAACACTGGACATGTGCGCAAGGCTTTCAGACATGTTCAGTCGGTACATGTTGTTTACAATGCTCGCAGTTGCTATAATTTGATTCTTGCTGTTCATGATCACACAGCCTGAGGTATCAAATTTCACCTGGCTTCCATTTTTAATAATTTGTCTTACAGATATCAGAATAGTTGCCAATTCAGGAACATATAAGACATTTGTGAACAGAATCTTATTCTCTTGCCCGTTTTGGTCATAAATGTTTAAGCTGACATCTCCTGAGCTTTGCACAGATAACACTTTGTTATCAGCAACACGAATGTTCTTTGTTATAGGGGTAGTTTCCTTTACAATTATATTCTTGGTCTTAGTCATATGTGCCGAAGCACCGGAGTCTATGTACCAAGCATCATCATAGTGGGATGATGTAACAAACACAGCAGCATGAGAAGAGCTAGGTTTCTGAGTCTTGTTCATGGTTTTGTATTTGTTGCATTCAGAACGTTTATGTCCATATTGATTGCAGGAATAACATCTCGGACCCTTGTAGAACTTCTTCTTTACAGAGTTGTTATGAAACTTCTTGTTGACAGCAAAAGCCGTTGTTTTGTTGTCTGAATTTCTGACATCTTGCAATAGTTTTGCTTTAACACTGTCTGCAGTTATTTTTGTGCCTGAGCTTTCGATCGCAATAATCATTGGTTGATATGATTCGGGCAGACCGGAGAGCAGCAATGTCCCGAGCCACTCATCGTCCACTTTAAAGCCAATGTTGCGCAGCTTGTGAGCAGTTGACATAATTTTGCTCACATACTCTTCTATATTTTGACATCCACTTAACGATGTGTTACATAAATCACGTAGCAGACCAACTCGGCGTGTAAGTCCTGAGTCGTCGAACACTGCAGCCAATTTGTCGCAAACTCCTTTGGCCGTGTTTTCCTCTTGGATATGAACGTAATTGATCGGATCAACCAGAAGAAATAACTTTGTTTTCGCTTTTGTATCACGTTTTGAATCTGTGGGTGACGCCGGGTTAACCTCAATACAATCCCATAATTCTTCGTGTTGTAGGTATGTTTTCACTGCGAATTGCCAAGTCGAATAGTTTTCACGGCCGGTTAACTTCTCGATTAATGCCAGTGAATTATTCGATGCCATTTTTATTCGTTGAGAACACTTTATACACAAAGAAGAACAGAAACAGTTTCAACAGCCACGTTTTTTTTTAAGGTTATGTTCACCACACTAAAGTCTTTATCCACTTTTCCGAAAAACACTCACTAAACCTCTCTAGGTTTATCTGGGCCGATAACCTGTTATATTTAGCAGAGATAAACTATTAATTTATATTAATCAGGTTTATTATATTTAATTAGATGTACACATGAGTTATGATGTCACAGAGTATAGAATTACATAGTAGGACGGTATTACAGAGTATAGTATTAACTACAGTATTACCGTGTGTAGAAAGAAAGATACAATAGTGTCAATACCGAGAGGTAGCGCTAAATTTAAATCCAACAAATTATAATTAAAATTAGAAATAATACGTTTACTTTAACGAGAGGGAACGTTTACATTATTACTACATTATTTCGATTATTACGTCACACAAATTTCATTCTTTTTGGACCCCTCCACGTACTTGTTACATTTTATGGATACTCTTCCTCTTGTTATGACATCACACAATTTGGAAATAATATTTTAGAACTTTATTTAAACAACACATTTGTAAACTCAATAATTCCGTTATTTGATCAACGTTGGGTTTCTTTAGGTTCATACGAGTGTCTTGGACGTTCTAATAAATATCATTAGCCTACTAGTATGGTAATTTCAAATTTTGGAATTTCACACAAAAACAGTTTAGTATTTCCTAACAAAAAAGTTCCTAGCCTGTTACTTTATAGTAAAACACTTTTTAGTAATTTTATTATTTAAATTATATCCCTTCCCCATTGTCACAATTTGTGGACCCCCTCCCACCCCTTTGCGTGTGACGCAATTAATGAATGGTCCCTAACGTCATTTATTGTTACATTTTTTTTTATTAGAGATCGATTATAACAAAACTTCCGCTTTATAAACAATATTTTGGGAAATTCTGCACATTTAAAATGCATAAAAATTCTAGGCAACAAGTAAAACGAGGGTTAAGGGTAATGTTTATGTTGAACATTTGTGCAACACCCAAATCCTTCATCCTACACTTTCATCAGCCAAGCCGAATGTACTCATAGTGAACAATGACACGCTTTATTTAACATTGTCTTAAAATATTAAACAAAAAATTCTTAATGGGCAGTGTATCATGATTTAATTTATAAAGTTGCACAATATATTGGTAAAGACGGATATGGATTTCAAGTGTCCAACTTTCTAAGCATTAAAATAGTCATTTCTAACCTCTTTTATGTAAGGTAGTGTATCAGAGGCGCATAAAAGTGTTAGTAAAAACTGAGCTACTACTTACAATTGGCTCGAACGACTATAATACTTAAATTCGATTAATTTTTATTCTACAAACTTAAATACTATTCTCGGAAAGCTAAAAGTTGGTTTAAAATTAAATTAAAAAAAAAAACAAATACCCATATATTAAGAAATGGTTCAATCACAAATTAGAAAAACTATCCCCAAAGAAAAAGTTTACAAGCCAGCCCATTGACGATAATACAATTTGTTCAATTAGTACCACAGCCAATATAATCTAATTTAATATTTTTACTTTAAATCGTTATAACTAAACTAAACGTAACATGTCCATCTAGATTATATCAAATGGGGTATAACCTTAATTTGGCTTATATTTATCCTGAAGTTGAATTTCCGGTGTCGCGCGGAACTCCAATGATTTCTCCGCTGATCAAATGGGACCACTCAAGATAGGTAAATGATCCACTGCATTGGGCTGCTCTCATACTGAAGAAAACTACGTCTGATCACCCACCGCCAACTATGGACAACTATTGTCAGTAGGGTGTAACCGCATTAGCACACATTACGATATGTGTAACACTTAACAGACCATGGATATTGAATCGAAAAAGTGGGAGAACGAAACAGATATATAACATGCACTTTTATTACTTTTAACACTCTCATGCTAAAGTGTGCTAATGCGAAACGGCAGTCGTCATAGTGCTTTGTTTGTTCAAATGTGACAGTAGCTCAAAGAGAGATTAGAATCAATTCTATTAGGTAAAGGAAAAAGTTTAAGTAAAATAAATATCCCAACTATTTTTGTTGACGGGATCAGAAAGGGGAAATACAAAAAAAATAAATTGGGCACCATCTAATTATACAAATTATTAAACTTCGTAAAATGTATGTATATTAGTATTGAAGAAATGATATGTAATGATATGTATTATGAAAAATAAAGTGTAATACAAATAAAATTTAACCACTGCTTTTGAATCTACGCGTATTGCATCTTTCGACCATCTGTTGTTCTCAATTGTTGAGATAGCTTCTTTAGCAGCTGCCAGCTCTGCACCAACAAATGAATTTTTGTTGGTCATGTTAGTACTTGCTAAGTATACTACGTCACTACTCTCGCCCCGGTGCAATCTTTGAGCCGTCTGTAAATACTCTGTTGTGCTCCAGCCAAATCTCAGTTGTCATTTTCGCTCCTTCTTTGTAGAAAACTACCTCTATCTCAAAATTAAAATTACACTCTGCACTCCGTCCTAATTCGCATTAATCAGAATTACTAGCTTCTTGTCCTTTATCTTTTCCTCCCTTTTCCATATGGACACACAGTTTTGCTATAGTATTGTCACATTTCTGCTTTGTGTCTATCACTTTTTTCAAATTCCTCGAAAAACGTTCTTCTTGAACCATCCCCTGTTGTCAACGATTCTATAATCATAAATGTTGCACTTACCTTCTATCTTAAACTGAATGGTGGGATTCCCGCTTGCACATTAATTAAGAGCGTTGTATGGTATTCATTACTTAAACACCACTCTTAACGCTCCTTTTGTCACTTTTTTGTTAGACCTAAAAGCACCTCTACCTTATAAAAATGAGATCTAAGTAATGTTTCTAGAGATCTAAAGAGGTCTAGTAATCATTAGACGTCTGTACTATTACATTTGTTCCTCTTCTTACTCCCGTTAGATGTTATGTATCTATAGATATCTCTGTCGTTCTTCCTCGCACTGAATATATACTAGAGTATATAAGTTCTCTGGAGTTCGAATGAAATTGTCTATTTATGTTACTGTCAGAGCTCTGTGTGTTAGACCGTTCTCTCTTAAGAAGTTTTCTGCTTTTTGTCTCTGAAAAGAGATGTGCTCTTCTTAATAAATATGCTTAGTAGTGATGTTTGTTTCCGAGGTAACCCATCTTCGCTGTCAATATTCTCTAACTTAATCTTTTCTTGCATTTTAAGAAATTTGTAGTTATTTTGTCCGCTTTTCTTTTAATTCTCTATTTACATTCGATTTATATTCCTTGACTACTTTGGTATCTCATCAGACGTTTAGTTTCCTCCAGCTGATCTTATTAGGATCTCCGTCCTCTAGACAAAATTCAGGAGCTGCGCTTTCAATAAAATAACAATCCAGTCAAGTTCCCCTTAAATGGATGAAAAATTGCTGCTGCTACTATTCAACTTGTTCCGTCCTACATAAATCCTAATAAACATGTCTATACTATTCAAATATTTAATCAGGTAATTTTAATTATATAAGTTTTTAGGTGGTAAAGTAATTTAAATAAGTAAACTGAAATCCATAAAATATTGTGATTTTAAAAGATTGTCGCCTGCCTTTGTCGACAGTAGCTTAAATGTATTTTTATTAAGGTCCGATGACCCTTGTTATCTATAGTTATTTAATAGATTTTCAACATACTACTGTTACATGTTAATTTAAGGACCTTTACTACCATTATATTTGTTAACGCCCACATATCCGTTCCCCTACTCCTAGTTTTTATTTACTTTTACAAAAAACTGTATTTTCAATTTATAACATCATTCTTAGTCTAAGTTTCAAACAACAACACTCTTAGTTTAAGTTTCAACCATCAAACAACACTCTTATTTCCTAAGCTGTATTCATTCTTAGTTTTACTAGCATTGTTACATGCTGCTTTAACATTAAATAAATAAAAACCAACAAAAGCTCACGTGGACTCATTTTTAATATACATCATACGTACATTTTGGTATTGTCAACCGGGCACAATACGCATATACACATATAGCCGCGGTAAACTAATCGCGGCTCAAACACTACTCATCTTCTACTCTTTTTCCAAGTTTATTCCAATCCATTGTATACATCTTACAATTTAGTTTATATCTTAGTTCATTCCTATCTGCCACATACCTATTTCTCAAGTTATTTCTCCTACTAAGTCTACTGATATCCATGATAAAGATAACACATATACAATTCCTGTCTCTGGGTTAACTCTGGTCCTCACAGAAATATCACTGCGTTTTTCATTCCTCTTAAGTATTGCCTCACCTCTAATCCATGCTACAGAGTGCACATTTCAATCTCATATAAAATCAATTTTGGATCTGCTACTTCATTCAATAAGCTTCTATGTTTGCTATAAAAACCACCGCATCACGTGGCATGTAAATTGAAACAATGTTTATGTTTCTATTTCCCCACTTTACTTCTACCCCTACGAGTTCCATATTCCTTCCTCTATTCGTTAAATTTTTCGTTATTTTATTATGATGACCTCTGCCTTTACTATCAAAACCACATCTCCTCTTCTTTTACCATCTCTATATTTTCTAAACTTCCCACGTCCATCTTACTTAAGCGCGTCACTTACAATAACAATATACTCACTTTATTCATACATATTGCTACAAATCTGTGAATTTCTCTATCGATCTATAATTACATTGTAAAATACTTTTCTCTCCGTTATTCATCAATTAAGGACAATATAAACAAATTAGAAACACCCACAAAATCTAAATTAAATACTTATTTGTCTAACGATGAACTTGGCTATTTGTGTTCACTGTCCTCGGAGGTCGGCCTCATTTCTTTTGACCATTCATTGTTTGCATTTGAGAAACACAGCAAAGATAACCTAATATCTAAATTAACATTGGGCATTGCTAGATAGCGGAAAATAAAGAAGAGAAAAGGTCTCTTGGCTACGCTGTTAACAGACAACGATCATTGGCATTTATTGGTATCAGTATGACAGAAGCTAGCGACTCTAGTAAGACCATACATTCTTTAAATATTAAAAAAGATAAACCACATAGTTGTAGTATCCCGGAAGTGCATAAGGTTAAACGGACAAATGTAGCTAAGAAGAAAGGAACTTGTATGGTAATAGCACAAAGACACCATTAAGCAAATTAAAGCAGCTTCAACTTCTGGGCACCGATATATAGCAGGCGGACACTTTAATGTTAAGCAACTCAATGGGGTTCTAGACTAATAACATCTAGAAGCCAAACAGTGACCACTACCAATATGAATCTAGAAGTTATAACCACAGGATATACAGTTAACCCACCCATTAAACCAACTGACCAGCCCATTAAACCAACCTGACTAAACTTCTCATCGAAACATTTTCCTATCATTATGACAATAAGTAGCCCATTTCTAAAGGACAATGTAATCCCAGCGCTGTCACCAAATGTAACCGGCGCTCGGCTATTATCAATTAATTAGTTGAAAAGAGATCTATATTGTGTAACGTACTTTACAATTCGTAGGTCCGCGATCTACTCAAAATACTTAGATGAGGGTCGATTGGGATGCGTGGAGTCGTTAGGGCCTGGGAAGGAAGCGGATATTGGAAGATGCAGGAAACACTTGGTTTTAAATTACGTGTATTTAAAGCGATAACAACACATTTAGCAATATATACACTTTGTATTAGTACTCACTTCATAAATTTAACTACAACACATAGGTTTTCATGCACAATTTTACAAAGAACTATTGATTACAGGTCAACGAGCTGGCACTAATTATATAATTGTCGCGAATCAAAATTATTGGTATAACAAATAATCGCTAATTGGTCTAATAAGAAAACGTGGTATGAAGCCGCGATGCTCAAGAAATCAGAACCTGAGAACCGACAAGCTTCTATCTTCGTTGAGAAACACAATTAGACTCCCGCTAAAATCTAATTTGGTAATATATGTCGTTCCTAATTAGTCTGAGCAAGTGACCAAGAGACGCTATATCGCCATCTCATGTGTCCTGTGCTCAGAAAAACTCATATGTTGATTCTCAGATTCAGATTCTTTAGGGTGCACTTATGGTGCAATTATGCCTCTCTGTCTTGCATAATTAGTAGTGCCATCTCATTAACACATGTGTTTCTTAAGATTACGACGAGTTCATTATGCAAGTTGTTAGGGGTGTCCACTTGCTAACTTAAATAATGGATCTCGCTTATTTTAATATGTCTACTATTAACAAATTTGATGAACCACATTGAACCAGAAATTGGAATAAATGAAGTCCCGTGGATTACAACAACTTGTACTGTCCCGTCCGGCAATAAAAGTCGGTAAGATCACATAATGTTGTCTGAAACATGTTGCTGACATGTTTCAGACAACATTATGTCATCTTACCGACTTTTATGCCGGACGGGGTGTAACAAAAGGATTAAACTGGAATATTTTCGGGCATTGTTAGAAAACTCTCTCAATGTCAAAATACCCTTAAAGAGAGAAACTGGCAATACAGAAACTGTCGAATATTTTAACGTCGAATATTTTAACTGTCGAATATTTTATGCATTCAACAAGCAGCTTGGAATTTAATACCAATGTGTTAATTATATGACACAAAAGACTCCTGCCTTATGACAGCGATGGAAAAAATCGCACCTAAACATAAAATGATAAAGAAATGGCAATTAACAAAGTTACCTCAGCACAAAAAAATACTAAATAAAACTACCGAAGAAATAGGAGAGTTGGAGGCTAGTGAGAGAGAACAAGTTATGGAGAGCTATTTAACAAAATTGAGCGCAACTGAGAAACAGGAAATTAAACAAAGAGCAATATAGAAAAGGAGCAATATTTGATAATCATCCGGATATACATGAATATTTAAGAACGGCACATCAGCTAGAATTACCTCGAAATTTAGTATTAGGGAGATCAAAGACATAGTCATAACTGATCTGAACCTTAGTAAATCTAAAGGATACAATCTAGGAGACTGGTAATATTCTGCAAGAACTACCAACTATATTATACAAATACTTAAGACAACTATATTAAGCAATTTTATGAACTAGCTTCTACTCTTTCCAATGGAAGATAGCACAAATCATAATTATTACTAAGCCAGGAAAGAATCCGCATGATGTTACTTTATATCGTTCAATAAGCCTACAGACTACCTCCAAAGTTCTCGAGAAATTGCTCCTCATAAGATTGACACCGATTGTTCCAAGAGAAAAACTAATACCAGACCACCAGTTTGGTTTCCGAAAAATTCACGCAACGATAGCGCAAGTTCCTACAACGCCCCAAACAAACACAACTACGTTTGCAGACGATACTGTTGTATTAGCCGTTAGTCATAAACCTATTGTTGTTTTACAATACCTTCAGGTTAATATCGACTTAGAACAAAAATAAATGTTAAAGTAACGCATCAGAGTCAATGAATCCAAATGCGAACTCATAACATTTACGCTAAAGAAAGAAACATGTCTACCAGTATCACTCAATAAGAAAGTCATACTAAAAATAAATGTTGTTAATAAACGCTAGACTTGGCAGAAGCACATCTTTACAACACGTAAACAACTTGTGCTTAAGCTATGAAAAATTTACTGGTTAATAGGCCATAAGTCTAAGTTATCTGTCGAATGTAAACTCTTGCTATATAAGTCTAGATTGAAATCAGTATGGCCTTACGGTATCAGTCGCAAACTCCAAGATGAGTTCAACAACGCTTCCAACCCAAGGTATTCTGTATTATTATAAATGCTTTACGATTTATAATTAACGAAGCTATTTACCATAACCTACAAGTACCTGGGTCAAAGATGAAATTAAAACGTCTTGCGTCAAAAGTCAACAGTTACGTCAAGACTGGATGACCATCCAAATACCCTTACACTGAACCTGATGAAATTAAGAAGTAAGCGTAGGCTAAAAAATAGCTACTAAAACATTTAGTCTACGTCTAAAATATACTAACATTGCAAATAGTCCAAAATATTCATGTGTACAATGCACTTGGAAGAAATACTACCGTATAATGTATCATTTGATATATTCCATTCATGATTTTATTATGCAATGTCATTTACTAAATATTCTAAGGGATAGATTGAAAAATTCTGGGATGTCAATTAAAAAATATTTTTAAAAATGTTGATAAGGTAAGCAACTTGGAACCGCTCAACGACATGATCAAAATCGAATGCGACATCTAAATCTTGCTAGCAGAGGATGTTTAACTACAACGGAAAACCGCTCAAGCTTACACCTCCTTAAGGAATTCCAAAATAGGGGGCGCCGAAAGCCATACATATAAGTTACAACAAGAATAAATCCTTCGAGTTGTTTTAAAAAATATACACCCTTCAAGAAACATTGAAAAATTGAATACCGCGATTGTAAACCTAGAACACCAGGTAGCCAATATCTAGAACATTAAAGACTATGGTTAGAACCCTTGCCATTATTATTCATAGTCTTAAAACATAGTCCTGATATAGAGCAGACAATATACAGCACACTATTAACTTCCGTATTACTTTCAAAGCGCACAGCCCTTAAAAGCAAATTCTGTAGTGTTTACATGCCATAGATATGGAAACATACGGGTCTTTTGTTACGGAAGACCTAGATGTGTTCAGTACGCAAGCGATCATACCACTGCCCAGTGCTCAAGGAAGGGAGGAAGGATACCATCAGGCAAATATTGGAGAGTCTAGTGTTACAATGAGTGAAAGTGAGATTCCCCAACCTTAAACAAAGGCAAGCCTCAGGTCTTTGATTTAGGGATAATAACACTACACTAACAACATGGATGATATGTAGATTGGATGAAGCTTATGCTTATTTATTATAACTTTGTGGAGTAAAGGTATTTCCTTTATAATACATATTTCGCGTATCATATATTTTACGTATCAGGTAACTGAACTGAGTGAATTGTCTTATAATCTGCGTATGTTTTTTGAGATTTTTCATTATACTTTAGTGTTATCTCATAAATTTTTGAATGACAAAATGTATTTATTTAATAACTTAGAAATAACCGTGTTTAAGACAGTGGATGCACTGATCTGGTATCAAGCTAGAAAAAAGATGATCATTGCTTTTTGTTTGTCTAAACATTAAGAAAAACATTAATATTACAGCCGTCTGTTTGAAATGGAATTCGTTTCATTTCTAATTATAACTCTATTTATAAACAGCACTGTTTTTTAATTGTTATTTTTTACTTTAAAGTCGCACCAAAGTATTTGGAAAAGTCAGTCCAGAAGTAAAGCAGAATAGTTTTACAGTATCGGAATATATGCAATCGAATCAATTACACAGATAATTACGTCTTGAGTTACAGAAGTACTACACACCGGCTCTAAACAAAATTAAATCGAAATACCGATCATGAAGCAATAAGTAATTGTATATGAGACTGTCACTTAAAGTGATATCAGTTTAAAATGCAGCAGTTTTGTCAAATATGAATGTTAGTTAACATACGATTACGTAATACTTTATATCTTTGTTATATTTACTTAATATAAAGGAAATGAACTCATTATTTATATCTACTATGAATGGTGAATTGAAATATTAAATAATTCTAATATTATGTTGAATCAAATAACAAATAACTTGCAACGCATTTCAACATAAAAAAAATAGGAAAAATAGGAATAGGAATAGGAAGAATAGAAAATAGAATAGAAGAAGAAAATTGCCCACGATGTAAAAACGGTAAATCAAATAACTGCATTTAATAATTCTGAAAACTCATAACTGTTACATTTAATTCATTCTAAAAACTTGTTAGTTTCATGAAGCTGTACGAATAACTCTAAATCTAGCACTCAAAAATTCCACCTCGGAAATTTCACCTTTTAAAGATTGTAGAATTTGTAGGAGATTCTTAAGTAAATCCACTACCAGAAAAATATTATACATCTTATTCTTGTCTAAACTGTAATATCTATCACAAAAAGTAGTAATGCCTGATCCCGGAAGCTCTTCAAATAAATTTCTTATTCGTTTGGAAACGCCTTCAGAATGTTTGTGCACCTATTCAAAATGATGTGGATACGTGGGTTTTGAATCTTTTTATTTAATATTTTAAGGCAATATTAAGAATACATTAAATTTCATGAAAACCATGTCATTTTCAAAGAATGCTCACGCTAAACAAATTCCATTTGAAACATTTATTTTCACCCATATAGACGATTAACAATGAGCGAATCATTTTACCATTTTTAAGAAGTATAAATCTGTTACCCCAGAAAAGAGAGATGCAAACTGTATCATTTTAATGTAGGGTTTGTTGAAATAGTTTACTAGTTCCCGTATCTAGTTAACACATATTTTTCTCGTTATAGTTATTATCTAGTATGTGAAACAATTAACTTCCTTTTACGTCCTTTGAATAAACAAGGTTATTACTTAAATTATTCCTGAATATTTCTTTTCTGATTTACTAATTCATTCTAAATTTTTCATTTACTTTTGAATCAATAGGTTATAGGCCAGCATGCTTGAAATAATTTTAAGTAAATAAATTTGATGACTTTGGTAAAATTAAGTGATATTATTTTGGTTCTCTTAATACATTATATTTTGGATATGAATTCCACAAATTCACCACTGAGAAAGAATAATTAATTGACATGGAAAATGCGGGAGGAACTTATCCTGGTCTGTAGGTGATTTGGAGGTCGAGAATAGGTAACAGACATAACCCAAGGACAGAAATGAGATTATGAAGAAACGTTAAAGGAATTTAAGAAAGCAAATAACTCAGTGATGCAATATTAACTGGATGCTTGTTGGGGTCAGTATTGAGCAAATTTCTGTTATTTAAGTGCGCGAGGTCTTTATGGATATAACTACATAATCTATGTGAAAATTCTGCTAAATTTAAGGTATATGATATATGTATGGAGTTTTTTTAATATAAAGTCAATGCACATAAGGGAATAGCATCTCAACTAAGCGCTTTAAAGGTTCTGTTCGGTATCCTGGTATCTACCAGATGTGTTGTTAATATGTAAAAGTTTAACGGCATTACCAGATGAATATTTACAACTTTACATGGGGAATATTGCCAAAGCAGCCAAGGTCCTTGGTGCGTTAGTACCTCAAGTGTGGAACATTTTGACATCTATGAACATTATAATAGAGAGACTAGCGCTTCGGCCCGTCGCAAGGCGCAAAGCTAAATATGTACTGTATTGAACACTGTCCAGTACCTCACCCGTAATCGCCACCAATCACCGTCTATAAGCTCTATCATTCCCACACCTTTAATTTAATACCTCTACATCTCTGCTACACATCGCGCACTTCCGGCACTGCGACACACGCTCAGCAGCCCTGTATCGCTCCCTATCACACTTTCCCCTTAACCCCGCACTAGAACTATAATTAAATAATAATGCGCTTCCTTAACAATTAATTGCCAAAAGTAATTTTTTACTGTTAACCTACATACTAAGTTTTCAAATAATTGTTCGATAAGATAAATGCTTGTTATAATTTCTTTTCACTCATTTCACTGTAAACCTAATTCATTTCTGTTTTAACATTGTCCAACGCCTCGTTCCTAATCATCCCTAACACCAGCGCCTCTACTCCTTACCACTGTAGTCCTTATCGTTCCCGTTCTTGCACTTTGGATTTAATCCCCCTTCACCGCCGTGCACACTTCCAGCACCTCGCCATATCTTTTGCAGTGCGGCTACCTCCCAGAGCCTCTATCTTCTATGGGCACTACTTCGAGCGCAACTCATTTACATAATTAATGAGGCACTGTAAACTTATATTCTAATTTTCGTATTTATATTTACGATATAATATTAATCACCCCATTTACCTTCGCTATTGAAGTAAGATTGTCAAATTTTAGTCATGGCATTCCATTTTGCTTGTAAATATTTTCTCTACGTTTTATAAATTACTGCTTATAGAGACTTACTTCACTTACTAAATTTCAAAATTGAACTGGATTGCAAAGCTGTCCCAGACCCCACTACCCCAAATTTGCGCCGCTACTGATGTTAATTTTTTTTCGCAATTGTAGCAAATATGCACAAACAGAGTTTTCATTTTTTTAATTTGATATGGGGAGCATTGACTATCTACCCCTACCATTCTCACCCGTCCTATTTCGTAGCACTACAAACGCACCAAATATTAATCCAATTTTACTACTGGATGTAATTTGAATATTTAGCATAATGAGAGCTCTAAAATATCTGAAGCCTAATTATTGCAACATCAAAGATATTATCGTTCCATGGAAGGAAGCAGAAGATAAACTTTTACGATTTTATGAAATTTTTAATTATGAAATAAACATCAACGACTACAAAGATTTTTTTGAAAATTTATTAGGAAATACAAATAAATGTGATATTCCCAAAAATATTAAGAAGGCAAAAAATATTTTGATCACTATAGCCGTCAGTTCTGCAGAAGCTGAAAGCCTTATGAATATGCACAAAAAAACGAAAGAAACAAGACTGATGAAACGTTTCTAATATAAGTAATATTATGGTTATTCATTTGAATGGATTGCCTTTAATGGAATGGGATCCAGTATCGTTAGTGTAAAAACGGTTCTCGTGTAAAAACAAAAACGGAAATAGAAGAGACTGAAATGACATTTTAACATGGTGATTCTTTAGATGTCAATAATTTATAATGTTACAATTTTACTGGGCGACGACGGCTTATGTGCGTATGCAACTATCCTCTTCAGCTTCTAACACCAAAGGATACAAACATGTAAGGGCGTGAAAGAGGGATGATGAGAACTGGCTCTGGAACCTTCTATGACGCCAAAGGTACAAATTGGTATGTGCGAGCGAGGATTAAGGGAAGGTAGATTAGGATTCTCGAACCTTCTAAATGTGTGCCGCATTATGCCTGCGACTTTGGGTTCGCATAATTACCGAGCGGAGTAATTGTTTTCACTATTTAGTTGCATTGTAACTCATAAAATAAATAATAATCACAATTAAAAATGAAAAGAAGGATTTATACTATTTACAGACTTGATTTATTAACACAAAACAATTACAACTATTTATAATTACTGTTTATTATTTCATTTGTTAATTATTCATTGCTGACCGACTGTTGTTGACTGACTTATCTTCGCGGATTGACTGAACTCTTGACTGACTCGCGACGCGATGCTCTGGTTTCTCATATTACAGCGGATTACGCAGTAGAATACCCCTGCCTTCGACATCTTTGACTTTCGAGAATATTTCTATAATTATTCAAATACGCCATTTGACCTTCTAACTATTTCCATGACGTCCCACTGACGAGATCACACGTAAACAAATAACAGATAAGCATTTAGTTATGTCTATCTCCAAGGAACACGCGTATTAAGTTATGCACCGTACAGTAAACAGCCGTATCGCAATGCCGAGATATTTGTACAGGGATGCGCAACCTTTTCTTCTAATTCCAGTTATTATTTCATAACTATCATCTTTCTATGCTCAGACGCCCGCAAATTCGTAACAATATATTTTCTAAGTCTACGGTCATGGAGAAAACACTGAGGTCTGTATTTCTTTGGGGCGTTCGATTAAAGGATGTATCGGTTTCATATTCGATTTATCCTCTTAACTACCTCACTTAAGAAGTTGTAGCTTTTACTTTATTATCGTTATTAATGTTTGAATATAAACCTGCATAGTTAATTTCAGTTTTATATCAACCGCAGTTTTTCAGCAGTATAATTCTTTTTTTCACTATTTTTACACCAGAGAGATTTTATAGCAGAATTTAAGACATAAAGAATGGAATTTGATTACTTAAATGTTTATTAACATTTATAACCTGCACTTCACAAACAAATAATTAAATAATAACGTAGATGTTTTATATACTCGTATATCTGAATTAATTACAATTATTACTCATTAATTGCAGATTATAATATTTATGGAATTACTAAATATGGGATAATTTGGTAGAACTGTTTTACTTGCAAGTGTATTTTAATATAATTTGAAATGATAAATGTAGTGAGCCAGTAAGTAAATACTGACAGAAAGAGATAAAAATATAAGAACACATTTGATATGTAGTTTTATTAGTTCAGGTATGAGACATCTATGCAATTGAATCAACAAAAAGTAAGACAAGGTTACATATTTTACAAACTGATGAATATGGAAAATAATTTATTATAAAATGAAATATATGTACAGTTTTACCTCCGCTACTAAAGTAAAGTTGTAAAATATTAGGGTCATCGATCTGTTTTGCTTGTATCAAAAAATACATTTACTAAATTCTAGCTCTCTATCTGTATTTATTCGCTATTTGCGTGTCTGGATCCTCAGCGTCCGCCACGACTGAAATTTGAGTTTTTCGGTTTTTTCTGTAATACCCGTCTACAGAGGTCATAAGTACCAAATTTCAAAGTTCTAGATCTTTGGGATATTGCACCCAAAAATGATTCGCTACTGAATTATAATTTTGTTTTCCAATTATTTTGCAAATATGCACAAATAATGTCTTAATACATACTTCAAGTTCCAATTTTCCCTATTCTATATTTTTTTCATCAATTACAGTCCAATTAGAGTCCTGCATGCCAATTTTCAATGTTCTAGCTCTATTATAATATCGCTTCCGAAAATTTTCACTACTACTGAATTCACATTTCGGATTACAAATTATTGGCAAATGTGCCAATGTAATAATCAATACAAACCACAAATTTTTTGATTTGCAAAGTAGTATTTGAATTTTGGAAGTAGTACTTTTTTTCTGAAAAAAGCCGAGATAAAAAAAATTACAAAATAAGCGTCATTATAGTTGATATAAGAAGCTCAATTTAGGAAACAAAAACCTTTGAAAAATCACCTAATGTGAACGAGAACACAAAATGAGTTACAAAATAGGAATCTAAACGTATGTTAATATGTTGTTTTAAAGTAGCTGAGTGGTTAAGTGTTTCATTATAATCATTGCGAGAAATGATTTTAAAATTAAAGCCAGTACCCTGTTTGTCACTTTCAAGCGGTAATAAATTTTCATCACTGAATATTAATGTTACGTATCATGACCTGAAAATTGTAAATCACAATAACCTCCTAAAATTCGTTTTAAATGAGAGGCTAAACATTTTATTATATTCATTGCAACAAAATGGTTTCAAAAGTAAATGTTTATTTTTGTGTTCTTTTAATTGTGACGAATCGCTAATGTTTAATTACATTCATCACAAGGAAATGGTGCTTAAATTAAGTGTTTGTGTTGTTTTAAATGATGTGAAAGGTAAATGTTTTATTACACTAATTGCAAGAAAATGGATTAGAACGTAAATGTGTATTTTTATGTAGCTTTAACTGATTGGGAAAACTAAAAGTTTTATTACATATACCGCAACAAAATGGCTTTATACCAAAATGTTTGTTCTTATGTAATTTTAATTGTTGTAATTGCATATATGTCTTATTACACATATCGCAAGAAAATGGTTTTATACCTAAATGCGTGTTTTTATGTAATTTTAATTGTTGCAATTGGCTAAATGTTTTATTACATATATCGCAAGAAAATGGTTTTATACCTAAATGTGTGTTGTTGTGTAATTTTAATTGTTGTAATTGGCTAAACGTCTTATTACACATATCACAAGAAAATGGCTTTAGGCCTAAATGTGTGTTCTTATGTAATTTTAATTGTTGCAATTGACCAAATGTTTTATTACATTCATTGCAAGGAAATGGTTTTATACCTAAATGCGTGTTTTTATGTTTTTTTAAATGAACTGCTTGACTAAAGGTTTTGTTACATTCATCGCAAGAAAATGGTTTTAAATCTAAATGTATGTTCTTATGTTGTTTTAAATGATGTGCATAACTAAAGGTTTTATTACACTCATTGCAAGAAAATGGTTTAAAATCCAAATGTGTCTTCTTATGTTGTTTTAATTGAGACGATCGGTTAAATGTTCTTTTACATTCATTGCAAGAAAACGGCTTTACATCCAAATGTATGTTCTTATGTTGCTTTAAATGACGTGACCAACTAAACGATTTATTACATTCATTACAAGAAAATGGTTTTAAATCTAAGTGTGTGTTCTTATGTTGTTTTAATTGGCACGGTCGGGTGAATGTTTTACTGCACTCATTACAAGAAAATGTTTTTAAACGTAAATGTGTTTTCTTATGTAGCTTTAAAAGATGCAGGTAACTAAATGATTTATTACATTCATTACAAGAAAATGGTTTCAAAACTAAATGTTTGTTCTTATGTCGTTTTAAACTTGATGGATATTGAAACCTTTTATTACACTCATTACAAGAATACATTTTATTTGCTGCATGTACTGGCAAATGTTTTATAATTTCAGTCTTATTGTTATACGATTTGTTACATACTTCGCAGATATAAGGCATCAGTGCTTCACTTAGTTGTTCACAAGCGGATGATTCAAAATTTGATTCAAATTTTATAATGCACTCTGTGTTTTGTGATAAACTAGCAGTTTCCTCTGAACTATCGTCTGGTTCTTCTTTAATTTCTACTTTTATTTCATCACATAGCGCTGCTTCTTCGACGACTCTATTTTGTAGTGTCAAACTCCCGTTTAAACTTTCTGACTTCATTGGTTCAATTAGAACCCCATCAATTTCACATTTTATTAGCTTAGACTTGTAATCCTCCATTTTGATGTAAGAATTTAAGCGTTCACTAAAAACAAAAATTAATGTAAGCCTACAATAAATAATAATGTAAAACCAATTTAAAAATTCTTTTACGTGATAAATGATAATTTGAGTCATATACTATATATGATGCTATTACAATTAAAAACAAAATAATAAACCTTTATATATTAATTTTCACTCTATTCTCATACATCTGTTACATCTGAGTTTCTTTTAGTAAAATATTAAGCAATATTAAGTAAGATGTTAGATAAAAATAAAATGTAAATAAATTAATTTTCATGTGATTTAGTCGACATTACAAAGCCGCTGTCAAAATTGAAAAGTTTTATTTGCCACTGATCCGAAATGTTCTGTCATTGATGTTGAGTTTGGTAGTCGTATAAAGCGGGAAATTGGATTGTAAATTAATTTTTTGGTGGTCGAATCTTTATTGAAATATTTGTATAAATAAACGTATATTGAACGTGTTTTTATTTTATTAAATATCCATAAATTGACGGAATAATAAAAATTTGAATTTTGTTTTATACGTAATATTCGGTTGTTATCCTAGAAGCTGATGATATTACGAACTGCTTTGATTATAATAAGTAATGTAATTTACTTTTCGTTTTAACTCACAACATACCCACAATACTCCGACTCCCACAATGTAAGTGGTACCAAGCATACGGACATACACAGAAGTACTATTCCAGGAAAGAATGATGTGTTAAATGTGTGGGTAAACACTTAACTAAGTTTTGCACAAAATCGGGAATATTGAGCAAATTAAACCACCAAGAACAATGGGATTGTGGCCTCATTTTTTAGTGGTCGATTTTTCAATTGTTGATTGAAATTGATGTTAATAAATGTGTATTGGCGTGTCTATTTTATTAAATATCTTAATATTGACAAAGATATAGCAATTAAAAGTTTTAATTGTAGTTTTAGATCATTTTACATCAATAGTTAAAAGGGGTTCTTGGACCGTACTTCCCCCCCCCCCCCTTTCACCTTATGTTGAGTCACCGAATAATTTTAATTTATAGAAGATACATTAATAAATGGTTTTGCTAGAAACGGTTTTTTGAGTATCGAAAGCATTCGAAAGTGCCGGGTCCAAAGAACTTTGACGTAATCGATTGTAAACGCCTAATCGACTTTTGTATACACATAATCTTGTTATTAATTTTTATAATATGTTGTACCACTGACTACATTACTACTCATTGAATCACCGAGTCCCCTGATCATAAGACTTTACACTAAGTAATGGTCCCAGGGGACCACAAGGGGCCAATGCGATAAGCAAGCCTATGCAATTGTAATTTATGTACAACCCTTGGTGCCATAGACTATCTTATTAATTGCAAGGGTCGCTGTGATCTTCATTAAATTTAGTTTCCCACAAAATAAAAATTCCTTGCGATTGTAATAAATTACCCTTTGGAAGTAAAGTTAATGACGACGTCAGTGAGTTATGTTATTGCTACTTTATTATATCAATAATAATATTTAAAATATAATGTACTTTTAATACAATAATATGGTTACTTCATCACATAACTAGTGTCATGCCAGTGACGTACATTTAATAAAATTCTCAGAGAAAAAAAATTAATTATTTGTATTGCTTAACATAATCTTTTTCCTTTTACAAATTGATTGAAATTGATATTAAGTGGACATAGATGTTACTCTACTTAACCTTTTTTGCAACCATAGTCACCCCACTTAATAAATAGCATCTAAAGTGGCTTTTAAAATGATTTCGTGTATTAAAAAATCTGGAGGAAAACTAAAAATAAATGACAATTTGAAAATATAAAAAAATAATTTATCGGTTTTTGCATGTCGACGGTTAAAATATAAACATAGAAATTATTTGCATAATTCATTAAAAAAATGCTATAAAATACTATACGCTATCCAATTAAAAATATAATATAAAATTAAAATAATTAAAAATATAATATAAAACACAGGATATACATAGATATTAACTTTAATTATGCAAAGTACACTTAAATAAATCAGTTCCAATATTTTTATAATCACGGATTTGGCTTATGTTCAGTAATCAAAGAATAATGTTCAAAATGCATTTTAGTTTGTGTTTAAAAATAAAGTTTGTACCAAATGATCACAATATTATTAAACTATAATTGAAATGAAAATATATTTCAATAATTTAAGCATTTATCTAGATGAAAATTCATTTCCTCTAAACTGATTAGAATGGAACACTTTGGACATGAAAAATAATTAGGAACATCATCTTGTGTCAAATCTCCTAAATACGATTCATCATCATCATCTACTTCAACAGTTTGACTTCCCACAAAACTAGCATTAACACTCTCGTTAAAATAACTATTATCCAAGTCCTTAATAGATTTTTTCAAGTCTTTTATCACAGAAGGAGAAGAAGAACTAGTAGCATTTTCTAATTTTATATTTTTAACACATTCTTGAATTTCTTGATCGGTGTATCCAGCTGCTTTCAAAGCACTTGTTTGATCTGCTAATGATGTTTCTTGGTTTACATAACTAGTGGTAAAATCGTCGCTAATACAGCTATCAAAATGATCAGCTAAATCTTTTCGAGTCATCCCTACATTACACAATGGACAGTTTAACAAATCTTCCGGTGTGGTGTTTTGATTTGAATCTATTACGGGTACTTTTTTGGTCTTTGTACTATCTAATGATTTATTCATAAAATCTTCAATCAATGAATCATCGCCATTAAATTCTGTGACTAATTCTTCATCATCATCAATTATAATGACATCTTTTTTAGTTTCAATTATTTGTACATTTTGTTCTTCATCAATTAGTAAATTACTCATACATTCATCTAAATGTTTATTTATAGAAATCTCTGGCGTGATTTTTGTACATACAGGACAATTTACTAAAACTTCTACAGGTTTAAATACTTCCTCAACAATAGAAGTTACTGATTTATTTTTTAAAGATACATCAATGTCATTTTCAGAGTCTGATAAATAAATGCTATCAATTAAATCAGAAGATGCGTTTCTGTTGTTTGAGTTATTGGAAGTTGAAATATTTAATTCTTTACTATCATTGATTTTTTGGCGCTTATTACTCCCAGAGTCATGTATATCTGAAACTGATAAATAATTTATATAGTAATCCAAAACTAACACAAAACCGTACAAGAGAAATAAATAAATTCTGAAAAGTGCTGAAAAGTGCAGCCTCTAAAGACTGTATTTTGAATATGTTAAATTAATATTAAATTAATGATTTTTCACATTTTTTAAATTATTATTGACGATTTTTACTTATTTATAATACCATTCATGCTATATGAAGGGGTTAAAGTTACAGTGTTGTAAGTCGCATTTTTTCTATTTTCTGGAAATTACCATAATGCAAAACGTACTAAAATAAAAACTAATTTTACTGCTGACAAAATGACTTACCACCGTGTATTAACAAAGTCAATACCTACGGCCTAAAATGCATTTGAATATGTTAAAATTAATATTGTATGAATTATTTATAATATAAATCAACATTTATTATATTTACACTATTTTTGTATGCGAATTTATCACTTGCTTTGTGTGTTTTTGTCTATGTTGACATTTTCCTACTGTTTATTTCGAATTTACTCACGAATGGTTAGTTTGGTATCAAAAAAAAAAATATATATATATATATATTAATTACCACGCTTCTTTGCAGAACCTGGAAATTTATTAGCCCAGTGATTTCGTACATCCGCTGTAGTATTTGTAAGTAAATTACTTCTATCCTTATTCGCAACATTACCGCCAAGAGAAAATCCCGCACCACTAAAAGCACTTGGTCTGGATGTAGCAGGAAGATCAGTTTCTAGAAAAAAATAATTAATAAATATAATAAATAAATTATACAAAAGTAAAACTGAAAAGTGAACATTACCGGTATTCAGATCTTTAAAGCCTTTCACGTTAACTAAATTGCCAGTAACTGTTGGTCGCTTTATTTCTGCATTAGTAACTGAATTTACTGGACGTGTAATAGTACTGGTTTTTGTATTTTTAACAAAGCTAGTTATAGTAGATTGATTTGAACTCGACGGGTTCCATTTGGGAGGAACACCTGTAAGATAAACATACATATCTATATTAATTAATGCAATATTACATAAATAAATAAAAGGGATATGCTACATTGTATCTGAATTAAGTATTATAATTTATAATGTTTATGAGTAATATTCTCTATACGCAATTGGGTGGGAAACGTATCTAAATTTATATAAATATGTACTAAAGTTAGCTATCAGAACCTCAATTATCCAATTAAATTTATTCAATTCGAAATATTATAGATGTTATTAACGGTTGCAATAGGCATTCTATCGTACGCCACTATCAGCGTTAAACAAGATAAGTGTATAAGGGATGTTACACCTAACAGGTCTTGTGGCAACTTATAAAGTTTATATAATGACGTGGTATACAACGATAAATGAATCCAATTACTTATTATATTCGTCAAACATAGACTTCAAAAATGTTTAGCGATAAAACGAAATTAAACGTTTAAATAAATATATCTCCGTTAATTTTTGGATATTTAATAAAAAAAAAATTACTCCAATATACATTAATGGACCTATATTTCAATAGAAAATTAAAAAGTAGACACCTGAAAAATTACTTTACAATCCAATTGAAGTAGTCGTTGGATAATGATAATACAATAGATAGTGATTTTGGTTCATTTCTAGATTCAATTATAGAAAACTATAAATTCTCATTCAGTAAATAAACAGATTTGGAACAGCCCCGAAATATAACAAGATTTATTCGCAAAATTTATCAAATTCATCTGAAAATGTATTCTTAATTATACACCAAAGCCTAAACGTAAAAGAAATATTTAAACAGAAATTGTAAAACAAAATTACCCATGTGTATTGTGTTTAAAGAACATAATTAATAAAACAAATTATGTTTTACATAAAAATAATGTAGAATAACTTGGAGGCTCTCAAACGGAACGAAATTCACAGAGATGGATAAAAGTGGAAAAAAATCAAAATAACACTTAGATTTCGGGTTACCAAAATAATAATGAAAGTAGGAGGCGATAATCATATTTATAAACAATATAACAACACAACGATGTTATGAAGTAAATTATATGTACATTTAAGTCACTTATTGTATAAGGTTCAGTATGGATTTGTGTAGTAATAAATTTTGTAAAATTATAGTAATATAATGTATGGTTGGCAAGAATTCTGAGTAAGCAAAATCAAAAATAAGAATTTAAAGAAAGATATACATAGAATAATGTCTCACCATTTGTAGTTGTTTTGTTTCCTGACGATGTTTTCTTAATGTTTTTAATTGATTTAGCAACCTTCTTCTCAGGTTCCTTTATTTTTTCAAATTTTCCATTACAAGTCATTGAATGCTGCTTCCACCAACTGTATTCATAAAAAAAAAACAAGAATTAATATAAAACTAAATAATTGAAATAGAAATTATTCAGTATAAATTATTTTGCTTACAAATCATTGGGTCCTGGGGCCCTATTGCATGTTCTCTTTATTAAACCAAAAAAGGGTGCCCTGCTTCGGCATACTCCCGTACATCGCCACCAATGTGTTTGATACATTTTAACTTCATCGTGGAATGAATGATAAACCTAAAACCGAATGTGTTATATTACCTTTGAAGTAAATTCGGCTTCTATTTATTTATTGTGTTGATTTACTGATATATTAACTCCGGCTTCTTTATTTATTCTATACATGTGTTTATGAAATTCAGGTCCATGTCCATCTCTATCACGATTGTTATTAGTTAAGAACAAATAGGCGTGAATCATTTCATGCTAAAAAATTTAAATGATAATTAAGTAGAACAAATACGAGAATATAAGTCGCAAATTAATATCTCTATAAACCCATTTCCGTCGGAATAGTGACAGGTATGAGTTCTCATTGGATTCAACTACCTATTTCGCTGAGTTAGAAAAATACCTGTTATTTTATCTCATTGGTCTTCCAGTTCACGATTATTTCTGGCGAACCAAATTTATCCGCGAAAAAAAGATCAAGGCATCACTTATTAATATATTATTTATGCAGCGTCGTATGCAGCTGATTTAGTATCAACATGAACAACAAGTTTTTTAATGCATTAAACAATGAATTGCATGGAGGTTTATACGGGTTGAACGACAAAGTCTCTCAAATATGGTAATAATAAACTATTACAAAAAAAAATTCTTTCAAAATGGGTACATAATTTATATAGTCATAGCCCGCACTATTAGTAAAATTAAAATTTAAAAATTTAACACTGATCTCAAAAGCAAATTATTAATGGTACAAATTATTGTTTAATATAGTTTACAATGAAGTAAAAATATTATCACCTTTCGAATAAATAATATGATTAATTCAAACAATATTTCTATATCCGGACTCATTCCGTAGGATAAGAGAATCTCCAAAGCACTATAGTTTGTGAAATAGTTAAATGATCGAGACATGCATTCCTGGACTTCGAAGAAAATGGGTTAAATAAAGAAAAACAATGTTTAGGTGCATACAAGTAAGGTCTCCACTAAATCTTTTCTAGGTCGAAGTTTTAATAATGGCTCGCTTAAGCTAACAGTACATAAGCCTCCTCGGCCTTGGTAGCTACAAGTACCCGCACATCTAAAAAAAAACAAATATTTATAGTGTTGTAGATTAAAACTATTCTTATACATATTCTATGTGTTACTTACTTGTACATTCTTTTACTCCAACGAACTACAACACTTTTTAAGGAGCCCCAGAAAAACCGAACGTCAAATGCCATAAAGAGTGCATAGACATCCGGAGTTGGATCAATTACTTCCCAAGAAGGATCACCAAGATTTCCTGAATGAATTACTCATATCATAAGAAGTCTACTAATGCCGACATCCAACCGCGCATTTTGGATAGACAACATTTCTTTTTCATCACATAAAAGAGTTAAACTTGAATTTAAATTTAAGTTTTCTAGGTCAGGGCACCTGCCCCTATTCGACCGCTATCTTATACATGAGGATGTTTCCTTTGTGTATCTTTAAGAATATAACTTTTACAAACAAAATAATAATAGCTTTTTTGTAGATAATAATATTGTCTACATTGATTAATTACTTTTTATTGGAACTTTTATAATAACAAAGTTATAACCTAAAATGAATCTGTTCATTGTAAAACTTGTAGATAATATTATTACGTACACAAAAGCCATTTTTTTTTTGTAGTGCGTTTGATTTTCAAAATAAAACAGAAACTGATTACTCTCTTGTTTTCGAGATGAAAAAATTATATTGTTGTCTATCTGAAACGTACCGTTGGCCTCTTTTTAAAGTCAGAATTACATTACGCCTACTGATTCACTACCCCATTCCTACTCACTGTTTTAGTTTTGATTTAAGGTTTTAAGCTTAAATGTAATTTTGAACATATGAAAGCATGCGTTATCATTATTAAATAAAAATTATTGTATTTAATATAATTCATTTTATTTCTTTATATTTCCTTAAATTTCTTTATATAACCTTTAATTAACACTAAAACTTAGGAAGTGGGTATGGGCTATATAATTAAATGAATTAAAAATATTACCTTTAGTGACTACGTTTAAATTAGTCAATGGTTTTGTATTTGGTCTAATAGGAGATCTATATTTATCCTAAAAGATTATTTTTTATTAAATAATAATTAATAATAATTAATTCATAATATTTATTACATAAACTATAATTTCTTACATAATATGAATGACTAGTGTAGTATCGTCTATTTTTTTTTTTTTTAGAAAAACTTGATTTTATTGTATTTAAACGTGTTTAAAATTACTAATTTTAATGAGGCACACATTATTATTTACTATTTATATTATTTTTTGACATTTACAGACTGTCATTTTTCAGATATTTTATATATTGAGTCACAGTCAGACTTATATTGCACGTTATACCAAAAAACGTCAATTTTTAAATTCCAAAAAATAATATAAAAAATGAATCATTCTGAATGCCTCATTAATATTATTAATGTAACACATAAATAATACAATAAAATCTTATCTTTTCTAAAAAATATGATTTTTCGAAATAGGAAAGCCGATACTACACTTTTACCAATAAAATACCTGGTTTTGATTTTCTTTTTGGAGGCTGCCGAACTCTTTCTGTAATTTCTGCGCCGAACCATTATGTGTCATATTCATCCAAGTTTCTACAAATAATTATATAGTTTGATTACTGCACTTAATATATTAATAGAATGTATTATATTTAATGCATTTCCTAATTAAACTGCAAAACCATTTAGTTATTTTAGTAGAAATTATTTTTTTTTTAATTTAATTGTTAAAACTATTTCATATACATACGTCGAAAGTAGAATAGGTCAGAATAAAAAAAAAAAAAATAAAAGATATGGTTAAAACTGTTCAACGAAAATGTGTTGTTTACTATTAATATTTTATATAAGTTAGTAAACTACCTGTTTAGTATGTTGGCAAAAAAAAGTAACTCAATTACCAGAAATAATATCCTAATATCAGTGAAAAATATAAATTATTAAATTAAATTTATTTAAAAATATGTAAAGAAAATTAATACTGTGATAACTTGTAATTCTTAAATCTGGTGCTTTTATTGCTCTTATTTTGACGTTTATCTGAATTCGTCACGTGACTGCTTTCCAATAGTATTAATAATCGTAATCCCTCTAAATATGGCTTTCCGATTGTACGGTTGTTATAAAAATTTTACTACTCACATGAAACACACATGAATAAAATAGAATAACTTTTAATATTACGATTACAGTATTTATTTTTTCATTTATACCATAAACTTCAAATACTTACGTAGTTTTCTCAATCTTACATGGGCTTGTAAACTATGTTTTTATGTTGTGTTCTTTTATTATTAATTATAATAATTTATAATATATAAAATCCTATATTATAATGTTCCAACTGTTTGTTTATATTCTTATGATCTTATGATCTTATGGTCTTATATGTTTGGTAGTGAATTTTGTATGGCAGCGGGGGCGCTGTGAAAGTACTTTAAGGACCGACGATGCTCAGGGAAGAAGCGATGCAGAGTGCTAAAAGTAGAAGGCGCTCCATGGCGGAAGTTTAGAGAAATCAAATTAAAAGTTCGGAAACGTAAGAGAGCATGGAGCCAAGAGGTGACGATTGGGGCTTATGGGCGGGGGCACTGAAGACTGATCAATACAGTGCTTTATTACTGTAAATAAAGGAATTATAACAAAATAAGAAAATATAAATTTTAAAAATGATATATTTCAGCGAAAATTACTTAAAAATAATATTTTGCATTATTTTCAATTTATCAAATAACTTTTATTTTTTCACAAATATTAAATACACGTCGCTTTGCGACGGGGCGAAGCGCTAGTCCTATATTATAATGTCCGAGGTGTATGTTTATTTTCTTATATGTTTATCTATCTAATATATATAAATTACGTGTCACGTTGTGTGTCCGCGATGGACTCCTAAACTACTTAACCGATTTTAATCAAATTTGTACACCGTGTGCAGTTTGATCCAACTAGAAAGATAGGATAGCTTACATCTCAATTTATGATTGCAATATTATCTTATTGCAAATTATTTGTCTATTAATTATCTGTTAGCTCCAAACGATTTTAAAAGATGGCGACATCTGTTGACTAGATTGAGTAAATATTCAATAGATGGCGCTATGTAATATATATAGCTAAAAACGTTAGCCACAGCAACGCGTGGCCGGGACAGCTAGTATTCTTATATGTTTACGCGATTCGTATGGTAGCTCCTAAAACGGCTCCGTCAATGTTTCTGAAAATTTCCTATTTCGTAGAGAAACAGATTCTAAGACTTTTGGCGTCCCCGGATTTTTCCCTGAATGTCGTTATTTTGGAAAAACTGGAAAAAAAGTGAACCTTTTTTGCTGCACAACTTTGAATTCGTAAAAGATAGAAAGTTGAAATTTTGCAAGTGTATTAAGGTATTTAATGCTGACATTTCTCAAAAATTAGAAATTCAAAAATTGAAAATGGGGGGTTGAAGAAATTCGGGGGCCCGGTAGGGAACTTTGGAGAAAGTTCATATTCTGGATTCTAGAATAATTAAGTATATTAATAATAAAAAAAAATTCAAAATTTCAAAAATTTATTAGGGGGCACGGGGGCAGTATTCGCCGAGAGTAAAAATTGTGCTAGAAAGTTGAAATTTTGTATATAGGCTAACCTTGGTAACTTATTTACGAATCGAAAAAAAAATCCCAAATTTTGAAAAAAGTTGGTCAAATAACGCATAAATTGAAAATATTTTTTATTTTGATAAAAAAAATATATTTTTTTAGCCAATTTATTATTGAGCGAGTTTATTATTTCAATTTAAAAATAGAGTTAAATATGAAATGTAATTCGGAATTATTTTATTGGATTCAAATCATACACGCCAAAAAGACGGAGGTAAAAGCTAGTATAAATATATAAATATATAAATATATAAATATATAAATATATAAATATATAAATATATAAATATATAAATATATAAATATATAAATATATAAATATATAAATATATAAATATATAATTATACTAGCTGTCCCGGCCACGCGTTGCTGTGCCTAACGTTTTTGTCATATTACATTACATAGCGCCATCTATTGAATATTTACTCAATCTAGTCAACAGATTTCGATTTACTCAACAGAATATTTACTCAATCTAGTCAACAGATGTCGCCATCATCGTCGCCCGATGTCATATGTCATATACAGATAATTAACAGACAAATAATTAGCAATAAGATAAATAAATTGAGATGTAAGCTATCCTATCTTTCAAGTTGGGTCAAACTGCACACGGTGTACAAATTTCATTAAAATCGGTTAAGTAGTTTAGGAGTCCATAGCGGACAACACAGTGACACGTAATTTATATATATTAAGATAAATATATAAATATATAAATGTAGGATCGTAAAAATAAATCAAGCATACAAAGAACTCATAACTATGACACCCGGTCTAGGAAAGTCGTAAAGAATGTGATTAATGAGGGTATATTTTAAACGGAAACCAAGTAAAGGTTAAAGCAATTAAAATGTGTAAACCACTGACTGAATACGTAAGGGATGAACGTAACTAAATGTATTCTTAGAAGTAATAACAATAGACCTATTAAGTCAAACTAATGTAGGACTGAGTATATATTAACTAGAACTTAAGATGGGGTGTGCATTCATTGTTCTGTATTTGTAAAGTAAACACCAACGTTTATATTGTAACCTTATTGTATTATTATCATTATTATTATCATCGTTATTATTATATTTAATAAATGAATTAAACCAATTATGTGATTCTTTATCATCCTGACAACCAACTAAGATATTACATAGTTGAATATTAATTGAATTGACATTTGCCCTAAATTAAATAAGAGTACTTTGATTCCACATCAGATTAGCGGATTGGTTATTGTTTTCCACATAAGAAGTTGGATAGTTCTTGTTTTCCACATCAAGATTGGGATTGTACTCTCGTTTTCCACATCAGAAGTGCGGATTAGTAACTCATAGCGAATTGAAAGAAGTGCGGATTAGTAACTCATAGCGAATTGAACTAAGTGCGGATTAGTTATCTACGAGTTATCCACAAGTGAATAATACAGAGAAGAATAATACAAGATAGTTTTCTACAAACAGTGCTTTCAAGTGATAGTTCATTAGCGGAATAGTCGAGAATTTATAAGACGGACTTTATAATAGGACTAGCAAGTGAATTGTATCAGAAAAGTGTGTAAACTGTTTTACGACGAGAAAATTGAAAATGGCATATAACGTAAACATGAACGATACTACTGTTGATGATAGTTTGTTAGCTGGACGCTCAGGAAACTCAACATCTAGTGAAGATAGTTGGTTGGGAGTGCAAGCAGAGCTGACGAGGCTTAGAACAGAACTATTGCAGTTGAGTATCGGGAACAGTACAATACAGGAACAGAGAATAAATCATCATGGGTTTATGCCGACACAGAACCTGGAATGCATACCTGTGTTTAACCCAGCAACAACGGTATTGACGGCTACAGCTTGGGTGCGAAAATTGGAGGAAATAGCAGACATTTATGGATGGAGTGATAAAGTGAAGCTTCATCAAGGTGTCAACAAGCTGCAGTGTGCCGCGAGAAACTGGTTTGATGCTAGTTTGAACATAGTTAAGAATTGTACGACGTTCAAATACGAGTTAATCAGGAATTTTCCAGTGGAGTACGATGAATCTGACGTACACATGGAACTAATGAAGAGACAACGAGAAAAAAACGAAGCAATAGAAGATTATGTATACTCGGTGAAAGCGATCGCTAGTAAAAGTGATAATATTAGCGAAAAAGCCGTTATAAAATACATAATAGCCGGACTAAACAACAAAGACATGATAAGTGTGTTATCAATGTTAAAAATAAAATGTTATGATTCGACACTATTGCAAGTGCAAGAAAGGAATAATTTTAGTGTACGTAAGGACAGAACAAAAGACTCAAACGCGATAAAATGTTTTAATTGTAATGAACTCGGACATAAAGCAAACGTGTGCCGAAAAAGCTACCAAGACAGTGAGAATAAAAGAGTCGAACCAAGTGAGAAAAACATTAAAAGTGAAAGTAAAAGAAAGTGTTTCAAATGTCATGAAGAGGGACATATTTCGAGAAATTGTACCGCGAATAATACGAGTGATGCTTTGTTAGTGAACACAAATAAAACATGTGATATGACAAAAGACATGAGCATAGACAGAATCAGTTTTAAATGTCTGATTGATACCGGAAGTGATCAGAATTTGATTAGAGCTGACGATTATATTAAATTAAGTAACAATGCGGTTGTGCGCGAAAACAATATTGTATTGACTGGAATCGGAGGATTTCAAATCAAAGTTTTGGGTTAATTTAGTGCTCAAGTAAAAGTAGACAATGAACAGTACTGTACCAACTTTTTAATAGTTCCATCAAGTACAACTAGACATAGTGTTGTAATCGGTAAACCTCTGCTAGACCAAGTAGAAACCACAATAAGTGTAGACGGTATTACCATGCGAAAAAAGTACAAGGAAAGAAAACAGAATAAAATATTATGTGTAGCCGACGACGAAATCGTCATGGGTAATAACATTAGTCCAGGTGCCAGGGCTAAAGTTAAAGAACTAGTTAAAACCTATGAACCAAAAGTAACAAGGGTTACTGAAGCAGCAGAAATATACATCACCGATGAAATTCCTGTTTTTCAAAATTCGCGACGTATGGCTTACTGCGAACAAGAAGAAGTTGAGAAACATGTAGAAACCTGGTTGAACGACGGCAAGGTCGAAGAGCAAACATTAATCAAAACTTATCAGCGTAGCATAAATACTACACCGTCCAAGTTGTTATCAGGTGTGACAATGAAAACAGAAGATGAGACGCATATCTATCAGCTGTTACAAGAAGTTAATCGAGAAATGCGTGAGGACGACTTGCAAGAGTTACGTGTTAACGCCAAGAAACAAATATTAAAAACACAGGAAGAGAATCGCAAGAATTTCAATAGAAATAGGAAACCAGCTAGGACATACAAAGTCGGAGACATTGTAGCTGTAAAAAGAACTCAGTTTGGTACTGGATTGAAATTACATAATAAATATTTAGAACCGTGTCAGGTTATAGGAGTTGACCCAAATGAACCTTATAGGGTAAGACGTATCGGTGAAGGGGAAGGTTCTTCTAATACACATTCAAATGCCAATCACATGAAGCCATGGGGCGTGTTCTCAGACGACAGTGATTCTGAAACTGGAGATGTTGTATGTCAGGAGCCGAGCAGCAAACAGATGACAGCAGTAACGTATCGTCTTTGGAGGCCAAAGCAAGGTCATATGGCCGTGTAGGATTGTAAAAATAAATCAAGCATACAAAGAAATCTAGGAAAGTCGTAAAGAATGTGATTAATGAGGGTATATTTTAAACGGAAACCAAGTGAAGGTTAAAGCAATTAAAATGTGTGAAACTTTAAACCACTGACTGAATACGTAAGGGATGAATATAACTAAATGTATTCTTAGAAGTAATAACAATAGACCTATTAAGTCAAACTAATGTAGGACTGAGTATATATTAACTAGAACTTAAGATGGGGTGTGCATTCATTGTTCTGTATTTGTAAAGTAAACACCAACGTTTATATTGTAACCTTGTTGTATTATTATCATTATTATTATCATCGTTATTATTTTATTCAATAAATGTATTAAACCAATTATGTGATTCTTTATCATCCTGACAACCAACTAAGATATTACATAATCTTGTTTTACAAGTTCTTGTTTTCCACATCAAGATTGGGATTGTACTCTGGTTTTCCACATAAATATATAAATATTTAAATTTCGGCTTTCTTACATTCTTTATGGGGTGCTCTGCTAATGGCATCGACATGTTCCATTTTCTTCTGAAGTTCTGTATTCTAATTCTGTGTCGTATTCCTGTAAATGAAGCCACCATCTTGCTATTCCTGGTATCAAATCTCGTTTTGGCATTGTCGATTTAAGTGCATTACAATCTGTTATCACTTTAAATGGTCTTCTTAGCAGATAAACTCTAAATCGTTTTACAGATTCTACAACTGCTAAAGTCTCTATTTCGTAACTGTTCTGCAAGTGTTGATTGTCTACTGAAATAAGCAACTGGATTTAATAAATTGTTATCATTGTATTGTTATAGAATACTATACTTCTATATACTTCTATCAAATATGTCGTATCAGTACGAGATTCTCTTTCTCTTAGAGTACACTTCAAAATGTTTACACTGCTTTTCCTTCACGCTTCCTTCTGGCAGTCGTTAAAGCTCCGAAACAGTTTAGACAATATTTGTGGGCCAGCCATTTCGAATTCGTAACGACCATGCTTCATTAACCTGGTTAACAAATTTACCTCTTGGCTACAACAGATAAGCGAATACCAGTATAAAATCGAGTACCGGCCAGGACGTCAACACGCGAATGCAGATGCATTGTCTAGAAGACCGTGTGCAGACAACGGATGTAACCAGTGTGAACGTAAGGAGGCAGAATGCGAACTCGACGAGGCAATACTTATCTGACATACTCAAGTCTACTTGCAAAATGATCGATTACCTCTTTCCCGGAAAGCCAACCTACCATGATCTATGGCGATCATTGGTATTATTACGAGTCAACAAGTCAAGAAGTTAGCCATTCCACAGATAGGTTACGGACACGATCATGTGACGTGGGCACATGTAGAGCATCTGCTGAAATACGTGTTCTAAAACTTGGAACTCAACATTAAGGTCTGTATCCTAAAACCAGTACCAACCGTTCCCATAAGCTACTTGACGCAGTCTAAAATCGAAGAAACTCAAGTAACAGTCAATAACAATCCGCCTCCACCTGCAGATACATCGATTCAAAAGACTGATCTAACAAAAGATGAACTAGGTGACATCGTGGGTGAAACACAGAAAGAAGATGAACCATTATGACAGACTTATGAAGCACAGAAGAAGATGATAACATTATCCCATAGTCAATTATGTGTATTAAAATCTCCAAGTAATATGAAGGGGGAGGTGATTGTGTTAGTATGTTTTCAATAATTATATTTTAAATATGTTATAAGTATAGGTTACAAAGAGTAATTTTTCGTAAAACATGTACTCTGACCACAATTACTTCCAAGTTGGATTGTATAGTTAGTTATATGTTCTGTAACCATCCGACGCCACTGGCCTTTTTAGCAGAGTACATTAAACTATAACCGTCCAAAGTCGTTGAGTCCAAACTTAATTAGAAAAATATATGGCCGGAAGAATGTTTAGAGTTTAAGTAAATTAGTTGGTAATAAAATAAATACCATTGAGTAGTTAACATTAGGATAAATAAAAAAGTAGATTAGAATAAGTAAATATTTGAACTTTGAGAAGCAAGGTTCAACTCCGGTCGTAATAAAACAAATATTGAAAGAAATGTAATAGTAATTAAGACAAATATCACATTATATCACAAATAAATATTTGACTTTGGGAATTCGAGGCCAAACTCTGGGGAATGACGGGTGGACAGAGCTCAGTTGACATTAGAAAGTATTAACAACGAAAACAGGATAACTCATATATTTGCCAGTTCTTAGTCATTCCGATACAACTACATCCAGGCAAACAACTGACTCATTAAGTAACTATTGTCACCACTCAAATAGAAGAAGCATAAAGGTCACAAATGAGGGACACCCACAAAAGAGCGAGAAAGAAATAATATAAGGGAGGGAAAGAAAACTCCTTAAAATTTGGAAGATAAAGAATCCAGCCAATGAAGAAATAAATAGGATTCATTTTTCTTTATTAACAGGTCGTCATTATATTAATTACAAAGCAGCGGGCTCTATTGAAGGCTGGTAACAAAACTATTTGAGCGAACCTCGAACTTGTTAAAAGCGAGATCCCCTCACTCCGTAACGCACTAGGGGGGGTCACAAAATGGCGCTGAGGACAGGATATGAATTAATTACTAATTTCTAGATATTTAAATAAACAATTGATACAATTTCCACGTCGGATAGTTCCTTTTACCAATTTTAATTTGTTGAGGTATCTCATTTAAATATAAGAGCAGAGCGCAAAAGGGGAAGAGGGGTCACAGTCTGCCTTCAGTGCAACTAAAATTAATTTTACAGTTAGGTAAAAAGAGAATACAAATTAGTCAAGATTATTAATTCGAGGTATAGTAGATCAAGAGCATAACTAGACGGGGTATTTTACCAAAGTAACTAAGTTAAATATACGCGATAGGGGATTTACGGGAACTAGGCCAGAATAGCTAAGGATTGTGCAATCAAGTTTTAAAAAAAGGAGGAAGAGGGAATAGATTGTAATCGATTTCGGGAATAAGCAGGTCTTTTTGTAGGATTGCACAAAAATAACGGGAAGAAAATAAATTTAAATAAAAAGAGATATTGAGAGGGAGTAGCAAGATCTAGACAAAAAATTTCTTTATAACAGGGTAAGCAAATAATTATATAAAACCGCGAAAAATAAACGCTATTAAAATGCAAGCAGAGAGAAAGGAAACCGTAGAGGGAAGAAGGGAAATAAAAACGAGTAACTTAGCCGAGGGAATGTCGAGCGTAGAGGCTTTTGCTAAGAAAGGGGATATTAACCAATTCTTACAAAATATTAAGCGGGTGGGGGCCCATTTCAACTGGTCTACGGAGACTTAACTAACAGTTTTGCTTGCTAAAGTATCACAAGCAGTATTTTTCTACATTAGAACGAACCCCAGTACCAGAGATAGTAATGATTACGCCAAAATCTGTCAAGCATTATGTGACCGATACGATAGACAAGGCCCAGCTAAAGTGTGGCAGGCCAAGCGGGATTTTGACAATTGCAAACAAAGGAATGGTGAATCCGCTTTTGAGTATGCGCAACGACTTAGAGAGACAGGGTGGAAAACGATACCTGTAGATGCTTCCGGCAGTCTAGATGCGAATATAGTCGCAATGATAGAAAGCTGCCTACTAGAAAAGTTCAGGGATGGAATGTTCCCACGTTACTCTAAATACTTGTAGATAGCTGGCCCGAAGTCGTTAGAAGAGGCTATTGAGCTCGCAGAACGTATGGAAGCCGCGGAAAATATACCACAGCGACAGGGAGCTATTGAAGCTATAACAGACGAGAACCCGGTTATGAACAACCGCACGCCGCATGGTTAACCAAACACGAGATTCACACCGGATCAAGGCCCCTCCGCACCTAGATACAATAATGGATGGAACAATTCTAATAACAATAAACCGATCTACAATCGACAGAATTATGCTAGAAACATAACTTGTTACTTCTGCGAGAACCCGGGACACATACAACGTGATTGCCGATTATTCATAAAGATGAAGACACAAAGACCACCGGGGGGAAATAACCGCCAATATAACAGGCCCGCACAGAGACAAAATACCAACTGGAATCCCACGCAAGAGACAAGGGTAGGCAACCCAATAAGCAATAGCAATAGAGGTAATTATTTTAATAGAGGGCAATATAATCAAACCATACGACAACCAGCGTTATCGCGAAAAGCTAATGTAACGGAGGTATGGCAGAGTCCGGACAACATTCAAACAAACGACGAAGAGATGGAGATGATGGATAGAGAGAGACTGGACAGGTTTATCGCAGAAAGAGAACGGGTTGTTGGAGAACTGCAGCTAGAAGAAGCAACCGTTGGACACCTTGAGAATCATTTAAACTAACCGACAGATCGTGCGTAAAAGAAGGCCACGGTCTAAAAATTCAGCAAGTCCTTCATGATACCAACCTATACCCTTCCAGGTACGAAAGTAAACAGTGGACACTACTTATACGAATACAGGGCAGAGATTGCGAGTGCCTAATAGACTCAGGGGCAGGGGTCAGTCTGATTAGGAGTGAATTTGTACAGACGCATGAAATAGTAGATTCCGACATAAATCTTAAAGACGCACAAGGTAAAACCATGTCGACGTTAGGCAAATCAAAACTTGAGCTAAATATATTCGGGGAAAAGGGAAGTTTCGAGTTCCATATTTGCGACACTATAGGTTGGCCATGCATATTGGGGTTGGACTTTCTGAAAAAGTTTAATACAAGCATTAATTTTATAAGAGGGTGGATATTCCACCGAGAAAATTTGTTCGACCTAAACTGTAGCCGGACATTACATTATCCTAGGGGTGAGCTAGATATAGGGCAATTAGTAACGCAACAAATCCACAATATTTTTAATAAAGCGAAAAGAGGAGTAGGGTTTATTGTATCAAAGGCGTCGGTACCTAGACACAAGTATACAGGTGCGCCACCGGTCGACAAAACCGGATCGACACCAAATTTGGAAGTACATATAGAAAAACCACAAAATAGTGAAACCACACTAACCAAATTAGGCGAGGCCAGTATCGCAGACGCAGTAGAGAACCCGAATGCATTGCTCAAGCTAAAGCCAGAATCGTGCGAAGGATTTATGAATTGGAAACTCGCGGGTTATCCCAAAAGGGAAAAATGCTGCCAAATAAACGAAATGAAGAGCGAAGTCATTAAGTTGTCGAAAAAGTACACCATCGCCTTTGGAGTAGGAGAATTATTCGCCAAAAATAAATTCGGCGATGAGTATGACGGTCTGATACACAAAAGGAGCACCAAAAGCGAATTAGCAAAGTTATCAATCATTAAGACGAATGATAAGTATATATATTGTATGGGGTCTAGGGCGAAGCACCCGGAAAAATAACTTATCGGGAATTATACGATATGTTGCACGACATGAAAGAGCATATTGTCGAAAATAAAATAAAGTATTTAGCACTCCCACGCATTGGAAACGGGTCATGCAGGTTAAAGGATGAAGCAATTCGTAGATTGATAGAGTATGTTTTCGCCAAGGTCAACGTCAAGATCTGCATATACGATAGCAGGACCGAAATGCCAGAAGTAGAGAAAGCACTAAACATCGTCGAAGAAGATCGTACCACGCCAACAATACAAGTCAGTAGCCTGAGGGACACTATGTATCAGAAAGTTAAGGATGACGAGAAAACAAAAATAAAATCAAACGTATCGGTCTGGGATTCGACTAAGTGGGCAAATTTACAAAAAAAAGTAGTGGAAAGAATACATAATAGTGAAACGGGGAGAACTGTAGTAGGATACTACAAAGACAGGGGAGAAACAGAGAAGAAAAATGACCGCTCATACATACGACTAAAATACGCGGAGAAAATACCTGCAAGAAGCAGTGTTAACGTATGGGCAACACAGAAATTAATTACAGATGGAGACATTATAATCGAGACGGATATAACACACTTAAATAATATATTAGTAGCTAGAAGTTTGAATACGGTTCGCAATAATGATCTTATATTACGGATCACGAATGTATCCTGTAAAACCATAAATTTAAATAAAAATACGTTATTGGCATGCGCAGAAGCACACACTCACAGCTACACAGCTATTGAAAGAGACCTAACTCAGCACCTGCTGAGTAAAAGAGACACTGACCGACGAGTATCAAGTGTTAGCAACCAACCCATAAACGAGATATGTTCGATCTCACTACCGGAAGTTAATACATCAGCATTATCAAAACAGGAGCAAGCTGCTCTAACAAAAATAATGAAGCAATGCAGAGAGCCTGGCAGAATAAATGGACCACAAATATCCCTTAGTAAAGACATCATAAATAAAATAGACGTATCACATTTGGATAGGGATGACAAGTTGAAAGTCGAACAAATGATAATGGAGTATAATGACATATTTGCTGATAAAACCAAACCGTTATCGACCACAACATTAGTCGAACATAAAATAATCGTGGAAGATGAAACACCCATTTGTAAACCCCCATATCGTGCGCCGTACGCACAGCTGGAATTTTTGAAAACAGAATTAGACCAAATGCTAGCTCAAGATATTATTGAACCAAGTCAATCACCTTGGGGGTTCCCAGTAGTATTAGTAGAAAAGAAAAGTCAGGATGGCACGAAAAAATACGCATTTGTATAGACTACCGAGCCTTAAATAAAATAACAAAAAAGAACTATTTCCCACTTCCTATTTTAACGGACACACTTGACCAGTTGGGAAGTTCAAACTGGTATACAACTTTAGATTTGTTTAGCGGATATTTCCAGGTGGGAATGGCAGAGGAAAGCCGACAGTATACCGCGTTTAACACACCAAACTGCAGATATCAATTTAAGAAAATGCCAATGGGGCTAGCTTCGTCGTCATACACGTTCCAAAGATTAATGAATCTGGCGTTATCCGGACTGACAGGGATATCGTGTTTAGTATACCTGGACGATATCATTATATTCAGTAAAGAGGACATAGATGTCCATATTGCACACATAAAAGAGGTATTCGACAGACTACGAATGGCGAATCTATCTTTGAAAGCGTCGAAATGCAAAATTGCACACCCGGAGGTACAATATCTGGGCCACATTATAAGTGAAGCAGGCATTAAGGCAAATCCAGATAAAATAGAGGCAGTAGTCAAATTCCCACAACCGAAAAATGTCAAAGAAGTTAGAGGGTTCTTGGGCCTAACAGGATTTTATAGACGATTAAATAAAAATTATTCTACAATCGCAAAACCGTTAACAGCACTGACCCATAAGGACGAACCATTTATATGGGGGGCGGAACAAGAACGGGGATTCCAGACGCTTAAAAATGAACTGATAAGAGAATCAATTTTGAAGCATCCCGATTTAAGTAGAGAATTTGTGTTAACAGTGGACGCCTCCGGGGTCACCGTTGGGGCCGTTTTGAGTCAAGAATATAAGAAGATTCAACACCCCATCGCGTACGCTAGTAGACAGTTGATACAAGCGGAACGGAACTACAGTGTAACAGAGCAAGAGTGTTTAGCAGTCATATGGGCTATCCAGAAGTTCAGACAATACTTATATGGGAAAAAATTTACGATATACACGGATCACAGGGCGTTAGTGTGGCTCATGAATATAAAAGATCCACACAAAAGTAGGCTGGCGAGATGGAGTTTGACGTTAGCTGATTATGACTTCGAAATAGTTCATAAACCCGGAGCTCAAAATCAAAATGCCGACGCTTTATCAAGGGTCCTAATTAATAACGTAACAAATAAAAGGGCAGAAGAAGAAGAGCCTATATGGGATTTTTCATACATCCGTACTGAACAAAGAAGAGACCCGAATATTCAATCGCTGATAGATAAAGTCAATAACAACGAAACCAGAGAATATTTATTGGACGCTAGGGGTGTGTTATATGAAACAGCCGGGAAAAATAGACACGAACGGATTGTAGCACCGAGGTCGATGATACCTGAAATATTATTAACCTATCACGACTTACCTATCTCCGGCCATGGCGGCGGAGATAGAACAAAAGACAGAATAAATAGAGCGTTTGTATGGGAAGGTATGGGAAAAGGAATAAAAAAATATTGCAAGGAGTCTGTGTCGTGTCAACAAAGGAAGACGAACCCGCATTTGCGAAAAGTGCCATTACAGCGCTTTCAAGTATGGTCCAAACCCGGACAAATGACTCACATAGATATAGTAGGATCTTTGCCTCAGGGATCCCGAGGCTCACGGTACATACTAACATACCAGGATGCGTTTACACGGTATTTAACGGCGGTACCATTAAAAGACCAGTCTGCAGAAACAGTTGCACGCGCGTTCGTCGAAAATATAATTTGTGTACAGGGGATACCGCAAAGAATGCTGTCCGACAGGGGCAGTAATTTCATGTCGGAAGTTTTCAAAAAGGTATGCGAGAGGCTGGGGATTAAAAAATTGGGCACAACAGCTTATAGGCCTAATTGCAACGGGCTAGTGGAGAGAAGCCACAGGACCATGAAAACATATTTGTCGCACTACATAGAGAAAGATACCGCGGAGTGGGAAGACCACCTACCACTAGCTATATTCGCCTATAATACGTCGGTACACTCGGCGATTAAAGAAACACCTTTCTTTTTAAACTATGGCAGGGACGCAATATTACCATTGGCAGAAATCACCAGGCCCAGTAAACCGTGTTACAATTTAGATACAAATTACGCAGAACAAGTTCTGCGTAGGCTAAAAATAGCTTACAAATTATGTAAGGAACTAACGGAAATCGCCAGAGAAAAACAAGAAAAGCAGTACAACAAGAAAACAAAGCCCATTATTATCAAAATGGGTGATGTGGTATTGTTAAAAGAAGTTGCGTTAAAATCCGGCCAAACAAGGAAGTTGTGTAAACCCTGGGTTGGTCCGTACAGAGTGATGGAAATGATCACTAAAGTGACGGCTATAATCAAAGAGATTTATGGAAGTAAGGTGCAGACTGTACACGTAGATCGATTAAAGCTATTTAAAGGGGACTATAGTAGAATGCAGGAGAAAGAGAACATCAATACAAAAGAAAGCGAAACGGAAGAGATCCCGATTGCATATGGAGCTCACGGAAATATGGGTAGCCCGATTCGCGGTATCGAAGAGATCAGCCAAGAGAGTATATTAGAGACAGGTCGAGACAGTGACACAGAGTCCAGCAAGGCAGACAGCGAATCCGAAAAAACGGAGGAGGAAAACGAGTCGGTAATACCACAGGTCGGATCCGTAGATGGACACTCAGAGGAGTATAGGCATGGGTATAACACAAGAAGTAAGGGCAAAATGCCGGATGAGCCATGTATAGCAATAGTTAGAAAAATATAGTCAAAACCAAAAAAAAAAAAAAGAGGAGTTATAAAAGAGATAATAAGAAAGATAATTACACAAACCCGTATATAAATAGTTTAAGAGGAAAAAAAAAATAGATGCTAAGTTAAAAAAAAAAAAAAAAAAAAAATTTCATTATAGATAATAATAATCCTCATAATTTTTTGTATTGTACTTACCACTCAAGCAATCCCAAAGTTGCAAGAGGAAGAATATAATCTAAAGCAGGGAATACTATTCGCGTACGACCGTGACACGTTGGACGTTGATTTGAGCCATTACCGAAAGGCATTAGATAATGTGATGTCCTGGGTAACCGATCTGCAAGACAACGACCACCCATGGAGCGCAGCAATGCTACAACAGCCGAATTCTAAAGTAGAGATCAGCTTGATTATTAATAGAATTAGTTTACTACGCCAGGAGATAAACGGGGTCGAACAGTCGTTACTACTACAAGCCCAAGCTAATAGCAGACAGAAGAGAGGGTTTTTCAACCTCGGGGGAAGAGGGTTAAAAGTATTATTTGGCACCGCCGACGCGGAGGATTTAGTAGAAATTAATGAGAAATAAAAAATCTGCAGACGGAAGAACAGACCATTAAGCATATCATAGAAGCGCAGGCCACAGCAATAGATACAACGTTCGAAATTGCCAAAAATAACACTGAAGCCATTAGAAATTTGAGATGGGCTACCGCAAAAATGGAAGGATATTTAACGGATAAGCTACCAGCAATGGCGGCCGAAATAAGAACCCTACACACAAATGTAGTCGGAACTCAGATACTTGGGAGCAACTTGCGGAGTATTAAATCCATGACAGGATATTTGGAGAACGAGTTCACTCAGATGATAGTGGCGATGGAAAGGGCTGAAAGCAACAAATTAAGCACGTTCTTATTATCACCTAGCGAATTATTTAAAGTCATGAAAGATATACAAAATAAGTTACCTCCACAGTTACATTTTACTGCACCATTGCTACTAGGTAATATACAGGAATTTTACGATGTCATGACATTGACGGTAGTGGTTAGCGAGAGCAAATTTAGAATTTTTGCATCCATTCCCCTTAAATCAGACGAACACTCGTTTAAACTGTACGAAATGCGTATATTACCTAGATTTGACGATAAAGTAAAAATGTACATTTTCATCATACCCGACTATAAATATATCGCGACAGACCAAGCACGTGCGAAATTCATAGAATTTGATGATATTACAAATTGCAGGGGCAGAATCCACAAGATCTGCAGGCAAAGTACTCCCGTCAAAAGCCACCCAGCCACTAGTTGCGCCTTCAGTTTAATAACGGGACATGTTCAAAATATTGAAGGGATATGTAACATCCATGTAGTTAAAAATTTTAAACCAATATGGTATTATATAGAAAATCAGAACACATGGGTCTATAGTATAACAGAGCCGACTAATGTATTTCTAGAATGTATGAAAGAGCGAACGGAAACAATAAAAATAGAGGGAACAGGAGTGCTACAAGTCCCTGCAGAATGTACAGCTCGGGCAAACGGTCATCGGTTATTGTCACTTTAATGCGATGTCTTCCACAAATAAAACATCTCCGGGGTGGCAATTACCGGAGTTTACGGGTATACGGGTTTACGAACTTAACGCACGAGGATGATATGCAAATCCAGGCGTTAATAAGTGAAGCAGATAATGTCAATTTAGAGCAGGCTAGTGTGAGTATTAAAAAATTAAAAACAACAATATTGAAGGGGTTACAATCTAGCAAGCCCATTGCCAGTAAAATGGAGTGGGCTCATATCACTTTGGGGATGTTGGTGGTTACACTTATGGCAATAATAGGGATAGGTGTCTACCGGACGTTAAAGGCAGAACCAAAAGGCGGAGTAGAGACAATCCGCGAGGAACAGCACCCGACGACTACATCACCGGACGGCTACGCAGTTCCGATGTTAGCTTTGGTACCACGTGAGGAATTGGACAACCCGGTGGGACAGAAACAATTAATGAGCGGACATACCAGCAGCAGATTTTGCATTTATTTACATTATATTACGGAACAAATAATAAAAGATAATTAAGGAGAGGGTAGCAACACGGTAGCACGTATATTTAAACCATCATATTTATAATATTAGCATTAAGAACATAAAACAGAGACTAAGAAAGTTATCATGCACGAGTTATCAAACTAAAATTTTTATTATTATTCACAATTAATATATGTATATGTTGTAATAGAAGGAAAACGAGCGACAAGCCCAAGCAGAATCTGAAACAATAAAGGCGCACTTCACCCCTCACCCCGCCCCCCTCACCCCGCCCCCCTCACCCCCTACAATAGAAACCGCGCTATCAAATAGAGAGCCCACAATCAAATGGAGAGCCACTATCAAATGGATGCCCCAATACCAAAATCAACAACATCAGACATCAGGGGACACCATCAGAATCCAACAACAAGGCATTACCTGGGCGAACTTTATGACGTCAAAACCGCGGGGTCACCAAAACCTGGGGGCAGTGTTGGAAGTGTTAGGAAAAAAGTGACAGTGTTATAAGAGGCAAAAGTATGGGAAAGAGAAAGTGACAAAAGGACAAGTTAGATTAATAAGTAGCATAAGCGAAAAGCAACTATATATATGCACATGGGTATCACTATGACACATAACAAAATGACGTCTGAAAGTGTTCACTTGGAACATCAAGGGCCCATAGGGCAAGTTTCATATTATGTCCATAATTAATAAATGCTACTAATGATACATATGTTTATATATTTATGAATTAGGCATATAAGTAAGGCATGAGATGACTATATTTGGATATCAACTGCTGGACGGGAAAGGAAGGCAACGGACGCCATATCTCTCCGGGGAGTTATACAAAAGGCACATATACCGTTCCAGCAGTGAGATATGGAAGTACAGTATATGTGAAGAATAGGGTAAGCACAATTGCAGATTTGAGAAAAAAAAAATTAAGAAACAAGGTACGCAACAACTTTGGATTGGTTCGCGAATATAAAATAGGAAAAAAAAATAGGTTTATAAAAACCGTATGTTTTTTCTTAAGAAGGAGAGTATTTGTAACCATCCGACGCCACTGGCCTTTTTAGCAGAGTACATTAAACTATAACCGTCCAAAGTCGTTGAGTCCAAACTTAATTAGAAAAATATATGGCCGGAAGAAAGTTTAGAGTTTAAGTAAATTAGTTGGTAATAAAATAAATACCATTGAGTAGTTAATATTAGGATAAATAAAAAAGTAGATTAGAATAAGTAAATATTTGAACTTTGAGAAGCAAGGTTCAACTCCGGTCGTAATAAAACAGATATTGAAAGAAATGTAATAGTAATTAAGACAAATATCACATTATATCACAAATAAATATTTGACTTTGGGAATTCGAGGCCAAATTCTGGGGAATGACGGGTGGACAGAGCTCAGTTGACATTAGAAAGTATTAACAACGAAAACAGGATAACTCATATATTTGCCAGTCATTCCGATACAACTACATCCAGGCAAACAACTGACTCATTAAGTAACTATTGTCACCACTCAAATAGAAGAAGCATAAAGGTCACAAATGAGGGACACCCACAAAAGAGCGAGAAAGAAATAATATAAGGGAGGGAAAGAAAACTCCTTAAAATTTGGAAGATAAAGAATCCAGCCAATGAAGAAATAAATATGGGGAAAATGGGTGGATTACGAAACGGAATAAAAATGCAAGAACTCACGGAAGACGAGAGAGTTCACTTTGGAAAGCCGTAAGACGAACGGTGGTTAATTGAGTGCGTGTTCGAGTTGTTAAGAACCAGAGTTTGGAAGAGGGTTATCAAAGTCTTATACGAACATTAGTGAGTGATCAAAGATATTTTACCGAGTGTAATTGTTGCAATTGTAAATGAATAAATAAATAAACAAATGAGAAAAATTGTGAAAGGAAAGACTTGAGTTTTCTTTAAAAAGTTGGGTGAAATAAACTGAGTAATTTGAAGTAGTGATTAAATAGGTGATATCTGTTTCCTCACAGCCAAGCGGGCAACCATAGCAGAGACGCCAGCGACAAGAAGAAAAAGGTAGGATTCATTTTTCTTTATTAACAGGTCGTCATTATATTAATTACAAAGCAGCGGGCTCTATTGAAGGCTGGTAACAAAACTATTTGAGCGAACCTCGAACTTGTTAAAAGCGAGATCCCCTCACTCCGTAACGCACTAGGGGGGGGTCACAGTTCCGAATAAAAATCCTCTCTTACCAGTGTAGCCACTCTAGTGATCACTTAGCCGATCTTTTCGGAATATATTGTACCTTTTATATTTTATGTTTGTATTTCCTTAAATTTTGATTTTTGTTTGATTAAGTCTTCGAAAGTTTTCTAAACGGTTAAAAAGCCGTTTAAATTCCATTGCATTCAATTTAATTATGCATTGAATTGTAAATAAGTTTTATTGGATTATTACTAAGTAATCTAATTGACTGATTTGTTTTTAACACTTGTTATTTTATGTTTTTGGTTTATTTCGTAGTCTGTTTTTAATATATTCACAATAATTGTTTGTTTATTATTTTTTGAGCACGAAGGATTAGGCTGGCTATTTATTTCGTTGGTGTTATTATTTCTAATTGCTTTAGAATTGTTGTTTCTTTAATTTCTGTTAAAGCATGTAGTTCCTTTTCATCATCTCCTAAAACTTCTACTGATTCTTTGCTGGTTACGCATCTTCACTTGTTTTGTTGTATATTAAATGTGGATGGAAAATTGAATATTTTATTTTGATTATTAAATGTTGGAAAATTAACGTTTGTTGATTTGTTATTGCCACGTCTTGTTAATGGGTTTAGCTTGTATGTAGGGGTTAAATTAGTATTATCTACTCAGTTACAATAGCTAGAAAGACCTCATTATAGTTTCGGAGTAGGCCGAATCTATTTTATGTGCATACTAAAAACAGATGGTCACTGTTTATGTACTATTTTATCGAAAAACACCAAATTGTTTTTGTGTCTAATTTCAAAATTTGGAATTGCCATACTATACAAAAGTTTTATTTGAACGTCGGAAGGCACTCGTAAAAACCTAAAGGACGAATGGACCAATGACGGCCGAATATTCAGCAGTTATATCAGTTATCAGGGCAGAACTAATTATTGGATTCAATGTTTATAATTTATTTGTTGATATTCGACGTTTACTTTCGTTCTTAACGATCACATTTACTTAGTTCTGTTACTTTGGGATTATTAATTTATAAATGTGTTGTTTTAATGAAGTTCAAAATATAGATTTTCAAAACGTGTGATGTGACGTAACAAATGGATGGCCCATTATTTGGATCAATTTGATGGTATTGTAATCCGCGGGACTTCATTACGCGGATTTATTCCAATTTCTGGTTCAATGTGGTTCATCAAATTTGTTAATAGTAGATATATTAAAATAAGCGAGATCCATTATTTAAGTTAGCAAGTGGACACCTCTAACAATTGCATAATGAACTCGTCGTAATCTTAAGAAACACATGTGTTAATAAGATGGCACTACTAATTATGCAAGGCAGAGTGAGAGGCATCATTGCACCCTAAAGAAACTAATTCCGAGAATCAACATATGAGTTTTTCTGAGCACAAGACACATGAGATGGCGATATAGCGACTCTTGCTGATTCACTCATACTAATGAATAACGAAATATGTTGTTAATTTAGATTTTAGCGAGAGTCTGATTTTGTTCATCGACTGATCTACATTTGGAAGTTTGTCGATTCTCAGGTACCGAACTCCTGAGCGTTGCGCGGCTTTACAGCACGTTTTTATACAATATTACGATAATTATACCAATAATATTAATTCGCGACAGTTATACTATAAGTCTAGTTTTGTTCTTCAACCAATATAGAAACTTGTCGCTTATCAGTTACCGAATTCCGGAGCGGCGCGAGGGTTAGTATGGATAAGTTAGTTACTGGAACATAGAGGATTGAAGGAAGTTGCCAAAATACTGCACAATAGAACCTATTTAGAGATTATTAGCTAACTTTGTTAAAAATACTTCAGTGTGCTGTTAAATATTTTATTAAATCTTAACTTCATTACAATTTATTTATTATTATACAGTTCATCATTTATTAAATTTAATATTTTTAATTGCACATTGAATTGTTTTTCTTTTGGAATTACGTCAAGTTTTTTGCCTAAAAATGAACAAAATATATCGATTTCAGAGGGAGATGAAGGTTCCTTGACAATTACAGGATTTGACAACGCAGCATGTGTCAAAGCTGATAATTGTTCGTCTAAAGATGTCGGACATTGTTTTCTTCTAACTTTTGCATGACGTATTACAACAGGATCACGAGTATTGTCCGAGAAAGTAGTCCTAGTAGTTGAAGAAAGTTCGTACTCTTCTTGGGAATACAGCCCACCTATTGTTATTAAACATAATTTATTTCATTCTGTACAACAATTGGGTTGCTAACATATTTTTTAGGGTCGATTTTAATTTTTTTTTATTGAAATATTGGTAAATTACCGTTAATTGACGGAGATATGTATTTAAAGTTTGAATTTTACTGCGTAATATTCTTGTTGTTATCCTAGTTCATAAGTCGAAAAGTAATCTTATTTCCCAACATTATATGAAAACATTATGGGTGGCTGCTATAACTGTGTCGTTTAATTCTGCATCTCTTTTGCACTTCTCTTGTTTAACATAGGTGATAAAGGTTAGCAAATGGTAGAGGGGAAGAAGGTAAGAAAGGAAAGACGTTAATTAGTCAATCATTTTTTATAAATGTTAATTATTAAAAGGAAAAAAATGACTATTTCAATCGTTACTAACTTCTATAATATTGCGAATTGAAGAAAAGTAATTGGACATTTAAATTTCTGATAGCCTACTTTATTAATAGCCCGGTCAAGATACACATTTGAAATAACAAAAATTCCCGGAGAGCCACATATTGGTGGAGAGCTGTGGTTTATATCGAGTATCGAGTATACTATGAAGTTCACACATGGTTAGGCAATCAACTGAACCCAGAAGACTGGGGTTGGAAATTGATAGATAATACTCTGGAAATATTGAGATTAAGTATCTAGAAGTCTAGAGTTAGAAAACTAGATGTAATGTTTTTACTTGATATTATTTTAGTAATAACAAAAGAACGTAAACTAATACAATAAATATACAGTTCGGAATCTCTTACAAAACGGTCTTGTTTACTCAAAATACTATTTAATATTTATCCTCTAAATAACATAAAAGGTTATGGGTACCAGTTACGTATTTGTATTAATAGTAAAGGTAGAGAATTAACAAATATCAAAGTTAGTGATATTAGTGTTATTTTAAAATTATTTTGATAAACAAACGGAAACTCATATTTTAAATTGTATTATCAGGCTGAATACAATAGTTAAAAATAAAATGGAGTTTTATAAACATATAAAACCATTAACCGGTGAGTTAGATTGGCCAATATGGAAGCGCAAGATAAGAGATCTTTTGGATTATCATGAAGGTGCTCTAGATGTAATAGATGGTAAGCTTATAAAACCAAAAGAACTCAAGGAAGGAGCTACAGAATCTGAAAAGCAAGAGCACAAGTCCAAATGTGATTTATTTAGAAAATCAAATAGCTACGCTAAATCAATGATCGCAAGCTCTGTTACGGATGCAGTGTACCAGAAAATAATGGATCAGCAGACAGCATTTGATGCTTGGAATATGTTAAGACAGCAGTTTGAGGCATCGTCAAAAGACCAGTTATTTAAGATTTGTACGGATTTCTTTTCATTTAACTGGATTGATGGTGACGACGTAGCAACACATATAGCTAAGCTTAAATCACTATGGAGTGAATTAAATAATGGTCTTAAAGCGAAAAATGAGAATACTTTACCAGACTTATTATTACTATGCAAGACGCTGCATATTTTACCAAGTACATTTATTACTTTTAAATCAAGTTGGATGTTGTTAAAAGATGAAACGAATAAGACATTTGATGATTTGACGATTCAACTTTGTTCCTTTGAAAGGAACTTTATGACACAAAAAAGTACAAGTTTAGTTTCTCCAGAGAGAGAAGAGGCATTAGTTGTAGCTAACACAAAGTATAATAAGAGCAAAGTTAAGACGAAACAAAATAAATTTACATGTAACTACTGCAAACAGGTTGGGCATTGGGTTAAAGATTGCCAAAAGTGGATCTCTGACGGAAGACCAAAGAAAAACCAACAGGCATCAGCAGCTGTTACAGGACTTATGTTACTTGAAGAAGAGGCTATGCCAGCAGAGTCGTCTACTCACTCTTCAAGATGGTGGATAGACAATGGAGCGACAAGACATGTAACAAATAGTAATTTGTATTACATAGATTTTAAAGAATTCAAAGCTGCATCTGGTATAAGATCTGCAGGAAAAGAAGTCCTTCCCGCCATAGGATCAGGAACTGTAAAAATAAGAATCTTGGAAACTGGAAAAGAATTTTTGTTAAAGGATGTCTGGTATGTACCAAATTTGAGAAGAAATTTGTTCTCTGTTTTAGCAGCACAAGACAAGAATCCAGAGAGTGTATTTAAGTCAACAGCGACCAAGTGCAGACTCTCAAATCAGGGAAAGTTGATGCTAAATGGAACAAGAGAACTAGGAGGTACTTTATTCGAGGCAAAAATTACACCAGTACTACCAATAAGAAACCCTGAGGTAAATTTTGTTGATAATAAATTGCAATTGTACCACGAGAGGTGGGGCCATCAAGATAAAAGGCACGTACTAGCTAAAATGCAAAAAGAGTTGCATCTGAAAGTTCCAAAAGAGGAAAAGCAATTATGTGAGCCTTGCATCTATGGTAAAGCACATAGGCTACCATTTGGTCATAGGGAAAAATCAACAAAACCAGGAGAATTATTTTCGGCCGACGTATGTGGACCTTTTGATCAGTCATTCAATAAGAAAAAGTACTTAGTTGTTTTTAAGGACAACTATACTAAGTTTCGATATGGTTACCTGATGTCAGAAAAATCAGAGGTAAAAGAAATGCTAAGAAAGGTACTTTCGCATACAAAGATGTTGGGCCATTCGATCAGAGAATTGATTAGTGACAATGGTGGTGAAATGGACAACAAAGAAATCAGAGAGATTCTTAGTGCAGCAGGGGTCACACAAAGGTTGACAGCTCCATACACGCCTCAGCAAAATGCGATTTGTGAGAGAGATTTTAGAACAATCATAGAAATGGCAAGAACATTTAAATATTCTAATGAGAATTTAATTTTTCCAAAAGCTATGTGGGCAGAGCTTGTAGCAACGTCACTGTACATCCTAAATAGAACTGGGAAATCGTCTGTAGAAGGTGTAAGTCCCTATGAATTATGGATAGGTAAGAAACCAAGAATAAAACATTTAAGAGTAATTGGTTCAGTGTGCTACGCCCACATTCCAGATCAGAGACGGAAGAAAATGGATAAGAAAGCCATAAAAGGTTACCTGATAGGCTATGACGGAGATGAGCGTTATCGCATCTGGGTAAAAGAAGAAAATAAAGTTATACTGAGTAGAGATGTTTTATTTCAAGAAAAGTTAAGCAAGTGTGAGTACGTAAAGTTGCCATTTAAGGACATAGAAGTTCAAATTGAGGAAAAACAAACCAACCAAGAGGTGTCTGAAAAGAATAGAGGACAAGAAGACAGTGAATCAGAATCTGAAGAATCGTCTGAGAATGAACAGAATGATTCAACAGACGAAGAAAGAGAAGATCCACTCTCAGAGTTTTCCAGAAATTTGAGAGATCGTTCAAAGTTGTCCAAACCGGCATATCTAAAAGACTACGTAATGTTTGGTGAAGAAACAGTTTTTCAACTCACCACACCTGAAACTTATGAAGAAGCTCTCAGTGGAAACAATAAAAATCATTGGAAAGAAGCAATGGAAAATGAAATAAAATCCTTAAAAGAAAACCATACATGGGAACTAACAAGTTTGCCAAAAGGATCTAGAGTGATACCTTCTAAATGGGTTTTTAGAGTAAAATCAAATCCTGATGGTTCAATAGATAAGTACAAGGCCAGAGTTGTTATAAAAGGTTACAGTCAGAGATATGGTGTGGATTTTAATGAAACATTTAGTCCAGTAGCAAAACTAAGCACAATAAGAGCTATGCTAAGTATTGCAGCTACAGAACAGATGTATTTAACTCAGTTCGATGTTTCAACAGCATTTTTATACGGACATTTAGATAGGGATATATACATGGAACAGCCAGAGGGATATACTGATGGAACTAAAAATGTCTGTAAATTACTAAGGAGTTTATATGGGCTAAAGCAAGCTCCTAGATGTTGGAACAAAAGATTTAGTACTTTTCTAAAAGAAGCGGGGTTTAGAGCCAGTGAAGCTGATCCTTGTCTTTATATTAGAAAACGTAAAAATAAAAGGAGAAAAAGTGTTGGAAGGTGCTATACAAGTAAGGTATATCACTACTGAAGATCAAATAGCTGACATCATGACCAAGCCACTTCCAAAACCAAGACTAGTGAATTTGAATAATAAGTTAGGACTTTTGAGAATCTAGAAAATATATTGTATAATATATTTTATATTCCAGTAATTTAAGTTTATAAATTGTTCAATTCTGTATATAGAGTCAAGAAAAAAGGGAAAGTATTGAGATTAAGTATCTAGAAGTCTAGAGTTAGAAAACTAGATGTAATGTTTTTACTTGATATTATTTTAGTAATAACAAAAGAACGTAAACTAATACAATAAATATACAGTTCGGAATCTCTTACAAAACGGTCTTGTTTACTCAAAATACTATTTAATATTTATCCTCTAAATAACATAAAAGGAAACGATTCAAACTTTACTCCCACCTGCTCCAGAAAAACTCCTCAACACTATTTTTTGCAATTTGCAAAAAAGGTTGTAGTGCCAAATGTCGTTGTAAAAAAGTCGGGTTGCTGTGTTCTCCAGCGTGTACCAATTGCCAAGGTCAGTCTTGCTCAAATGTCCAGTTGAGTACATTAGAGGAAGATTCCTGTGATTTTAATGAAGAGACCAATGAGTCAGCAACATTTGAACAATTTATGAACATCCAGTAAGAGGAAGAGGAAGAAGAAGAAATCGAAGAAGACATGACTGTTGAAGGAGACTTTCAAGAGTATGAATCTGATTAAAATATCTAAAGAAATCAAAAAAATAGTTAACCCAATAATCAATAGCAATATCAATAATCAATAATAAGGTAATATCTACAACTTGACGGGTATTGTTACCATAAATTATCCTAAAATTGTCATGACTAGAACTTTGGTTTGAGGTTTTTTTTTTGATAAAACACACCGTTTTCGAGAAAAATCAAAAAAACCTCAAATTTGGACCTTTGACCTCGAATAACTTTTGAAGCACACATAGAATCGATGGGGATTTTTAAAACTTTATTTGTAATGGTAAACCTCAGCTCTCCACCAATATTTGGCTCTCCGGGAATTTTTGTTATTTGACCACTATTTTTATGTTTAAATTGACCGGATTATAATGTACGGCGAACTTTTATATAAATTCAGTTATGGTTCATAACTTAATTTAACTTGGCTTGTGAACTCATTTTTAGCTGTGGTTTTGTTTTATTTATGTTAAATTATTGGTTAGTATATGTTAATTGGCGTTATTTTAACTTTAATTATCCGAAAATTCTCGGAGATGCATCTGTTTTAATAATAGGATTCTTTTTCTTGCGGATTTTAAACGATTTCGTGAGACAACTGAGGTAAAAAGCTTTTTATGATAGTCAAAAAATCGCCAGTACAGTGCCAACATTTAACTTTTTTCCAAAAAGAAAAATTAATCCTTTGATTTTCATACCATGTAAAAAAGATTTTGTCTTCCTTTATTTGATATATACTCTTGTATTTTTAAAACTGCACAAGTATCGCTTTAAACAATGTCAATATACCGCAGGTTGACCATGTGAGATACCTGGGAATACACCTAGATAGGAGGCTTACTTGGACGAAGCACATATTTACTAAAAGAAAGCAACTAGGTCTACAACTGCGGAAGATGTACTGGCTGATAGGACGGAAGTCACAACTTAGCACAGAAAACAAACTCCTTCTCCACAAATCCATACTTAAACCGGTATGGTCATATGGTATACAGCTATGGGGTACTGCATCTACCTCAAATATTGAGATAATCCAAAGATTTTAGTCCAAAATGCTAAGGATTGTCACGAATGCACCATGGTTTATACCTAATCACATAATACATCGAGACCTGGATATACCTACAGTAAAAGAAGAAATAGTGCTTAGAACCAAAGTATACAAGGAGAGAATAATAGAACATCCAAACAATTTGGTCAGCTGTCTAATGTCCAATATTTCCACAGTACGCAGACTGAAAAAGAAGGTACCTCAGGACCTACTAGCCAAATAAACAGAATCTAGGATCTATTAAAATTGAGTGATGAGTCGATGGGCATATCCCGCGCAAGACATTTTATTTTGACATACCTATCACTGAATCGCACTTGCGCACGTCCTATAGGCAGGACAGATTGTAATAATCTTTAGTAATCAAAAAATTTAAAAAATATATATATTTGTATTTACGTCTGTAGACTGATAAGTAGGTAATCAATTATATTAAACTTGTTTACCATTTCATAATATCAAAACTTTATGTATTGCTCGATACAGCTGTAAGTAGTATCAGACGTTTGATTATGCATCTTTTTACATTCTCTTGTATAATAGAGATGGTAATTCATAGAAGGAAACGAACTAGAGATCATTAACTATAGAAATTATAGTAAATTTGTATCGCTTTTAATATAAGACAACAAGAAGCTAGCCCCCTTCCCACAGACTGCTATAATTTTAATTTCAATTCTTGAAATCATTCCCTCTAAACGATACTTGAAATTTAAATTTCAACTGTGAGAACTTTAAACGTTGATAACGTCTATAACATTTCAAATATCACTCAATTAACATACAGAGTGTCCCAAAATTCAACGATAAGCCGGCACCAGAAGGTGGTTATGCTCATGACTACACAAAAAAAAAAGAAAAAAAATTTTTCTCATTTTGTTTAGGAATTAGAAAAAAAAAAATATTTTTTTCGAAAACTGAAACACCTTAAGATGTTTTTAACTACCATGACCACAATTTTTTAAATATTTCTGATTTTTTTTTGTATCGGCAACCTAAATAGCACTGCTATCCACCACATCCATTAAAACTCCTAGAATGCTAGTAGTTTTTACACAAAGTTTATTCGAAATTATTTTTTTCCCTAAAATTTTTAAAGATTTTTACTTTCTGTCAACTTTAACTCATCGTGGTGTAAAAAAAAAGTATGAACACAACTATGGCAAGTTTTTTTAAAAATTGGCGCAACTCTTTAGGATTCCAAAATGGTATAATACTCTAGGAAAACTAGCAATAAAAAAAATTATGCATACTATTTCTTACATCTTAATGTGTTTCAATTTTCGAAAAAAAAATTATTTGTTTTCTAATTCCTAAACAAAATGAGATTTTTTTCTTGAGTAGTCATGAGCAGGACCACCTTCTGGTGCCGGCTTATCGTTGAATTTTGGGACACCCTGTATAGTGCAGTTTTATAGAAATTCATATATAGACATGGCAATTAAGTTCGAAATGTTGATTTTTTGTATGTTGCACTATTATTTCACTAAAACCACTTTTCTATAGAAATTGATAAAATTGAAATACGATGTTAATAAGGGCTTAGGGCCCATAATTTTATAACAAAATTACCAATCTTTTGATTAATAATTCAAGAGCGCATATATAACATGCAGCAGGCCTAGGAGGCGTTTAAACGTATATCCCGAGAACGATTCTATAGATTTAAAAAAGAAAACTGATAAAATATCAGTGTAGGAATAAATTAGGAAAGTTTTAACTATAAATTAATTGTTTTGTTAAGTTCATATTTTTGAAAAACAGCATAGGCGCACTTAGGATAGCTATTACAATTTGGCAATGTTATATCTAGTCATACATTGCGCGGTAGTTTGCGAAGAATATACTTTACTATATCACAGTACTTGCGTTGCCTATATTAAGTGTACGTAAAGTTTGTATTTAATACCCAACTATACTTTTACCTACGACTACCTTATTTCACATGAAGTATCATGTGAGAAGAACCGGGGATTCGCCTCAACGTCAATGCATGTTATGATTATGTACTTTCAAACTGCGCAAAACTGAAATGTTTTGTTACACAATTTACAAGCAAAGGGCTTAACATCTAAATGAGTGTTGCTATGACGTTTTAAATGATTTATCACAAACGTTACAAGTAAACTGGCTAATTTCCGAATAAATAACTTGATGATTTGTTAATTGAGATGAAGTGGTAAATGATTTGTCGCAAGACTTACAAGGAAACGGCCTAATTCCTAAATGAAGCAATCTAGCAAAAGATTTGTTACAAAAACCACAAGGAAAAGGTTCAATGCCTAAATGTCTAATTTTGTGTTGTTTTGCTTCTTCTAATGTTGCAAATTTTTTATCGCAAAGGTTACAAGGAAATGGTTTAATGTCTAAATGTCTTATTTTATGCGCTTTTAAACTTGAAGACGTATAAGTTTTATTACAAATGTCACAGGCATCACGCTGTACTGTTTTCGGTTTATTTAATTCGATATTTTTTTGATTACCATCACCTTTAATATTTTCCTCAGGGTTTTCAACGCTTCCTCTGCAATGAGGAGATTCTTCCAGGTGTTTCTGCAATTTACTGGAGTTCAGGAATATATCGTTGCATTTCTCGCATAATACAACAGTTGGCTTTTCGTCAGGATCATATTTAATGTGAACTAGTGAGCATTCAACTTCCTCTGTAGATATATCATCGATTTCTTTTTTTATATCAGTTCCTAATGGAACATATGGTTCTTCTAATGGTTCCTCCTTAACTGCAACGTCTGTCTTCAAATTTGGACTCACTTCTATGTCATGTGTTGCGATTAACCGGTTAACTTTTGACTTTTTTTGAGACGTACTGCCTTTCTCCATTTTGATATTGAAATTTATAGCTTACTGAAAACTAAAGAAAAAGTAAATATTTCAACACAGTCTTGAACAGCATTTAGATGACATATGATATGTCCTATAATATTGCGACAAAAAAATTAAAAATAATGGGACAAGTGTGTTTCTGATAACCAGCTTTATCAATATTATAGTACAGTTCTATAGAAATTAAGATTTGTTGCACAGCATGGCTCATTAATAGTCATTAGAGAACCTAGAACTACCGGATCCCCATTCGAAATGTTTTGCAGGTTATAATGATATATTTATAATGATTCAGTTCAAGAAAAAACTTATTTTTAATTTACTATTTTGTGTCAATCTATGCTGACAGAGTACAATACATACTATTATAATATTTCAGAAATGCACACGTTTTTTATAATCATTATAATTTTAAAATATATAACGAAATGTATATTTAATAACTTCTAATTATTTATAATATTAACTTGAAGAGAAATTAATGAACATAACCTATATTTTTGAGTAATGTTCGTTGAAAGCAAAATAGTTAATATAGAAAATAAAATACACATACCTAAATTATATATGTTATATTTAGCAGAGATAAACTATTAATTTATATTAATCAGGTTTATTATATTTAATTAGATGTACACATTAGTTATGATGTCACTGAGTATAGAATACATAGTGGGCCGGTATTACAGAGTTATAGTATTAACTACAGTATTACCGTGTGTAGAAAGTAAGATACAAATAGTGTCAATACCGAGAGGGCGCTAAATTTAAATCCAACACTCCCTCTAAATTTAGACATTCTAACAACAAATTATGATTAATTGAGTGCAAAAAACATGAAAATATTAATCAAGTTATAGTACAAGATATTCTAACATATCACTTAACAAAAGAGTTGTAGTTAAACATACCAAGTTTAGATCTTAAGAATTGGAATTTATCTTTTGACAATGCTTTAGTTAATATATCTGCATATTGATCAGCAGTGCTTACAGATTTAAGATCTATAATCTTTTGAGAATATTTTTCTTTTATGAAGTGATACTTAATATCAATATGTTTACATCTTTTATGAAAATTTATATTCTTAATTACACTGATGGCACTTTGATTGTCCAAATGTAAACACATAGTGTCTTGTTTATATTCACCAATATCACTTAACACTTGCTTTATCCACATGGCTTCTTTTGTTGCAGCACAGGCGGCCATAAATTCAGCTTCTGTTGTTGACAGAGCAACCGTCTGTTGGCGTTGGCTTGACCATGTTACAGCAGCACCATTCTTTATGAAGACATAGCCAGTAACTGAGCGTCTTGTGTCAATATCGTTTGCATAATCAGCATCACTATAACCAGTAACAGCTGGTGGCTCTGATGTTGATGAGTAGTTCAGGCCATAATCTTTAGTATCCTTCAGGTACTTGAAGATCTTCGTGACAGCATTCCAGTGTGATTTGTTATAGCAACTTAAAAATCGACTTACCAGGCTTACGGCAAACATAATTTCTGGTCGACTGACTGTAGCCAGATGCATAAGAGAACCTACAGCTTCTCTATAAGGATAGTTCTTCTCTGGTTCTCCATCTTCCTTTTGTAGCTTGACATGGGGGTCCACTGGAACAGTGTTCGGGTTAGCATCAGTCATGTTAAACTTCTCTAACAGTTGTTCAACATACTTGGTCTGATGTATAAAAATACCGTTGCTAACTATCTCAATTTGCATGCCCACAAAATTACTTGGTGTGTTCAATATTTTTACTTCCAGCACAGATTGTAGTTCCTTGGTTATTTCTTTCAGAGTGGATTCAGTTTTAGAAAATAGTAGGCCATCATCCACATACAGGCAAAGATAACATTTCTCATTCTTGACATGACCAACATACACACATTGATCAGCTTTGCTGTTGATGAAGCCAAATTTCTTTAATATTGAGTCAAATTTCTTATTCCAGCTTCTGGGGGCTTGCTTTAAACCATACAGCGACTTGTTGAGCTTGCATACCATGTTGTTTTCACAGGATAGACCTTCAGGCGGAGTCATAAATATAGTCTCTTCAAGTTCACCATATAAAAATGCAGTTTTTACATCAAGTTGTAAGATTTTAAGTTTATTTTGAACAGTTATGGAAAGTAATAAACGTATTGAATCATACCTTACAGTCGGAGCGAAGGTTTCTGTGTAGTCAATACCTGCGGTTTGTGCAAATCCCTTAGCACAAAGTCTTGATTTGAACCGTGGACCCGTTGACTCTTCTTTTATTCGGAACACCCATTTGCTACCGATCACTTTGGCATTTGGAGGTTTTTCTATCAATGTCCAGGTTTCATTTTTCTTATGTGCATCAAGTTCTTCATTGATTGACTTTTTCCATTCATTTTTATTTGTTGAATGTACTGCTTCTTCATATGTTACAGGAACACAGGATGAGAATAAACACAGATGAGTATGTTCTTCAGTACATGGACAGTTGAAATTCTTCTTTTTTGTTTTATTTCTTGGTCTCAATGTCACATTACTGACGGGAGGAGAATCAATTCTGGTGTTAGGTAAGTATTCACTGTCGGATGTTGACCTGTTTCCTTTCTCTGTTTCATATGAACTTTCTGAATTTGTGTCGTTGTCAATCAAGCTGTCCTCTTCCGTTGTTGCATTTTCTCTTACATCTTCTTTTCTTGTATTTGTTTTGTCATTTTCAGTTTCTGTCTCATTCAATTCTACCGAAACAAAATCTCTTTTCACTGAGGATTCAAGAAATGTAGCATCTCTGCTCTTTATTACCTTTCTAGTATTTGGTAATGTGAATCTGTATCCTTTTGTATGGTCGCAGTATCCGATGAAGATCATTCTTTGAGCCTTTGGATCCCATTTTCTGCGTTTTTCTTTAGGTAGATGAACCATTGCTTCGCAGCCAAATATACGCATATGATTAACATTTGGTTTGCGTCCAGACCAGATTTCCATAGGAGTCTTGAAAGCTAAGGATTTGGTTGGGGAACGATTGATGATGTAAGCAGCAGTGTGTATTGCATCTGCCCAATACAACTTCGGCAGACCAGCGTTGAGTAGCATGCACTTCGCTTTTTCAACCAGTGTCCGATTCATACGTTCCGCAGTCCCATTCTGTTCAGGCGTGTATGGTGTGGTGGTCTGATGAATGATTCCGGCACCTTTCAGGTAATCAGAGAAGGCTTTGTTATCGTATTCAAGTCCGTTGTCTGTACAAAGAACCTTTATACGAGCATCCAATTGATTTTCAACTTCTTGCTTGAATTCTTTGAATTTACTGAGCACTTCGGACTTGTTGTGAAGAAAGTATACTGAAATCTTCTTGGAATATTCATCTAGGAAGGTTAAAAAATATCTGCTCCCACCGAGAGACTGGGTTTCCATTGGTCCACATACGTCAGAATGAACCAATTCTAGGGGTTTGGTGACTCTTAATCCATCACTTTTAAAAGGTAACCGTGTCTGCTTTCCTTCTTTACAAGTTATGCATTTCAGATTTTCTGTGTTTCCTGAGAAAGTTAAATGCTCTGTGTTATCAGACAATTTTTTCAAAGTTTGGAAATTAAGATGTCCCATCCTCTGGTGCCAGCAAAAAGCATCTTTTTCATGTTCAACACTGGACATGTGCGCAAGGCTTTCAGACATGTTCAGTCGGTACATGTTGTTTACAATGCTCGCAGTTGCTATAATTTGATTCTTGCTGTTCATGATCACACAGCCTGAGGTATCAAATTTCACTTGGCCTCCATTTTTAATAATTTGGCTTACAGATATCAGATTAGTTGCCAATTCAGGAACATATAAGACATTTGTGAACAGAATCTTATTCTCTTGCCCGTTTTGGTCATAAATGTTTAAGCTGACATCTCCTGAGCTTTGCACAGATAACACTTTGTTATCAGCAACACGAATGTTCTTTGTTATAGGGGTAGTTTCCTTTACAATTATATTCTTGGTCTTAGTCATATGTGCCGAAGCACCGGAGTCTATGTACCAAGCATCACCATAGTGGGATGATGCAGCAAACACAGCAGCATGAGAAGAGCTAGGTTTCTGTGTCTTGTTCATGGTTTTGTATTTGTTGCATTCAGAGCGTTTATGTCCATATTGATTGCAGGAATAACATCTCGGACCCTTGTAGAACTTCTTCTTTACAGAGTTGTTATGAAACTTCTTGTTGACAGCAAAAGCCGTTGTTTTGTTGTCTGAATTTCTAACATCTTGCAATAGTTTTGCTTTAACACCGTCTGCAGTTATTTTTGTGCCTGAGCTTTCGATCGCAATAATCATTGGTTGATATGATTCGGGCAGACCGGATAGCAGCAATGTCCCGAGCCACTCGTCGTCCACTTTAAAGCCAATGTTGCGCAGCTTGTGAGCAGTTGACATAATTTTGCTCACATACTCTTCTATACTTTGACATCCACTTAACGATGTGTTACATAAATCACGTAGCAGACCAACTCGGCGTGTAAGTCCTGAGTCGTCGAACACTGCAGCCAATTTGTCCCAAACTCCTTTGGCCGTGTTTTCCTCTTGGATATGAACGTAATTGATCGGATCAACCAGAAGAATTAACTTTGTTTTCGCTTTTGTATCACGTTTTGAATCTGTGGGTGACGCCGGGTTAACCTCAATACAATCCCATAATTCTTCGTGTTGTAGGTATGTTTTCACTGCGAATTGCCAAGTCGAATAGTTTTCACGGCCGGTTAACTTCTCGATTAATGCCAGTGAATTATTCGATGCCATTTTTATTCGTTGAGAACACTTTATACACAAAAAGAACAGAAACAGTTTCAACAGCCACGTTTTTTTTTAAGGTTATGTTCACCACACTAAAAGTCTTTATCCACTTTTCCGAAAAACACTCACTAAACGTCTCTAGGTTTATCTGGGCCGATAACCTGTTATATTTAGCAGAGATAAACTATTAATTTATATTAATCAGGTTTATTATATTTAATTAGATGTACACATTAGTTATGATGTCACTGAGTATAGAATACATAGTGGGCCGGTATTACAGAGTTATAGTATTAACTACAGTATTACCGTGTGTAGAAAGTAAGATACAAATAGTGTCAATACCGAGAGGGCGCTAAATTTAAATCCAACAATATATTTAATTTCTTTAATTTATTTAAGACGTAAAATGCTTGAATGAGTTTGTTAACTTGTCTAGTTCTGGTGTAATTGTCAAAATTAATCTTGTTTTTGTTGACGCGTGCACAGCAGAGATAATAGTGCACAGACGTTTTTGTCATATGGTCGTATCCAGTCGTATCGGACGTATCATGATTAACATATATCAACATATATTATCTCTTCGTTATTGTGAAATATAATGGTGAACATTTTAAATAGTATTACAAACTAACTCAAATATTCAAGCACTTTTTATTTAATTTGTACTAATTAACTGTGGTGTTAGAAAAAGTGCTCCGTACAGTGGAGAAATTAAGTTTCTAGTAACTTAAATAAAAATTTATATACATAATATAAATAATATAATAATTAATAAATATGTAAGGACATTAATTTTTTTTAAATTTATTTTGTTGTAGACTTTTGTTCCTTTAATTATTCTGGTTTTTTAAATTTCAATTTAATTACTTATAATGTCAATAATGTTGCAACTATTTGAAATCACATTTAAGATTTAGATTTAGTTAACTTTATCAGTGCATATTAATACATTTCTAGAATTTAAGATAATGTTTACAAACCAAACTAAAGTGTGCTATCTTATGAGTAAATGGGTAATTATACGTGGCCCCCTTTACTGGGCACTCCAGCCGAAGCTTTTACTTAATATTGAACCAAGATTTACATTGAATTGAATAAATTGGAATACATTGCAGATTTAATCTGAAATCAAAATATAACCTGTAATACATTTGTACTGGATAAAACGGAAATTAGAAATGCTTTGTTTAATATGATGCTAGTCTGTTTATAATTAGAAACAATCCAATAATTACGTCCCACACCAGAAGCTTTGTGATATCACAAGCCTACACACTGCGAACGTGATCTAAAGGACATTTCTGAAAACTGAAACATTGTGTAGTAATTTTCCAAAAAAAAGGAATCCTTTCCAAATGAGGGTCCTCAAAATATGACAAGGACGAGGAGGGGAGGTGTCAAAATAATAATATGAAATTTGTGTGACGTAATTTATGGAAGGCCCCCTAAGTACAATTGTAGATCTATTTCAATTTAAATCTCAATTTAAATTTCGAATCATTTTTTTAGATATTGTTTTTTTTTATCATACACTTCCTAAAATGTCTTAGTATTGCATTTATTTAATCATCGATGGGGCAGCTTTGTGCACTCCTTTCCATAAGAAAACGCTGACCGTACTTATACAGTTCAGTAAAAATTTGATCATCAAACTTTAAGAAAGTATATAGTTCACAATCCCATCTGTCTTTGTAAGGTATAAGAATTGTTCACGATAAATATAAAAATAATTTTTATTTGTTTCAGTTTTAATGAAGGATAATTCGGCTAGATATTGATCAGCAAACTACTGTTTGCATTGACTATAATTAAGATGTCCCAGCATGATCCAGTGATTATCCAAGATAATCAAGATAGCATTGATCGGATCATTGATCAAATTCCAACTACTGAGTTGCTCTGTTCCAAAACCGATAAGTACAAGGTAATAAGACATTTAGGCCGTGGGAGTTTTGGTCAAGTTATCAAATGTTCTCAAGTTGGTCAAATTACGGAGGAAATGGTAGCCATAAAAATCTTAAGAGACAGCGCATTGTACCGTAATATAATTAATAAAGAGATTAAAATGGTGATGCGGCTAAAAGATGAAGAATGTCATAAGTTCAATATTATTAGAGCTTTAGACATATTTGATCATAACAACCATAAGTTTATTGTTTTTGAAATGTTGGACCAAACCCTTCGCCAGTTCATGCAAAAGAACAAATCACCGTTAAAACTAAGACATATCAAGAGAATTGTTCAACAAGCGTTAGTTGCTTTGGATAAGCTTAAACAAATGGGAATAATTCACGCAGATTTGAAACCAGAGAATATTATGTTGGTCGATCATATAAGAGAACCGTTCAGGATCAAGGTAATTGATTTTGGAAATGCGATTCATCTAAATGAAAATAAGACGCCTTCCATCGTGCAATCGCTACATTATAGAGCCCCTGAAGTACTTCTTGGGTTCTCGTGCAAAGTACCCATAGACATGTGGTCACTGGGTTGTATAACAGCGGAACTTGTTCTCGGCAGATCACTTTATTTAGGATGTTCTGAGTATGATCAAATTCGCTTTATTTGCGCTACACAAGGTCTACCTTCGATGTATATGTTGAATCACGCAAAGGACACAAAATATTTCTTTAGTTACGTTGCATCTAGATACCCGTATTGGCGCTTAAAGACACCGGAAGAATACAGAATGGAAACAAATATCACAGCAACTGAATTAGGAAAATGTAGATTGAAGAATCTAGCGGAAATTGGCGAAGTTAACTTTCCTTCGACTCTCAATGAGAACGAGCTGGTTATGGAAAAAGCTGACCGGAGAAAATTTATTGACTTACTGAAGCAGATGCTTGAGATAGATCCGACGAATCGAATTGTGCCAAGTCACGCATTAAAACATTCATTTTTTAATGTTGCTTTAGCATCAGACAACTGCAAGAAAAATGAAAACTATGGTTGCTCCATTTCATAGTGATTACTATTCATTACTTGTTTAACTTGTGCGAAAAAGACAGTGTATCTATTAAGCCAAATGTATTATACTCAAATTACCTGATATGCAAATAATATTGTATGTAATCTAAACCTAATTAGTCAACCATACCAAAAACTATTTGGTTGGCAAGAAAGAAATTTCAGTTTTATAGTGTAAAATATAACTCTTTCTTATACAAAGACAAATTTCAATCTGTTACATATGTCCCATTTTGTTTCATGACCTTTCCCAATCCATCGCTCATAGAACTTGGAATTTAGTTGAAAATTGGAGTTTAGTAAAGAATGAACCAAGAGCGATTTCGGTTTCAATTATCTTGGAACACGATTCCTTTGTGTTTTGTCAATGGTATTGTGAACCATGACATAATTTATATAAAACGGATCGTTAATAATTCAATAAACAAAATGCCTTTTTCGTTGTTAATATCTCCTAATAGATAATGAGTAGTTAAAAAATAATTGGATATTTGAGGTTTTGGCAGCCAACTTTATTAATATATAGTACACTTTTATAGAAATTAAGGCATAGGACACAAGCTCATTTATTTTATAGTTAGGCTTGTTATAAGTCCGGATTTGATAACCATGTCCGAATTTTTGTCGGGACTCGTAATTACGTCCGGATTTTTATATTATTATAAAAACAAATTTATTTATTATGTGTTTTTATAAAAATAACAAAAATAGCAGTAAAAAATAAATATTCAAACATCTCCTAAGACATGTATTGCTCATCTGTAGCGCTAAAACTACAATTCAAATTTTTAAAAGCTATATAATAGTTCAGTCAACATTTGTATATTTAATTAAATAGAAAGGCCAATACACATTTATTACTATCAAGTTCAATTAACAATTACAAAATCGACCTCTAAAAAATGAGTACACAAGCCCATTGTTGATCCGTTTAGTTGAACCGTGTGAACGGTCTTTGGCGTGACCTTCAATGAAAAAAGCGATTTTTAAAAAAAAATTCCTGAGAAAACTTAATTGCATTATTGGAAAAATTTGTACATATGTATGGTAACTTTTAACTGTATTTAAATATTTTTATATTTGCAAAAATAATCATTTGGAAGCTGCTCCTCTCAAAGACGCATCTTGCGGTGACCGCTATATCTATGGACTGGATCATATAAAATGAAAAAAAAAAAACGGATTTCGTTAAAGTAATGTATAATCTAGAAATTAATCGAAGGATTAGACAAAATAATCTTTTTTGGAGAAATAGCGGTTTCAAAAAAAAAAAAACGAAAAAAAAATTATCGATGAAATAAATCCTTTGTATTGATTAATTTGTAAAAAATATACTTAAGAAGCTTGTGTTAAAATTTGAGAGTGATCGGTTCAGCTGTTTCCGAGTAATCTTGGTCACCAAATTTAAAAACACAGTTTTCAGAAAAAGTTATTTAAAGTTTCAATAGCAGTATACATAGATTAAAAAATTATTTTTTTCAACTTACATAACTTTGAAAATAATCGCCGAATTTACTTGAAATTTTCTGTGTGTCTAGTTAAATATATGTACATTACGAAAATGAAAATAAAAATATTTTTTGTTTTTGAAAATATTAACTATATATAACCACTTGACTCGTTCTTCTTACCATCAACTAAGATCGTTCAAGTAAAATCGCCCAGTGAGAACGCAGCGATCCTAATACCACCGTGTGTAAATAATTTCCATAACAATATTATATTACTCATTACTTTTTTCATGCACATGAAAAATAATTTTAAAATTTATAGATAATGCTCTGAATATTTAAAACAAAATTTATTATTAAAAATGTGCAATGAACTAAAAAAATAAGGTACTCTAAATCGCTTGTGCACATATTATCTCTGGTGCATATTTGACAACACCACTAGAGTACAAACCTGAACATGAGACTATTATCTCTGCATGAGACCAGTAATTTGAAAGTTAATATACATATTATAGATTGGTGACTCCCTTGTTAAGAAATGGTCCTATGATATATTCATGTTATTTGCCAGGAACCTCTGACTTTGTTTGGCGAAAAGGTCTTGCAAGACACAAATGAGGCAGCAAAGCGTGGATGTTTGAATTATTATAAATATCAAAAATTTTATAAATAAAAAAGAACGCAATTTTTAGTTCACAATGTTTATTGTAATTAATGTATTTGTATATACATAAAAATTCTTCCTAAAAAAACAAAAATATTAAATTATTTAATTAATGTAATTGTATATAAACCAAAATCCTTCCTGATTTTTGATGATGTAGTTTAGCTAGCTAGTAAATTTCACCTGATGCTTATTGCCTGTTACATTTCTTTGGCAGCTCACAATATATAGTGCTTTGGCCCCCAATATACATACATATATAGTGCTGAAAAGTACTTTATGATACGTATTATAAAGTGTAATAAAATAATTTGTTATATATAATTAACAATGATCACGGTCGCCAAGTTTGGACAGCAGAAAGTCAGAGATAATCAGGAAGTATGTTAGTATGTTTTGATCGTTGTGAACGCTTAGTGGAACGCGCCCTTAGAATTATTATCTCTGCTTAGAATATGTGGAAATATGACAGTACGGCAGCCACTGGCAGCTATATGCATTAAATCACAAACCACACAATGGTTTGAGTGGTTTGTGCATTAAATTCAGAGAGATGACGTCAGAGAACTAAGATAAATATGTATATTAGTAAGAGGCGTATTTAGAAGTTTCATTAAAGCGTTCTTTAAAAGCAAAGTTGTTTTGTTGAAATACTCAAAGTAATCTAAAGCAAAGACTCAATAATCTTTTATTATTTGTACATTACAAAATTTCCTGATTTTATCTGTAAAAGAATTTAATTAATTACGTTTATACTTAATATAAAAGATCCAATTCTTCTAATGGTGACCCTAAAGTACTTATTCGAAATAATTATAACTAAAATCAACATTTTCTATGACTGATCATTTTTCTTTCATTTTAAATAACATAATTTAATTCTTTTAATATTCTAGGGCGCTTAAATAACTCTCCCTGAATTGGTACCTGGATTAAATGGCGTATGTCTGAAATATGTATAGTCAAGTCCATAAACTTTCTTATAATGAGAATAGGTTATGGAAAAATAAAACGCCATTTGTAAAGCAAAGTGTAAAAGATGTTCTAAACGCTTTATACTTAAAAACTAATAAAATAATTCACATATATCCGATGCCTGGGGTCGACGAATTGTTGAAATAAATACTTTGTGAACAGTTATGGTTAAAAAGTGTGACGTTTCTTTATGGAATATACGTTCATTTTGGAATATTGCGAGTGAACAACAATTTGATTTGTCATATATTTTTTATATTAAATATACGAAATGCCATTCGTACATTCAAAATATTGTCAGCTGTATGATAATTTTACCTTGCCATTGGTAAGTATGTCAATTACAATTGATACTTAAACAATTTTCCTATACGAATAGCTATAAAATACAACTAATTTCCATGATTAATTTTAGCTTTAATGGATGCTAGAATCGTTGAAGCGGTGCATTCTCTCAGCTTTGAATATACCCAATGTATATATGGATCTTTGATTCGTAAATATCAAGAATTAGTGTCTTTAGAGAGATGTCAGAATTCTATTAAATTAGAAAAAAAGAACTAAAGTTGAATCTCAAGAAACCGAGTAAGTATGCATTTTGGGTTATTATAACCATATTGGGTTATTATAACCTTTTGTTTTGAATCTTAGAAAAAAAACTATTACACTTTCGTATATTTTATGATGCTTTTATTATAGTGAAAACATGTACAAATCACACGTAATATACCTTATACAAAAAATTTTTTTTTATTAAAAATAGACTGAATTTATGCTTAAAGTTGACTAATAAATGTGAAATATGACGCAATTTTTACTTATATATGGAACATTGTAATTTTATTTCTAACCTCAAATTTGAAAATTTAACTTTAACCATTAGTGTTGTGTATTTCTAAATAAAAAGAGGTATAATGTATATTATGTATTGATTTGTCCATGTTTTTAGTATACAACAAACGCCATAAAACATACAAAAATGCTGTAGTTTTTTATTAATATCGATTAATTACCGCATTTTGCCCCATAAATTATGTGTCTGGATAATCTGTTTTTTTATTATTTTAACTAAATATTTAGTTATTATTTTATCAATTGTCTTTTAATATTATTTATTCGTATATTGTAAATAGCAAACATTAGATAACATCACTTTAGTCAACACACAAGAACACCTAATTTACAACTCGAAAAAAAAATCACAAATTTTGAAAAAAAGTTGGTCAATCAATTAATAAATTGAAAATGTTTTATATTTTGTTGAAAAAAATATATTTTTTTAGTCAGTTTATATGAAAAATTATTTGTTTTTATATGTAAAATTTATATAGAACTAGTTAAATATTTCAATTTAAAAATCAATATTTTGCTTAGACATTAGCAGCATTAGAATTATTTCTCACATCTTAAAACGAAACGAATATTAATAAAATTAATATTCAACGAACAACAATGAAATTTAAATGGTAAAATAAACAATTATTTATGAAAAAAATTTGGAACAAAGAAAAGGTATATATACAAGGAATTAGATTTTATATGTGAGAGGTATTTTTTAAATATAACAAAAGATTGTATTTATTTTCTTGATGTGTTAACCAGTTTGGAACAAATCGCGGCACGTTAAGGATTATCTGTATTTAGTAAAGTAATTTTATTTGCATAGAAAGTATTTAGGGTTTTTACTTTAATAGAATGAACAGAGAATAAAACAATTTGTGAGTTCCAAAGTGATGTTCTAAATAAAGATAAATAGCTCTCCAATTGCGTCTGTAGGGTAGGGTGGGTGTAATGTCGTTAAAACGGTTAAAACAAAATCATTTTTCTGAGCCAACTGACATTTATCATTATTTTCTAATTTAGTATTAGGTCAGGAGATGATCGTGAAGATCTGCTACTGAAGACTGCTACGGTGTTGTATTGTGGAAAAACTAAATTATGATTAAAATAAAGTGACTACCAAACAATGATGAAGAATTACAAGCAGACTAATAAAGGTAAATCATAATGCAAATATTGAAAAAAAAACTTGTAATAGCAGCTTTTATTTATGCGACGCTCATCTTTTTCTTTACGAAACCTTATGTTAACTTAAGTTTAGTATTTGTGTAAAACATAAGAAAGTGCAGCAGTCTTTCATTCTCTGCTGTAGATGTTTTAGTGAATAAATTCTTTAACTTTTAATATTTTTAATCTGTTAGATACATCTGTCAGTGATCGCATATCGTATCTTCGCATTTTTTTTTATTTCTTTCATTGTCTTTTAATAGCCATGGTATAACTTTACATATAATTTATAAATTTATTTTATTTTATTCTAAAGAAAAAATATTTAAAAAAATCTACTATTCATTAAAAAGGATTAAATTTGCTCATTGTTAATTAAATGTACAAGTTTATAAACTATAATTTATGTAATCAAATATAATGTAACAAAGCTCTTCCAGGGCTTCCAACTTCACATCTATCGGGTATTTTCAACTTTCTAACACAATTTTTAAATTTTGAATTTTATTTTATTAATATATTAATAATTATATATTATAATATACTCAATTATTATACAAAGCAAAATATGAACTTTTTCCAAAGTTTTCTACCGGGCCCACTAATTTTCTCAACCCACCCTTTTTCAATTTCTAATTTTACAAATTAAAAGTTATAGAGCAAAAAGTAAAAAAAATTTCTTTAGTTTTCCAAAATTACGGGTTTCCAGAAATTCCTGGGGATAAATTCGAGGACCCCAAAAGTGTTAGAATTTTTTTCTCTACGAAATAGACGATTTTCAAGAAAATGAGTGAAGCCGTTTTCGAGCCACCTTACGAATCGCGTAAACATATAAACTTTCCCTTGGAGGATTATAATATAGGATTTTTTAGTTATATTAAATATTTCATAACCACGAAGTTCCAAATCCATTCTTTAATTAATTTATCCACAATTTCAGGCCTATTATTCCACAGTATTACATTTTCACAATTATCCAACATTAATCCACAAGAATTACATTTAGCAGTTATTTTTGATTACATTTAGTAGTTATTTCCAATGTAATTCCTCAAATTTCATACTATTAGATATATTAAAATAAGTGAGATTTATTATTTAAGTTAGCAAGCGGACATCACTAGCAACTTGCGTAATAAACTTAATAGACCTAATTTTAAGACACACATGCGTTGATGAAATGGCACTACTAATTACATAACACAGAGTGAGAGGCATAATTACACCATCGCAAATTTTGAGAATCAGCATATGGGGTTCTTGAGCGCAGAACACATTAATTAACAAAACTAATTAATTAACAATAGCCGAGCGCCGGTTACAGCATGTTAAAAAATCATTATTTGATTTGTAATCATTACAATTTTTTTTAATAATGTCCTTGTTATAAGTCTCTAACATTTAAATATAGGCAATAGTTCAGTGTAAAAACATGCTTACTTGTTTAGTTTAAATTTACCATAAATTATTTATTTGATCATAAATAGAAGCAAGCATTTTATTTTCTAGCTTTATTTTATTCTATATTAATTAGCGCAACTGTACTTTTGCAAAATTTGTATTAAACTGATGCATTATATTTAGAATATGTTTATTGCATTCCATGTTATTATTATTTTTTATTAATAGTAATTTAAATTAACGTCTTATTTTAAATATGTTATATAATGTAAAGTGTTTTAACAATAACTATATTGCAGGCCTCCTACGTTCTACTGAGTATGTGATTCTGCCATAGATTGATGTACAAAAGGTGATTCAATTGTAAAGAAACTTACGAAAAGATTATACATCATGGGTATGTTCTTTTAATTATGGAATATTTTTCGTTAAATTTAGAAATGCACCTGTAATGCAAGTAGCCCATTATATTCTAGGTTTTGTATAAATTTAATTATACAAATGGAGATACTTTATTTTTGAGAGTTTGACTGCTTTGGGCTTGAGATAAATTTAATCATAGTTCAAATAATTTAGTCAGGAAACAATGGAGTTTTTGAACTTTTTAATCAAATTATGGCAGGACACCGTCCTTAAGAGGCTGCATCACACAGAGGGGCAAACTAGTGCACTTATTTTTTTATCAGATTATACAATTTTCAATATTAGTTTTAAAAATGATGGAATGCAAAGAATAATAGTGTGATGAAAAAGATGCTTCTGCCTTACAAATTCTGTATGTTTGATTTTAATTATTCATATTTATTTTGATAACAAAGCTAAATAGATATATAAATGTATTAATTTGTTCTTTGATATTACAGATCTACGATTATTTCAAAAAAAATTGCAAGAATTATTCCATGTTGAATAAAATATGTTGTCTCCTTTGTAAGAATCTACAAGAATCAAAACAAGCCACTATGTAGGTTTTAATTCTTGAATGAACTAGATGTCGCGTCACAGTGACGTTTTTTTTACACATTTCTATTTCTAATTTAATATAATTTGTTTGTTCTTTTAACAATAATTGCGTAATATTATATTAATAATGATTTTTAGTAAGTGCAGTACAGTTAAAAATGACCTGAAAATAATTTATTGTAATAATTCTTTTCGTTTTTCTTCTTCATTTAAACATTCGTTTAATGTTTCCTGCATCATTTTTAATAGTTTTACAAAGGAGCACTTTTTCATTTTTTCGTTTTTGTTGGTTTTACGACTACAAAAGTTATATAACAAAAAGATGAGAAAATTTGCTACAAAAAAGGTGATATTCGTATACATTTTTTTCATAAATATTAATGTCTATGAATGACTAACTAGAAGTATTTATGTATGTGCAGTATGACAACAAAGGAGACAGGTATATAATTTTATATATTCCTGATTAGAGCGTCAAATTTTAGTTTGTTTTATTATTTTACGTTATTAACATTCCATCCAAGACCATCTAAATCGAAGTAGGATTGTTGAGTTCTGAAATAAAACATTCGTTTTATTTTACTATAATATACAAATCTGTGCAAATCAAAATACGCAAAAAAAAAACGGTGATTATCAATTTTATAATAAAAAACCTGAAATTCTTCTTGTCGGCTAATTAAAACACACTGAAATTGAAACTAATCCAATCGAAATTTCGCTGCCGAATTTACCAATTAATTTGAAGTTCCTTTTCAATGTATGAGTTTTATTGTAAGAGAGCCATGTCAAAAAGTATTAATACACCAATATTAGGTTCTTTACACATTGTAAATAGTACTACCACTAGTAATGTTACTAGAACTTTCAGATATATAGCATTATCAATGCTTCAACGCACTCGGCCATTGTGTCACTGTTTTATTTATCAAGTTTCTTTTATAAAATGTGTATGGTAGAACATTTTTTGTAATAAATTTTCTGGTCTTGTGTTGTATAATTCTTGTAATCGTAAAACCAAGCTCTTAAAATACGTTGCCTATCTTAAAATTTGTGGACCGTGTTTTAGTACATTTTTTTTGTAGGTTGATTCCAGCCTTAATAATTTAGAGGATAGAAGATTAAAATTTACACCATTGGAATCGATGTAATGCCAAAAAGAAGAATCGATCCAAAAATAATGTACTCGTAAGTAAAAGTAGAAAAAAATATTCTTAAGTATAACTAAATTTGTAAATACAATTCAATACATCAAAGTACATTTATTTCCAATTTTCAAGTATTCTAGTTGGACTCTATGGAGATAGCTATATCGTGAGATATGCAAAACGATTAATCAAAAAAAAAAAGTCTAATTTACTGAATTCAAGTTTGCGAAAAGTGGCAGGAAAGCTGCAAACTTATTAGGGCACAAAAGAAGAAGTAGACGAAATCCTCTCATAATGATAGGAATAAATGACAGTGTTAAAGTAAGTATAAAATAGCATAGTAACCTTACATATAATTATTTATACAACAATATAAAATACTCTCAAATTTGTTTTTAAGGAAAAGACCACCAAGTCTTTGGCAATAACAATTAAAGCAATATGGCTGATATTGCCCACTGTGCAAGTACAGGGAAAATAAACCCGAAAAAATAAAAATGTTGAACAAATATAATGGAAAAATTTGGACATTGCTAATACACTGTAAGTTACGTTACTAATATACATGTAATTTCTTTAAAAAAAAACCAGAACTTTTAGAGATTTCAGATCCTTATAATCAAGTCATTGATATTCGGAAAATATTTTTAGAAAATAATATAGTAAATACACACCTTCGAACAGTAAGGTCAACAAATTTATACCCAATAAGAAATTTAAATAAATACATACATACATTTAGCAATTACAGATAATCTACATTTTCTATAGGCATTATAACTCCCAGTCACATAGGCTAGAAATGAGTGTTAGTGAACTTTGGAAGGTTGTAACTTTAATTAATATTCTTACGTATTTTAAATTTTGTTTTATTCTATTAGTTATGATGTCATTAAGCTCTGCGTTTAGTTTCATTATTGTATTAGGTTATTGTTTGGAGATAATCTACCTTTTTTATGTGTAGTACAAACCTTTATTTCCCGTATTGAATATATGTTATTTATGTCATGGATTATATTTTGTTTTTTTAATTTTGTCTTGTAAATTGTAACTTATTTATTTAAAATATTAGCCTAAGGCATTCATAAATATTAAATTCAACAAGTTCATTTGCACGAGTAGCTCATTTTCTAACTTTTCGCTTACTTCAGTGACTTTGTTATTTTTGTTTCAGACAACCAGCTAAACTGCATTGGAGTATTGTTGATGTTAAAATTGTTAAGACATCATCAACGAAACTAATTGTTAAAGAATCTACCATCTACCGACTGTAAATTGTAGTAGTACAGTAAGTGTTTTTGATTATAAAATGGTTTACATTTATTACAACGTGAGATCAGCCATGTGCATTTATTTTCATATGGTATATAAGACTTTATATGTTTTATATACACTAGCGCAGCATTCTAATACGGTTACTGTAAAGAATAATTATTATTAAATTGTTTTATATATAACGTTTGGTACTGTATTTGAAAAATCGAATTCTCGTACTAGGAAGTCTTTTTAATGTATTGCCTTTTGCCGTTCGTCCTCCTCGTAGAGGTCCATATTAAAGTAATCGACGCATTCTCTTTCCATTTGTATAGCGGCCTCATAATTGTTTCTCATGATTGTACAGAACGAACTCTGCATTCATATATTAGCCGTAAACCTTCGTACTTTCGAAGAAGAGGTGCGGCTTAATACAATCATTTTTCAAGGAAGGTGTTAGAGATAATCTTCCAGACAGCAATTGATTAATACCTTTCATACATTTGTAAGTTTGTTTTCGAACACGTGATTTTATTCAGTCTATAAAATAATTAAATTACACGTTTCATGTACATGTATCTGTGTTACAATCAGTGCTTTTATATTCCGCACTTTCACAGAACTTAAAGATTGTATTCTTTGACCTACAGTGTTTGAATGAGTTGCCATATCTTAAACAATTATAGCATTGTATGGATAGCAGAATATATGGAACATATATCCTTATTCTCCAAATATATACTTACGTAGGCAACTGCAAACCATCAAAAACTACAACTGTCTTTCTATTTAATCGTTGTACTCGCTTTAGTTGTCCAGAAATATGGCATATATGCTTCATATTCATTTTTCTTTAAAGTTGCGTCTAAAACGATTTTATTAGCTAAAGTAGCTATAGCACACTGCACGATGACTTTGTTTTTCGCCTTTTTTTGCACTTATTTTACAAATTAATTGACCCAATTTTAAACAACTAAGAGAACTATTTAAATCATTGTTTATGTTTTTTTGAATCATGACCTTGTATGAAGAATTGCTATATTCTATATTATATAGATTTATTGTTTTTGATTTATCAGTATTATTGGACATATTTCAATCACTAACTATCGTATTATCACATGTCATTTTATCACATGTAACTGGGGCTCCAACCCCTCCCATATTGATTTGTAATCAGTACTCTAAAGATGTAAATACTCTTCACTTGAAATTAATCAAACAGAAAACTGAGTTATTTTAATTTATATTAAACAGCTCTTGCTTGTAAACATTTGTAGTGGATAAAATTCGACTACACGCTTCAAGCTTTGCTACTCGACTGAGCGCATGTGTATTAATTTTGTCGCGTCGCGTAAGAACTTAATCGAGCGCGATTTTATTATTTGATTGTTTATTTAATTTAATTATATATTTTTATTTTATAAATCCCTAACTGGTGGTAGTGATTTATTTATGAAGAAAATAACGAATGTCAGCTTAATACAATATGTTTTAAACGTTTTTTTTTTTGAACGTATAATTACAAATCTCTTATTTTAAAACTAACAAAAAATCTAACTGTAAAACAATGTACAATGTACAATGGAAGAGGATAACAATATAACAAGAAATTTTTTTCTCTTAGGCGGAGAAGATTCAATATAACAATAACATATTTGAGTAATTGAATATTATGTAAACAATGTTCAATATTCAATATTCAATTCAATTCAATAAAAACCGGTGTTGAATTTGCGGACACTTCCAATTAGAAATATTTAAATTAAAAAGTATATAAAACTATATAAATATATGTTTGCTTCGATCCACGCAATACTGAACATACTGTAGTATTAAACGATCAACTAAATAGATATGCGTGATAATTGGTCATTTATTACATAGATTCGTCATTAAACCTATTAGCTTGTAATAGGGTGCTGTCCCACAGCCATCTATTAGCGATAGTGCGGTTCCGAAATTCTTTCGCACCAATTCCTTGCAGATTTAAATTGTAATACTTACATCTCTCAGCTAATTTAGCTTTGAGTTTAGCGCTTTCCACATCTTTTACAGTACACGGCCACCTCAAACCACACTTGAATGATTGCTTCATCGCTTTATGCTTAAACCTTTGCGATTGTACAATAGCTTGGATAGTTTCATCCTGGAGTTATGCGAGTTTCGCATAGCTCCGAAGAACGCCAAAATTATTAAGTAACTTGAGTTTGGGGACACCCAACCCGCCGTCCTTTGCAGAAGTATAAAGGAAGCCTGTCGAAGCATCCTCTGGCAGATGTAGTGCCTTTCTGATTAGAGTCTTTATTAGGAGATGTATCTGTCTGATATCAACTAGTGACGGTGGGCATAATGTCATACTAAAGTTATATTTGCTAAGTATATGTGACTTTAGTAGAGATAACTTCTGCAAAGCAGTAAGTTTTGATGTTGATTATCTCTTTAAGCAGTCTGCGTGCTCACTTGTATTATTTTCTACTTTCAAACCAAGCCACGGCGTGAAATAGATATTTAAAAGGAGATATTTAAAAGGTTGTGCACAATTATTGAATGGCAGTGTTGTGCCTTCATTTACATCCCGTATACGTGGATCTACCACACCATACGTTTTGTTTGGCAATATTTTTAGCTCGAATGCCATTGACTTGTGGATTGCAATTTTAAACCCAAGTTGTTTTAACGTGGTACATGCGATATTATATTGACGCCGAGCGTCCTTCCTGTCTTCGCCTACCAGAATCAGATCGTCAGCGAACGCTAACACTTTCACCCGCTTACCATACAGTTCATAACCTCTTGTGACTTCCATATCGTCAATGAGGGTATCTAACACGATATTGAATAATAGTGGCGATAGCGGGTCACCCTGCTTGACGCCCTTTAGTATTTGCATTGATATTTGTCTATTCCCTAGAATCTAGATTTATGTCTGTGCTCGCGCCAGTGTACATATTTGTAATGGCATTAATTATCAGGTCTGGGACGCCTTGACGTTTCAGACCGCTGATAATTGCGCTATGTGGTATACTATCGAAAGCTTTCGATATGTCAAGTATAGATACCACCGCGCCTTTTGATCTTTTAGCCTCTCGACACATTTCCTCGAATATTGTTATGTTATTCATTACCCCATTTTCAGTCGTGAAGCCACGCTGTTTCGAATTTAAACAAACCTGATATTTTAACATATAGTGAACTTGTATTGAAAAAGTTTTTGCTGGTAGAGGCGCGGGCTAGTAATTGCGAGCACACCACAAAGAAACTAGTCTTTGCAGCTCTCTCGTACAGCCCCAGCCGGAGAGTGCGTCAGTCCGAAACTTAAACATCACACTTTCCTTCGGGTGTCTATCGTCTAATCACATGAACATTGCGTGAAGTTGCTGAACGCAAACCGTCTACTATCTAGAACTACTTCGGGACACCCAAGATTACCAAAAACCTAACGGTAACTCAGAGATGGCTACATGGACGGGGATCGACGTTTGCCAGATAAAACAATCTCCCACGATTATTCTATTCTTACTCTTGGGAGTAAAAGAAACGACTTGGCAAAGCCAACAGGACGCTTAATGGCTATTGTTTTGACCTGTGCCTCTTTTCAATAACTTATTAGTTTGCACACTCATTATCATGGTTTTATTTTCGTGCGCCTGTTTTCCAAAATCAACATTATAACAATCAAACATCCTCCGCCTTCACCAAGGCCTAGCAATATTAACAATTTCACAAGATATTATAAATCTCTGTAATAATCTAAAAATATATTAGACATTTCTATGGATGAACGCAGTGCGATCATTGAACACGTTAATTTTAAATCATAAGTGTCAATACCCAGCTTAGTAAAATATGACAAAGTTTTTACGGGTAAAGCGCCCCTTGAACCGACAACTAACGGAATAACCTCCACTGAATTTAAATTATGCTGTTGGAGGAGTTGGGGTATAAGTATAGTATATTTATCCCGCTTTTCACTATCTGCTCGTAGCAGACTATCTTTGCTTTCAAAACGAACTGTCACATCAATTATAAATCCAGCTGAGTTGTTTATGAACACCAAGTCTGGTTTTAATAAACCTAATGGCGATTGCAGACATGGTTCTTTTCTCAAAATTCCATCTTTGTATTTTACTGTTAACTTGTCAATGACCACATCTATAATTTGATTGTGTCGGTCAATTCTCATCGGTTTCAAAACATGACATTGACCCAAAATATGCCCCAGACTCTCAATTTTAATTTTACAAGCATCACATAATATATCTTGCGATCCACCTCGTTTTGAGTTAACTAATTTACACCCATAAGTGTTCGTTCGAAGACGCACAGCGTCAATAAATCGGTTTGGTGCTAGTAGAGACGGGTCCCTTAGCCAACGGTTTACTATGGAATTGTTTTTAAAACACTTTACTCCTACACCCTGCATAGCGAGGTGACTCCATCTCTTATATTCTCTTCTCCTCGTTTCCAGCTTAGCTTTTTCCACATCTTCAATCGAGCAAGGCCACACTAAACCACATTTGCTGGCTATGCGCTTCGCTTTATTAATAAACCTCTCACTCGTTACTATTGCTTGTATAACAGTTGTCATCGTCAGTATTATTTAATTTAACATAGCTTCTTAACACAGCGAAACTATTTCTTCTTGCAAGCCTCGGTACTCCCAATCCACCATCTTTAACAGAGGAATACAAGAAGCCTGACGACGTTTCGTCTGGTAAATGCATTGAGCGTTTAACCATGCTCCTAATTACTTGATCGATCTCCCTCATTTGTGTGTCAGTCAATGGACTGATCAAAGTTCTGAACACAAAATGGCTTAATATATAAGTCTTTAACAAGTGTAACTTTTGAAGGGCGTTCAGTCTCGATCTTCCAAGCCTTTCCACACTACACACAATTTCACTGAACACTTTGTCTGCTTTTATGCCAGACCAGGGGGAAAATTGCATACCTAAATACTTGAAAATGTCGCTGCATTCGGTAAACGGTATCTTATTATTACTAGTAGGATCCAGTAGTCCCGGATCTATTATTCCGAATGTCTTTCCTGGTAAGCATTTGATCATATAACAGGACGATTTATTAGCCGCAATTTTCAGGCCCAACGCATTCAAAGCGTCTTCAATATTTTTACCAATTAGCACAATATCATCAGCAAAGGCGAGTGCCTTTACATTTTTGTTGTGGAGTTTATACCCCTCGGTTGATTCTAACTCATCGAACACTGAGTCTAACACAGTGTTGAATAAGAGTGGAGAATAGGGGATCCCCTTGCTTCACTCCCTTTAGGATATTCATATGTACTGAGGAATCACCTAGCGCTATGTCGGTATATGCGCCTTTATACATGTTTTCTACGCCATCAATAATAATTTGAGGAACGCCTTGACGTTTTAGCGCCTTAAAAATTGCCTCGTGAGGCACGCTATCGAAAGCTTTCGACACGTCAAGAACTGTTATTATAGCTCCATTAGATTGTTTCGCCTCTTTCATCAACTCATCGAATATTATGACATTACTAGCAAGACATTGAGACACCCATTTTGTGTGGTAAAACCACGTTGTTTAGCATTAATATTTAAGTGATACTTCAACATATCATGCAGCGCATTAGCAAATAACTTTGCTAGTAAAGGAGCTATAGTAATGGGTCGCCAGTTTGTCTCCAAACTTTACAAATTAGGATGGTCCTACTACCTAGCCACTGTTCCGGATATAGTCTTAGCAGTAAAAGCGCGTTGAAGTATTTTGCTATTAGGATCTCAATACCATTTATTTTAATAATATGCTCCCTTTTGATTTTATCGGGACCGGGTGCTGATTTCTTTCGGAGTTGGGATATAAGGAATTTTATTAGGTCGGGATCGATCGGAGTTAGATCGTTCAGTGATATTGTGTTTTTAGTATTAAACTTGTACTTTGTATTACCCTTCGTGCTCCACAGGCTTTTGTACAGATCCTCGATCTTATTAGGATCTAAATTTTTCGTGCAAGATCCACTGTTATGTTCTACACCACTTATTATATTCTCGGCAAGTTTTTTCGGACAATTGTAGAACATGTCCTGCTGAGTCGCATACTCATGTTTTCTACGTGCCCTGCGAGCGGTAAACCTATTTCTTCTACCCTTACGCCTACGTCTTATTGGTGGTTCTTTACGTACAGACTGAACTGTACCAAGCAGCAATAATTCTTGGAACTTGAGTGCTATTGCATTTACTGAGACTTGTAGGTCGAGTCTTGTAGCTCCAATTCCTACTAGATCATTTATGGATTTATTTAAAGCCAACATATTTGGTGATGCTGATGTTGGAAGTCTCCACTCGTTCCATAACGCCTCAATTGTACCCACCCATTCAATTTCCTCATGAACAAATTCGTGCATACTGCGATGAGTCTGATCTAAAGAAATGTTACACATAGTTGTATTTTGAGGTTCAGAGGCGCATAGTTGTATTTTGCTGGTAGAGGCGCGATAGTGATCGGCCTCCAGTTGGTTACCTGAGTTGAGTCTGTACCCTTTTTGGGTAGCAGTATAGTTCGGTTATTAAGCCAAACTTTTGGATAAATCCGAAGAAGTATCATAGCATTATACATTTTTGCCAATACAACAGAAATGCCTTCAACCTTTTCTATGTGCTCCTTTTTAAACCCATCTGGCCCGGGAGCAGAATTCTTTCTTAAATTGCTAATGATATACTGAACTCCATCGGGGTCTATTGGAACTATTTCCTCCAGCTTAATTGTATGTTCATTGCGGAAATTGTAACTTGTTGTGCCAGGCGTACCCCACAAGTTTTTATATAGCTCCGTTACGGCAGCTGGGTCTAGTGCACTTGGTGTGCAGTCCTCTCCTGGTTCTACACCAGTTATATAAAACTCCGCTAATTTCTTTGGGCAATTGTCAAAAAGATTTTGTTTCTTAGCATAATTATATCTCCGCACATTCGCTCTTGGTGCTCTCCTACAGCCATTACCATTGCGCCTTTTGCGCCTACGCTTTCTCATCGCCACTTCGCCCTCCGCTAGAAGTAAAAACTTCTGCAGCCGTTCTGCGATATTATTTAATTCAATTTGCAACTCAGAGTGAGTTGCCTCTTTTGCGACTAGCGCGTTTACGGCACTGTCAATTGCTATTATTTGTTCCTTAGAACCTTCTGGTAGCTCCCAACCTTGCCACATGGCATTAATTGTTCGTACCCATTCCAGCTCTTCTGGTACTAACTGAGATATATTTTGTAGGCTCCGTGAAGGAGATTGGTTTACTGTTATTGTGTTATTTTGCTCAAGATTTGTGAAAAAAGTCACTAGTTCACCTACAGAAGTTGTTGGTGTTGAGGTTTGAGTTGGTATAATATTTAATTTTGACCTCGGTGGAGTTACTATGTTCACTATATTACTAGAACTCATATTCAATATGTTTATACTGATATTACTACCTTCTGATTCCAGCCGCGCCTTTTGCGCATTTATTAATCTCCTTTTGCATGAAATCTGCTTTGCGGATTTGGTGGTAATCAATTTCGCTAGTTCCTTATTGATGTTTATACCACTTTGATTTTCGTAAAAATGCATATTTTCCAGCAACGTGTTTAGTTCATCCACAGTCCATTTGGACGCACGGTTATTTGGTTTTGGAGATGATATAACCCTAGCAGCCAGTCTCTGCTCGTTCCTAGTAATAGGATGTGCATGCTTATAGTGCTGGCTTAAGCCGCGCTGTGTATCGAATGAATTGGTACAATTTTCATATTGAAAAGCTTTTATAGGTGCCTCAATAGGCCCCTTGCAATGCGTAAAATGTTGGATAAGACCATTGTAGGTCCTATACTTTTTATTGCACCCATTGTCACAATGAAACTCCAAACGGAATGTTGGATGCTCGTGTTCGAGATGTCTGTTCGCTTCAGGCAGGCCAACAAGGGATCCACTGAAGTATTAAACGATCAACTAAATAGATATGCGTGATAATTGGTCATTTATTACATAGATTTATTTTTAAAATCTCTAATTATTGTCTCATATTAACAGCGTCACACAAATAACTTGTAGTAATTTATCTTGAACTCATGGCATTGCACCTATTGTCCATTTATGACGTATATTTAAAACAATGATGTATTCTTTATGCCATCGATCCCAAAAATCACGTTTCGTATGAGTGACATATTCCCAATTAGAAAACCTGTTTATCGAGACTTCGGGATGAACTTCTTCAGAAAGACGAAGCCAGCGCGGTCCGTATTTCCATTTGCCATATTTTATAATCGCTGAAGGTAGTTGTCCTCTTGAAATAACATCCGCAGGATTATCTTCGGATCTAACATGTCGCCAATCCTTCGCATTTGTTTTGGATTGAATCTGCGTGATCATATTTTCAACGAATTTTTGAAGTGGGTGGGGCGGAGTGTTAATCCAGTTAGACAGTATCATATAATTCAGTGGTGCTGATTTCTTTAATATCTGCATGATGAGGTAGGATAAAACCGTCACTGGAGTCAACTGGCTCCTTAACTTCGGTCATATATACACGATCGATGTATTCTGGTATACCGCCTGTATATTGGTTTTTAAATTCAGGATCTAGTTGCATTGTACGGAAAATGCCTCGAAGTCGCTTCTCGGTCACCAATTGTGAGTCGCCTGGTATGAGAGCATTTTTATCTTCGAGTAAAGGTGCGGGAAAAGTGTTTCTCACATGTAATATCTTCAACAGATACAGGTACGCTTGAAGATACCTCTTTTATTTGGTTCAAATCTACGGTTTGTAGCCTTACACGAGAATGTGGAACTTTCTTGATTATTACCTGCAACGCTTCCTCCAATAATTCAACCTAATTTCGTTTTTTGTAGAATTACATTAGGATGATTTCCTTGGAAACCGAAAACATAGATAACCTGACCAACCGAAAGCATAGATAACCTAGGTCCTGAACTTAATATTATATCCACTTCTTGAAGTTTGTAGTATTCAGGATGGGCTAGTTTTATTCCTTTCGGGATACGAAAGTGTGATGTATCGACCGGTTCCGGTGGTTGTAAACCTCCAATGTTATTCACAGTTAAAAAAGTTAATGATTGTGTATGTTCATTCACTCATGATTTAAATTTGGCCGTTAACAAAGATTTTGTAGTTGTTGATGTATCGCCAATAGCATTTACATTGACTTCTCAATTTCTTTACTTCAAGTCCTAATTTTTTGGCGAATCTGGTTGTCATAAAATTTAAACTGGAGCATGTGTCTAATAAAGCGCGACATCGAACAGGTACACCGTTTTTATCTATTATTACAACTACTGCGGTAGTTAAAAGATGTGGTACCTACTGTGGGTTCGCTAATAACCAGTACAGTAGGAGGATGATCCTTAGAGATTGTTACTTGTGTAGTCATGATTTCAGCCGGCGATACCTGGGTGTTTACTTTCTTTAATTGCCAGGGAATAGTCCTTGACTATTTTCCAATCTTCGTCTGTTAAATGTACGAGCCAGTGTTGTCCTTTCTGACAAATCTCACAAGCACAGGAATTATATAGACGAGTTTTATGACCTGGTAATAAACATCGTAAACATACGGATGATGCTCGGGCGCATTTAAATCTATTGTTAGATTAAAAAAATCATTGCATTTTGCAAGACTATGTGAGTTCTGGAATTTGGGACATTTTATATCGGAACTTGATATAAATGTCGAGCGACTAAGTTTAGAACTCGTACATTTGTTTCCGTTGATACCGTTATTCTCATGATAAGAATATGCTTGTTGATAACTGAATGGGGTGACGGCAATTAAACGAGTCACCTCTTACCTTAGGAAAGCAATCAAGTCCTCACTTTTAGGTATTTTGGAGTCTTTCATGCGGCGGTTTCATTCTCTTGCAGTGCAGCCGTTCAATGATCATATGGACGACGATTGTATTCCATTACTCTATTTTTTCTCCGGGTGCTTTCATAGCTGCGTTTGAACCTGATTTAGCAATTTTCTAATTTCACCAGCTGAATTATTTCTCATTAGAGGGGTGTCTAATAATAAATCGAGATGCTGGTAAATTAAAATATATTCGATATTATAGGTTTCTTTCTGTAATCTCCAGACCTCTCTGTAATTATCGTTTGTTGCTTCGAATGCTTCAATTGTTTGGACGGCTAACGTATTTTGTAAGTATTCTAGCTTAGTAGAATCAGCGAAATCTCTTCGGTGAATGTTTTCGCGGAACCAATCACGATATGCCCGTCACTTCTCCAGGGTCCCATCAAACGTTTTTAACTCCAATTTTGGGAGTTTGGACATAGATGCATTTAAATTTGTATTGCCGATTGCATTATTAACGTGTGCGGGGGTGGACTTGTTAAGCGCTTGTAGATAGCTTTGGCTCGGTGAAATTAATATAGAATTTCATCACCGGCTTCGTCGTGCTTCACGACTGTATCGATATTGCTCAATTCGTCCTGGATATTTTTGAGTCCGGCTATAGCTGCCTCAATCTTGTCCGCACAGTCTTTCGCGTAATCTACATCGACGTACTCGCCACCATCTTCTAGTAAATTTGTAAATCGCATGATTTTGGATTGTATTTGACCGCGTTGGGCGACAAGGACTTTCACACGTTTCTTAATTTCTTCAGGCATTATGGGTGGTAGAAATTAGAAAATAGAGATGGTGAATCAAATTTTGAGCTAACCGTTGGTTTTTGTTGGGATTATTCTTGCAGAGTTGAATAAAAGATTGTATTTACTAAGTATATATTTTAATAAGGTATATTAACTATGTCGTATCAGCACTAGGTTTTTAGAGCGTGCCATGTGCCATTACGAAGTACTCTCGGTACTTTTGTTAGTGTTACCAAATACAGATGGCTCATATCCTTGTACTGATACTTCGGTGGTATCTACTATGGTATCTTACTTTATTATTACAATTCATATATTTTTAATGAGCGGTGAATACAAATATAATAATTATTTACTATAATTACAACACGCCCCCATATTCACAGCTTATTATAATTACAAAAGTCCTTTACACCTAATCAGTGTCTGAATTTTGAAAATTTAATATTGGGTAAAGCCTTTGTCAGTATATCTGCTATTTGGTCGCCTGTTGACACATATTGAACACTTAATTCATTGTTCTCGTATCTTTCCCTGACATAGTTGAACCGTACATCTTTATGTTTGGTTCGCTTATGGAACACTGGGTTTTTAATTAATTTTATTGCACTTTGATTGCCAATATTTAAGCACACTTCAGTTTTAACACTTCTGTTTATTTCACTGAATAGTTGTCTTAACCACATAGCTTCTTTTGAAGCTTCGGACGCTGTAACAAATTCTGCTTCTGATGTTGATAGTGCTACTGATGTTTGTCGTTTGCTGCTCCATGTTACAGCTCCGTTACATAACTTGAAGACGTATCCTGTAGTCTTCTTGTGTCTATATCATTTGCGTAGTCAGCATCAGAGTATCCTGTCAGTGGGTTGTTGTCTTCCGTGTACACTACCACATAGTTTTGTGTTGCTTTTAAATAACACATTATTCTTCTCACTGCATTCTAGTGTGTTGCACTTGGGCTGTTCTGGAATCTGCTGACCATGTTTACAGCAAACATTATGTCCGGTCTTGCTGTAATCTCAGCAAACATAAAAGACCCCACGGCTTCACGGTATGGTATATCTTCAACTTGTTTTTCTTCAGCGCATGTAGACAATGTTGTGTTAGGATCTGCTGGCACACTTGTTGGTTTTGCGTCTTTAAGTTTGAAGCGTTCGAGTAGCCTCTCTATGTAATTTTTCAAATGCAGAAAGATGGTGTTACTGCTTTTATCACATTTGATTTCTAGACCAACAAAGTAACTAGGTTCAGTCACCGTAGCATTGAATGTTTTCTGCACTTCGTTCGTTATGTTTGTGAGTGTCTCTTTATTCTTAGCTAATATTAGACCGTCGTCAAAATATAGCACTAATATACCGAAATCCTCATTGAAGTTGCCGGTGTACACGCATCTGTCTGCCTGACATTGTTCAAAATCGAAGGTTCTAAGAAAGTCGTTGAATTTCTTATTCCAACAGATGCGGTACGTATCTTTCTACAAAATTAGCAAGACCTAAAATACTTGTCACTTCATTTTTGTTTGTTCAAATTCTTTTACTGCAATTATCATATCTTCTGAAGGTTTAACTTTATCCTTTGTTATCAAATGTCTCAAGAACTTAACTTCTTGTTTTTCGAATTGGCATTTCTTTGTATTCAATTCTAAACTGGCTTCTTCCAATAGTCATTAATCACAGACACTACAGTTACATTAACAATTATGATCCTGGATAAAGCGTTAGCATTTTGATTTTGAGCTCCGGGTTTATGAATTATTTCGAAGTCGTAATCGGCTAACGTCAAACTCCTTCTCGCCAACCTACTTTTGTGCGGATGTTTTATATTCATGTATCTTAAATTTGTTCCCGTATAAATATTGCCTGAACTTTTTTTCTGATTATTTCTTCTGTTATTGAAATCCTTCGATGTGTAGTCTTTCCTTCATGGAAATGCTTAATAATTTCTATTTCACTTTCTTCTCCTATGATTTCTTCTAGTTTACTTACACATCTAATTATTTTTAGATTGGAGAATATAACTCTATTTTTATTTGACACGCTACTTGGTATATGTCATCTGAGCAATGCATATAATTTTTATGTTTCATATTCACTTTTTTAAATGTGTTTAATAATTCTCTTTTAAGTTTTGTTTAGTTACTTCTATTGTTTCTATGTTTCTGAGCTTGGTTTTCCTTAATTTATTTTGAAGGTCTGTTAATGCGAATTGAAAAATTAACATATTTTTCTTGTTATTCACGATTTCATCCGATATAGGTATTCCTGGATCACTACACTCCTGTGAGTGTACTGTATCGATGAGTTCTTCATTATCCAGGTCTTCCAATGCCGTTAGAATTTCATTTTTGTCTATTTCTGCAATTATACCTTCATCTGGTTTATTGCAAATTGTTATAGTTATATCATTTTGTTTTCGGAATATGTAATTGATTATTTTTATTACTCTAGTTCAAGGTAGGCGAACCTTTATGCATCAACGTGCCATTTTTTCTGAAAAATGTCGAATGAGGTCATTGACGTGCCATCAAATAATTTTGACTTTCTGATTATTTGGAAAATAATAATAATAAATACTATCTATCTAAACTCTTTATTAAATAAAGTAAACAAAAGAGGTACATTTTGGAATATTTTTATTACATGCATAAATTAAATTACTGTAAAATTAGTGTGACTTCTGTTGCTGCAGGTTAGATGACAAATAATTTATGTTAGGGTTGTAAGATGTTACTTTTAGCAAAATGCATGCTGAACTGGATTCATCTGTCAAACGGTTTCTAACCGAGTTTTTAATGTTATTCATCTCTGAAAATAATGACTCACAGGCATAGGTAGATGAAAACATTGTTAAAATAGCATGAGCCAGCTTCTTCAAACAGTTAAATGTGTCTGGTAACGCATTCCATGTTTCCAGAATTTTGTTATTAGCGTTTTTACTTAAATTACTTGTCAATCTTTCAGTTTCAATTAATTCCAACTCTTTCCTTGTTTCAATAAATTTTTGAATCTATATTGAGCTAGATTGGAAATCAATCAACTGCATTTCAAATTCTTCAATTTCCAACCAATCGAATTGAGAGAAGTTCAGTTTATGAAATGACGCCACATCAGGGTACATAATAAATTTGAGCATTTCCGACAATTCTTTGAACTGAGAAAATCTCCCTGAAAATTCCTTGATTAAAGAATCGATCACAGAAATAAATTCTTCAGTAAATTTTTCTTTGTCTGCTGTCTCGTGAATATCAAAATCATTGATATATTTTTTCAAGTTTGGAAAATACTTGTAGTTTCTTGTGATAATATCGTTTCTGAAAACTTGCAGTTTAGCCTCAAAAGCGCGAATGAGATCTATCATGACAATAATTGTTTTGTTTGTCCCTTGAAGCTTTACGTTTAATGTATTTAAATGTTGGCATATGTCTGTAAAAAACATCAATTTTGAAAGCCACATAACGTCCAACAACTGTGGGTATTGATCAATTTTTCCCTCATTTTGCAAAAACAGTCTGATTTCTTCCAAGCAATCAACAAATCTTTCAAGTACATTCCCGCGACTCAACCGGCGAACATTATTATACATCAGTAAGCCATTATACACCGAGTTGACTTCATCCAACAAAGCATCGAACTTTCGCTTGTTTAAAGCCTGTGACGAGATGAGGTTGACTATTTTTGTAACTACCGCCATTATATTATCAAGGGATATTAAACCACTCTTAGAACACAAGGCTTGTTGGTGAATGATGCAGTGGAATTCAAGAATCGAATGTCCTACGTCTGTTTGAAATAAACTTAAGAAACCATTTTTTTTACCCACCATACTTGGAGCACCATCAGTTGTTACAGAAACAATTTTTTTTAAATCAATTTCTTTTTCAGCAAGCGAATTTTTAACTGCCGTACTAATATCTGTTCCTTTTGTAGTTGTTAGCAACGATTTTATCGCAATTAATTCTTCCTTAATGACGTTTCCTACACAATACCGAGCAAAAACAGCTAAACGTGCAGATTTAGTGACGTCAGTGCTTTCGTCAAGACATAGCGATATAAAAGAAGCATCGTTAATGTCAATTTTTTGTTGATCTGTTATATTTTCGGCCAGCTTTAAGATTCTTTCTTTTATTGTGTTTCTTGATAGAGGATTATCTTTGATGCGCTGAATTATCTTATCTTTATTATCGAAATCATCAAAAAGAGAGAGGGCGCGCATGCTAACCAGGCTTCCTTCAAAAACTCTCCTTCTTGAAAAGGTTTACTATGCCGAGCAATGACATTTGCAGCCGCGTAACTTGCCGCGCTCGTATGACAATTTTTGCAAACAAATTTAATCATAGATGTTGACTGTTTATTTCTGTCATTCAATGCACTTGCAATTAATTCTTTTTGCTCTGCTTCGCATTTTTGACTAACAGATTTGTGATTTGTTTCAAAATGCCGTTTAACAGACGATGTTCTACATACCACTGTTCCAGAACATAAAACACACACCGCTTTGTCACCTTTACTAATCATGCCATATTTCTCAGTCCACCAAGTTTGAAATTCTCTGATACACTTACTATCTTGCACTTTTTGTTTTTTTTGCTGAACTGGCCATATTAAATATCAGTTTAAAATCATAAAAATCACAAAGATTTAAAACTACAATAAAATAAATGAGCAGCTTATAGATATACAAAACATAGATAAGTTTAAACATAGTTGTAAAATATTTATAATAAAAAATATTAATTAAATACGTGAATAAAAATATGTTAATATGCGACGCAACACAATGCGTCATTCGCAATTGAAACCCACGACTTATAAAAACAAAACAAACGAGAGCCGCGCAGCGCTTCCTGCCTGCCGCCGCGCCGCCCCCACCCCGCGCACCGAACACTCCGTAGCGTAGGATCACTCGCGTTCGATCCTACTTAAATACTACAAAATACCTATTACTTAACACATTTTTTACACATGTTTTATGATCGGCGACGTGCCCAAAATATTGTGTCGCGTGCCATCAATGGTTGTGTCGCGTGTCATTGGTTCGCCTACCCTGCTCTAGTTTATCCAGGTCAAATACTAGTCTAGGTATTCTGAGTGTTTTTACTTGACTTTCTATCATGAGTCTTCTTAGCGTTTGTAGTGCCTCGAATAGTATTTGATGTGTTGACTATCATAGTATTTTTCTTTTGTCACTATGTGATAGGTAGTGAATCCATTATTTTGTACAGTCAATACTGTACCCATTCTCTTATCAGCCTGTTTAAGCCAGTCGTAGCTTTCCTTATTCATTTTATTTTTTACCTGTAGGGCTAACCCTTTGAACATCGCAGCGTCTGCGGATATGCAGTGCGCAACGTGATCTTCTTTAAAGAATAAATCTTCTGTTATTTCGATTGTTTGTAGCCTGTTTATTTCTACATGTTGTTCCAGTTGTTCGTAAGTAGAATAGTTAACGTCTGTGGGATTTAATAACATATTATTAGCAGCTGTTTGATCTTCTACGTCTGTATCCGTTTCTACAAAGTTTATTTTGATTCTTGATAAAGCATCAGCGTTCTGATTTTTATTTCCCGCTTTATACTTAATTACGTAGTTATAATCACTTAGTTTTATTTTCCATCTCACCAATTTGGAATTAGGCTCTTTCAGATTGTCAAGCCATGTGAGGGGTTTATGATCCGTATAGAGTGTGAATTTCCGTCCAAAGATAGGGTTGAAAGTACTTGGTCGCGAATACTATAGCTAATAGTTCTTTTTCTATAGTTGAGTACTTCTGTTCCGAGTCATAGTGTTCTGGACGCATATGCGATTGGTTTGTCTAGGCCTTCTTTACTTTGAGGTAATATGGCTTCAATAGCAAAGTTAGATGCGTCTGTAGTGAGTATGAAATCGTTACTAAAATCTGGATATTGTAGTATAGGAGGCTTAATTAAAATATTCTTCATGGTTTCAAACGATCTAATGAATTCTGGGGTGTGTTCTATTTTTTATTTTTTCTTTAAACAATGTGTCATTGGTTTTGCTACGGCTGCAAAATCTCTAATGAATTTCCTATAATAACCCACTTAGCCTAAAAAGGATTTAATTTCTTTTGTAGTCTTAGGAATAGGAAACTTCTGTATAGCAGAAAAATTTTGTTAGGGTTGGGCATGATTCCTTTTGGTGTAATAACATGTCCAAGGAATTCCGCATTATTTGTTAAAAATTCCTATGTATCCAACAGGATTTTTAAATTATATTTACGTAGTCTCTGGAAGACTTTCCTCAACTTCGTCCATCGCTTTTTGGAATATGGCAGGTGCATTTTTTAGTCCAAACGGCATTCTGTTGAATTCATAGTGTCCATTTTCTACATTGAAGGCAGTTTTCTCTATATCTGACTCGCTAACCTCTACTTGATGGAACCCACTAGTCAAATCTATTGTGGAAAAATACATACTTTTTCCTAGTTTGTCTAATATGTCCGTGGTGTTAGGAATCGGGTACTTATTATCTATTGTAACCTTATTTAAGTTGGCTGGCATCGTCTTTTTTTGGAACAATCCATACCGGGGATGAGTATGGAGAATTGGAAAGTCTTATTATGTTTTCTTGTAATAATTTTGAAATTTGTTTATTTATTTCATCTCTATGGATATATGGATATCTATAACTCTTACTATAGATTGGATCTTGCGTTCTGGTTTTGATTTCGTGTTTGATTCTATTTGTAAAGGTTAGGGGTTGATCGGGTTGTAGTATAAGATCCTGATATTCTTCTATTACATTCATTAGTTCTTTCTTTTCTTCTTTATTAAGGTGATTTGTCCTGATTTCAGTATTATAAAGTTCAGATATATTGGTATTCCGAAAGTATATCGGTATCACTGTATCGTTAATTGTTAATATCTTTTTATCGAAGTTAATATTAGCTCCAAGTTTTGTCATTAAATCCATTCCCAGTAATCCATCATATTTATCACTAAATTTAAACAAATAGACTTTACAAGTGTCTTGAATGTTAAATATTGGAAATATGGGGATGTGAGCCATTTTATTATGATATGTTGTACCGTGGGCCGTCTGAATACAAAAAGCTTCTTCGAAAATACATTGAGGTAAATTCTTGTATATCAAATTCGGGTTAATTAGAGTTCTGGATGATCCGGTGTCTATAAGTAATTTTATGTTAAGTTCATAGTCGATTATATAGGGTAGGGGATTACTTGGTTTTATGTTAATAATTGTTATATGTTCTCTGTGGAGGGTCAGCCGTCCTGAAAATTTCCATTTTCTTTTGGGTCCTCCTCATTGGGTTGATCTACATAATGGTACATCTCATTAGTCCAGTATCGTTGCTCAGGGGCGTCTTCCTGTTCTTCCAGGTGTGTTTCTGATAATTCTTCCATATTGTTGAGTTCTTCCACAGTGTAGTTATATTTAGGTCTGCTTTTTATAACCTGTGTATTCATTCCTAATGTAGTATCCATAGGCATCCATTGCTTCTTAATAGGTTTATTAGGGTGTCGGTTCCATACGTTGCTTTGTTTGGAGAACATTGTTTTCGGTTTTTGCTGGATAGTGGGGTTTGGTGCCCGCCAATTCTGTTGTTGCGGTTGTTGGAAATTACTTTGTCTCCATGATCGTTCACTATTAAAACCGGGTGTGTGGTAAATATTAAATTTTTCCGATTGTTTAGGGTGGTTGAATGTTCCTTGTGTCATTCTGACTGGTTGTTGTACCAGTTTATTATTCATATTTTCTTGTCTTTGCCAATTCCTGTCGTTCTGTTCTTCCGTTACAATAGAGATTGCTAGTTCCAGTGTAGTGGGTGCTCTGGTTCTCAAGAATGATCCAAAAGGTTCCCTGAGGCCTGCTTTAAAAGGTTTTAGAGCCACTTCGTCGTACATTTTTGTTTTTATAATTCTTTCCTCTATTGCTCCATTGCATTTTTGATTAGCATATAATAATGCTCTCAATTTTCTACACTTTTCGTAATACTCAAGGAATGTTTCATTCCTCTGCCTAATTTCCATGAGTTCTCGCAGTAATGACATCTCATCTCTACGGTCGCAAAATGCTCGTGTCAATGTTATTTTAATTTCTGCCCAGCTCTGTATGTCCCTTCCTTCTATTAGTGAGGCAGCTTTTCCAATTAATTTTGCCCGAATCGCTTCTATTAAAGCGACGTTGTCGAAGCAACCTTCTTTATTTTCATTTAAAAATTGTCCTAGTAACAATTCGCTTGTTCTAATGTAGTCCGGTAAGCCTTCGGATCTACCATCATACTCCTTTATCATTCCCAAATATTGTTGGAAATTATTATTAGTTGACGTTGTCATTTTTTCTTTTTTATTTATATTTAATTGTGTGAAAAGTTAATTTAATTGATCTACCATATATTAGAGTAGGATAAAAAGGAAATAGGGTTATTTTCAAAAATTATAATATTGTTTCATCTATTATTATTGAAATAGGATAGGAATATTAAAAAATTTAATAGGATAATTAACGATAACAAGTACTTACAGTTGCATGATGATTAAAGTAATTAAAATCATTCCTTAATCTTCTTGTAGTGCTTCGTCCTTGGTCCTTAGTTATTGGTTTACTTCACTATATTTTGACAACTGCGCCAGTTATGTTATTGCCAGTTTATTATAACAATAATAATAACATTTAAAATATAATGTATTTTATTTAACAATAAATGCACTTTTAATACAATGATATACTTATACTACTAAGATTACCTCCTCGATGGAGAGTAACTAATATAATTCTTAATATTACAAAATGTTTCTTTATTTATACTAGTTTATTTATTTATATTTTTGGTACGGCATCCTGCTGTTGCTTATGACTTACATTTGGTGTGCCTGGATAATAAGATAAAAATGTGTTTATCCTAATATCTAATATAATATATAACTTTGTATTCACTTTGAAATTGTTCAATTGCTAAAGGCTCATGATCTATACCATAACGAGTACTTTTTGTACCACTAAAATCTGAGTATAACACAGATTTCACAGTATTCAGCCTATTTGTTGAAGGTCACATTCAGCATATTTGTCCGAACCATGATGCCGTTTATTGGAAATATTGGTTGGGTAATATTAAATTAAACACTGAATTAATAATACTTGATGTCTTTATTTCTTTAACCGCATTTGAAGGAATATCTTTACTCGGAGAGTTCTATATTTCGTCTAACTTAAATCTCATATTCTTCTAAGTTGCATCATGCTTATGAATAATGCTTTATTACATAATGACCTCTCTTTCAGGCTCATTATTACTGGTAATTTGACTATTCACACCTATAACCCTATGTCGTAAAACAGTCAAGAAAATATAACCTAAATATCATATTACTAATATAAATACTGATTATATATATTTATGTATCCGTACCATAGAGAGAACTTTGAATACGAATACGAAGTTTTAAACGGAATAAAAACACATAAAATCAACACGCCCCTCAAAGTTCAATCGGGTACTTAACTAATTACTATGATAATACTTCTCATTAATATAAAAAAAACTTTTTAAGAAACAAAAGTTTTTTCATAAATGTAGACTTTTATATCTACATTAGTAGTTTTTGAATCTAATACCATCCCGGTTCAGACTCCACTTTGCAGGTTAGAATCTACAACCACCTGTTGAGATCCTAATTTGCGGTTCAGAACTATTCAATCCCATATGAGCCTCCAATTGTAGGTAATTTCTACAACTATCCGTTGAGACGATCAATTTGCAGTATAACATAACAATATAGTTTCTTTTATACGAGCAAACACATGATTTGAATATTGATAGTTCATTTAATATTTACACAAAATTATACAATTACATCTGAATAAAGCGAATTAATCGTAATTAAATTCACTAAGAAAATAACACTTGATTAAAATACAATACTTAGATTTACAGTTCTTTCAATGTTTTGCATGTTACCACGTAATACGCAATTCCAATTGTTCATAGATTACCAAACACAATGATTTTATAATGATAATACAACCTAGTATTTAACATTACATTTGCTGCATAACTCTAACATATGTTACAACTAATAACAATGTTCACAATTATTAAATTATATTAACACCCGTTAATAATATTTAAACTAACAAAATAACAACATCGCACAACCTATGTACATCTATTGTCGCCATTTTTAGAATCAATCTTCTGACTGACCACACCCTGGTGTTTCATCATCTTTACTCGTGAACGTGGTTCTGCTGTTCGCTTGGCGTTCTGCTTAGGCGTTCTCTTTGCTTGCCCCAGCGAACGGCTTATAGGTTCTGCCAGCGGTTTATTTAAAACATTTAAATATATCCCGTTCTTAGCAAAGATTATTACCTATTCTACAGTGTTCTTTATATTTCTATTTCTTAAAACTAATTATATTTACACTTAAAACTAATCTTAAAAAATAATCCCACATAAATACTATCTCAGATATTCCGTTTTCATGCCTCCTGGGGAATTACACGTGGCTTAACATTTGTTCTAAGTATTAAGGAAAACCTTGATCAAGCCACTTCGCCAAATTTATCATTATTTCAAGTTTAGTACAATCCTAAATAAATGACTATTATTATTATTATTGGTATCATTATTATTATACAAAACAATCGTTCTTGTTTTAATTCTAATTTGAATATTTTATTTTATGTAGCTGTTTATTTCAGTCCCAGTCCAGCTCGCCGTTTTAGAAACCTTGATCCTGGTAAAGGTTTTGTTAATATGTCTGCTATCTGCTGAGCTGTAGGAATAAACATAAACATAATTTTATTAATCTGCTCAAGAGAAATGATATATTATTCTCGTATCAATATGCTTAGAATGTTTATACATTCGTTATTATTTCTTTTTATCTTAAATTAATTTTATTTTTTTTGATATCTTTATCATTATACTATTAGCTAACGACTTTAAAAACAACGCTTCCCTGAGCACCTAACTTTATACTCAGCCTCTGTTGAAGAATCTGCAACTGAAGCTTGTTTCTTTGTATTCCAGCATATAGTTTGTATAAAGCTGAAATATATTGAACAAATAACCTGTTGTAATTTTATGATCTAAAATATCTTTTCCTTTTCAAACGCAATCAACGACTCACGTCAAAATGTCTAAAGTATTTTCTTTTAATGTATGTTAATTTAATGTCTTTTGTGCCTTTTAATTACCTCAGCACTCTTTTTAGACATTTCCACAACTTAATGTTAGGGTTGTTTAATTAAAACATTACGATCAATTCAATAAGAATATATTTATTAGTAATCAATCCGAAATAAAATATATAGTATTATAAAAATAGTCAGATCAACCATTCCAGTCAGAGGCCGTAAATCAGTGTCCAAATCCGAGACAAATCCAGAGGTCCAGGCACAGTTCTCACCCGCACGTGTCCCCATGACCCCTTCCCGATACCTCTTTATCAGGTCCACAATCTTATTAGGTCATAAGTATTATGACCTGATCTATCGCCTTTGGAGGTCTGGAACAGTGGTCCATTGTATTTGAACTGTGCTCTGTTCCTGGAATATCCTGACTCAGCTATGCTATGTCGCAGCAACTGTTGTTATCATTCGGCCAACCTGACAGTAGGTTGACTTTGACCTGGGTGGTTACTGTAATAACAAAATAAACGATAGAAAAAAGAAATGCAAACGCATGTAAGCAGTTGTGTCCAACTATTCATTATATCTACATATCATTAAAAAATTTCGCATTGGACTTTATGAATTCCGGCCCTCACGTTCTATTTTACATAGGCACCAGAATTGACCTACCCAAAATACAACGTTTCAACATTACATGAATATAGGCCCTTAGACCTGTATCCCTACTTAATTATGAATATCGGCGCGGCGGCCTTTAGACATAATTACTAGCTCATGTTATATTCTCCATAGACCGACGTTTACCGTCATCATAGGTCTACAATATAACACAAACGGTTGGCCCGGCCCACGCCTCATTCACCATCAATTTCTGTGATACGTTGTTGTTATATATGACTGTAGATGCACATACAATCACCTCATCTATAACACAACCTGAATTGATTTACTTTACATAGTGGAGATCCATGACTTCATTTTATCCGCTGATATTACACTTAAATTCTTACGTGCACTTTCGCATATGTCAAGAACAGCATATCTGTCGTTTGGCAGGACTGTTACCACTTTAAATTTCAACCCTAGTAAATACACTCTGAAGTGCTTTAGGGTCAACACTACAGGCATAGTCTCTAATTCGTAAGAATGATAATGACGTTGATCCGCTGTTGTTTGTTTGCTAAAATATGCCACTACTTTCTTCTCCTTTTCTATAAATTGTAGTAAAATAGCTCCTACCCCTAATGAACTAGCGTCCGTAGGCAACTCTGTCTCGTATGCAGGATCAAATATACTTAAAATGGGCCTCGTAGTCAGCGCTGTCTTTAACGTATCAAATGCTTTTTGTTGCTACTGTCCCCAACTCCAATTTACATGATTTCTTGTCAGTGACGCTAAAGGTTCTGCAATTTCTGCATATTTATACACAAGTTTTCGAAAATAACCAGTGAGTCCTAAGAATTGTTTTACACCTTTCACAGTTATTGGTTCTAACATTTTTTGCACTGCTTCAGTCTTTGTTTTCCCCGGTCGCACTCGCTGAGCACTAATTTCACGTCCCAAATAGTCAATTTTCGTTTTAAAAAATGAGCACTTTGATAATTTTAATGTTAATCCATTTTCTCGTAACACGTGTAACACTTGCTTTAACCGTTCTAAGCCTTCAGGAACTGATTTAGACGGAATTATAATGTCATCCATGTATGGAAAAGCTATTGTATCTTTTAATGGACACTTTATTTACAAGTCTATGAAAAACACTTGGTGCCCTAGAAATTCCCATTGGCATACGCAAAGATTCGTATTGCCCATCAGGTACGACGAAAGCCTGAAGGGTACTACACGGGTAGTTGGTAAAAGCCTGAAGCTAGATCGAGCCCCGTAAAATATATATTATTTCCCAATTTATCAATTTGGTCATCGATCAAAGGCAGCGGATAACAATCTTTTATTATTATTTCATTTAACCTCCGATAGTTTATACACATACGGTAATCACCTTCTTTCTTCTTAACCATAATAATATGGCTGGCATATGATGAATGTGAAGGTCTTATAATGTTATTATCTAGTAGCTCCTTTATCATTTTATTTAGTGCCTCCCTCTCTACTACAGGTAGCCTATACGGTCTATGCATTTAATTTCTAATGCTGCAGCCTGCGTTTTTCCAATGTCACTCAGCGTGAGCGCAACACATTTTTTATATTCTTTTAATAAATTAACGCACTTAACTTTATACTTTATGAGAATGTCTCCGAATGTCATATTGTCAATGTGTATTCCATGACCTGACACAACGTCAGTGATATTTATGCACTGTTCTGTATCTAGTCTCATGGATCGTATTACTACACGTCCATTAGCACTGCTCACTGCTCACTGTTGTGTTGGGTTTGTTTCAAAAGTCACATCCAATTATTAAGTGATGAATCATCCACTTATCGTCTAATACAACTGCAGTAACTTCAGCCTTGGCTTCACTTACACAGATTAGTATTTTCGTTATGGTATTACTAGATACTGTGGCGCCAGTAAAACTATGTAAAACACGTTTTACATTATCCTCACATATTTTTAGTTTCAACATATTAACTATTGATTTTTTTATTAAAGTACATGAACTTCCCGTGTCAATTAAACACTTAACCTTTTTATTATTGATATACGATTTTAAAATATATGGGTTAGATACCGCACTATCCACGGTACTTACATTACTTGTTGACGGTGCCCTGGGGCACTCCTTCTTCACATGTCCATACTGCTTGCATTCAAAACAGTATGCTTTGTTTTTAGTGGGGCACTCTGCTATGAAGTGTGACGTATCTCCGCAGTTGAAGCAAGCTTTTCGATCCTTTCCGTCTTTTCGATCATTTCCGTCGCGCCGATTATCCCTCGCATTATGTCCAGTACTATTGCTGTCAGTCTTCATCCACTTGCGATCTCCGCGAACATTAGTCTGCTCCTCTTCATTTCTGTGATGACGTTTTAACATTGGCCGTCGTATCGGTATACGGCCAAGTGCACTCATATAGCCGTACAACTCACTCGTTGTTGAACATCTCGCCGATCTGACATCCCTCTGAATACTCAGAATTGGAATTCCACTGATAATTAACTCAACCATGCACTCCTCATTCATGTCGAATTTTAACCGCTTGAGCCTTTCTAGTTTCTCCATGTGGTAGTCCGCAAGCTTTTGTTCAGAAGCTGCGTCATACAAACACGCGTCTCGAAATAATTTGTTATATGGTAATGCCTTCTTAAATTGCATCACCACCTTGCATTTAAACTCCTCCCACCCCATATCAATATTGTTGAGCGTGTCGTACCATCTTTGGGCAATTCCTTTCAACCGACCTGCTGCTAAACGAACCGTAGCCTGTTCACCCCAGAAATATTGTAATCGCAATCTATCTATCTGTGCAATCCAATCCTCAATCAACTGCTCCTCATTTCTAGTATCGAACATCGGTATTGCACTTATTATGCATTATATATGTATGTTTTGATATTCCGTGCTTTGAAAAGACAGTTTCAATTTCATTCTTGGTTCGTTTGAACCGTCCTTGCCCTATGGCTGGCATTCTGATGGTGTATACCATTGGTTCTTTTTCAAAGAGAGTTAGAAATGATTTTAGTTTCTCTAAACAATTTTCTTTATTACCTACTATATTTATAGTTTTGCCGAATGTTTTTCCTTCGGTTATGGTGTAGAGACCTTTTTTAGGTTTTTTATACGTTTTTCTTTGTTTAGTATACATTCATAATAGGGTGTGTCCAAAGCTATTAGTTTGGCGAATCCTTGGTAGTGTGAGGGTTCGTTGTCTTTTAACGTGTATCGATCATGTACTAGGTGTAGAATTAAATCGTTTTTTCCATTTGAGGGAAGTTTTCCATTTTCTATCTGAAGTACTGATTTTACTTTGAGTGTGGTTGTCATTAGGTTGTCTAAACGATTAGTTCTAGTGACGTGTGTTTTAAGGTGTTTAATCCTAGCTATATTTTTATCTGATATTTCTAGGATTTCATATGGTCCTGTGTTTTTTAATTTACTTTTGGTTTGGTTTTGAATTTTCTTATTTAAATACACTATATCAGTAGGTTTCACTTTTGGTTTAGGAATGTCTTTATTTACACAGTTTATAGTTTGTTCTTTCTTCTGTTGTATTTGGTTTTTAACTTGTTCATATATTTTTGTAGTTTGGTCTCGATGGTTCTGTATGTAAAGATCCATAAGTGTCATTTTTTTTAATTTATTTAGGCTTTGGCTTATTCAGCCTTCTTGCCATTGCTTTTATTTGTAAAATTATATAAAAATTTACATATAAATTATAATTGTTCTAATAAATACAAAACAAAATGATTCTTTTAAAAAATTAAACTTAAAATTAAATACATACTAAATAAAATATTTTAACTTAAATTACACTTCTATATTATTTTCTATCACAAAGTTTGTTAATATTTCCGCCGTTGCTTCACTTGTCATTAAACAGGACATATTGACTGGGAACTGTGTTACATTACATAAATCATTTAAAAGTCTATCAATTTTTGATGTTAAAAGATGACACCCTAGAATTATATGGTCCAAAGACCCTTCTTCTCCACATCTACAATTTGGTGTGTCTTTTATATTTATTTTGTATAGATGAGCTGGACATCTAGAATGCCCAGATTTCATTCGACAATTTGTTGAAATATATCTCCGTGAATGATTTTTATTAAACCATGTGGTTGTTGGAATTTTTTGATTCGCTGCAAAAAAAAATTTTCCAGTACTTTGACTTTTCTCATTATATATATTCTGCCATTCTGCCATACAATTTTCTTTAATTATTTTTTTGGAATCATTTATTGACCAATTTATTTCAATTATTTCCCCATCTACACAAGCTTCTTTGGCCAGTTTGTCAGCCATTTCGTTTCCTTTTATGCCTACATGTCCAGGAATCCAAATAAGTTTAACATTGATATCATTTTTTTCCATTTTTAAAAGATATTCTTTAATTGAACATATTTTGTTATTATTATTGTTTTTGAATTTATTGTTATTTAAAGATACACAAACACTACGAGAATCTGTGAAGATTAATATATTTTTATTGTCAGTTTTTTGTATTATTTCTAGTAATTTCATAATTGCTGTTATTTCTGTATTATAAGAATTTGTGATGTTGTTAAGTTTGTATTTGTACTGTTGATCTGTATTATAATTGAAAATGCCAATTCCTCCAGTTTTAGAGTTTTTTTCGAATGAACCATCGGTAAACCATATACTCCAGTTTATATCATCTTTTGTTATATATTCCATATATTTTTGATAAGTTATTTCCTTACTGTCATTCTTCTTGAACAAATTTATTTCTGTATGTATTGTTGTCATGCTTATTTCTAATGGAAATTTGAAAAAAGGTATAATGTTGTGTACCTCTAAGTTCAAGTTATTATATCTATCAAAACTAGTTAAAAGTGCCGGTTTTTTATGAGTTGTCCAATATGGTTTATTATAAAGAACATATAGTTTAGATAATCTTGTATTTAAGGGGCCACATGAGTTATGTCTGTTTTTACAAAAGAAACTGTCTGATATTTGTTGTATTCTGATATTTACCGGAGGAATATTAGTTTGATAGTTGAGGATTTGGATTGGTGTTGAAACCATTGCACCTAATATTATTCTTAAACATTTGTTTTGTATAATTTCAATTTTTTTTAATCTTGAGTTATTTGCGGTGCAGATCATAGTACTAGAATAGTCAATATGCGGTCTAACAATAGCTTTATATATTTTTATTAAGGTTGTTGGGTGTGCGCCCCATTTGTATCCTGCTATACATCGCATCAAATTTAAGCCTTTTTGACATTTGTTAATAATATGTGCAATTTCTTTCGCCCAAGTGCTTTTCGTATCAAAGAATATACCCAGAAATTTGGTATTTGAAGTAACAGTTATATTTTTATTTCTGATGGTTATTTTTGGACTGCAGTTTATTCTATGCCTTGTAAATATAACTATTTTACTTTTTTCTGACGATATATTTAATTTGATTTCCTTTAATAAAATATCTAGTTTTCTTAATTTCGATTGTAATCTGTTTTGAGCTATATCTTGTGTATGACCCATACTATAAATAACCATGTCATCTGCATACATCAGTACTGTTGTGTTGTTATCTGATAATGTTGTTAACTTTTCTGTGTATATGTTGAATAATAAGGGAGATAATATTGAGCCTTGTGGAATTCCGTGATTACATAGTATAGGACCAGTTAACTTATTATTGTATCTAACTGTTATTTCTCTATTTTGGAAGTAGTTTATAATCCAGTTGGATATTTTGGAAGATATACCTATGTTTTCTACTTTTTCTTTTAATATTTTTAGATTAACATTGTCATAAGCAGCTTCAATGTCAATGAAAGCAGCTATCATATAATGATTCTTACTGTATGTTCTTTGAATATCGATATTCAATATGTTTAAGTTATGCTGTGTACTTCTTGTTTTTCTAAACGCAAATTGTAACTCAGGTAATCTTTTATGATGTTCGAGATACCACTCCAGTCTGTTTTTGATGATGGATTCCATAGTTTTGCCCATACATGATAGTAAAGTAATTGGTCTGAATGATTCTTCTTTGTTTGGATCTTTTCCTGTTTTTAATATAGGAACAACGATATGTTTTTTCCAGTCTAATGGTATATCAGCAGTGTTTAATGACAGATTGTATATTTGTGTAAGATGATTTATTGCATTGTCAGGTAAGTTTTGTATCATTTTGTAATTTATTCTATCAAATCCTGTGCTACTGTTTTTATTATGATTTAACGCGAATTTTACTTCATTTTTATTTATGTTATTATCTAGAAAATTATCTTTTACGATGGTGGAGGTAGTAATATTTAAATTGTTGTTCTGTGGAAATTTTTTTTTAATGAATTCTTCTATTAAATTTTCATTATCACTTATCCTTTTAGTACTATAGCTTTTATTGTTAATTTTTCTTATATTATTCCAGACAATGTTGGTTGTTGTGTTTGGGTTTAAATTCTCGCAGAAATTTTGCCATTCTATTTTTTTTCTGGCTCTAAAATATCGTCTGGTTTTAGCTTGATGTTTTTTATAATTTAAATAATTCGCCATTGTCATGTTTTTATTAAAAATAGTTAGTGCTAATTTTCTTTGAGCTATCATTTTATTGCACTCAGTGTCCCACCAAGACGGTTTTATTTTATTAGGAGTTATATTATACAATCTGGTAGATGGGATATGTATGTCTGCCGAATTATTAATAACATCTCTAAATTGGTTGTATTTGTTTTCAACATCTTGGGGATTACTTGTGATTCCATTTGTGCTAAGGTTTGAAATTCTGCTTTCTATTTCAAGGCTATATTTCTCCCAATCTGCTTTTCGGAAATTTCTCCTCGTTAAATATTCAGATGTACGGTAACGGTCTTTATTATAGTCATTCAAACAGAAAAAAATTGGGTAATGATCACTACCTAAGCTATCTGCAAGAACTTGCCACGAAGTAATTTGTTGTGTTAACGTCATTGATACCAATGTGAGATCCAATATACTGTCCCTTGTACTGAGATTGCTTACTCTAGTTGGTTTATCATCGTTGATAATATTTAGATTTTCGTTTTCTATGAAATCTAACAATTCGTTACCTTCATACTGACTACCTGGACAATTTATATCCCAAGCAAGATTAGTCGCGTTAAAATCTCCAGCAAGTATAACAGGAACATCTATTTGTTGTTTTATCTGTGACCAATTAGAATTAGATAGTTTATGATTCGGTTTAGCATAGATTGATAAAATACATATTACATCAGTTTCGTTATGTGTTAAAATTATTCCAACTATTTCGACCGAATTAAATGGGTTATTTAGCATTACTCGTTTATATTTTATAGATTTATGAATCAAGATAGCAACACCCCCGTGGGGATTATAGTTTGTATTCTGTATCCTATCTTCTCTTTCAATAAAATAACCTTTGATGTTGAAATTGATATTTTTTGTTAAAAACGTTTCTGATAGTATGCATATATGTATGTTATGCTTCTGTAACATATGTTGTAGTTCCTCTTTAATATATCTGACTCCTCTGCAATTCCATTGAATAAAATTTATCATTTTAACTGTTTTAATTAATTATTGATTTTTATATCTGTCCTTGGTCTTGTTGTTAGATTTATTTATATATTTTATTTTATTTTATTTTCTCTCCGTTTATATAATTATTGTTGATTTAATATTTTAGTAAATTTATTAAACGATTAGGTTTAGTGATGTGAATAGATTTTTTAAAAAATAAACTTAATTTATATATCGATGTTTTCTTACGAGTTTGGCCATTGTACACTAGATATTTGTTTCTTGTAGCTTCTAAGGGATTGGGATGTAATATTTGGGTCTTTGTTTGTATTTTTAATTTTGTCATCATTATTTTTATTATATATTGATGTATAGCAGGTATCATTATCATTGTTTTCCATTGTAATATCAGGTGTCTCTTGGTTGATTTGCTTTCTGTTTTTTCCTTGATTAGTTATCTTAAGGTATGTGTCGCTTTCTTCATTGTTAGGTTTCTTTTCTTCTCTTCTTCTTTTTGGAATTGGTTCTTTAGTGGATGTCGTAGGTTGTGGTTGACTGTAAGATCTTTGTAACGAGTTACCTGTATTTGATTTATTCACTCTGGTATTAGTTCTTCTGGTTAAAGGGTTTGGTTTGTATGTTGGAATTATGTTGATACTATTGTATTTATTAGTGATATTGGGAAAAGTCTCATTGTAGTTTAGAGCTTCAAAAGAGTTTTGAGTTCTTACTGAGTATAAATAGTCTGTATTTTTTTCTGTTAATTCTAATTTTGCTTCATAAAAACTGAGATTGTGTTGGGCCATGAGATCTTTTATCTTGATTTGTCTTTTTTTTTCAGGACATTCATTGTCTGTAGCCTCGTGGTTAAGTTTACAATTTATGCATGTCGGATTAGGAGATGTGCATGCAGTACGTAAATGATCTTCACTTCCGCAGAATTTACATTTTGCTACTTTTGCTCTACATTTTGTGGCTGCATGTCCAAATTTAAAACAATTATAACATTGTATCGTCTGTTGTACAAATGGTTCACATGCTCGTCTCACTCTCCACATGTAAACATAAGCAGGAATAGCAAGTCCTTCAAAGAATAATTTCACTGTTGTACTGGGTTCATATTTAATAGCTCCGTCAACTCTTAGTTTTCGATTTAACCTTTGCACTCTCGTTACTTTAAAAGGTGGACACTCTATATTATTTAAAATTGTATCTTCCGAATATTCAATATCAACACCTTTTATAATAGCAACTTTTGTGCACCAGTAAAATGGGATAAACGCTTCATACCCATTGTTTTTCAGCAATGTTGATTTGGTAATTTCGTTAGCTAGTACTGCATTAGCACATTGAACGATTACTCTATTTCTTCCCACTTTTTTAATTTCTATTATATTAGATTTATTGCTAATTTTACATATTATTTCTGCTAATTTAAGAGAACTAAAAAATGTATTTCCATCACTATTATTTTTAACTATCATTACTTTATACGAGTCATATTTTGTTTCTGTGTTGTATAAATTATTAAATATTTTTTTAACATTGTCACTATTGTTATTTAAGTTTTCTGTTATATCACTGGATGTTTTATCTGTAGGAATTGATTTGTTAGTCACAGAGTTGTTTTTATTGATCGGATTTTTATCGGGAGGTTCAACCTCCATATCCATATTGTTAATTAACCAGTGATAATTAAATAGAAGTTACTTCACTTCTAATTAATAACACTTAATAATAATATAAATTATAATTTAAAAAAAAATAAATCACGAAAAAAAAATATTATAATTTGCAAAAAAAAAAAAAAAAAGATAACTATTTATTTTATTGTTTTGTTTATTGTAAATACGTGCGCTCACCAAGAAGACTCGATGTAAACTGCATAAGTGTCATATCTTGGTTTAATAGTAAAGGTTATTTAGTACATAGATGTCCATTTATTAGTTCCCGAGGTTTGTACTGGGTGGTGAAATGAGGTGTCTCATTGTACCCTATAAGAGTGTACTTCATAATTAGTCTTGGGAGAAGATCGTATTTTGTTTTCACGATTCTATACATTTCGAGTAAAGTAGAATGTAGTCTTTCTACAGGAGCGTTACTTTCGTGACGATATGGTGTAGTGATATGTATTTCGATCTTGTGTAAATTTAGCAATTCTTTAATGATGTTATTAAATTCTGCACCGCCATCCATGGTTATTTGTTTGGGTATACCATGGTGGGTGAAATGTTCTAGCTATGATGTCATATGCCTGTGCGTATTTGGAGAATGAATCTATTATGGTTAGAAATTTCTGTCCGTCTACTTCAAAAGTATCAATGTATATTTTTTCAAATGGTTTTTCCATGATCTTGAGGGGTGCTTGTATCGGATGTCGATTGTATGTTTGTTGTTTACAAGTGAGACAATTGTTATTATATCTGGATTCTGGATCAAGTTTTTCTAACGTGAGGATGAATAGTTCTTTATATATATATGGTCCTGATGTATTTTAAGATGTATTTGTTGCTTGTTGTCTATTTTTCGTATTTTACTTGCTGTTTTTCCGAGAGTTTGAGTAATAATTATTTGGTTTTTCTTGGTTTCCAAAGGATCAGTTGTTATGGGGATTCCGGTGTTAGAATCTTCTTGCGAGTGTATAGTATCTGTATCGCTTATTTCGATTACTTCTGATTCCTTATTGATTTCTATTAAGTCATTGGGGATCGGTGTTGGTACTGGTGTATTTAGTATATACGTTGGTTCATTTTTATTCAGGGTTGTTATAGGGGTTTCCGTAAGTAGAGTTGTGGGTGTACTGGTGTTGGTATTTTCCTTAAGTACATCTTCTATTTCTGCGATGAGTTCTTCCCATCTGGTGTCTAAGTCCGGATTATTCATAACGCTCACATTATCGTCGTCTAATATATTTAATTCGATACGGCTTAATGCGTCTGCGTTGGTGTTTTCTAACCCTTTTTTATATTCTATTTTGTAGTCGTATTCAGACAATTTTATCTTCCATCTAATTAATTTCATATTGGGTTCTTTGAGCGAATCAAACCACACCAAAGGTTTATGGTCAGTGATGAGGGTAAATTTTTTTCCACATAGATATGGTCTGAAATATTTAGTGGCCCATACTAAAGCTAACAATTCTTATTCTATAGCTGACTAATTCTGTTGCTATTGGTTTATCAGACCCAGTATTACCTTGCGATAATATACCGCCTATTGCATAGTTGGATGCATCTGTTAGTTTAAATTCTTTGCTGAAATCAGGGTATTGTAACAGGGGTGTTTCTCAGGATGTTTTTCATGAGTTCGAAAGCTTTGACAAATTCTTCCGTGTGTGTGATGGCTGTTCCTTTTTTCAATTATTTTGTCATTGGTTTGGTTAATTCCGCGAACTCTTGTATAAATTTGCGATAGTAACCAACGAGTCCTTTAAAGGATTTTATCTCTGTCACGGTTTTTGGTATTGGGAATGTTTTTATTGCATGTACTTTGTTAGGGTTTGGTTTGACGCCTTCCGGTGTAACGACGTGTCCAAGAAATTCCGTTTTTTTTTTTGATGAATTCGGATTTATCTATCTGAATCTTAAGAATCGCATTTCTGAGTCTATCAAGTGCATTTCTTAATTTCTCCATGTGTTCTTGTAAGGAGGTGGAATATATAAGTATATCGTCGAGATATACATGACACGTGTTTGGTACTAGGTCTCTTGGTACATCGTCCATGACTCTTTGAAAGGTGGCTGGCGCGTTTTTGAGTCCAAACGGCATTCTAGTAAACTCGTAGTGACCGTTCTCGACGTTGAATGCTGTTTTCTTTATGTCTTGTTCTTCTACATCGATCTGGTGGAATCCTGAGTCTAAGTCAAGGGTAGTGAAGTATTGGCTTCTACCTAACTTGTCTAGGATTTCAGAAATGTTCGGGATATCTATCATCCACTGTTTTATTATTTAGATTTCGATAGTCGATCACCATTCTAATTTTTTTCTTTCCACTGGCATCGTCTTTCCTAGGTACGATCCAGACGGGTGAAGACCAGGGTGAATTAGATGGTTTAATTATTTCGTCATTTAATAGTTTTTCAATTTTCCTATTGATTTCGTTCTTATGGACGTAAGGATATCTATAATTCTTATTGTAAATAGGGTCTTCGTTGGTGGTAGTAATCTTATGTTTGATATGATTCGTGAAGCTGAGTTTCTCGTGGTTTTCCTTAAAGAGGTCAGGGTAGTTTTTTAGGAGTTCATATAAATGATTTTTCTCTTCCCGATTCAAATGATCATTTCTTATTTGTATTTCATGTATTTGAGTGTTGCAAGTATCTTGGAAATAAATAGGTATAATAGCTTTTTCGGTAATCAATTGTTTGGTTTCTAAATCGATTTTTGCCTGTTCTGTATTTAATAGATCAGAGCCTATAAGCCCGTCGTATTTTTTGTTGAATCTAAATAAATACACTTTACATTTATTTTCCGAATTGAATACCGGAAATGATTTGTACATGAGCTACCTGGTTATGTTTAGTAGTTCCATGTGCAGTTTTAATGGTAAAAATTTCGTTTTCTGGTGTAAAATGTTGGTGTATGCAAGTTTTCAATTTATGATTGTTCTGTTGCTGCCTGTATCTAATAAGAGTTTGATATTTAGTACTGGGTCTATTATGTAAGGCAGAGAGTCATGTTGTATGTTGTTTAATACTATATGTTCTCTGTGGGTCCCAGGTGTTCGAGAAAATCCTGTGTATTTTCCTCTTGGTTTTCATATGCGTAATATTCTTCACTTTCCTCTACTCTTTCATATTCTTTGTTTGTTGAGATTGAGGTTTTTTAAAAGGTTGATAAGAGGTTGATGGTTTAGCTCTTTGGTTTGAGTAGAGTCTATTTTGTTGAGATGGGTTGTAATTATTTTGAGGGTGGTACGATGGTCTATATTGTGGTTTTTGGGGAGGGGATCTCTAATGGTAGAATTGTTTAGGTATTTCACCCATCAGTTTCAGTTGTTGTATTTTATTTGTTTTTAGAGTGTCTCATGATTATTTTTAGAATATCCTCCATTTTAGTAATATTCTGAACTCTAAGTTGTGGTCCTAATGGTTCATTAAGACCAGTCAAAAAGGCTTCTAGTGTTAAGTTATCATATAATTTTAATTTATGAGTCTTCACTAATCTGAGGATCTAATCCTTCAATATGTGTTATGTTATATAAATCATTTCTGATTTTGTTGCATTTGTCGTAAAAAATCATTGCGGTATCTCCTCTTTGCCGGAGGTGCATCAGTTCCCTTGTTAATGTTGTTTCTGATTTATTTTCATTATAGTTTGCTATTAATACAGCTTTTAATTCATCCCAAGTATGGGTATTTCTATACTCTATTAATGCGCTTGCTTTTCCGACAATTTTACTGTTTATTGCAAGTAATAGTAACGCGTTGTCTGCCGTGTTTGCAGGAATATCCGTTAAAACAAATTTCTTAATCACGCTATCACAACTTTGTAGGATCGTTGATAGCGAATTGTCACCGTTGAATTCTTTAATGTACGATATAAATGTGTTATACGCCATTTTTATAATGTATTTTTTTTTCAATATTCTTAGATTTATCTATTATTTAATTGAATTATGTCAGAGGGAATAATAAAAAAAAGGCTACTTGAAAATGGTAATCACATTGAGATCATTACAGCCAGTTCTAGAAGCATGATGATTCCAGGTCGTCTAGTTGTATGTCTTGTGTTCCCGTGTTCCTTTTTTATTATTTCACTCACTCACTTATTTATTTATTTTCACTTTAACTATTTATTAAGTTTAACTTTATTTTTGTGTAGGTTTTCGAATTATTAAGTTAATCCATTAAAATGGAAAAATTTACAGCGATTTGTAATTTCTTAATATCCTACCGACTGCGCCAATTAACTTTTGATTTACTGAAGTTAATAAAAAAAACAATTTAATTAACTTTAAACAATTATTTTATTAATATATTTATTACAAGACCTTCTGGCTGTTCAGAGGTTGGAGTAAGACTGGTGGTCCGAGATTACATGGTTTCTTAAATACTAACTTAATCGTAATTCTATCCCAGGAAGTTTAGATTAGATAAGGGATACGTGTGTATGGCATTTAGAGCTGGCACGCGTGGTAACAATAGTATCAATTTGCTGATAGTCAGTTTGGAAATATCTGATGCTAGCCAATGCTTTTTTGTTTCAGAATCGAATTTTTTTTAGAAATTAATATTGGAATAATGCAGTTGCTCTTAATTTGTTACTACTCTCAGAGTTAATAGCAGGAATCTTTAGAAACGAATTAAGGTGATGTGAATTAATTTTTCTATTATAATCGTACGTAGTCACTAGCAAATCCCAACATAATTGGTAATTGTTAGGATCTAATTGCACCGATGCAATAGTATCAAATGCCTCATCCTTCAACGAACGACGTAAGATATGTAATTTTGTAAAGTTAGAGTATTTAAAATTTTGTAAAGTTAGAATATTAAATTAGGTTCTATGATTAAAACCAAACTTCCGGGCTGCGGTTCGACACCTGTCGCACCCCAATAATTCGTAGCTTTAAATAATTTTTATGAACTCTTTTTAAATGTATATTTAAAAATGATTTGATGTAAATATTATTGTTTGAAATAATATGAGTTGTGGACTTATTACGTAACAGACGTAATATAAACCCTGTGTTCTAGGACACAATCAGGTTGGTTTGAATATATATAAAAACGTTTATAATGGAATAGGAATATTCGCTTACAAAAACAGTTGGTATATAAAATATTCTAAACAATCACAATCTAATAGAGACGTATTTGTGGTTGACTTAGAATCAAGTGACGTGACTTATCTACTTCAATAGAAACTCAAATAAACAATAATAAACTATGCGAGTGAGACGCATGAATGACGACATGATTGTTATAAATATTCATTGATGGCCAAACACCTTGGAAATAATGCATTAACAACGGTTTAGTAATATATGTAAAAATGCATAAAAACAAAATGTAACTTATAAAACCCAAAATAGAGATAATATTAGGGATAGGTGGAACCACTGGCATGTGGTTCCAGTTGTAGAAGTTCTTTGTTCGGAGTTGATCCAAAATGGCTTCAACTGCTGCGTAGTTTTTGATGAAAATTGGGCGCAAAATGATTTTTTTTGCTCCTATGTCACCTTGCTGATGAATATCCTCGCTCGAAGGACCAAAATGAATATCCGGCTCGAAGGAGACCTTGTAGAGATCTATATGCTGGCTAAGGCCTATCTGTGATCTGTCGTCGGTATCCAAGTTCTCGAACAACAATGTTGCTCAGTTCTTTCAATAGCTTAGTGGGCGCACAATTTGGTTACCAAGGAACTTTTAGCTATTAAGTAATTAATAGCAATTTTTTATTTATATCAAAAGACACAGCAAAACATCAGAACTTTTTAGATTATTTGTTCTTTTGCCCATGTAAAATCATTATCTTTCTTCGTTAGTTCTGTCAATGGCTTAGCGATATTTGCAAAGTCCTGAATAAATCTGCAGAAATAACTGCATAATCCCAAGAATCTGCGTACTTCGCAGGCATTCTTCGGAGTCTGGTAGTTCGTTACTGCACCTATTTTTCGTTCTCATAGTTTTATTCCTTCTTGACTTATTTAATATCCCAAATAGTCGATTGTTTCATTAAAGAAATAGCATTTCTTTAACTTTAACGTTTTTCCATACTGATTAATTACATCAAAGAATCTTTTAATTACTGTCATACCCTGTTCAATACTTTTGCTTGGTATTAAAATGTCGTCCATGTACACTAGAATTTCACCTGGTACAATCCACTGCTTTTGGTAAATGCGGTAAAAATGTTTTGAATTTTTTGACATTTTTATCTGATGATATCCACTTGACATATCCAAGGTTGTAAAGTACTGATTTCCTGCGAGATGATTCAACTGATCGTCTATTAAAGCCATGGGGAATTCTTCCAGTTTGGTTTAACATTTAATCTTCTGTAATCAACTACTAAACGTTCTTTTCCAGTCCTTTTCTGTACTAGTAACATTGAGCTTGAATATTCGGATGTAGATTCTTCTAAGATTCCAGCATCTAGCAATTATTTTACTTCATTTTCGACTTTGTTAATTTGTCCTTAAGGTAATCTATATGGTCGACTTCGAATTGGTTCTTTATCAGTTAGTTCTATTTTTATTTTAACAAGTTTAGTTGTGCGGATTTCATAAATATTTTTCGCAAAGCATTCATGATTTTTAACTATCAATTCACACAAGCTTTCTTTTTCTTTTTCAGATAAATTAGTCTGTATATTTATCTCTGATTCTACAATCGGTTCACGGTATTTAATCTTATTCACACGTGAAATTGTTTCGTTTTTTTTACTATTAGTAACGCTTTCTTCATTATTTGATTTTATGTTTATTTTTCCATTTTTAATTACGATTATTAGTTTGCTGTTAGATAATGCACTTCTTCCTATAATTATTTTATTATCTTGTGCTTCATTAGGAACTAATAAAATTTCACAGAGAATATCTATTCCGTCAATTGTAATTATGGATTGTCGTTTTCCTAGTGTATTGCATGTTCCTTGTCCAAAACCAATTAATTTTACGTTGTGATTAATGAATCATTTTACTTGCGATATCTTCTCTTATTGTTACTATTCCGCTACCTAGATCTAAAAATGAATTAATATTCTTTCTACCTATTTGTACTGTTTTACAAAACATACCTTCAACATTTTGTTTTTGGTGTCGCATTTAAATTGTCTTTTCTGTTCTTCTTTTACCTCTGTCTTCACTGTAGGCCTTGTTCTGCATGTAAAAGCGCTGTGCCCATTGCGTAGACATTAAGTACATCTTTGTTCATCGTCATTTCTCTTACTTGAACAGAATCTAGCTATATGACCTATATTATTACACAAATAACATTTTCGAACATCATTTCTAACCTGAATCTTATCATCTGGCTTGTCACGACGTATTTTGTGCTCGTTCTTATGCATGGTCGATTTGACAGGTCGTGCATATTCTTGTCGATACTTTAAATGACTAATCGTTTCTTCGTAGACCTTAATCTGTTCCATTAGTTCTTTCAAATCAGCATATTTAACTAATGATGGGGTACGTACCATCTCTGAATTATTCAGTCCACTAATAATGTATTTCTAAATAGCAGTGTTTGATAGGTACCCACGCTTTGCAATAGTTAATATCGAATAGAAATATTCTTCAATAGTTTCATCTGGTTGTTTACATCTATTTGTTGGCTGCATATGAATTTTACTTTTATCATCTTGACATGGAATTGATCGAATAAATGCCTGTGAAAATTGATCAAAATTAGTATAATAATTCTCTATTATTTCATACCATAACCTGTGTGCACCTGTTTTTCTTCGTTCGTGGTTGGTTTTCTCTGTAATTGATTATACATTTCTTACAATTTCGGGTCTTGTCTTTGCATAGTTAATAACCAATTTTTGTCGGATATGTGTAGACTCATTATTTTCATATCTGCGATTTCTGCTTCTATACGTTCGTCATGGGGTGCTCTGCTAATGGTGTCGACATGTTCCATTTTCTTAGAAGTTCTGTATTCTAATTCTATGTCGTATACTTCTAAATGTAAATGAAGGCACCATCTTGCTATTCCTGGTATCAAATCTCGTTTTCACATTGTTGATTTCAGTGCATTTCAATCTGTTATCAATTTAAATGGTCTACTGAAATAAGCACCTGGATTTAATAAATTGTTATTGTTGTATTGTAACAACGTACATGCGATTCTATAGTTGCTGCTGCCATCACAATGTAACTCATGTTTTGCATTGACATCATATTGTAATATTGGACTGTTAGTTAGTTTTTCTCTTAATTCATTGAAAGCATTTTCTTGTTATTTCGCCCATGTGATAGCATTATCTTTCTTTGTTAGTTCTGTCAATGGTTTAGCGATATTTGCGAAGTCTGGAATAAATCTGCGGAAATATCTCGTGTGCATTCTTTGGAGTTCGTTACTGGATCTATTTTTCATTATCCTGGCTTTATTCCTGTTTGATTTATTTCATATCCTAAATATTCCATTGTTTCGTTAAAGAAATAGTATTTCTTTAACCCTAATGGTAGTCCATACTGATTAATTACATCAAAGAATCGTTTAATTACTGTCATACCCTGTTCAATACTTTTGCTTGGTATGATAATATTATTCATGTATATAAAAGTTACGTTCGTGCCGTGTGTTTTATCTCACTCGTATACTCATTCGTTCTCTTATTAACAACACAGTTCCATTCTCGTTCGGTTCTGGCAGCTTCGTGGCTAAGGTTTGCAACTAGTCGCCTCGTGTGCGGAGGCCCTAAGAGTCCGGGAATAATGGGAATAAGGTCATTTGGATTGGATGATATGGGGTACATTGGTCGGGAGTTCAATATTACTTAAATCTGAGTAAGGATTGTGTACAAGTTTTCGTATTGAAAATGATTATTTTGTCGTACTTTTTTAAGATGATTCTTAGTCAATTTAATATTGCTTTCCCAATGACCTCCAAAATGGCGTGATCGAGGTGAAATAAATTTCCAAACTATTGATAATTCAGCCGCCGAGCTTGCTATCTTGGACGTATTTCATTTGTTAGTTAGAATTGTGTACCATTATCGGAGTAAATGGTATGTGGTGTTCCACGACGCGAAATAAATCTGTTTAAAGCTTCGAAAAAACATTGATAACTCTGTAACTAACTCGAAATGAATTGCCTATGTAGCAAAACAAATAAAAAGGTATATATACGATTTAATGGAAGAACCGCCTCTGCCATATTTACATTTTATTAATACGGGCCCTGCGTATTTTTGGCGATTATAATTTAGGTCTGTATTTGAAAGAAATAATACACTTGTGTACGATTGATAGTGACCTTCCTTTTAGAGGTCAGTATTCCTCTCTTAATGAAAAAATAGCGTTTGAGGTTCCGCGTGAAATAGCTTTTCGTGCTCATTTCGAGTAATAAGTTTAGTCAAAATGTGACTTGGGTGTAATATCATGGGATATTTTTGTCGTATTCGAACTCTGAATGGGATAAACGACCGCCAATGCGTATTACGCCGTTATCGTCCAAGAAAGGACTTAAATTTAACAAAGTACCAGCTTTTGATATTGGTTTTTTATCTGTTAAAGAGCGTATTTCGCTTGCAAAATATTTTTCTTGTGGCAGCTTTACTAAGGTATGCAAAGCGTTTTGTAGCACTTGAACTGTTAAACAACCTGTTAATTTAGATTGTTTATTCTTTATGTTAATTATTAACCTTTTGTAGTAAGCTGTTATTCTCTTCAGTTTTGTTAAGCTTGAATACCGATTAAATAACTCAAATGGTTTTATTGAGAGAAGGTTGGTTAACACAACTTCTTTTGTCTCAGAGATTTCTGATAAATTAAAATTGCTTAATAAGTGACTATTTAAAAGAATATCTGCTGTTATACCTCGTGATATAAGATCCGCGGGGTTTGAATCAGTGGAACACGACACCATTGATGTTTGTCGGTCATGTCCGATTGAATTTCTGAGGTACGGTTGCCAACAAGTGTTTTTAAGGATAGAATTTGTGGCGTTAGGAAGTAAAGTATTCAAATTGTCATAACCAAGTTGGGACAGATTTCTAATCGCAAGAAAGGATGCAGGAGTTATACCGTATGTTACTGTATTCAATTAGTAAGAAAGTAATGGTTCCTGTGACTGGAATCGCCAAAGAATTTGTTGTTAATTTCTATGTGAAACACGAGTAGTGGTATTTATAGAACCACTGAACACAAATCTTAATTTGCAGGTAGTGCTAGTTGGTTTTAATACACCATGATGAAGTAAAAAAATATGAATTACCTAATGATTGGTGTTCTGTAATAACAGGCATATGGTTTAATGAAATGTACTTACTCATTCATGAATTTGCGGTACATTGTCTTTAATTCGGGGTTGTTTGTTAATTTTTTCTCAAGTGTGAGAAATCGCTTGGTAGCAACATTTTTGGAACCTCCCAATAATGTGACATATTATTCGGATTGCAATAGAGTACACTTTCAATTTCCCAGAACTTTGATAACTGATTTTATATTTGTGAATGGTGCTAATGAGGCAGAATTTATTCACTTTTATCATTAATACCAATTTCAATCCATCGTAGTACAGTGTCTTGTATCTTAATTTTATCTTGCATTCATTTAGTTTTATCTACTATAGTCAGATCCCAGAATACATCTGCTCCGGGTAGTATGTCTTTCTTGCTACGTTTGTTAATATTTGGGTCAACTAATTTTATATTATTTCGATAATTTTATATGATTATTGGGTACATTGTCAGTTATCTTTTCGATAACTAAACTACGAAAACTAATTCAATACTTTTTGAATAGTCAATATTCAAAGAATTTATTTGTGCATTAACCTTTGAAGTTACATTATTTTTGGTGTGGCCGATATCTAACATGGCAATATTGGTGCTAGTTAAAGGTGAATTTAATTTGTTTGCTAACTGTTTTGTCATAAAGGAAGTTTGGATGCTATTGTCTAAGAGAGTATGCGCTTTTATAGATTTGCCATGTTTATCGACATCTTCCACTATTGCTGTAGCAAGTAACGTGTGATTTGAATTCAGAATCTGCGATGTAAGAGTTTGATTTGATATGGCAGGCTCTTTGGGTGTAGCCTTCTCTAAATAAAGCAAACTGTTGCGAAGTTTTCATTGGCATTGATATTTCGACTTACATTTGTTTCTAGAATGACCACCGTACAGACAATTTAAACACAGATTACTCTTTTGACAGTGATCTATTCTATCATTTACGTTAAGTTTCAGGAAATCTTGACATTTCTACATTAAATGTTGAGTCAGCAATAATGATTTGTGATGCTTTGATTTGGTTTAGTACAAGTTTGTAATTAAAACGTTGTTGGTCCAGGTCACGAGCAATATGTTTTCTTCATTATAAATTATCCATTACGGCAGCGGTTCTCAAACTTTTTACTTCGAGTCCCCCTGCATAATCCAGCTGTAAGCCGGGCCCCCCTACATGTAAGCGTATTATATATTATAAGGGAGTCGCATTTGAAATTTTACAGTCAATTTTTATTTAGTTAAGTCTTTCACATTCTATGCATACTCTAATGAGGCAATAGGTTTAATCGTAATCAAACAACAAATTCTATACAAACAATTACAATTTATTTAGGTATTTTAGCCACTATAGTACATAATCCTTATTTGTAACTCAATGCAATAATAATAAAAAGAGCTTCAGTGTGAAGGATGTGCATGTTCTTTTTGCGCATAGTTTCTTTAAACGAGGTGTCAGTTCTGATAACGCTACTCTGAGTTCCTTGGTCACATCCAGTCTTTAGCGATATATACTCTTCATGGCAGCTAGAGCAGAAAACCCAATTTCACAAGAATAAGTTGTGGCGAATGGAGTGAGTATTTTCAATGCCCTTTCACTCAAAATTGGGTGTTCATTTGTACACCAATCTAGAAGGATGTGAGAGAAGATTCTTTAAACTTCATTTCAAGCCCAGTGTCACCTTGGAGGTCAATGAGATTTTCTTTTTCCTTCATGTTTAGGGAGCACTCATCGACTGATGGTTTAAACGGGTTTTGAATCCATGCCAAACCATCCAAGTTCTCATTAAAATAATTTTTAAAACGAGATTTGATAATTTCTTAGTGTTTAAGAAAGCTTTTCTTTGCATTGGTTGGAATAGTTTTAAGATCGATTTCTTCAATCATAATTTTAAGATTAGGAAATAGCTCCAAATTGTCACTTTTCAGATCGCCCTAGTGCAAAGCTTTTCATCTTTTTAGTCCATTGCAGAAGGTTTGCATCTTTTTTCTGTAAAGACTTGTTCAGTACAATTATTTTCTCGAAGATATCTGCCATGTACGCTAATCGCAGCAAACTATCTGAGTCAGTGAAAAACGTTGAGTTTTGATGGTTTTCGTCAAGCAAAAGTGCGAGGGCTTCATGTCTAAGCTCAAATATTCTGGTCAGCCTTTCCTCTCGATAGCCAGCGAGCTTCAGTATGAAACAGTAAAGCTGTGTGTTCTGAGCCCATACCTACACAGAGAATTTTAAAAACTCAAGACTTTAAAGACTGCCCTTTAATGAGATTGACTGTTTTAACGACCACATGTAAAACTTCATCAAGTTCCGGGGTCATACCTTTTGCTGCTAAAGCCTCTCTATGAATTATGCAGTGTGTCCTTTTAGCTTCTGGAGCTACCTTTTTGATCAACCCTCGAAGTCCTGTGTACTTTCCTGACAAGGCCCGAGCTCCATCTGTGCAAATTCCTGCACATTTGCTCCAAGACATGTCACTATCCTTCAAAAATGTGTCAATCATTCGGAAAATGCTTTCACGAGTGGTATCGGCTGAAAACTTCTCACAAAAAAGCAACTCTTCCCGCATCGCCTCACCATCGACGGATCTTATATAACATATTAAGGGGTCTTCTCACTTTAGGCACCTCGAAAATAGGCTATTTTCGCAATTTTTTTTTCAAGCCTTTTTGCACAAAATTATGGGATAAAATGGATCCTATGTTATAAACACATCTTTCAAGTACAAGAAAAACTTTTTTTTTTATTTTTTTGAACAATTATTATAACAAAAAAGTAGCATCGAAAAACTCGTGTAGAAATGTAATGTTCGTGGCTTGTTGATGGTATCTCCGAGACAGGTCATTTAAAACAAAAAAATAAAACAGTTTTAGATTCAGTATATCAGTGGCTATAGCGCATATCATCAGATTTTTGATATTCGCGAAAATAACAAAATGGCGCACGTTTTTTGAAAAAGTACCAAAAAAAACGCGTTTTTTTGCGCGTCCTTTAAAGCCGGGTGCTCTGAGGTAGTCACCTAACGGTCGCCCAAAAATGTAGTTAGACTTGTCCGATCTTTATGAAATTTTGATATAACATTTTTGATGATATGTACTTTCAAAATTACAAAAAAAAAAAATCGATTTTTTAAAATTTGCAAAGTGAGAAGACCCCTTAAATGTGCGTCTCTATGAAGATCGGTAGATTCATCAACTTGTATGGCAAAATAGGAGATGTTCACCTTTTCTATCAATTGCACAAGAAGATCTTCTAAAATGTCAGCTATACGTCTTGATACCGTATCATTTGACATTGATATGGCCTTCATCTGTTGAGCCATGGTTTCTCCAAACATAGTTGAAACCATATCGATTGCTTCTGGTAACATCAGGTCTTCTCCAATAGTGTGCGGTTTTTTCTTCTGAGCGATTCTGTGAGAAACTTGATAAGATGCCAACAAAGCCTTTGAAGGTACACTTGTAATGTTGGAAAAAGCATTTTTTGTAGATTTAACACTATTAAGTTTTCGTTCAAAAAACTCTCTAGGATTGTTTGCGATATTTCCATTTTAGTGTCAAGATGTGATAAATAACTGTCGTCATACTTGCGCACTTTGGCTACGTTTGGTCCACTTGGAGAAGGAGTGATTATACTAGCCGTGTTGCCGTGATCCTCATTTTGACTTTGACTGTCACCACTATTCGTACCTGCCTTCACTACTACGTCTCCACTTCCACCACTTGTTACAAGAAATCTTTTCATTTTGATAATATTTAGCCATCAACAAATAAAGTTAGTTTGCAAATATATACACTTGTACTCAATTAAAAACTTACGCAAAACCAAAGTATCTATGAAAATAACCACACATCATGGACAACTGCTACGTTACGTAGAGCTGCGGTAACTGCAGTAGCAGGGGTAGGGAAAGTTCGGGGGCGATCGGTCACGATCGTACTTCGCGGCATTGTGAAATCACAAACCACAACAACCAGGCATGCTAGGTGCTAGCTACCGCGAGAGTCATCTCCCGCGCTGTACTGAAAACATGTCGGTGTACACGCACATTATTTTACTGCCGATAAACTAAAAAAAAAAAAATTTTTGGCATTCTTACGACGTTGACTGAAAATTATACACTTGTTGTAATTTTAAAAATAAAAAGTTTGCTTTATTATTTTGTAAGTACCTTTAATTAATTTTCAATAAAGCTTTGCGCACTCCCTGAGCCTTCATTTCGGATCCCTTGGCGATCGCGCCCCACACTTTGAGAACCGCTGCATTACGGTTTGGATTTCGAATTGGCATATTTCAAAGGTATCGAGAGTCAACTATTTCGGGAAGTTAACATTCATTATAAAAAAATAATAATTTTGATTTCATTTCTTCTTCCCAAAACCTTTCGTTGCTTTCATTCTCTCATAGAGAATATTGTTTGGGTTTTCAACAGGAGTCCAAAACACAAACAAACAATATTTACGTTGTGTAACTTGCAGCTACTCTTGTATTTGATAATAAAAATCATGATTTCTTTTTAATTTAAACAAACTGTTGGTAATTGTTCCAAATGTAACTTTTTTTTGATTCAATTGCCGCGACTGGTATTAACATATGGTACTTGCGGAAGCTGGACATTTAATTTCTATTAAACCATCTTCTCCTATTTGTCGGCAAAAAATGGGTAGTTTTCGTCAGTAAATAAACCTGCATCTGCTATTTCTAAATTTAGTAATTTCACATCCTGTTGCTTTATTTCCAGAAAATGTGCTATAAAGAAGGTTTTTGTCTAAATTTGCACAAGATGTCTAGTTTTACAGACTTTACCAAATGAAGATGATATTAGTCGCTTGTATCTTTCTTGCTTCTACAAGGTATTGCGACTTTGCTCTTTTGTATTCTTTTCAAGCTCAATTATCTCCTGTGAACTTTTACAGAGGGGTTTTTTAAATTGATCTTGTTTGTTTTGATAATAAGCGGGCTCCATATCAGGCTGTTCCTGCAAGCCATAATCTTCATTAGCATGACTAATGTTTTTCTGCCGCCTTTTATTTTTGGGGAATATTAAGCGTCTTCGTTTTATATTTTTATTTTCTCTAAAATTTCTCCTTGAATATTCCTTCGTATACTTTCCAGGACTATTTCCATCAAGTAGTGCCTTATGCAATGACCTGTGTACCTCCTTCCCTCTGTTGTAAGATGAAACAACAATATTACATCTTGCTTCATAAGATCCGCGAACTGTATAATTTATTCTTTTTCCTCCTACGTGTTTTGCAACAATAGAATTCGGAATCGTTATTATTTACATTATGAATTAGACTGTTTGCCTGATTAATAACAAAATTCAATATATAGCTTATATCGGTCCATAGACCACACATTTGCAAATCAGGCACAATATTTTTTTCCAATTCCACCGTCGTATTTTTCTTGGTGGAGAAATAATCCTCGCATTTGAGTGGTTTCCAAAAACATGGTATGAACTATCCGTTTGCTTACGGGTGCGTTTTGTTTATTTCGATATTTCACAGACTACTAGGAAATTTCACCAAGTCTTCGCCGATAATTCCTACATATATGGTTGATGCAATTAATTTTTTCCAGCAGTAGGTTGGGACCATAAGGTAAAGTTTTTGATATTCGGTCCATAACACTACTGTCGTTGTCATCAATTAACCTATTGTATTTTACTCCATGCATTTCTACACTACGACTAAAACTTTCTGCAATAATATCAGCCTCCATAGAGTTGGCAAACAACAATTAAAACAAACATGATTGGTTTCAAATTGTTTATTTTCTGCTAAGTTTCTAACACAAATGCAGCAATACGAATTTCGTTCATTGATAAATAAAACTTTCTTGGTTCTGAATCCAATAATGCATTATCGTCTTATAAGATCTATTTTCCCAAGCACCATCAGTGCGTCCATACTACCTTCAGATACTGCTAGTTTCGCTTCTTCTTGGCCAGCTTCCTTTATATAATCCCAAGTTACGTCTTTAACTGTGGTTTGAATTTTCCCTTGCAATTTTTTATTCGTCCTTTTACATGTACCAGGAATATTAATAATTGCACTTCGCTCCGATAACTGTTCATATCCTTGACCTGTGCATATTGTACTTCGAACCTCATTACCTAATGCATAAATTTTATTACAGTTTTTACATTTGAAATGAAACTCACTGTAATATCCACTTCTGACTACTTTTACTAAGTTCATATAGGTCACGAGAAAACGGTTTATGTTCATTTATTTCCCTAAATTGTTTTAATAAATAATTGATATTAAAAATACGTCTGCCTTCAACTGAATAATTATTTAGCGGTTCTTCACTATTCTTATATATTCTTGCACTATGCGATGAATATAAAAATTTCTCAGTGTAATAACTTTGCCATAATTGATATTGACAAAAACATCTTCGAGGTGTTTCAATTTTCAAATTTTTTTAATTTTTTTAATTTTTTTTTTGTAATTTCAAAACAAATGAGCCGAGAGACATTTTCTTTTTTTTCTCGAGTAGTAGGTGCTCGCTTATCGTTGAGTTTTGGGACACGCTGTATATATCATTTTTTGCGAATGTATTTAGCAACGAAAAGTGAAAATAATTTATATTTGTCTATCATACTGTAGACTCTTACCAGATGGGATGTTATAAAAGTTTTGTGCGTCCTGCAGATGTTGGCATCTTTGCCTACAGGATTAAATGGGAGTGTTACCTGAAATATATTTCCTAAAATGCATATACATTTAGAATATTTATTTTATTCAATATGTAACATATTCAAAAAAATTTGTTTGTTTTCTTTATCTATTGGAACGTATCTTAAATGAGGTGATGGCGTCAAAACTTAAAACATTTATAAATTTTATTTTATTATTATAAAAAACACCAAACATGCATTAAAAAAGCAAAAAAAAAAAAAAAAACACAAGTGAACAAAGTTTAATTGGAAAACAGCAACTTGTTACCACCAGACGTGCAATGTAAAAGCAAAGAATCACTAAATACGAAAAAAATATTCAATAACCACAATATTTAATCAAAATTTGCCAAAAACCAGTCATCCATAATATATTTACAACTGCTGGCTTCAAAATAGGTTTATTTTCCACAGAAGAACGGCGTAATGTACCTCGTAGACAATAAATTATTATATTATACATAAGATATCTGAAAATTAAAAGAAACCGTGTAGAAAGATAGTTTACCTATTGAACTGTGCTTGTGAGACTATTTTCTGCGAGGTTTTATCATTATCGATGATTTAGCGGACGGGGGCACCTCAGTAGAAACCGGTGCAAAAGCTGGCATAAGAAAAAGTATTTCACATTATTTATGTTTCTTTTAAATGTTGAAATTGAATATATGAGAGGCAAGTTTTTCAGTTGATTTCTGTGTTGATATACAGGGTGAAAGGTAGAAATATAAGTTAATTTCTGCATCAAATTATTTTAAAAGAACATTTATTTATTTGAATTCAAAATTACATTCTAAGTTCTTATTTAAATCAAGTTACTTTTCCACTTGTTGGGGTTGTTTAATTAAAACATCACAATCAATTCAACAAGAATATATTTATTAATAATCAATCCGAATAATTAATCGAATATGTAGTCAAATCAACCATCGCAGTCAGAAGCCATTAGTAAGAGTCGTTCGTCTATCCGAGACGAATTCAGAGGTCCAGCCTTTGCAGAACAACGCTTTCCCACATGTGTTTGAATTATAAAGATTTTATCATCTTTATCTGTGATGCAGTTTTAGTTGCAAGTTTTGGAAGTATAAGGGTTTTATTCTGCATAATTCTTCATAGATTCTATCTTCGGTGTATATAATTAAAGTTTGAGTAGTTTGAACTTTAATAAAAAAAACAATTTATTTTAGTTTTACTTAATAATATTTATTTGAGCTAAAAGTCACTGTTCGATACAGCTTATGCCTACTGAATAGACATATAGAATAGAATGTTGGTTTGTGATCGTATGGAATGTGATTTATAACACCTCCCCTCTAAGATAAAATCTTATGCTTCCAATGTAGCAAAAGGTTTTTGTACCTCTTCAATATTTTTGCTATTTATTTCTTGTGAATTTTCATTTTTTATTATTTTTATTTTTCTAAAATATTTGGTTAACTTATATACTACAATAGTATTTATTATGAATAATATAGGTAATAATGTATAATTAATTATGTGAACATGGTCTGAGATTCTTCTGTCATGGTGGTCTGTAGCTTGTCTACGTTGCCCAGGTCCACGTGTTTTAGGTGTTTGTTCTGAATCACTGGTATTTTTGGCAGGGAAATGGTGTTCCAAGCTTCAACTTTCTCTTCTATATCTATGTACTGAAGAGTGTTATCTGAAACAGAAAATTGAAAATCTCGTGCAAGGTGTATTATATATATTCCTTGTAGACGTATGTCACGTTGATATTCTCCGTATTGCGAAAATTCGTATTCTTGGTATTCCTTTTCTTGTTGTTGTTCCTGCTGTTCTTCAGTAAAGTTTAATTCTTCAGCAATGTAATTTTGTCCCTGTCTTGAGAATTGGGGTCTCCAGTTATTTTGTGTTCTATTTCCAGAGTTAGTATCCATCGGCGTCCACTGACGTCTTATTGGTTGGTTTGGTTTTTTGTTCTGGACATTAGTTTGGACGGATGTTTTTGGTTGTGGAGTTAGGTGGGTTGGTTGGGTTATTGTATGTTGGTGTATTTTGGAAATTAAATTTTGGTATACGAGTATAGTTTTGGAATACGGGGTTAATTTTCGACTTATTAAAGCTAGGATAGAAGCTTTTTTGTGGGAATTGTTGAGGAGTTTTGATTGGTTTAATGTCTGATCTCATTAATTTAATTTGTTGCATTCTACTAGTTTTCAATGTGTCTTCTCGGACTATTAGTTTCAGGGCGTCCTCCATTTTGCTTAAACTTTGTAGCCGTAGCTGACATCCTAGAGGGTCATTTAGTCCGGTTATGAAACTTTCTAAGGTTAGATTAGCGTATGTTTCTATTTTCGCATATAGTATAGTAGCAGTTGGTTTATTAATACGAATATTATTAATTAAATAGTTTTGAATTTTTATGCAGCGATCATAAAACGATAAAGCAGTTTCGTTCGAATCATGTTTAAGTATCATTAAATCTCTAATTAGCGATGTTTCGCTAGTTAAGTTTTGAGAGCGATACTTAACACAAAAAAAATACTTTATTTATTTTGAATACAAATTATTTATTTGATTATGACAAAAATACAATAGTTAAATAGTTTGTTGTAACAGAGTAGCCGAGTTACGTTGTCAGAGTTCTAATAAGACTCATCCCCTCTTGTTTAGTTCATACAGTTTATATACTGTTTTATTATCGATGTTCCAAGGTTACATCTATTACTTTAATACGTATATATTCAAAGGTGACATCTAATAGTTGATGACTATTAGTTGTTGTCGTGTGTTTTTCATTGGAAGTATATTTCGTGAATAATATTTATATTTTAAATAGTATCAGATTACTTTAACTTATTCATTGCAAAACTTTATCTATTGTGTAATATGATGCAATAATGATGATGTAGTAATTAGAGTATAGTTAACTCCTCCCAACCTAGATAGAAAATTATCTTTGGAGTTAATTTTCTTCCAATTTATTGATTTCTTTCAATATTTGATTTTTCTTTTTCTTTAAATATAGCTTATATGCTAGTATACATATAATTATAATAATGATTAAAATTATTACAATAGTATTAGTATTGGTATGTATTTTATGTTTTATATCTATATTGGTTAGTATGGGTAATTTATTATATTGATTAGATATAGATTTAAAGTCGTCAAGGTTTACGTGCTTTAAATTTATATGTTGTATTGGAAGTTTTTGAGTAGTGTTAAAATTGTATTTTAACATTGCAGTTTTTACCTTAATTGTTGTTTTTAAATTATTTATTTGTGGAATTAATTCAAAATGTTCATTAATTAATTGACATTTATTGGGCAAAGTTATTAAGTAACTTCCCTCTAGTACAAAGATTGATGATGTATCTTGACTTTTTAAGGTAGTTTTAATCTGTTTAAGGCTAGATAATATCCATGAGTTTTCATTGATGGCTTGAATAGCTTCAGTGTAGTTTACGAAGGTATGTACATCACATGTAGGGTTTTCCAGTTGTCTTACAAGCTGTACTTCACAGGGTGTGTGGTCTATCCATTTCTTTTCTTCTATGTTGCATATGAATTCCTCCGTTGTTATTTGTCGGCATTTCTTATCGCTTTGAAGATAGTCTGTTTCTGATATTAACAAGTATCTTGCGGAAGGGATATATTTCTTCGAGACAACTGTCCATTGGAAGTTCTACGAGTTTCTCTGCTAATTGTACGAGGCATTTTTTACTTTAATTAATTATAATTATATATATAATAAAAAATTATATTAAAATATTAAAATATAATATTATATAATTAATTAAACTATACACACTGAGAAATACACAAACTGAGCACAAACACAACTTGTCCACGTGGAAGATCACTTCTAACTGATGAGTTCACATATTTTTAACCTAAAATTCCTCAACATAGGTTTCAGGTATAAACTAGACCTTTTGTATTATTATCTTAGGGTCCCAAACACAATATAAGTCGAGAACAAAAGGATAGAAGCTACCAGAAACAGCTGCTACGCCGGCTCGTGCTCCGCCTACTTTCGAACGCTCGGAGACGTTCTTACTAATACGCTCATATCTCCGAAACTAATTGTCGGATCGATTCGGAAATTTTCAGAGAATATTCTTGAATATATGTACATTCAAAAAACGAAAAAAATCGATTTTTTGAAAATCACAACTGGATATAACCCCTTAAAAGTATATGTTATAAGTATCTGATGTAGATGTGATTCTAATGGTTTTTTACATATAGGTATTCCTTCGTCGCTTTCTTGTTGTGAATGAATTGTTGCGTTAGAGACAGTTGAACTTCCTCTTATTGGTGGTGTTTTCATTAATCTTTCTTCCGGTATTTGATCAATAGTACTTTCTTCAGACGTTAGATCAATTATTTGTTCTGGTATTTCTTGTTGTTGTTCCGGGTTATTTTGTATAACTTCTATGTCGGGTATTTCGTCAAGAAATTGAAGATCCTCCATAGTCACATCTGGGTTATTAAAGAGTGAATTGGTTTCATCTGGTTTTTCAGTTTTAGGGAAAACATTTATTCTGACTCTTGATTAGTGTTGCCCAAATGCAAGAACAAGACGAGACTTAGCCAGTCTTGGTCTTGGTCTTGCGCCAATACACCTGGTCTTGGTCTTGGTTTTGGTCTTGCGCTCCCAGTCTTGGTCTTGGTCTTGGTCTTGCAGCAAGAGTCTTGCAAGTCTTGCAATTACCTATTAGTCTATTACTATTTATTAAAGTTTACTTTAAATCTTAGAAAAACGTATTAGAATTGGAACATTGTGAGCTTGAATTAACATAGCCATAGTAAAGATCAAGCAGATTAATAAATAACTGAAGATTTGATAAGAAATTCGAAAAATCAACTGACCTATATGTCGTTTTCCATGGAAGTAACTGTTTCTTAATAAACATTTATGATTTATAAGCTTACATTTGCTAAAACATGTAAAAAAACAAATTAATTACAATAACTTGACTGTATTTTAAAGAACAATACTTATCTGTCTAGAAAGAGATTGAACCCTCAACTTATAAGAAATTTAATAAAAGAGTTTTACGATTTATCATTTATTTGAATAAAAAATAAAATACAACACAAATCAACAGCTTTATCATTAGGTTATGATACTTTATATCAATTCTTTTGACCAAGAATTAATACAAAGTAACCATCTGGCTGACTCATCACTTAACCTATTTCTATGTTTTCTAATTACTAATGATGCTTTAGAAAATAACCTCTCAGCAGGTACTGAAGTTGCAGGTATTGAGAGAAAATCACGGGCCATTTTCGATAAAATCGGATACTCTGTCTCATGCGTCCTCCACCAATCTAAAATGTCTTCCGAGCTGGCAGTTCTTGGTTTTCTCAGGTACTCCTCCAACTCGTCTATCACTAAGCCTTGAAGACAAGATCCAGATGACGTCGAGGGACATTCATAGAGTTTATCAAAGTCTATTACGTCTTCATCTTCATCACATACTTTATTGTCTTTTTCTGGTAATTCCAGAGATTTGTTCAGTGAGTGTAGACTTTTATATTCTTCATAAAGTTCATTGAACTTGCGCAGACTTTCTGTTTTAAGTTGCTTCCCCCACATTGTCAGGTCAAAAGTCTGAGCCTTATGCCTTGGGTCTAAAATTAAAGAAGTACAATAAATCCAGTTGCTCTTCTTGTAATGTTTAAGCATTTTGTCTCGAGCTGCTTGGAAAGCTAGAATGAGCCTTTCATCCACTTCAGATCGATTAGGTTTCTCATCTAACTGTTTTACCATGGATTCAATTTTATCTAGCAAGAGATTAAATGATACAATGACTAGCGGTAACGTAACATATTTGTCTCCACCAAGTTTTGTACTTAAAAGTTTAAAGTTTATTAGAAATTTATGTAATTTTTCGAGTACCTGCCATTCATTAGCTGTGATTTGAAAATCATTCAATTCGGTGACAGAACTGCACAATATGTCAATGCCCGCTCTCACTTTTAAACCAAATCCAATCATATCATGTGTGGAATTCCATCTCGTTGGACAGTCAAGAATGGCATTTAGATTTGATGGCACGCCAGCTGCTTCACAAGCAGACTGAAACTTCTTCTTCACTATCTCACTTCTTTTTATTTTACTGGAAATACTGCGTAACTTTGTTACAGATGTACGCGAGTCAGCAATATTTGGTGCAGATTCTTCATCTTCCTCATCCTCAGTTTCGTCTGCATAGTCTTCGTACTGCTGATCTTGCGCGTTAGTGTCAGACTCACAGTGTAATGCTAAGGTCTTTAATAAATCTTGTACACCAAGGTTTAAAATGTGAGCAAAGCACCGGAAATGTTGATTGTCTGAATCAAAGTGTGGCGGCAGCTGTTTGCCCAGTTCATACATAAATTTGGTATTTGCAGTTGCGTTGTCGACCGTGATACCTTGTATTTTATCAATTATGCCATATTCCAATAAACATTCATGGAAAATCGTTGCAATATCTTCCCCAGTATGTCGACCGCGTGATGGTATAAAATCAAGAACTACAGATCGATACTTCCATTCGTTGTCTATATAATGAATAGTAACCCCGTAGTAACTCCTACCAGCAATTGACGTCCACCCATCAATGGTAAACGACATTTTAGATGATAATGGTTGAAGTCGTTCCTTGAGATTCAATTGGAGCTCTTCAAATCGCTCTTTGACTTTCCTTCTAAGTGTAGACCTTTTAGGAAACACCATATTAGGGCAAATACGTCGAAAATATACTTGTGTAGCTTCGTCATCGAAAAATGAGAAGGGAAGATATTTTTTCACCACCCAATCAACTGTAGCTGTCGTGATGTTGTCACTGCTGTTTTCCGACTGAAACAAAACAATAAATCTTGTGTTATTATTTAAAACATACTAGGTTTGAGCGTATAAGAGGAGGAGGTTTGTTGTTGTTAAATCGAGAAAATCGTTAAATTGATATTTGTTATATTAAGGTTGCACTGTACTGTAATTTACCAAAATAAAGTACTTAGTTGTTACTGGCCGATTAAATGAAAATATGGGTGTTTATAAAAAATATTTAAGACGATAATTACATACTTAATATGTCGCACCCCTAGATGAAAACACCACTAACTCAAAAATACTTACGTAAGTTAATGGCGTTTTTGAAAGTATCGCATGAATAGCTACGCGGAGTTAAAATTCTTTTAACTGTTAAAAAAATATTCTTACCTGTCCACTTCTTCCAGCGGTTACTAAAAAGCTTGTGATATCTCCACTTAATTTTGGTTTAACAGGAAGAAATATTTCTGATTCCTTTTTGTGGAAAGACATTAGATGTTTCCTTAAGCCTGAAGTGTTTCTGTTTTTCATTTTTATTTCAATCTTTTTATGTTGGCACAATTTACACAAGGCAGTTTGGGATGCATGAATTATTTCGAAAAACTCCTCAAATTTGCTTTTGGGTCTTTTAGATCTGTGACTCAAACTCTCGTTACTCGGACTAGAATAATTTGAATCTTCGTCACTCATATTAAATTGTACACGTGATACGTTTTTAGAAAACAACGAGAATTAGTAAAAACAATTATTAAGTTAGAATCGAAGCACAGCTCAATTGGAAATGACTGGAATTAAAATAATTCCTTCATTTATAGTACGTTTCCTTGCTTTTTACCGCGCCGCCTCGCCACGTGCCGGCTCTATGAAAAGGATGCCGCCGCAAATCGAACGATGCCGCGTGCGGCGTACAAACACACACTAAATATTACCTACTTGTACAGACGCGACCCGTGAATAAAATATATGTAAAGAATTAGTGCCAATCACTATTCTTTACATATAAGTGAATGTTTTGGCGTGCATCTATACTAATATTATAAAGCTGAAGAGTTCGTTTGTATGTTTGATGACAGAAGTTTTAAAATAAATAAATAAATCCTGAACGTCACTATACCTCCAAAGTTACTATTCCTCGTGGACGAAGTCGCGGGCACAGCTAGTAAATACTTACTCTCATCATCTCTCTCAGAGATATTCGAACACTTTTTTGCTATTTTTTCTTGTAAAAACTTAAGAAATATAATGACTAAATGTACAATAATAGTACCTAAGTAATTAGTTTAAAACCATATAAGTAATCAATATTATAATTACTTACTAGAATGAATTATTATGACATCTACTACCTATCCTCACCATTTTATCCTAATCATAATACTACTTGCGTGATCAGTATAATGTATTCATTTTCATTCTAAGCACTCTGAAACTTATTTATTCTTTGGAACACCTGTAGGTACTCTTAAAATTCGAAATTATTTTGCATGAATAGTGTCAAATGTTATGATTTCGGCGCGGCGGCAACGATTGTTTTAGATTTCAAAAGAAGCCGCCGGCGCGTGTATCATAACCATGTACTTCCGAAAAGCGGCAAATTTCTTTGAGAAGTAAGTACAAAACCTTTGATGCCGCATTATCAAAGTGCCGATGGTTAAAACATAACTATGCATGCACTCAGTTTGATTTTAATAGATATTTTTTTATTCGCTATGTTTATGGTATTAGTCGTAATGCGCATAGGTCCAGTTTTTCATATTCTTTGATATAGTTTTTTGCGTCTCATAGAATTCCTAAGCGTACCTACCTACCTATACACCGAACTGTTACACCTAACTACTCCGTGAAATAGCGCTAAGTCCTAGCTGCAAGACGCAAGAGTCTTGCAGGCTATGTCTTGTTCTTGCTCAAGTCTTGTACGGTCAGTCTTGGTCTTGGTCTTGCTAAAAATACGCGGTCTTGTTCTTGGTCTTGCAAAAACGCAAGAACAAGACCAAGACTGAATTTGGGCAACACTACTCTTGATAAAGCGTCTGCTACTTTATTTTGTTGTCCTGGTTTGTATTCAATCTCGTAGTCATAGTCTAGTAACTTGATTTGGTATCTTGTTAATTTTGAAGAGACGTTCTTAGTGTCTTTAAGCCATACAAGAGGTCTGTGATCAGTTATCAATTTAAATTTTCTTCCATATAAATGATGTCTGAAATATCCTGTTGCCCATACAATCGCTAAGAGTTCTTTTTCGATTGTTGAATATTTATTTTCAGCTTCATTGAGAGTTCGAGAAGCATATGCTATAGGCTTGACGTTATTATTTTCCTTCTGAGATAATACTGCTCCGATTGCTATGTTTGAAGCATCTGTCGTTAGAATAAATTGTTTATTGTAGTTAGGTCGTATCAATGTTGGTGCGTTTATTAGGGTTTCTTTTAAAACATTGAATGCTTGGTGGTATTCAGGTGTATATAGATTTTTATGTCCTTTCTTGAGACATAGGGTTAATGGCTTAGCTATTTTCGCATAATCTTTTATAAATTTTTTATAGTATCCGGAGAGTCCAAGAAAACTTTTTATGTCTTTAGGTGTAATAGGCATAGGAAATTTCTTAATAGCTTCTAGTTTATTAGGGTTTGGTTTCAGGCCATTTGATGTTACAATATGTCCTAAGAATTCTGTTTCTTTCTTTAAGAATTCACATTTATCTATTTGAATTTTTAACTTAGCATCTCTTAATCGATTTAACACATGCCTTAAGTTTTCTAAATGTTCTTGTAGAGATGTTCCAAAAATAATTATATCATCAAGATACACTAGGCAAATATTATTTACTAGTCCATCTAAGACGTGGTTCATTGTTCTCTGGAAAGTCGCTGGTGCATTTTTTAAACCAAAGGGCATTCTAAGATATTCATAGTGTCCTGATTCTGTTGAGAAAGCGGTTTTCTCTACACTGCCAGGATGCATTTCTATTTGTAGAAATCCACTGTGTAAATCTAAGGTTGTAAAGTAATTTGAATTACCTATTTTGCTAAGTACTCCGTCTATATTAGGTATTGGGAATTTATCTTCAATTGTTTTATGGTTTAGTTTTCGATAATCGTTAACAATTCTTATTTTCGCTTTTCCACTGTTGTCTATTTTCTTTGTGACTATTATTATAGAACAGTTATATGGTGATTGACTGTTTCTAATTATTCCTTGATTTTTCATACTTTCTATCTGTCGTTTAACTTCTTTTCTATGTATTTCTGGATAAGGGTAGTTTTTTACATAGATGGGTTCATCATCTGTTGTTCTAATATGATGTTTAGTTACATTAGTAAAAGATAGTAATTCATTTTCTGCCGGAAATAAGTCTTTGTATGAATTTAATAATTTATATAGATTTTTTGATTCTTCTTCATTAAGATGTTCATTTTTTATTTTTTTTTTTTTATTTAGGCTTTGGCTTATTCAGCCTTCTTGCCATTGCTTTTATTTGTAAAATTATATAAAAATTTACATATAAATTATAATTGTTCTAATAAATACAAAACAAATTGATTCTTTTAAAAAATTAAACTTAAAATTAAATACATACTAAATAAAATATTTTAACTTAAATTACACTTCTATATTATTTTCTATCACAAAGTTTGTTAATATTTCCGCCGTTGCTTCACTTGTCATTAAACAGGACATATTGACTGGGAACTGTGTTACATTACATAAATCATTTAAAAGTCTATCAATTTTTGATGTTAAAAGATGACACCCTAGAATTATATGGTCCAAAGACCCTTCTTCTCCACATCTACAATTTGGTGTGTCTTTTATATTTATTTTGTATAGATGAGCTGGACATCTAGAATGCCCAGATTTCATTCGACAATTTGTTGAAATATATCTCCGTGAATGATTTTTATTAAACCATGTGGTTGTTGGAATTTTTTGATTCGCTGCAAAAAAAAATTTTCCAGTATTTTGACTTTTCTCATTATATATATTCTGCCATTCTGCCATACAATTTTCTTTAATTATTTTTTTGGAATCATTTATTGACCAATTTATTTCGATTATTTCCCCATCTACACAAGCTTCTTTGGCCAGTTTGTCAGCCATTTCGTTTCCTTTTATGCCTACATGTCCAGGAATCCAAATAAGTTTAACATTGATATCATTTTTTTCCATTTTTAAAAGATATTCTTTAATTGAACATATTTTGTTATTATTATTGTTTTTGAATTTATTGTTATTTAAAGATACACAAACACTACGAGAATCTGTGAAGATTAATATATTTTTATTGTCAGTTTTTTGTATTATTTCTAGTAATTTCATAATTGCTGTTATTTCTGTATTATAAGAATTTGTGATGTTGTTAAGTTTGTATTTGTACTGTTGATCTGTATTATAATTGAAAATGCCAATTCCTCCAGTTTTAGAGTTTTTTTCGAATGAACCATCGGTAAACCATATACTCCAGTTTATATCATCTTTTGTTATATATTCCATATATTTTTGATAAGTTATTTCCTTACTGTCATTCTTCTTGAACAAATTTATTTCTGTATGTATTGTTGTCATGCTTATTTCTAATGGAAATTTGAAAAAAGGTATAATGTTGTGTACCTCTAAGTTCAAGTTATTATATCTATCAAAACTAGTTAAAAGTGCCGGTTTTTTATGAGTTGTCCAATATGGTTTATTATAAAGAACATATAGTTTAGATAATCTTGTATTTAAGGGGCCACATGAGTTATGTCTGTTTTTACAAAAGAAACTGTCTGATATTTGTTGTATTCTGATATTTACCGGAGGAATATTAGTTTGATAGTTGAGGATTTGGATTGGTGTTGAAACCATTGCACCTAATATTATTCTTAAACATTTGTTTTGTATAATTTCAATTTTTTTTAATCTTGAGTTATTTGCGGTGCAGATCATAGTACTAGAATAGTCAATATGCGGTCTAACAATAGCTTTATATATTTTTATTAAGGTTGTTGGGTGTGCGCCCCATTTGTATCCTGCTATACATCGCATCAAATTTAAGCCTTTTTGACATTTGTTAATAATATGTGCAATTTCTTTCGCCCAAGTGCTTTTCGTATCAAAGAATATACCCAGAAATTTGGTATTTGAAGTAACAGTTATATTTTTATTTCTGATGGTTATTTTTGGACTGCAGTTTATTCTATGCCTTGTAAATATAACTATTTTACTTTTTTCTGACGATATATTTAATTTGATTTCCTTTAATAAAATATCTAGTTTTCTTAATTTCGATTGTAATCTGTTTTGAGCTATATCTTGTGTATGACCCATACTATAAATAACCATGTCATCTGCATACATCAGTACTGTTGTGTTGTTATCTGATAATGTTGTTAACTTTTCTGTGTATATGTTGAATAATAAGGGAGATAATATTGAGCCTTGTGGAATTCCGTGATTACATAGTATAGGACCAGTTAACTTATTATTGTATCTAACTGTTATTTCTCTATTTTGGAAGTAGTTTATAATCCAGTTGGATATTTTGGAAGATATACCTATGTTTTCTACTTTTTCTTTTAATATTTTTAGATTAACATTGTCATAAGCAGCTTCAATGTCAATGAAAGCAGCTATCATATAATGATTTTTACTGTATGTTCTTTGAATATCGATATTCAATATGTTTAAGTTATGCTGTGTACTTCTTGTTTTTCTAAACGCAAATTGTAACTCAGGTAATCTTTTATGATGTTCGAGATACCACTCCAGTCTGTTTTTGATGATGGATTCCATAGTTTTGCCCATACATGATAGTAAAGTAATTGGTCTGAATGATTCTTCTTTGTTTGGATCTTTTCCTGTTTTTAATATAGGAACAACGATATGTTTTTTCCAGTCTAATGGTATATCAGCAGTGTTTAATGACAGATTGTATATTTGTGTAAGATGATTTATTGCATTGTCAGGTAAGTTTTGTATCATTTTGTAATTTATTCTATCAAATCCTGTGCTACTGTTTTTATTATGATTTAACGCGAATTTTACTTCATTTTTATTTATGTTATTATCTAGAAAATTATCTTTTACGATGGTGGTGGTAGTAATATTTAAATTGTTGTTCTGTGGAAATTTTTTTTTAATGAATTCTTCTATTAAATTTTCATTATCACTTATCCTCTTAGTACTATAGCTTTTATTGTTAATTTTTCTTATATTATTCCAGACAATGTTGGTTGTTGTGTTTGGGTTTAAATTCTCGCAGAAATTTTGCCATTCTATTTTTTTTCTGGCTCTAAAATATCGTCTGGTTTTAGCTTGATGTTTTTTATAATTTAAATAATTCGCCATTGTCATGTTTTTATTAAAAATAGTTAGTGCTAATTTTCTTTGAGCTATCATTTTATTGCACTCAGTGTCCCACCAAGACGGTTTTATTTTATTAGGAGTTATATTATACAATCTGGTAGATGGGATATGTATGTCTGCCGAATTATTAATAACATCTCTAAATTGGTTGTATTTGTTTTCAACATCTTGGGGATTACTTGTGATTCCATTTGTGCTAAGGTTTGAAATTCTGCTTTCTATTTCAAGGCTATATTTCTCCCAATCTGCTTTTCGGAAATTTCTCCTCGTTAAATATTCAGATGTACGGTAACGGTCTTTATTATAGTCATTCAAACAGAAAAAAATTGGGTAGTGATCACTACCTAAGCTATCTGCAAGAACTTGCCACGAAGTAATTTGTTGTGTTAACGTCATTGATACCAATGTGAGATCCAATATACTGTCCCTTGTACTGAGATTGCTTACTCTAGTTGGTTTATCATCGTTGATAATATTTAGATTTTCGTTTTCTATGAAATCTAACAATTCGTTACCTTCATACTGACTACCTGGACAATTTATATCCCAAGCAAGATTAGTCGCGTTAAAATCTCCAGCAAGTATAACAGGAACATCTATTTGTTGTTTTATCTGTGACCAATTAGAATTAGATAGTTTATGATTCGGTTTAGCATAGATTGATAAAATACATATTACATCAGTTTCGTTATGTGTTAAAATTATTCCAACTATTTCGACCGAATTAAATGGGTTATTTAGCATTACTCGTTTATATTTTATAGATTTATGAATCAAGATAGCAACACCCCCGTGGGGATTATAGTTTGTATTCTGTATCCTATCTTCTCTTTCAATAAAATAACCTTTGATGTTGAAATTGATATTTTTTGTTAAAAACGTTTCTGATAGTATGCATATATGTATGTTATGCTTCTGTAACATATGTTGTAGTTCCTCTTTAATATATCTGACTCCTCTGCAATTCCATTGAATAAAATTTATCATTTTAACTGTTTTAATTAATTATTGATTTTTATATCTGTCCTTGGTCTTGTTGTTAGATTTATTTATATATTTTATTTTATTTTATTTTCTCTCCGTTTATATAATTATTGTTGATTTAATATTTTAGTAAATTTATTAAACGATTAGGTTTAGTGATGTGAATAGATTTTTAAAAAATAAACTTAATTTATATATCGATGTTTTCTTACGAGTTTGGCCATTGTACACTAGATATTTGTTTCTTGTAGCTTCTAAGGGATTGGGATGTAATATTTGGGTCTTTGTTTGTATTTTTAATTTTGTCATCATTATTTTTATTATATATTGATGTATAGCAGGTATCATTATCATTGTTTTCCATTGTAATATCAGGTGTCTCTTGGTTGATTTGCTTTCTGTTTTTTCCTTGATTAGTTATCTTAAGGTATGTGTCGCTTTCTTCATTGTTAGGTTTCTTTTCTTCTCTTCTTCTTTTTGGAATTGGTTCTTTAGTGGATGTCGTAGGTTGTGGTTGACTGTAAGATCTTTGTAACGAGTTACCTGTATTTGATTTATTCACTCTGGTATTAGTTCTTCTGGTTAAAGGGTTTGGTTTGTATGTTGGAATTATGTTGATACTATTGTATTTATTAGTGATATTGGGAAAAGTCTCATTGTAGTTTAGAGCTTCAAAAGAGTTTTGAGTTCTTACTGAGTATAAATAGTCTGTATTTTTTTCTGTTAATTCTAATTTTGCTTCATAAAAACTGAGATTGTGTTGGGCCATGAGATCTTTTATCTTGATTTGTCTTTTTTTTTCAGGACATTCATTGTCTGTAGCCTCGTGGTTAAGTTTACAATTTATGCATGTCGGATTAGGAGATGTGCATGCAGTACGTAAATGATCTTCACTTCCGCAGAATTTACATTTTGCTACTTTTGCTCTACATTTTGTGGCTGCATGTCCAAATTTAAAACAATTATAACATTGTATCGTCTGTTGTACAAATGGTTCACATGCTCGTCTCACTCTCCACATGTAAACATAAGCAGGAATAGCAAGTCCTTCAAAGAATAATTTCACTGTTGTACTGGGTTCATATTTAATAGCTCCGTCAACTCTTAGTTTTCGATTTAACCTTTGCACTCTCGTTACTTTAAAAGGTGGACACTCTATATTATTTAAAATTGTATCTTCCGAATATTCAATATCAACACCTTTTATAATAGCAACTTTTGTGCACCAGTAAAATGGGATAAACGCTTCATACCCATTGTTTTTCAGCAATGTTGATTTGGTAATTTCGTTAGCTAGTACTGCATTAGCACATTGAACGATTACTCTATTTCTTCCCACTTTTTTAATTTCTATTATATTAGATTTATTGCTAATTTTACATATTATTTCTGCTAATTTAAGAGAACTAAAAAATGTATTTCCATCACTATTATTTTTAACTATCATTACTTTATACGAGTCATATTTTGTTTCTGTGTTGTATAAATTATTAAATATTTTTTTAACATTGTCACTATTGTTATTTAAGTTTTCTGTTATATCACTGGATGTTTTATCTGTAGGAATTGATTTGTTAGTCACAGAGTTGTTTTTATTGATCGGATTTTTATCGGGAGGTTCAACCTCCATATCCATATTGTTAATTAACCAGTGATAATTAAATAGAAGTTACTTCACTTCTAATTAATAACACTTAATAATAATATAAATTATAATTTAAAAAAAAATAAATCACGAAAAAAAAAAATATTATAATTTGCAAAAAAAAAAAAGATCACTATTTATTTTATTGTTTTGTTTATTGTAAATACGTGCGCTCACCAAGAAGACTCGATGTAAACTGTTTTTTATTTTTAACTAGCTGACCCGGCGAACTTCGTACCGCCTAACAGTCAATGAATGTCGTGTTACCTTTTAGCTGAACTAATTTAGGCTTTGATGAACGTAATACAATGATACAAAATAATATTTATTAATATAGATAGAAACATAAAAGTATTTTATTATGATGAATGATTATGAAAACTTACAGAATGAGAATAGTAGAACGCATATCTGGATAACCAGGAACTGCATCGCCTTGCTTCCGACGTTGAAATTTCTTCGATGTAGCGTTCCAAGTGTAATAACGTGGCATTTCTGAGTAAAGCAAAGTTCGTGCGAACGGATCGCTTTGACAAATCGGAAAGAAACTGGTCAGTGTTGTCGCTGGAGGTGTTTCGGCACGTTGAGCAGCATTCGACGCTGTGAAATATACTCTCTGACCGTTCTCTAGATGCACCCCCAAATGTACAACAGTTGGATGACGTTCGTGAATAGGGAATGAAAATATACGCCAAATTGCTTCATTGCAGTTCACATATCTACCGACTTGATAGCGCGTGATTTCATCGTTGATATTGGATGTTTGGATACCAAAAACCGCCATGTCGCTCCCTTTCGTGACATATTTGCAAATGTATTTAATTGACTTGACCGAATTGCAATACTCAACATTACAATGTGCCTTGAATGTTTTGGAAAGAAGTGGTGAATATGGAACAATCCAACTGTTGTCAACTACGAAATCGTTTCCAGCATCCAGCATCGAGTATTCCCAAAGACGTGTTGCTTAATAATGTAATTCATTAGTGACCGAATTTTTTGCCTGAAAACACGTGCGGTGATGTCGTGTCGATCACTTGATGTTTGTCCGGGAAGCAGCAATTGAATAATTTCTATCCATTTCGGATTACATGTAAATGTAATGAATAGATCTGGCCGACCATAATGATGAACATATGTCATTGCATCTTGCGCATATTCATGCAAATGACGCGGGCTACCTGTGTATGTCGCCGGTAAAATAGTCAATCGACCAACATTTTCTGAATCTCCTTCTGTGCTAATTGCATCGCGTAAATGAATATACTCTTCTGAACGCAATTTAACTTGATTCAACCGAATGAAAGTCAGGCGCTCCGTTTCGATTTTAACGTACATGTCAACGCAATATTGTTGATGCAGTCGACGAAATCGCAACAAATAATTGTCAGAATTTTCACGAATCATCAAACGATATGCGTAATAATTCATTGAACTAACCTTCTTTGTAGTTTCCTCACCTGGAACAAATGCAGTAAAAATTGTATTTTAGAACCCCTAATAGGTTAACGACTCTTACAGCTACTCTCTACTAAATTAGAAATTACAACTTTTTTTGGGTACTAAAAGCAAACAGAATAAAATGTATATCAAGTTTAAATGAAAACAACAATATTGATCTTACCATTCAATGGATTAATCATTTTGATATGAAAGTGATATCCATCGTCTCCTTGCCAAAACATCAGCGGGTATTGTAACGCGTCATATGAACGGTGTGTTTCATATATTCTTTGTAGTTGCCCAGTATTGCGTCGTGTAAGTACAATATCACGTGTTTCCAAGTTTTCACCAACAATCAGGATTGCCACTTCATCGATTGTTGGAGCATTAAATGTGCGTTTATGTGTTCTAGCTGGTCTTTTATCTGCTCTGATCACAACTTTATAGTCATCACTTGGCATGCGCTCTAAAGCAGTCTTGAACAGCCTGACCAATGCATGATGTTCATGAAGCATTTGCTGCAGATCTTGGAGAATTGCTCTTTTCGTAGCTGTGTTGATCCCTTGACGCCGGTCAAGTTGTTCTTCCATATTGCCCATGAAGTATATTTGCAAGAATTTATGCTGTGCATCTTCTATAGGTTGCAATGATCCAATGCGATGGCAAATCTGGCCTTGAATCTGTAAAGTCAAAGCCATAGTTATAGTTAGATTGACAAACACTTTTTTTACAAACACTTTTTTTTTTCAAATAATAACATGCCATTTTTATTTCAGAGACAAATACAGAAATCTAACAAACTACATTCCAGATTTTTTTTACAATCATAGAAAATATAGTTTTTAACGTAAATTACCTTAAATGTCGGATTATATCCGTGTTCTTCGATAATTTCCTCCCCAAATGAAGTCATTTGGAAACAGACATTGTATTTTTGAGTGTTCGCTAGAAAATGTCGTGATTCTAGTGTTTCGCCATAAAGCAGGGAGCACAATGGCTCTGGTGGCGGGACCAATGATGGCAATTTCACTTTACCACTAAGGCAGCACAAACCAGGCGTTTCACCAGCAAACCTCAATGTTCCACAATGCTGGCAAACAACGTCCATTGGACCAATGCAAACTAAACGATGCAAGCTGTAGTCGATGGTGCAATCATATAGAAACGCTGCTCGATTCAAATCAATACTTGAACAATTTCTTCTTGCACTTCGAAGATTATTCCTCTGTTCATCTGTACGATAAGCTCGACGATTTCTCGTTTCTAACCAAGCCGTTTCACGGGCTACCTCTCTTTGCTCTTGTGTTTGAGAAGCACGAATTAGGGCACTTCTTTGCTCCATACTAACGCAGTGCTCTTCTCGTGCAATTTCTCGTTCTTCATCAGATAATTGACTCGCGATATTCCGTTGCCTAATTGCATTACGGCTCCGCTGGTAAAGATTAGATCTTCTAGGACGCGGCATAGTTATTAATATTAATACTGAATGTGCACTCGCATAAAACCATAAAAAACCACTTTCGGGACATAGACAATAGCTCAAAGAGTATATAAGCACTACATATGAATAGCTTATCAAGAAAAATTATAGTTATAGATAACCTATAAAAAGACATTTACACTTTTGTTAACCTGTAGAATAAATCTTAGGTATTATTTTCTGAAATTAAAAATTAAATAATTAATAAATAATCTACACAAATTAATGTCTAAAACAAACAAATATAACAGTACCTGAACTTTCGAGACATTTTACAAAAAATAAATTTCTGAACGCACAAATGAATAGTTGTTACAACATGTTGTCATGACAACAAATGTTTGACATGAAATAAACAAATCAGCATTTATTGAAATGATTAAGTATCGAGTTTTCATTGTCGAGTTTTTTAAATTTCGAATTTTCATTGTTTTTAAGATGTATTATGCTATTGTAAGTGTTGTAACAAACCCGTCTTTGTTTTACATATTTTCATTGTTTTTAAGATGTATTATGCTATTCGGGGCGAAGACAAATCCAACGAATCAATAACCATGAATATTGGTTCAGCAGATCTCGAGTTATAAGTGTTGCAACAAACCCGTCTTTCTTTTATATATTAAGATGTATTTAATTTAATAAATTCTTCATTGTCCATATATATTTTAATATTTGTTTTCGGTGTTTTTAGTATATTATTTTCAAAATCAATTTTTCCTTTTATTTGTTTAATTAAGTCAACGCCTATTAAACCGTCGAATTTCTTGTCAAAGTCAAACAAATATATTTTATGATATTGGTTTTCTTTGAAAGTAGGAAATAGTGGGATTGTTGCCGTATATTTATGGTTGGTAGTTTGATGTGGTGTAGTGATTGAAAATTCATCATCTTTTACATATTTATTATAATATTTAAAAGCAAGAGATGGTTTTATTAAGGTTCTTGATGATCCTGTATCAATTAGAAACTTAGCTTTTAATTCGTCGATATATATAAAAGGTAAAGGTGCATTTTTATTAGTGTTTAATTTAATATTTTCTAATCCGAGGCACCTTCCTGAAAATTCTCTTCTTCTTCGTAATTTTCATTAGATGGTTGTTCAATTTCCTCTTGATTTTCATAATTTTCCTCACATTCTTGTGGTTTGTCATATTCGGGTTCATTTTCATTTTTCACTTGATATTCCAAGTGATTTATTCGTGTCATTTGTGATGTTTCCATTGGTTCATACCATCTTTGGGTATTCTGTTGTGGAAACTGCTGTGGTCTTGGCATGGGTGGTTTAGTCATTGGTGCAGGAAACTATGGTTTCTGCATAGGTGTTGTTTGCCTCCAATTGTTAAAAGGTTTATTTGTGTTTTTATTACCAAATGCCTGTTTTGGCACATTTTGAGACACAAATTTGGGTGCTTGTTGCTGCTGTTGTTGTTGAGATACAAATGGTTTATGCTGTACTTGCATAGGTTTATATTGTTGTTTAGTAGGGAAACTGTTTTCAGGTGTTCTCGCCGTTCTCACTGGATTACGATTTTTCTCATTTCCCATTCTAGTTCGAGCATACCTGACATTTTGTTCTTCGAAAACAAATGACCATGCTTTTTCCAATGTTGATGGCATTCTTGCTCTGATATTGTCTCCTATGGTACCTCTTAGACCTTTCGTAAATTGTACAAGAATAACATCTGTATACAATTTATATTTGGCTTCATACGCACTTTGGTCGTCATTTTCTTGACTATGTGATAATAGTGCTGCTTTATGGTGGACGCATTTGTTATAAAAGTCCTGTGGAGTTTCTTCCAACTGTTGCTCTAGTAACCCGATTTCACAAACTAGAGTTGTCTCGTTTCGCTGGTCACCAAAGTTTTCTTTTAGGATAGTTTTTAAATCTTCCCATGATTGTATATTTCGTCCAGCTGTTACGTAAGCTGCACTGTCTTCTAATTTCGATATTATTGTTTCAACAATATACTTTTGAATTGTTGGGGGTGCATCCTCGTAAATTTCAACAATAGTTCCTACTTGTTTTAAGAAGTCGGATAATTGTGCCGTATTTCCATTGTAACGTTTGATATTTACGAAAAATGAATTGTCCATTCTGAATGGATGAACTAATTCGTGTCGCGGTATTTGGACTTGTTCTACAGGAGTCCGTTGTTGTAACGCCGATAGTCTCGTTTATAATTCCTGAATTCTGTTCATAGCCTCAGCTAGAATTTGTTCAGCCGTGAGATTAGGCATATTGTCTGTTTTTATATTTAATTTTTGGAATTGAAATGTTAATTCACTGTCAAATTGATCAGAGTCGAAATTGGTGTAATCACTCGTAGAATCACTGGTGTTATCGCTTTCACTCATATATTAAATATTTGGGAATGGGATAGATAAAAGCACGATAATTGTTAAAATTCAAAAACTGACTGACATTAGAGTTACTGCGATGAGTAGTCTCATTCTTGTAGGTCTCAGGAGTCTCGTACTGCTGATGTGCCTGTGGCTGCTCTGGTTCGGTATGTTGCAGAGTTGGTTTTTCTTTTTCACTTTTGTTTTCACTTTTGTTTTCACTGTTCTACTGGTTCTGATGTATATACAGTAGTTTGTGGACACTGGTTCTGTTGTATATACAGTGTTTAACTCGGTACTCCTAACTTGGTTCTGTTGTATGTACAAGTTAGTGTCACTTTTCGGTTCTTTTTGGGAATAACTGCTTTCAAAAACTTCGTTTTTACTAGTCACGGTGGCTAGTGAGTTATCCTACCGACTGCGCCAGTTATGTTTTGAGAGCGATACTTAACACAAAAAAAATACTTTATTTATTTTGAATACAAATTATTTATTTGATTATGACAAAAATACAATAGTTAAATAGTTTGTTGTAACAGAGTAGCCGAGTTACGTTGTCAGAGTTCTAATAAGACTCATCCCCTCTTGTTTAGTTCATACAGTTTATATACTGTTTTCTTATCGATGTTCCAAGGACATCTATTACTTTAATACGTATATATTCAAAGGTGACATCTAATAGTTGATGACTATTAGTTGTTGTCGTGTGTTTTTCACTGGAAGTATATTTCGTGAATAATATTTATATTTTAAATAGTATCAGTTTACTTTAACTTATTCATTGCAAAGCTTTATCTATTGTGTAATATGATGCAATAATGATGATGTAGTAATTAGGGTATAGTTAACTAGCGTAAGCGCAACACATTTTTTATATTCTTTTAATAAATTAACGCACTTAACTTTATACTTTATGGGAATGTCTCCGAATGTTATATTGTCAATGTGTATTCCATGACCTGACACAACGTCAGTGATATTCATGCACTGTTCTGTAACTAGTCTCATGGATCGTTTTACTACTGCTCACTGTTATGTTGGGTTTGTTTCAAAAGTCACATCCAATTATTAAGTGATGAATCATCCACTTATCGTCTAATACAACTGCAGTAACTTCAGCCTTGGCTTCACTTACACAGATTAGTATTTTCGTTATGGTATTACTAGATACTGTGGCGCCAGTAAAACTATGAAAAACACGTTTTACATTATCTTCACATATTTTTAGTTTCAAAATATTAACTATTGATTTTTTTATTAAAATACATAACCTTTCCGTGTCAATTAAACAATTAACTTTTTTATTATTGATATATGATTTTAAAATATATGGATTAGATACCGCATTACCCACGGTACTTACATTACCTGTTGACGGTGCCCTGGGGCACTCCCTCTTCACATGTCTATTCTGCTTGCATTCAAAACAGTATGCTTTATTTTTAGTGGGGCACTCTGCTCTGAAGTGTGACGTATCTCCGCAGTTGAAGCAAGCTTTTCGATCTTTTCCGTCGCGCCGATTATCCCTCGCATTATGTCCAGTACTATTGCTGTCAATCTTCCTCCACTTGCGATCTCCGCGAACATTAGTTTGCTCCTCTTCATTTCTGTGATGACGTTTTAACATTGGCCGTCGTATCGGCATACGGCCAAGTGCACTCATATAGCCGTACAACTCACTCGTTGTTGAACATCTCGCCGATCTGACATCCCTCTGAATACTCAGAATTGGAATTTCACTGATAATTAACTCAACCTTTCTAGTTTCTCCATGTGGTAGTCCGCAAGCTTTTGTTCAGAAGCTGCCTCATACAAACACGCGTCTCGAAATAATTTGTTATATGGTAATGCCCTCTTAAATTGCATCACCACCTTGCATTTAAACTCCTCCCACCCCATATCAATTTTGTTGAGCGTGTCGTACCATCTTTGGACAATTCCTTTCAACCGACCTGCTGCTAAACGAACCGTAGCCTGTTCACCCCAGAAATATTGTAATCGCAATCTGTCTATCTGTGCAATCCAATCCTCAATCAACTGCTCCTCATTTCTAGTATCGAACATCGGTATTAGCTTCTCATCACGTACTACAGCGTCTCCGCGGAAATCCTGTTGATGAACTCTGCTCTTAAGCCGCCGCATTTTTTCCATCATCTCATTCCACTCTGCATCGGTCATAGTACCCAATGGTGGTGTATATCTGCTGCTAGTACTCATTGTCACTCGTATATTAACCGAACAATTTAATCAGGAAAGTACTTTAAGTTCTTATTTCGTATATAAGATTGTATTAAAAAATAAACACAACTGTACTAAACCACTTAGTTTATAACCGTGCCAGCGATATAATTCGTTTGTAATATAAAAACACTTAGCACTCCAATCAATACAGAAAGGAAAAAAATCCTTATTTTTTGTTTTCAGTTTCACTTTGCGTGGTTTAGAAAATAAAAATTTTCATGTATTATCCCACTTCTGATATGTTAGGGGTGTTTAATTAAAACATTCAGGACATAAGTATTATGATCTAATCTATCGCCTTTGGAGGTCTGGAACAGTGGTCCATTGTATTTGAACTGTGCTCTGTTCCTGGAATATCTTGACTCAGCTATGCTATGTCGCAGCAACTGTTGTTATCATTAATGTTATTTCTATTTGTATATCTACTTCAGATATTTACAACTGTACTAAGTCTGATCTTGTACATACCATAACATACATTAAACAACCAATGACACTTCGGCAAGGCGGACTATTCTCTATATCTGAATTTTAAAACCTCGTAATCTAATTTACTCTCAAGCGGTGTAGTCATCGGATTACAATCATGCGTATTAAATTTTGTTAAAATTGTATTATTTTATTTTATTTTATTATTGTTCGGCATAACTCTAATCCCAAGAAAAATTTAATTTCTTTTGATTATTATTTATTTTCGTGCATGGTTGTTGATTCAATATATGAGTATTCATTAACAAGTTGGTATTTGGATTTGGGAATTAATATCTGGAAATGATTATAGTCTGATATTGGTAGTGGATAATTTTCGTAATATTTGAATATTTTAGGGTTAGTAAGGGGTATTTTTCTTACAAATACAATAGACACATGTTGTGTATATGCGGTCACTTGACTGATTTCTTCATAAGTACGAATGTTTTTTAGCGTTATTTTGAAGGGTAGTTTAATGTGTTCAGTCGAATAGAGGTGATTTTCTATTTCTTCAAGTTCTCCTAACAGGTGTCCGGGTTGTAGGATGGATACGCTAATTGTTCTAAGTCTAGCGAAGGTAATATCTTTTTCTATTCTTTCCAGTAGATGCATTAGTAATTGCATGGACTGGGCGATGAGTCCGATTGATTCCGTGATAAGTATGTGTCTCATGTTTACTGCTTGTGCTTGGTTGATTGCAGTTGTTAGGGTTTTAATTCGTTCGTTTGATTTTTCTTGATTTTTGTTGAGAGTTTCTAGGGTTTGTTTAAACCCGTCTGTTTTGGCTAATTTTATTTGTTTACTAAAAGTTTTCTTTATTTGTAGCTGGTTTCCTTCCAAGGTCTGGAGCGCGAGGTTTATTCTTTTCCGTTTTCTTGGTCTAAATTTCCTCCTATGTATTTCCAAAATCTGCCTATAGCGTCGATGCATCGTTTATTTCGTCTTGTAGGTAGTATTTGTCGAATATTTCTAAGTCTAAGATGTCTACGTTATCGTTAGAATGGCCATGTAAATGTTTTTCTATATATTTTATTTGTTCTTGTATTGATCTCTTAAGGTTATGAGCATTTTGATATTTTATTAACGGTTCCATGTCAATCTTCTTAATTTTTGTTCAGTATTCTCTGATATTTTGGGCCGTTTGTATTGGGTAAAGTCCTGGGTTGTCTGTGATTTTGTGGAGTTTGCATTCGTTAGTAGTAGTGGTCGTGATAGTTGTGGTCCTTGTACCTGTAAGAAGGATTATATTGTTTTTATTTTATTATTCTATTTTATGCATTATATATGTATGTTTTGATATTCCGTGCTTTGAAAAGACAGTTTCAATTTCATTCTTGGTTCGTTTGAACCGTCCTTGCCCTATGGTTGGCATTCTGATGGTGTATGCCATTGGTTCTTTTTCAAAGAGAGTTAGAAATGATTTTAGTTTCTCTAAACAATTTTCTTTATTGCATACTATATTTATAGTTTTGCCGAATGTTTTTCCTTCGGTTATGATGTAGAGACGTTTTTTATACGTTTTTTTTTGTTTAGTATACATTCATAATAGGGTGTGTCCAAAGCTATTAGTTTGGCGAATCCTTGGTAGTGTGAGAGTTCGTTGTCTTTTAACGTGTATCGATCATGTACTAGGTGTAGAATGAAATCGGTTATTTTCATTTGAGGGAAGTGTTCCATTTTCTATCTGAAGTACTGACTTTACTTTGAGTGGGGTTGTCATTAGGTTGTCTAAATGATTTGCTCTAGTTACGTGTGTTTTAAGGTGGATTTCATATGGTCCTGTGTTTTTTGGTTTGGTTTTTAATTTTCTTATTTAAATACACTATATCAGTAGGTTTCACTTTTGGTTTAGGAATGTCTTTATTTACACAGTTTATAGTTTGTTCTTTCTTCTGTTGTATTTGGTTTTTAACTTGTTCATATATTTTCGTAGTTCGGTCTCGATGGTTCTGCATGTAAAGATCCATAAGTGTCATATCTTGGTTTAATAATAAAGGTGATTTAGTACATAGATGTCCGTTTATTAGTTCCCGAGGTTTGTACTGGGTGGTGAAATGAGGTGTCTCATTGTACCCTATAAGAGTGTACTTCATAATTAGTCTTGGGAGAAGATCGTATTTTGTTTTCACGATTCTATACATTTCGAGTAAAGTAGAATGTAGTCTTTCTACAGGAGCGTTACTTTCGTGATGATATGGTGTAGTGATATGTATTTCGATCTTGTGTAAATTTAGCAATTCTTTAATGATGTTATTAAATTCTGCACCGCCATCCATGGTTATTTGTTTGGGTATACCATGGTGGGTGAAATGTTCTAGCTATGATGTCATATGCCTGTGCGTATTTGGAGAATGAATCTATTATGGTTAGAAATTTCTGTCCGTCTACTTCAAAAGTATCAATGTATATTTTTTCAAATGGTTTTTTCGGCGTTTCCGTGATGTTGAGGGGTGCTTGTATCGGATGTCGATTATATTTTTGTTGTTTACAAGTGAGACAATCCTATATTATAATGTTCCAACTGTATGTTTATATTCTTATGATCTTATGTTCTTATATGTTTGGTACTGAATTTTGTATGGCAACGCGAAAACGGCTCCGGCGATCTTTTTAAAAATTTCCTGTTTAATAGAGAAAAAAATTCTAAGACTTTTGGCGTCCCCGGATTTTTCCCTGAATTTCCTGGAAACCCGTAATATTGGAAAATCTGGAAAAAAAGTGATTCCTTTTTTTCTGTATTACTTTTAATTCGTAAAAGATAGAAAGTTGAAATTTTGCATGTGTGTTAAGGTATTCAATGCTGACATTTCTCAAAAATTAGAAATTCAAAAATTAAAAAAGGGGGGGTTGAAGAAATTTGGGGGCCCGTTAGGGAACTTTGGAGAAAGTTCATATTCTGGATTCTAGAATAACTAAGTATATTATCAATAAAAAAAAATTCAAAAATTCAAAATTTTATTGGGGGGCACGGGGGCAGTATTTGCTGAAAGTAAAAATTGTGCTAGAAAATTGAAATTTTGTATGTAGGCTAACCTTAGTAACTTATTTACGAATCGAAAAAAAAAATCGCAAATTTTGAAAAAAAGTTTGTCAAATAACGCATGAATTGAAAATATTTTTTATTTTGATATAAAAAATATATTTCCTTAGTCAGTTTGAATAAAAAATTAATTGTTATAATATGTAAAATTAATATAGGACGAATTTATTTATTATTTCAGTTTAAAAATGGAATTAAATTTTGACATGAAATTCAAGCCACACACAAAAAACAAACGTCGCTTGCGACGGGGGTAAAAGCTAGTAAGAATATAAATAAACACTTGGAACATTATAATATAGGATGATGATGATGATTATACATATCGTAATTTTTATATAAAATAAAGTAAAGTAAACTTATAGAAAAAGGCAATTTGTTATAGAATCTGGCTTTATAATATTATTTTTTTTATATACTTACGAGGGTCCGGGCTGTCCGAGGACAATCTCTGCTTCTAAAAAAATATACAAAATAGTTCAGTATAAAAATTAAATTTCATTACTTATAAAATTACAACATTTTTCTGTCAACATCTGTGTAAAAAATTGTTACACCACTTTAGGTAAAAATTAACTTTTGCGTTTATATGTGCATTTTATCAAGTAAGCAATTTTCTTCTGCGTTTTTATAATCGTGAGCTTCTTTCTGATCAGTGTCACTATTTGTACGCCTTCGTCTTATTTAACACGCATATCTATTTAAATGGTACTACACCACTACCAATGTAAGGAACTTACTTTTTATCTTCTTACAATAAACATACTAGTACAATTCATGACGCATAACTTCAGAAGAAAAGTTACAAAATAAGGCCCTAATATTGATCTATGAATATTTCTATACAATGACCAGTCTCAGTTAAATATGTTTAAGCGGTTACAGCTTAGTAAAGAATTAAACCTATTATACTAATGGGCTTGAGAACTCATTTTTCAGAGGTCGAATTTTTAATTGTTGATTGAAATTGATGTTAATAAAGGTATATTGGCGTTTTCATTTCAATAAACATCTAAATGTTGACGGAGATATAGCAATTATAAATTTGAATTGCAGTTTTAGCGCAACAGATGTCGGCCATCTTTATGACATAACAAATCTAACTATTAAGGGAGAGGTCAGTTATTTTTTATACGGATAAGAGATCCGTGTTAAGTATTCTATTTCTTTTACGCTCTGTTAATATCTCCTAACATGTAAGGAGTTATTAATAAATTATTGGGCATTTAAGGTTCTAGTAACCAACTTTATCAATACATTACGATATATATATATATATATATATATATATATATAAAACTGTTTGTGTATGCATACGAAAACTATGAATTGAATCTTTGTGCACATTGTGGAGGAGGCACCGCGTTTTGTATACCTGCAGATAAGGCACTTCCTCCTGGTGTTGATAAGGTTACAGGTTCATTAAGAATGTCTTCATCTGAAAAAGAAGCTCGTCGTCTCACTGAATGTATTAACGCTTGAGTGCTATCCAACATCTGCAAAAAATTAAGTACTTTTTATAACTGAATTTTGAAATTAAACTGAGTACATAAATAGGATTCTTTAATGAACCTTATTATAACTTTCTTCAATCTCAGCTATTACTTTCTCGTAATTTTCTCTGGATTGTACTTTTTGAACTAAGCTTTGCTTAATTTTGACTAGCTTCGCCGGTAACCGTTCTATTTCTTTTTCTACCTGTAATTATTTAATCTATGATAAATTGGAATTCCGTGCCGAGTTTAGAATAAAAATTATTCTATCCTTTTAGTTTAATAGTTTTGCACACAACCTTAATTTTTCTTCCTCCTCTTTTTCTATACTCGACTGCAACTCATTTCGTTTTTTACCTGAGTATTCTAAAACTGGAAAAAAGGAACGTTAGTTACATGTAAACATAACCTATAAAAAGAATAAATCTATTTTATAATAAAATAAAAATTCCTACTCTTTACTATTTCCTTATTGTATGAATCCATAGTTGCTTGATGCGCCATTGTAACAAACCCAAAGAAGTTCCTAGCGAAGTTGTAGCGAGCATGTATGGCTGGGAGAGTCACATAAAAGCCTTCGTGTGCAGACAGAACCTGACAGGTGAAGCAGAAGCTAATAATAATAATAATATATTTGTTTTATGTGACAGTGGTTAGAATGTGACTGACTTAAAAAATAAATACAATTGTTTTTAAAAAGTTTTGTTAAGTTTATTGTTGTGATATTTTTACTTTAAAAAATGACTTCGACAAGAAGGTAAGCTATTTACGAAAAACTTGGGATAATTGATGAAATCATAGGAAAACATCCCTACAAACTTTTTTTTCGTATCGTACTAATGTCGAATAGTCTGATTACAATTTGAGTAAGATTTTTCGAAGCACGTTCTAAGCCACAGGTAGAAAATATATTGGGGTACGTTCAGGAAAAGTAACTTCGTATTTTAAAGCTTAAGTTTATGGGGTGGAGTGATGCATTTTTGAATTTGAAACTTTCGCCTCCGTTTTTGATCCGAAATGCATTCGAAACGGATACTCTTTTCGATAGGTCGAGTTCTAGAATATCGTATTCGAACCTAAATTGTTTATAGGGCATAAAATGTTATTATGGAAATCGTATATCCTTTCTGATTCATTTCATTTTGAATTTTAAATGAAATATAATATACTATATATGAAATAGTAGCCGCAATCAAATTCCCTGATTTTTTTGAAATTTTTTGAAATTCCTTGATATTTATTGAAAATTCCTAAAATTCCCTGATATTTCGATAATATTTCCAGGTTGCATAAAATTTCCTGATAATTCCCGGATTTCCAGGTTTTTCATTTTATGATTTTACTAATCAAAAAAAAATCGCATAATTCACTTAGTAATAAAAGAAAATAGATAAATGTTTATGTAAAATAAACATTAAAAACATGTAAATGTGTTTAGGCGTTAGATAATAAATACTTTTAATATAAAAACTCACCTTTTTGAAATCTGGTTGCTAGTAAACACGCTGCAAGAATTCTCTGGAATAAATAAAAAAAATATGTTATTAATATTTAAATTTTAATCAAATTTACAAATGCATTGGTTCAATTTTTCAATGTGTAAATAAGTATTCTAAATGTGCTAATAGAATTGATATTTGGGTAAATAAAATGAATGTACAAATAAGTCATTGTTTTAATACAAATCGAATTAGAATAGCAAGCAAACCGTTTAGAATTTTAAAACGATTGAAATCAATTCGTTTTATGTTTTTATTTTGATTTATTTTTTAAGTTTGCTAATGTATTAAATAATTTTTTTTATTAACTAATACAGAATGATTTTATGTAAAATAAAGTAAATATAGCGCAGTAATAAAAGAGTGTGTTGCTTCACTTTTCTAGTTGTTAATATAATTCTCTACTTGTTTTTTCATACCGCTCCAGGTATATCGTTCTTGAATCATTTTTCCTGTAGTGTTAATACATCTATGGTGGGTCTTCCCTTCGTGTATTTGTAGTATAATATAGAGTTGGTCTTCTATTTCAGTTATAATATCTACTCGGTTTAAGCATCTTATTATCTTATAACGAATAAATGTTTCAATTTTCAATTTATTATAAATTTTCATATATTTCGTTTTCACAGAAAAGGTAGTATGTTATATCTGGATCAAGTTTTTCTAACGTGAGGATAAATAGTTCTTGATATATATGGTCCTGATGTATTTCAAGATGTATTTGTTGCTTGTTGTCTATTTTTCGTACTTTACTTGTTGTTTTTCCGAGAGTTTGAGTAATAATTATTTGGTTTTTCTTGGTTTCCAAAGGATCAGTTGTTATGGATATTCCGGTGTTAGAATCTTCTTGCGAGTGTATAGTATCTGTATCGCTTATTTCGATTACTTCTGATTCCTTATTGATTTCTATTAAGTCATTGGGGATCGGTGTTGGTACTGGTGTATTTAGTATATCCGTTGGTTCATTTTTATTATTTAGTGTTATAGGGGTTACCGTAAGTAGAGTTGTGGGTGTAGGGGTGTCGGTATCTTCCTTAAGTACATCTTCTATTTCTGTGATGAGTTCTTCCCATCTTGTGTCTAAGTCCGGATTATTCATAACGCTCACACTATCGTCGTCTAATATATTTAATTCGATACGGCTTAATGCGTCTGCGTTGGTGTTTTCTAACCCTTTTTTATACTCTATTTTGTAGTCGTATTGAGACAATTTTTTCTTCCATCTAATTAATTTCATATTGGGTTCTTTGAGCGAATCAAACCACACCAAAGATTTATGGTCAGTGATGAGGGTAAATTTTCTTCCACATAGATATGGTCTGAAATATTTAGTGGCACATACTAAAGCTAACAATTCTTATTCTTTAGCTGACTAATTCTGTTGCTATTGGTTTATCAGACCCAGTATTACCTTGCGATAATATACCGCCTATTGCATAGTTGGATGCATCTGTTAGTTTAAATTCTTTGCTAAAATCAGGGTATTGTAACAGGGGTGTTTCTCAGGATGTTTTTCATGAGTTCGAAAGCTTTGACAAATTCTTCCGTGTGTGTGATGGCTGTTCCTTTTTTCAATTATTTTGTCATTGGTTTGGTTAATTCCGCGAACTCTTGTATAAATTTGCGATAGTAACCAACGAGTCCTAAAAAGGATTTTATCTCTGTCACGGTTTTTGGTATTGGGAATGTTTTTATTGCATGTACTTTGTTAGGGTTTGGTTTGACACCTTCCGGTGTAACGACGTGTCCAAGAAATTCCGTTTCTTTTTTGAGGAATTCGGATTTATCTATCTGAATCTTAAGAATCGCATTTCTGAGTCTATCAAGTGCATTTCTTAATTTCTCCATGTGTTCTTGTAAGGAGGTGGAATATATAAGTATATCGTCGAGATATACATGACACGTGTTTGGTACTAGGTCTCTTGGTACATCGTCCATGACTCTTTGAAAGGTGGCTGGCGCATTTTTGAGTCCAAACGGCATTCTAGTAAACTCGTAGTGACCGTTCTCGACGTTGAATGCTGTTTTCTTTATGTCTTGTTCTTCTACATCGATCTGGTGGAATCCTGAGTCTAAGTCAAGGGTAGTGAAGTATTGGCTTCTACCTAACTTGTCTAGGATTTCAGAAGTGTTCGGGATATCTATCATCCACTGTTTTATTATTTAGATCTCGATAGTCGATCACCATTCTAATTTTTTTCTTTCCACTGGCATCGTCTTTCCTAGGTACGATCCAGACGGGTGAAGACCAGGGTGAATTAGATGGTTTAATTATTTCGTCATTTAATAGTTTTTAAATTTTCCTATTGATTTCGTTCGTATGGACGTAAGGACTCTATAATTCTTATTGTAAATAGGGTCTTCGTTGGTGGTAGTAATCTTATGTTTGATATGATTCGTGAAACTGAGTTTCTCGTGGTTTTCCCTGAAGAGGTCAGGGTAGTTTTTTAGGAGTTCACATAAATGATTTTTCTCTTCCCGATTCAAATGATCATTTCTTATTTGTATTTCATGTATTTGAGTGTTGCAAGTATCTTGGAAATAAATAGGTATAACTGCTTTTTCGGTAATCAATTGTTTGGTTTCAAAATCGATTTTTGCCTGTTCTGTATTTAATAGATCAGAGCCTATAAGGCCGTCGTATTTTTTGTTGAATCTAAATAAATACACTTTACATTTATTTTCCGAATTGAATACCGGAAATGATTTGTACATGAGCTACCTGGTTATGTTTAGTAGTTCCATGTGCAGTTTTAATGGTAAAAATTTCGTTTTCTGGTGTAAAATGTTGGTGTATGCAAGTTTTCAATTTATGATTGTTCTGTTGCTGCCTGTATCTAATAAGAGTTTGATATTTAGTACTGGGTCTATTATGTAAGGCAGAGAGTCATGTTGTATGTTGTTTAATACTATATGTTCTCTGTGGGTCCCAGGTGTTTGAGAAAATCCTGTGTATTTTCCTCTTGGTTTTCATATGCGTAATATTCTTCACGTTCCTCTACTCTTTCATATTCTTGCTCTTCTTCGAATTCTCCTTCTATGTTATTCAATTCTTCGGCTACATAGTTTAAGCCTGGTATTAAAAGTTTGTTTCCAGTTGTTGGTTGGTCTGACCGTGGAAGTTGTATCCATAGGAGTCCAATGTTTTCGAATGGGCATTTGGGGTTTCTTGTTCCAAACATTCGTTTGTTTTGTTTGTTGAGATTGAGGTTTTTTAAAACGTTGATAAGAGGTTGATGGTTCAGCTCTTTGTTTTGAGTAGAGTCTATTTTGTTGAGATGGGTTATAATTATTTTGAGGGTGGTACGATGGTCTATTTTGTGGTTTTTGGGGTAGGGGTCGCTGAGGGTAGAATTGTTTAGGTATTTCACCCATCAGTTTCAGTTGTTGTATTCTATTTGTTTTTAGAGTGTCTTCTCTCATGATTATTTTTAGAATATCCTCCATTTTAGTAATATTCTGAACTGTAAGTTGTGATCCTAATGGTTCATTAAGACCGTCAAAAAGGCTTCTAGTGTTAAGTTATCATATAATTTTAATTTATGAGTCTTCACTAGGGGGTCTACTCCTTCAATATGTGTTATGTTATATAAATCATTTCTGATTTTGTTGCATTTGTCGTAAAAAATCATTGCAGTATCTCCTCTTTGCCGGAGGAGCATGAGTTCCCTCGTTAATGTCGTTTCTGATTTATTTTCATTATAGTTTGCTATTAATACAGCTTTTAATTCATCCCAAGTATGGGTATTTCTATACTCTATTAATGCGCTTGCTTTTCCGACAATTTTACTTTTTATTGCAAGTAATAGTAACGCGTTGTCTGCCGTGTTTGCAGAAATATCCGGTAAAACAAATTTCTTAATCACGCTATCACTACTTTGTAGGAACGTTGATAGCGAATTGTCACCGTTGAATTCTTTAATGTACGATGTGTTAATGTTACGAAATGTGTTATACGCCATTTTTATAATGTATTTTTTTTTCAATATTCTTAGATTTATGTATTATTTAATTGAATTATGTCAGAGGGAATAATAAAAGAAGGGATACTCGAAAATGGTACTCACATTGAGATCATTACAGCCAGTTTTAGAAGCATGATGATTCCAGGTCGTCTAGTTGTATGTCTTGTGTTCCCATGTTCCTTTTTTATTATTTCACTCACTCACTTATTTATTTATTTTCACTTTAACTGTTTCTTAAATTTCTTAATATCCTACCGACTGCGCCAATTAACTTTTGATTTACTGAAGTTAATAAAAAAAAACAATTTAATTAACTTTAAACAATTATTTATTAATATATTTATTACTAGACCTTCTGGCTATTCAGAGGTTTGAGTAAGACTGGTGGTCCGAGATTACATGGTTTCTTATATACTAACTTAATAGTAATTCTATCCCAGGAAGTTTAGATTAGATAAGGGATACGTGTGGGTGGCATTTAGAGCTGGCACGCGTGGTAACAATAGTATCAATTTCCTGATAGTCAGTTTTGGAAATATCTGATGCTAGCCAATGCTTTTTTGTTTCAGAATCGAATATTTTAGAAATTAATATTGGAATAATATTTTCTAAAGCCTTGACGTGCTTTCTTATTTAAGCTGCAGTTGCTCTTAATTTGTTACTACTCTCAGAGATAATATCAGGAATCTTTAGAAACGAATTAAGGTGATGTGAATTAATTTTTCTATTATAATCGTACGTAGTCACTAGCAAATCCCAACATAATTGGTAATTGTTAGGATCTAATTGCACCGATGCAATAGTATCAAATGCCTCATCCTTCAACGAACGACGTAAGATATGTAATTTTGTAAAGTTAGAGTATTTAACTTGATTGTGAACTATCCTTTCAATGTGGCTTTAAATTCATCTCATTGTTCTATGTTTCCTGAAAACGTTGGAACGTTAATGGATGACAAATGCATGTCCTCATCTGAAATTACTGATGGTTTGGTATCAATTGTAGCTACTGTCTGACTTGCAAGTGATTTAGAAGCTGAAATAATTTTATTGTTAATTTTTCCTATGTTAATGCATTGCGTTGAAAAATCATTATTTTCGCTATCAATGCGATCCATTTCAGTTTGATCTTCAGCTAATTCGTGCATTTATGCGTGAACTTTATTAAGTGAATGGCTGCCATTGCTTATGCCGAATTTTCATTTCTTCCACATCGTACGTGGATGAATCTAATATATCAATATTTTTAATTGCCTGGCTGCATTGTTTTAATGTTAATTTAATTTGATGTACTTTTGTATTTAAAGTTTTTAACGACATTATAACTGTAGCTTTAAATAATTTTTATGAACTCTTTTTAAATGTATATTTAAAAATGATTTGATGTAAATATTATTGTTTGAAATAATATGAGTTGTGGACTTATTACGTAACAGACGTAATATAAACCCTGTGTTCTAGGACACAATCAGGTTGGTTTGAATATATATAAAAACGTTTATAATGGAATAGGAATATTCGCTTACAAAAACAGTTGGTATATAAAATATTCTAAACAATCACAATCTAATAGAGACGTATTTGTGGTTGACTTAGAATCAAGTGAAGTGACTTATCTACTTCAATAGAAACTCAAATAAACAATAATAAACTATGCGAGTGAGACGCACGAATGACGACATGAATGTTATAAATATTCATTGATGGCCAAACACCTTGGAAATAATGCATTAACAACTAAACCGTAATATATGTAAAAGTGCATAAAAATAAAATGAAACTTATAAAACCCAAAATAGAGATAATATTAGGGATAGGTGGAACCACTGGCATGTGGTTCCAGTTGTAGAAGTTCTTTGTTCGGAGTTGATCCAAAATGGCTTCAACTGCTGCGTAGTTTTTGATGAAAATTGGGCGCAAAATGAGTTTTTTTGCTCCTATGTCACCTTGCTGATGAATATCCTCGCTCGAAGGACCAAAATGAATATCCGGCTCGAAGGAGACCTTGTAGAGATCTATATGCTGGCTAAGGCCTATCTGTGATCTGTCGTCGGTATCCAAGTTCTCGAACAACAATGTTGCTCAGTTCTTTCAATAGCTTAGTGGGCGCACAATTTGGTTACCAAGGAACTTTTAGCTATTAAGTAATTAATAGCAATTTTTTATTTATATCAAAAGACACAGCAAAACATCAGAACTTTTTAGATTATTTGTTCTTTTGCCCATGTAAAATCATTATCTTTCTTCGTTAGTTCTGTCAATGGCTTAGCGATATTTGCAAAGTCCTGAATAAATCTGCAGAAATAACTGCATAATCCCAAGAATCTGCGTACTTCGCAGGCATTCTTCGGAGTCTGGTAGTTCGTTACTGCACCTATTTTTCGTTCTCATAGTTTTATTCGTTCTTGACTTATTTAATATCCCAAATAGTCGATTGTTTCATTAAAGAAATAGCATTTCTTTAACTTTAACGTTTTTCCATACTGATTAATTACATCAAAGAATCGTCTAATTACTTTCAAACCCTGTTCAATACTTTTGCTTGGTATTAAAATGTCGTTCATGTACACTAGAATTTCACCTGGTGTAAAGTTCTGTTTAACTCGAGTCATTAATGTATTAAATATCATTGGTGCGTTTACAAATACAAATGGCAAATTCTTAAATTGATACAATCCACTGCTTTTGGTAAATGCGGTTAAATTTTTTGAATTTTCTGACATTTTTATCTGATGATATCCACTTGACATATCCAAGGTTGTAAAATACTGATTTCCTGCAAGATGATTCAACTATTTATCTATTAAGGCCATGGGGAATTTTTCCAGTTTGGTTTTACCATTTAATCTTCTGTAATCAACTACTAAACGTTCTTCTCCAGTCCTTTTCTGTACTAGTATCAATGGGCTTGCATATTCGGATGTAGATTCTTCTATGATTCCAGCATCTAGCAATTATTTTACTTCATTTTCGACTTTGTTAATTTGTCCATAAGGTAATCTATATGGTCGACTTCGAATTGGTTCTTTATCAGTTAATTCTATTTTTATTTTATTTTATTGTTTCGTTTTTTTTACTATCAGTAACGCTTTCTTCATTATTTGATTTTATGTTTATTTTTCCATTTTTAATTACGATTATTAGTTTGTTGTTAGATAATGCACTTCTTCCTATAATTATTTTATTATCTTGTGCTTCATTAGGAACTAATAAAATTTCACAGAGAATATCTATTCCGTCAATTGTAATTATGGATTGTCGTTTTCCTAGTGTATTGCATGTTCCTTGTCCAAAACCAATTAATTTTACGTTGTGAATAATGATTCATTCTACTTGCGATAGCTACCTAGATCTAAAAATGCATTAATATTCTTTCTATTTATTTGTACTGTTTTACAAAACATACCTTCAACATTTTGTTTTTGGTGTCGCATTTAAATTGTCTTTTCTGTTCTTCTTTTACCTCTGTCTTCACTGTAGGCCTTGTTCTGCATGTAGAAGCGCTGTGCCCATTGCGTAGACATTTAGTACATCTTTGTTCATCGTCATTTCTCTTACTTGAACAGAATCTAGCTATATGACCTATATTATTACACAAATAACATTTTCGAACATCATTTCTAACCTGAATCTTATCATCTGGCTTGTCACGACGTATTTTGTGCTCGTTCTTATGCATGGTCGATTTGACAGGTCGTGCATATTCTTGTCGATACTTTAAATGACTAATCGTTTCTTCGAAGACCTTAATCTGTTCCATTAGTTCTTTCAAATCAGCATATTTAACTAATGATGGGGTACGTACCATCTCTGAATTATTCAGTCCACTAATAATGTATTTCTAAATAGCAGTGTTTGATAGGTACCCACGCTTTGCAATAGTTTATATCGAATAGAAATATTCTTCAATAGTTTCATCTGGTTGTTTACATCTATTTGTTGGCTGCATATGAATTTTACTTTTATCATCTTGACATGGAATTGATCGAATAAATGCCTGTGAAAATTGATCGAAATTAGTATAATAATTCTCTATTATTTCATACCATAACCTGTGTGCACCTGTTTTTCTTCGTTCGTGGTTGGTTTTCTCTGTAATTGATTATACATTTCTTACAATTTCGGGTCTTGTCTTTGCATAGTTAATAACCAATTTTTGTCGGATATGTGTAGACTCATTATTTTCATATCTACGATTTCTGCTTCTATACGTTCGTCATGGGGTACTCTGCTAATGGCGTCGACATGTTCCATTTTCTTAGAAGTTCTGTATTCTAATTCTATGTCGTATACTTCTAAATGTAAATAAAGGCACCATCTCGCTATTCGTGGTATCAAATCTCGTTTTGACATTGTTGATTTCAGTGCATTTCAATCTGTTATCAATTTAAATGGTCTTCCAAATAAGCACCTGGATTTAATAAATTGTTATTGTTGTATTGTAACAAAGTACATGCGATTCTATAGTTGCTGCTGCCATCACAATGTAACTCATGTTTTGCATTGACATCATATTGTTATATTGGTCTGTTAGTTAGTTTTTCTCTTAATTCATTGAAAGCATTTTCTTGTTATTTCGCCCATGTGATAGCATTATCTTTCTTCGCTAGTTCTGTCAATGGTTTAGCGATATTTGCGAAGTCTGGAATAAATCTGCGGAAATAAGTGCATAATCATAAGAATATGCGTATCTCGTGTGCATTCTTTGGAGTCTGATAGTTCGTTACTGGATCTATTTTTCATTGTCCTGGCTTTATTCCTGTTTGATTTATTTCATATCCTAAATATTCCATTGTTTCGTTAAAGAAATAGTATTTCTTTCTTCTTTTTCAACTTCTTTTGTCTCAGAGATTTCTGATAGATTAAAATTGCTTAATAAGTGACTATTTAAAAGAATATCTGCTGTTATACCTCGTGATATAAGATCCGCGGGGTTTGAATTAGTGGAACATGACACCATTCATGTTTGTCGGTCATGTCCGATTGAATTTCTGATATACGGTTGCCAACAAATGTTTTTAAGGATAGAATTTGTGGCGTTAGGATAAGTATTCAAATTGGCATAACCAAGTTGGGACATATTTCTATGTGATGTATTCACAAGAACTTGTCGATACATATTTTCGATGTCTGCAATTACGACAAATTATGAAAATGTTGAATTTGGTCAGTAACGTTAAAAGATCGCTTTGGATTGTGGGGCCATTCGCTTGAAGAGCGTTTAATGAAACACGAGTAGTGGTATTTATAGAACCATTGAACACAAATCCTAATTTGCAGGTAGTGCTAGTTGGTTTTAATACACCATGATGTAGTAAAAAAATATGAATTACCTAATGATTGGTGTTCTGTATTAACAGGCATATGGTTTAATGAAATGTACTTACTCATTCATGAATTTGCGGTACATTGTCTTTAATTCGGGGTTGTTTGTTAATTTTTTCTCAAGTGTGAGAAATCGCTTGGTAGCAACATTTTTGGAACCTCCCAATAATGTGACATATTATTCGGATTGCAATAGAGTACACTTTCAATTTCCCAGAACTTTGATAACTGATTTTATATTTGTGAATGGTGCTAATGAGGCAGAATTTATTCACTTTTATCATTAATACCAATTTCAATCCATCGTAGTACAGTGTCTTGTATCTTAATTTTATCTTGCATTCATTTAGTTTTATCTACTATAGTCAGATCCCAGAATACATCTGCTCCGGGTAGTATGTCTTTCTTGCTACGTTTGTTAATATTTGGGTCAACTAATTTTATATTATTTCGATAATTTTATATGATTATTGGGTACATTGTCAGTTATCTTTTCGATAACTAAACTACGAAAACTAATTCAATACTTTTTGAATAGTCAATATTCAAAGAATTTATTTGTGCATTAACCTTTGAAGTTACATTATTTTTGGTGTGGCCGATATCTAACATGGCAATATTGGTGCTATAGTTAAAGGTGAATTTAATTTGTTTGCTAACTGTTTTGTCATAAAGGAAGTTTGGATGCCATTGTCTAAGAGAGTATGCGCTTTTATAGATTTGCCATGTTTATCGACATCTTCCACTATTGCTGTAGCAAGTAACGTGTGATTTGAATTCAGAATCTGCGATGTAAGAGTTTGATTTGATATGGCAGGCTCTTTGGGTGTAGCCTTCTCTAAATAAAGCAAACTGTTGTGAAGTTTTCGACAAATTTGGCATTGATATTTCGACTTACATTTGTTTCTAGAATGACCACCGTACAGACAATTTAAACACAGATTACTCTTTTGACAGTGATCTATTCTATCATTTACGTTAAGTTTTAGGAAATTTTGACATTTGCTCCTTGGCAGTAATAGTATTTAGTTTGTTGAGTCAGCAATTATGATTTGTGATGCTTTGATTTGGTTTAGTACAAGTTTGTAATTAAAACGTTGTTGGTCCAGGCCACGAGCAATATGTTTTCTTGATTATAAATTATCCATTACGGCAGCGGTTCTCAAACTTTTTACTTCGAGTCCCCCCTGCATAATCCAGCTGTAAGCCGGGCCCCCCTACATGTAAGCGTACTATATATTATAAGGGAGTCGCATTTGAAATTTTACAGTCAATTTTTATTTAGTTAAGTTTTTCACATTCTATGCATACTCTAATGGGGCAATAGGTTTAATCGTAATCAAACAACAAATTCTATACAAACAATTACAATTTATTTAGGTATTTTAGCTACTATAGTACATAATTCTTATTTGTAACTCAAAGCAATAATAATAAAAAGAGCTTCAGTGTGAAGGATGTGCTTGGTTTTTTTGCGCATAGTTTCTTTAAACGAGGTGTCAGTTCTGATAACGCTACTCTGAGTTCCTTGGTCACATCCAGTCTTTAGCGATATTTACTCTTCATGGCAGCTAGAGCAGAAAATCCAATTTCACAAGAATAAGTTGTGGCGAATGGAGTGAGTATTTTCTATGCCCTTTCACTCAAAATTGGGTGTTCATTTGTACACCAATCTAGAAGGATGTGAGAGAAGATTCTTTAAACTTCATTTCAAGCCAAGTGTCACCTTGGCGGTCAATGAGATTTTCTTTTTCCTCCATATTTAGGGAGCACTCATCGACTGATGGTTTGAACAGGTTTTGAATCCATACCAAACCATCCAAGTTCTCATTAAAATATTTTTCAAAACGAGATTTGAGGATTTTTTAGTGTTTAAGAAAGCTTTTCTTTGCATTGGTTGGAATATTTTTAAGATCGATTTCTTCAATCATAATTTTAAGATTAGGAAATAGCTCCAAATTGTCACTTTTCAGATCGCCCTAGTACAAAGCTTTTCATCTTTTCAGTCCATTGCAGAAGGTTTGCATCTTTTTTCTGTAAAGACTTGTTCAGTACAATTATTTTCTCGAAGATATCTGCCATGTACGCTAATCGCAGAAAACTATCTGAGTCAGTGAAAAACGTTGAGTTTTGATGGTTTTCGTCAAGCAAAAGTGCGAGAGCTTCATGTCTAAGCTCAAATATTCTGGTCAAAGCCTTTCCTCTCGATAGCCAGCGAGCTTCAGTATGAAACAGTAAAGCTGTGTGTTCTGAGCCCATACCTACACAGAGAATTTTAAAAACTCAAGACTTTAAAGGCTGCCCTTTAATGAGATTGACTGTTTTACCGACCACATGTAAAACTTCATCAAGTTCCCGGGTCATACCTTTTGCTGCTAAAGCCTCTCTATGAATTATGCAGTGTGTCCATCTACCTTCTGGAGCTACCTTTTTGATCAATCCTCGAAGTCCTGTGTACTTTCCTGACATAGCCCGAGCTCCATCTGTGCAAATTCCTGCACATTTGCTCCAAGACATGTCATTATCCTTCAAAAATGTGTCAATCATTCGGAAAATGCTTTCACGAGTGGTATCGGCTGAAAACTTCTCACAAAAAAGCAACTCTTCCCGCATCGCCTCACCATCAACGGATCTTATATAACATATTAAATGTGCGTCTCTATGAAGATCGGTAGATTCATCAACTTGTATGGCAAAATAGGAGATGTTCACCTTTTCTATCAATTGCACAAGAAGATCTTCTAAAATGTCAGCTATACGTCTTGATACCGTATCATTTGACATTGATATGGCCTTCATCTGTTGAGCCATGGTTTCTCCAAACATAGTTGAAACCATATCGATTGCTTCTGGTAACATCAGGTCTTCTCCAATAGTGTGCGGTTTTTTCTTCTGAGCGATTCTGTGAGAAACTTGATAAGATGCCAACAAAGCCTTTGAAGGTACACTTGTAATGTTGGAAAAAGCATTTTTTGTAGATTTAACACTATTAAGTTTTCGTTCAAAAAACTCTCTAGGATTGTTTGCGATATTTCCATTTTAGTGTCAAGATGTGATAAATAACTGTCGTCATACTTGCGCACTTTGGCTACGTTTGGTCCACTTGGAGAAGGAGTGATTATACTTGCCGTGTTGCCGTAATCCTCATTTTGACCTTGACTGTCACCACTATTCGTACCTGCCTTCTCTACTACGTCTCCACTTCCACCACTTAAAATTTGCCAAAAACCAGTCATCAATAATATATTTACAACTGCTGGCTTCAAAAAAGGTTGATTTTCCACAGAAGAACGACCTCGTAGACAATAAATTATTATATTATACATAAGATATCTGAAAATTAAAAGAAACCGTGTAGAAAGATAGTTTACCTATTGAACTGTGCTTGTGAGACTATTTTCTGCGAGGTTTTATCATTATCGATGATTTAGCGGACGGGGGCACCTCAGTAGAAACCGGTGCAAAAGCTGGCATAAGAAAAAGTATTTAACATTATTTATGTTTCTTTTAAATGTTGAAATTGAATATATGAGAGGCAAGTTTTTCAGTTGATTTCTGTGTTGATATACAGGGTGAAAGGTAGAAATATAAGTTAATTTCTGCATCAAATTATTTTAAAAGAACATTTATTTATTTGAATTCAAAATTACATTCTAAGTTCTTATTTAAATCAAGTTACTTTTCCACTTGTTGGGGTTGTTTAATTAAAACATCACAATCAATTCAACAAGAATATATTTATTAATAATCAATCCGAATAATTAATCGAATATGTAGTCAAATCAACCATCGCAGTCAGAAGCCATTAGTAAGAGTCGTTCGTCTATCCGAGACGAATTCAGAGGTCCAGCCTTTGCAGAACAACGCTTTCCCACACGTGTTTGAATTATAAAGATTTTATCATCTTTATCTGTGATGCAGTTTTAGTTGCAAGTTTTGGAAGTATAAAGGTTTTATTCTGCATAATTCTTCATAGATTCTATCTTCGGTATATATAATTAAAGTTTGAGTAGTTTGAACTTTAATAAAAAAAACAATTTATTTTAGTTTTACTTAATAATATTTATTTGAGCTAAAAGTCACTGTTCGATACAGCTTATGCCTACTGAATAGACATATAGAATAGAATGTTGGTTTGTGATCGTATGGAATGTGATTTATAACACCTCCCCTCTAAGATAAAATCTTATGCTTCCAATGTAGCAAAAGGTTTTTGTACCTCTTCAATATTTTTGCTATTTATTTCTTGTGAATTTTCATTTTTTATTATTTTTATTTTTCTAAAATATTTGGTTAACTTATATACTACAATAGTATTTATTATGAATAATATAGGTAATAATGTATAATTAATTATGTGAACATGGTCTGAGATTCTTCTGTCATGGTGGTCTGTAGCTTGTCTACGTTGCCCAGGTCCACGTGTTTTAGGTGTTTGTTCTGAATCACTGGTATTTTTGGCAGGGAAATGGTGTTCCAAGCTTCAACTTTCTCTTCTATATCTATGTACTGAAGAGTGTTATCTGAAACAGAAAATTGAAAATCTCGTGCAAGGTGTATTATATATATTCCTTGTAGACGTATGTCACGTTGATATTCTCCGTATTGCGCGAAAATTCGTATTCTTGGTATTCCTTTTCTTGTTGTTGTTCCTGCTGTTCTTCAGTAAAGTTTAATTCTTCAGCAATGTAATTTTGTCCCTGTCTTGAGAATTGGGGTCTCCAGTTATTTTGTGTTCTATTTCCAGAGTTAGTATCCATCGGCGTCCACTGACGTCTTATTGGTTGGTTTGGTTTTTTGTTCTGGACATTAGTTTGGACGGATGTTTTTGGTTGTGGAGTTAGGTGGGTTGGTTGGGTTATTGTATGTTGGTGTATTTTGGAAATTAAATTTTGGTATACGAGTATAGTTTTGGAATACGGGGTTAATTTTCGACTTATTAAAGCTAGGATAGAAGCTTTTTTGTGGGAATTGTTGAGGAGTTTTGATTGGTTTAATGTCTGGTCTCATTAATTTAATTTGTTGCATTCTACTAGTTTTCAATGTGTCTTCTCGGACTATTAGTTTCAGGGCGTCCTCCATTTTGCTTAAACTTTGTAGCCGTAGCTGACCTCCTAGAGGATCATTTAGTCCGGTTATGAAACTTTCTAAGGTTAGATTAGCGTATGTTTCTATTTTCGCATATAGTATAGTAGCAGTTGGTTTATTAATACGAATATTATTAATTAAATCGTTTTGAATTTTTATGCAGCGATCATAAAACGATAAAGCAGTTTTATTCAAATCATGTTTAAGTATCATTAAATCTCTAATTAGCGATGTTTCGCTTTTGTGGTTTCCGAAGTGGGTAGTTAATATTTTTTTCAACTCATCCCAATCGTTAGTATCCCTGTTTTCTAGTATAATTGTGGCTTTACCAACAATCTTAGCTTTTATTATCATAAGTATTAGGGAATTGTGCTTTCTAGCTTCCGTTCGGGCCTCATCTTCAGTGGGAAATTGGCCAAAATTTTGTATAATAATTTCGCAATGTTTTATGAATTCTGCCAATGAATTCTCTCCGTTAAATTCTTTTATATAATTTAAGTAGCACGTGAAATTCGCCATTTTGTTTGATAGGGTAGATAAGATCTGTATCAGTTAGCTTGATGGTATGCTTGATTTCATTCGTGAACGTTAGTGGCTGATTATCTTGTAAGACTAGGTCTGTATATTGCCTTAGTAAGTGATTTAGTTTATAATATTCTTCTTCATTAAGATGACTGTCACGTATGTTGAAGGTATTTATTATATTGGCGTTACTTTCTTGATAATGTATAGGTATTCTTGCATTCTCTGTTATTAACAATTTTTTATTAAAGTCAATAGTTGCATCAAGTTATCTTAGTAAATCTGTACCAATTAAGCCATCATATTTCTTGTTGAATCGGAACATATATAGTTTGCAGGTGTCATTGCTGTTAAAGACAGGGAATTAGTTGTACTGTTGCGACGTGATTATGTATCGTTTTTGCATGTGGTGTTAATATTTCAAAAGTTTCCTTTTTTACATATTCAGGTACATTTCTATATACGATATTCGGGTTTATTAAAGTATTCGTACTTCCGGTGTCTATCAGGAGTTTTAAGTTTAGAGTGGGTTCTATGATGTATGGTAGATGGGTAGTAGTATTATTTTTTTACTATGATTTGTTTTCCCAGTTCGGGTCTATCGGAAAATTTTCGGGTTGGTTATCCTCGTTGATTTCTTCGTCGATGTCTAACAAATCAGGGTATGAGTTTTGTATACTCTCGTACATTTGTTCGGAAGTGATGTATTCATTTTCTTCTTCAGGAAAACTCTCACTTTTCAAATTATTTAGTTCCATCAGTGTTGTGTGATTGTTATCACGAACAGTTCCTTGTGACGGATCTACTGCCATAGGGGTCCATTGTTTGCGTATGGGAACATTTGGTTTATTTTTCCATATGTTTGTACCTTGAGATTGATCTCTCTGGAAATTCTGTCGATAAGATTGATTTCCAGTTGTTTGTTGATTGTTGTTATACGGTGATCTGAATCTTGGTGCGAAGGTATTGTTATTTTGATAATTGTTTGGTGTCTGGAACCTGGGATTTAGTAGTGGTGGTTTTTGGAATTTTTGCGGTTGAACAGCTCTCTCCTTTGCTTGATTTTGTTGTGGGTTTTTATTCATCGGTGGTTGATACGCACTCGTATGTCGTTGCTGTAACATGCTTTATGTTTTCTTCCTCCTTAATGAATTTAATTGCCTTTTCCAACATAGTAGGTCTCATGGTTCGTATGTGGAAACCCATTTGAGGTTTTAGCCCTGTTATGAAGACTTTCAATATAAGGTTGTCGTATAGGCTGCTTTTGATGGTCAAACTACCTGGTTCGTTCATTTTACAATTCGTATATAACAATGCTCTATGGTTTTGGCATCTTTCATAAAATGCTTTATTCTTCTAGCTTATCCATATTTTGAGAAACTGTCAATGATTGTTAAGAAATGTTTTTTTTCAATACTGACGGTGTCAATATGTAATTTCTCCGTTGAGCATGTTGGTGTATCGGTGAGTTCAAAAATACAATAGTTAAATAGTTTGTTGTAATGCCGGTTTTACACCAGATAAACAGTTGCATAAAACTGCAACAAAAAGATGTTTTTTTTAAAAGTTGCATCACTGTTTACACCAACTAGACAGTTTTTGCAACTTTTTTGTCATTTATTGCAGTTGTTTGCAACACAACACGGAGTCGGTAAAGTGTAAAGATGAAAAGAAACTCGGTTGCATTCGATACAAGAGAGGGGAGAAACATGAAATGAATATACTTTTATCTCTTTCTACCCAAACAAGCTACTACTCCACGCGTAGTATTTGGTTCTAGAACGTTCACATGTAAACAATAACAGATATACGCGGAATGCAGTTGTTTATGTTATGTCCAAGAACACGCGTATCAAGATATGCGACTTCGAGTAAACAGCTTCGTTATCAAAATGTCTTGATATTTCTACAGGGATGCGCAACCTTTTCTGCTAATTCCAGTTATTATTTTATAACCATAATTTATGTATGTTCAGACGCCCGCAAATCCGTAACAATATATATATATATGTTTGTGTGTGTGATATATAAGTACTACTAAATATTTACCCAAATGGCATTTGATCGTTATAATTTTGTTATAACAAGTGGTATTTGTCATTCAACCGTAAAGAAATTTAGTAATATCAATTTTATTGGTCTTATCTTGATATAATCTTGAAGAGTGTCATACAGGGCCTCTCATACCTCCGGTACTATTCCAGATACTGAAGAAGTTGAAACTTTGCATAAATATTTTAATGTTTGATAACTGTCCCCAGTGGCCAAGTATCTCAAAGTTAATGCAAGACGTTCCTTCACCGAAATTGCATTTCTGTAATTTGTATTTTTTTTTTGCAATTTTTGGTCCGACTAAATTTATTAATATTTCAAAATCAGAACTTGATATTCTGGTGAAGTTGTGAAATGAGGATCGTAATTCTCCATTTAATCCAACATCGTCATTATTTAAATCAAGTAATAACTTTTCAGCGTCATAATCAAATCTCCTTTTTAGTAAAGAGCTCACCCAATATCTGCGTTTTTTTCTTGATATATCGTTTATTAAAAAAAATCCACTTTCAATTATAAAATTTTCGTCGTCGGACATTGTGCCTGCTAGCCAAATGATAAACAACAACTGACAAGCGAAAATATTCACAAATACCAAACTGCGTGTTCAAACCAAGAAGAATAAAGCAACGCAACCCTGTTTCTTTTGATCTTTACCGACTCGAGATGGGACTCTGTTGTGTTGCAAACAACTGCAATAAATGACAAAAAAGTTGCAAAAACTGTCTAGTTGGTGTAAACAGTGATGCAACTTTTAAAAAAAACATCTTTTTGTTGCAGTTTAATGCAACTGTCTATCTGGTGTGAAACCGGTATTATGGATCTGTTCAATACGAATAGTCTGTTGCCGTGCAACGTGCACAAGTGCAACTCGTTGTGTTGCACCACATTGCAACGTTGCATAAAACTGCAACTGTCTATTTGGTGTGAAACCGGCATAACAGAGTAGCCGAGTTACGTTGTCAGAGTTCTAATAAGACTCATCCCCTCTTGTTTAGTTCATACAGTTTATATACTGTTTTCTTATCGATGTTCCAAGGTGACATCTATTACTTTAATACGTATATATTCAAATGTGACATCTAATAGTTGATGACTATTAGTTGTTGTCGTGTGTTTTTCACTGGAAGTATATTTCGTGAATAATATTTATATTTTAAATAGTATCAGTTTACTTTAACTTATTCATTGCAAAGCTTTATCTATTGTGTAATATGATGCAATAATGATGATGTAGTAATTAGGGTATAGTTAACTCGCTACAAGTATTACCGATTAGTCTTTTCAATACTTTTTTCCATTAGGCGTTAGAATGTACTCGGAGCGTTCATCAAACCAAAAAACATTTGTGTGTCAGGCATAATGTCCGTTTTCGACATTGAATGCTGTTTTGGGGATGTCTTGTTCTTCGACTTCGATCTAGTGGAATCCTGAAGTTAGGTCTTTCGCGATGAAATACTGACATTTTCCCAGTTTATCCAAAGAATCTTATATTTGGAATGTGGTACTTATCCGGTATAGTGTTCTGATTTAAATTTCAGTAGTCAATTACCATTTGAAATTTCTTCTCGCTTGATGCGTCGTTTTCCTACGGCACTATCCACACTGGGGATGTCCAGGGATAATTTAATGGTCTAATATTATTTTGATCTAATAATTTATTTATTTGTTTTTTTACTTCTTGCCGGTATACCTCTGGGTATCGGTATGTCTCGGTTTAAATGGGTTCATTATCAGTAGTTTCAATTTGATTTTTAATTCTGTTAGTAAACGTTAAACAATCATTTTCCTTAAGAATTAAGTCTTAATTATCGTTGATAAGTATATTGAGTTGATATGTTTCTTCCGGGTTAAGATATTCGGTACATATGTTCATATTGTGTACATGATCGTCTTTATTATTAGTTATACATTTCATCACTTGCCATGCGAATGTTTTCTGATTCTTCATATTCATAATCAATTTCCGTCATATAATTAACTTCCATAGGCTATTGCCATGTTATATTTGATTGATTTACAGGATTTATTTTCTAGATGTCGGGACATTGGCTTTTTTGGAATTGGTTATTTTGTACAGGGGTTCTCATAGTTGGATTTGGATTGAAATTTCTATTTTGTGCAAAATTATTTTGCATTGTTGGTTTGAAGGAAGAATAAAATGAATTTAGGTTTGGGGGTTTTGGTTGAAATGGTTTATATTGAGGTGAGATGTTTCTAGCAGTGTACTGCGGTGGACATTGCTGATGGTTTGGCGTAGGACGGAAAATGAATTACTTTCGTTAAATTGTTTATGCATGTATTGCGCGTTTCTTTCGTTATTTGAAAATGTTAGCGCTTATTCAAGTGTTTTAGGCTTCATGGTACGAATCAACAGGCCATGTGGTTCTTTAATCTTGTTAGGAAAGCTTGTAAAATAAAGCCATCGTATTGAACACTTTTCCAAGAGAGTAGTTGTTCGTCGTGCGTTTTGCAGTGGTTGTAAAATAGAGATTTATGGTATTGGCTTCTCTCATAAAACTCTTGTTAAGTTTCATTGGTTTTCTGCTTCAATTGGAAAGTGTCGCTAATTAAGCTGTTAACTCGTCTCTTTGGTCAGCCAAATTGAGTCTTAGTATTTTCTCAAGATCGTTAAACCAATTGATGGATCTTGCATTTGTCACTAAGGCCGCTTGGCCAAACAGTTTGCTTAGCATGTGTTTAAAATCATGCCGTTTGTAGGGTGTCTAGAGTCGTCACTTCCGTATATGCGAGAGACCTGATTCCTTTTTTTTGTTTTTCAAAACAATATTATGATAAAAGATATCTAGAGATTAAAAACCATACAGAATACTAAAACAATTTAACATTAAAATACCATTAAATATTGAAATTATTGCTTAAAATCGAGTTTCTTCTGTTGCTTTCCTAATTTTGTGCTAAACAAGCCAATAGTTCTCAATACAAATAAATAAACAATACAAAACAATAGTTCTCAAGTTTCCTCTGATACTCGCTGGAGGTAGTAGGAAAGTTTTCCAAGAAAACTTTACTTAAAGCTGGCCTGGGTTTAAAGGTGGTTCCGTGATGGCATCTAGACTAGATGGACACTACAATTTCATTAGGTATCAAATTCCCGAATTCCATTCTTCGCTAACAAGTGTATATACCACGTCGCGCTACTGATCGTGTCGTTACGTTCTAATCCCGTAATTGGAAAACACCCAGAAAATTGTTGTGGTTGTGTTCGGTAAAGGAAACCTCGTTCAGCCTATTACACCTTTTAATTTGTTAGTTTCTAAATAATGGTACCAGATAAGAATTTGATCTTTTACATTAATCAATAACAGTTTCTTGGTTCCAAGTAGTTATGTTGAAAAATGTGAGTGACCTCTCGAGCGGTAAAGAATATCCTTTTATCAGAATGAAGATTTTACAACATTACCTCGTTGATCTTTTATTAATAGAGCACGTGTGACTAAAAATAAGTTCATAATCTTGTTTATTTTAACATTTATTTCAATGATTTATAATATTACAACTCTTAATTATTACGATGTTAAATATTTAACTAGATTAAAATAAAAGACTCAGTTTACTGCTCTAGTTGCCAGCAAAGCATACTGCTCTAGTTAGTGGTATTAACATTTCATATCTATAAGGCTTTCACAACTAATGCAGTTTTTCAGCGCTAATTTTAATTAATTTATTTATTTAATTTTTCTATTTTAAATTAAAGGTAATATGATACATAACAATTATATTAAGTATATGTTAAATATAGTAATATAAGAACAGTAATGTGCAACATTTATTGTTGTAACAATATATTACATGGACGTGGAAAACTTGCCGATATCAAAAAATACATACGCAGAACAATATAGAATTACTAGCTTTTACCCCCGTCGCAAGCGACGTCTGTCTTTTGTGTGTGGCTTGAACTTCATGTAAAAATTTAAATTCCACTTGAGTTTACCACCGTCGCAAAGCGATGACTTTTTGGCGTGTATGATTTGAATTCAATAAAATAATTCGTAATCACATTTCATATTTAACTCTATTTTTAAATTGAAATAAATAATAAACTTGCTCAATAATAAATTGACTGAAAAAAATATTTTTTTTGTATCAAAATAAAGAATATTTTCAATTTATGCGTTATTTGACCAACTTTTTTTCAAAATTTGGAATTTTTTTTTTCGATTCGTAAATAAGTTACCAAGGTTAGCCTGTATACAAAATTTCAACTTTCTAGCACAATTTTTACTCTCGGAAAATACTGCCCGCGTGCCCCCAAATAAAATTTTGAAATTTTGAATTTTTTTTCATTAATAATATACTTAATTATTCTAGAATTTAGAATATGAACTTTCTCCAAAGTTTCCTACCGGGCCCCCGGTTTCTTTAACCCCCCCTTTTTCAATTTTTGAGTTTCTAATTTTTGAGAAATATCAGCCTTAAATAGCTTAATACACATGCAAAATTTCAACTTTCTATCTTTTACGAATTAAAAGTAATACAGCAAAAAAGGGCTCACTTTTTTTCCAGTTTTTTTAAAATCACGGGTTTCCAGGAAATTCAGGGATAAATCCGGGGACGCCAAAAGTCTTAGAATTTTTTTCTCTACGAAATAGGCAATTTTCAAAAACATTGACGGAGCCGTCTTCGCGCTGCCATACAAAGTTTACTACCAAACATATAAAATCATAAGATCATAAATACACATTTGGAACATTATAAATAAGACTGAGTTTACCCCCGTCGCAAAACGACGTCTTTTAGGCGTGTATCGTTTGAATCCAATAAAATAATTCGTAATTACATTTCATATTTAACTATTCTATTTTTAAATTGAAATAATAAATAAACTCGCGCACATATACACACATATAAATTGATTAAAAAAATATTTTTTTTTTGTCAAAATAAAAAATATTTTCTATTTATGCGTTATTTGACCAACTTTTTTTCAAAATTTGGGATTTTTTTTTTCGATTCGTAAATAAGTTACCAAGGTTAGCCTATATACAAAATTTCAACTTTCTAGCACAATTTTTACTCTCGGAAAATACTGCCCCCGTGCCCCCAAATAAAATTTTGAAATTTTGATTTTTTTTTTATTAATAATATACTTAATTATTCTACAATCCAGAATATGAACTTTCTATAAAGTTCCCTACCGGGCCCCCGAATTTCTTCAACCCCCTCTTTTTCAATTTTTGAAATTCTAATTTTTGAGAAGTGTCAACATTAAATAGCTTAATACACATGCAAAATTTCAACTTTCTATCTTTTCCAAATTAAAAGTAATACAGCAAAAAAGAGATCACTTTTTTTCCAGTTTTTCCAAAATTACGGGTTTCCAGGAAATTCAGAGAAAAATCCGGGGACGCCAAAAGTCTTAGAATTTTTTTCTCTACAAAATAGGAAATTTTTAAAAACTTCCCTGGAGCCGTTTTCGAGCTACCATACGAATCGCGTAAACATATAAGAATATAAACATATAAGAAAACAAACATACACCTCGGACATTATAATATAGGATTTAAATGAAATTACAAATGGCTGATCTCCATTTACGAAATATTAAATGTAAACTATGTATATTTATAATCAAAAGCATTTTTATTCAAATAATCTGCACAAGCACCTTTCAATAACCATACTGATTTAATATTGATTTGTATTATTTAAGAATATTACGATAACGACATCATTTATTCTTACTCCATACCATTATATTCATTTCATTAATTGTGTTATCTGTAAATAAATTGAATTCAACTTTTGGTTTGTTGTACTAATATCGAGATATTGAAGGTTGCTGTCGCATAATATTTTATTGTATTGAACTGTAATTATTAAATATTTTTATATTTACTACAAATTTATTGTAAGCCTGAACTATTTTTAAATAAAAATGTATTTTTTTATTTCTTCGTTTTATTACATAGAATACATGCACAAGTATTGAATGATGTATAATTTTAAATAACTTTATTATTTGCTTCTTACAGATTTTAGAGCGCAGAATAGAAGAACTTAACATTCCTTATCCTTTAATTGTATCATTTTTTTTTTTTGCAACGGCGTCTATCCGTTAGATGACCGCGGTCTAGCATTGTCTGCATTTGGACACCTTGGTTTAGGTCAATATTTCATGGTGTTTTTTATTGATGTAATTCATAGCATTATTTATGGCGTGCGCCATACAGATGACGTATGGATTCCATCCGATACGCACACGATGTTATTCTCTACTCTATCTTCACTTGACAATGACAGTAAGAAATAAATATAAATTCCTTTGTCTGTTTTGTTGTTTCTATTATGATTTATTTTATTTGTTGTAAAAATTTCTATATCATCAAGTAACGGTTTTAACACTAAAAACGTAATATTTAACGAGATTAAGAAAGTAATTATGCAGGTAAAAATCCAACCCATCGGACTCCTCCAAAACAACCACCGAACAATTAGAACAGAGAAAATCAGAGTTCTATACATATAAACCAAAACAAGAACGAAACTTTAAAGTGGTATTGAAAAACATCTACTGGCACTGAAGACATAAAAAACTTGTTGCTTGAACTTGGTCACAACACTCTTATTAACATCTGGAATATAAAACAAAGAGCCATAAATATTCCACTGCCAATTTTCATTATAGAAATTCAACCACAACCAAATAACAAATTGATCTACGAAATTGAATATCTGATGCATTTCCGCATCAAATTTGAACCACCACGTCTCAAGCGTGAGATTCCTCAATATGCCAATTGTCAGCAATATGGGCACACCAAATCATACTGTCACCGTCAATCGAAATTCATAAAATGCGCTGGTAATCATATCTCAGCTAACTGTGAAAGGAAAGGTCGATTTGATGACGTCAAGTGTGTCTTATGTCAAGGAAATTATCCCGCAAATTTTAAAGGTTGTAAAGTTTACAGAGACTTACAACAAATTAAATATCCACCAATAATGAAAAAAAAACAACCTATAACAAGACCTGCGGATGGTTTGACCACAGACGGTCAAGAAGCTAAATGTAGACAACAACCACAAAAAAAAATTTGCAACACTTGGACACAAATTTATAGCGGACGGTGACTATAATGCAAAACATACACATTGGGGATCATAACACCCAAAGGTCAACAATTATTATTTGCAATCAAACAGCTACATCTCAATGTCGCTTCCTCTGGTGAACCAACATATTGGCCTACGGATACAAAAAAGATTCTGACCTAATAGATTTTTGTGTAACTAAAGGTATTCTTAATCATATGTAGAATGCCAATCTAGTTTAGAACTATCATTCGATCATTCTCCCGTTATAACATTGAATAGGAAAATTTCTTAAGCCGAAAAATCATGTCGCCTGCATAATCATAAAACAGACTGGAGTTATTTTAAGCAACTAGTAGCTTCTTCTATTAATATCAAGTTGTCACTAAACACTGACACTGATATTGAAAAAGCCGTTGAACATTTTAACAACTGTGTTCAACAATCTGGATGGAAGGCTACTCTAAAAAACTCAAATAGATATGCCAATCAATGCATCAAATCGGTAATCCTTCTCATGTTTTTTGTCTCTTTTTCTCTTAAGTAATGAGGTATCTCTCTCTCCCAAATCCTTTTATATCTTGTGTTGTAATTGGTCTTCTCGATTTTTTCATTCTTCCCTGTTGCTGTATCTCCCTGTCTCTTCTCCTCAGCTCCTCTTCCATCCTTGTGCCTCCTTCTCTTCTTCTCTCTGCCTCCTCTGTCGCCATTCCATTCCTCTCGCAATACTCCTTCTTCAAGAAAAAAATAATTATAATTTCTTCTCCTGAATCCAACATTTTTTTTTGCACATATCATTTCACAAATTTTACCTTTGCGCATTAACTTCGGTATTAAGAAAGATCTGGAAAACATGCGATTCCCTATCTATCTATCCTTAGGATATCGCCGTACAAAAAGTTATGGGTGAATCAAAAACTTACTAAAAATGGGTCACTGGCTCTCCTATCGTCAGGTAAGTTTCGAAAATACGACAACGGTGTTGCATCATAATTGTGATGCATAGTAATTAACTAAATTAAAATCACATTTTTATAAATATAACTTTTATTAATCACATAAAATACACAGTCAATAGTACTCGTATTTATAATACATGTTCTTTGTTTTTATTTTAATTGTTAAGTGAAATCAAATTGTTAAACAGATCACAACATTTTACATGCATTTAATAGTTGTCTGCAGATATGTTTGCAGAACCGATATATTTTATATTATTTGTTATTTTTTTTATATACATAATTTATTATTATTTGACAATAAACAGAATAGCATTTTTGTAACAAAACTAAAAAGCTTGACGCTTTTAGTTATTTAATACGTACAACAGAAAGAAACCTCTGTTATTTATTTAGTAAATTTCAACATAACCAAAAACTTTCAACCTGTCAAATGATAATAAATTTAATGTTATAAGGTATTATAGCCTAAAATTATAAAACACATGTGTGTAAGCTACAGTTAACATTATATGTTATAAATATCTCATGCTAGCTGGCACTTCGTCGAAATGTTAGGTTTTCTTTAAATATAACTTTGGCTTAAAATTGAGAGTCCTCACAAAACATTTGCTTTTAATAATAATAACTAAATTTTAAAATTACATTTCCTATATTGTGCAGAACAATGGATAAATTTACTTGTAATTGATGCAGAAGCTATTGCGTGCATTGTTTCAAAATTACACATTATTATAACACATATTATAACACTTCTGGTCGAATGTCTTGAGATCTTATATATAATTTTTTATAATTTTAGATCTCTCTAATAATTAAACGACAGAAAATGATATTACCTCCTATAATATTGCAAATAATTAAAAAATACTCCATAAATAATTTAAGAATTAATTAATGTGCAATATTTGAAGTCAATGCATGCAGTTTCTGTTAAGCCTTTTTGATTCCTTCACTATCTAATTTTTGTTACCGTCTCTGTTGATAAGACAATATGCATTTTACTATGGAATACAAAGATATTTCTTCTTAATAAAAATTTGTAGGCTCTCCGATAAATTATAAATTAACAACAGAAAATAAGTAAATTAAAACTAGATTGTCCAGCAAATAAATGCACTATACAGGATACTTTAATGAAACGGTGAGATTTCAAGAGGCTGACAAAAATAAAAGATAATTATTTTTATCAATTGTGTAGTATAAATTGAAGGTACATAAAATAATTAACCATTTACCGTAACTTTGTAGCATCAGTTAATTTATGTTGTAATATGAGTAATATACGGAGCAGGCGTACGCAGTATGTTGCAGCTTCAACAGGTTTGTTTTAATTTGTTTGAGCAAGTGTTGATTTGTTATAAATTGGTTTTAGGATATACCTATTAATGAGAGCCTCAGTGTATCAATTAACACTGCTCTATATACTAACCATTGTAAACCAAATGGTTACTTTTTGACTTTTCATTCTAATCTCCATCTTATAAATTGATAAAAATAATTTGTCTTTCAGCCGCTTGAAATCTTTCCGTTTCATTGGCATCGCACTGTATTGTATTGTTGGATTTTGAACGCATATTTCATGAAAAATTAAAGAAATTATATTTGCCTAATAAATAATCACTGGTGTTAATATGTCGTCAAATATATAGCACACCAAATATCATTTCGGAATTAATTAGTCGGTATCATTTTAATAATAATTCGACATTTGTTTATTAATTACAGAAAATATGAATATTACAATAAAACGCTGACTACATTTTAAGTAAAAATATTTACTAATTATGTATTTTAGATAAATAAAACGGAAGTTTTATATAAAAGTTTTGTAAATAAAACATCCGAGGATCGAACTCGAAGACACAGTACAATTTGATAGTACAACATCGGCCATTGTGCTGTTTTACACAATATGTAAGTATTAAAAATGATTTAAACACTTTATTCAATTTATTTTAAATAAACAAACGTAATTAATAGTTGTTGGTCTAGAAAAGTAGACGCTTTGTCGAAAATAAGTCGTCGTAATATTTGTCGTTGCAGGAATTCACATTACTGTCATTTTAAAATTAAATAAAATCAACATATGGAATAATTAACAATGGAACACATTTGTGAAATGTAATTAAAATATAGGAATTATTAACGAGCGCAGCCAAGATTAGTTGAACAATACAAACAGAAACATTTTATGAAGAATTAAACACAAATTGTGAATCCTTCAAAATTAAATATATTTTGAAATATTTAGTAATTTCGTTTTAGATTTGGTTTTTTGAGCTTTTTTAATTTTATATTTGTAGCTATATTTTTAGTTTTTATTCAAATAATGTATTTATGTATGTCTAATGACATCTAAAATGTAGTGTATAAAATTACCTTGTAAATGTTTTTTTTTCTAATGGCAGTTATAAGAAATAATCATGACTGATCTGGGCAGAGCTATGTATAGATCTGACATTGCAATTGGCAAATTGGATTCTTTATACCCAAAACTATATAAAGTGTGGGCCATTGGTTGGTTTTTTGAACGAACTACAAAGATTCAAACACAATTGACGCACTTAAGAAAAGCTATTCGAGAAATAGAGCCACAAATAATCGACAATCACAAAATTGAATTAAAATGATGGCTTACGCTCCACCCATTGAACTGAAACTTGTGTGCTATTGTAATTGGAAGGTGTACTCTTTCGAATAAGACAAAAATGATTTAATAATGTTCAACGATGTAGTTTTAACAGCAATTTCAAACAGAAACCAACAGATGGCCCACTCCTTACTTTAAGAAAAAAAAAATCTTAATATTTTCAGAATGTCCTTACACGAGCGTACATTAAAGTGGTGTAGAGCTGAAATATATGACTTAGCTAAATATCTGTACAACACTGCACAAAACCTTAAACCCATTTAACATTTTATGTATAAACGAAATCTAGTAACATTTAATCCAAAATGGTCTTTTTAATGATTTTAAAGATTATTAATACTTCAAAAATATTGTAATAAAAATAGAATAAGTCACAGGATATTACATGTTATGAACAGTTTGTACGTAAACTTTTTTCATGTAAAATGAACGTTAAATACACGTACAACTGCGATCAATGGAATAGTAGTGTTAAGAAAATCTTTTTATTTTATCAGTTAGATTCTATATTTATTCAAAAACTGTTTCGTGGTGTTATAAGAGCCGATAAGGAATAGTTGTCAATAAAACGAATGAAACGATCAGTGCATTTAATTATTATTCTTACAGGCTAAAAGTTTAACATATTAAATCGGGCATAACATCAAAGAAATAACAGGTAATCAACTAAACAGAGCATAAACTAAAATGAATGACCAATATTAATAATAAAACAACAAAACGTTTCAATATTTTGCTGTATACTTGTATCGGATTACTATGTATTCATTACTTAGAGTATACCAGATCCGACGTGCTTCTGATTAATTGTTCATGGTTTCTTAAATGGTATTGAGGTTAGAAAATAATGCTGGTCACTCCATAACATTAATATTCCTCGACTTAAACCAAGACTTTTTTTGCACGCTTCTCTATGTTAAATTGTAAGTATGTAAGACTAATAATTAAATAAACTAAGATATCGTTTTCTTGACATCGAGCCAATATCTTGTGCCACCACGAAATTTCTTTTGAATAAATACACAAGTGTTTTTCTTAGCACTATTGCTTCATTGAATACTCATTACTTACTGCAACTAACTAAGCTTAAAGTACAATTTTAAAAATGATATAAAATGTATGATATATAATGATATTCTCCAGCTAAGGCATATAATTCAACATTACACATATTAAAAATAATACATTTATACATTCCATTAGAACTCTTTAAATAAATATTTACAATATAACATTTATAAATTCTAATTTAAGTAAATGTTAAGAGTAATGTTTTTCTTATTAAAAGTAAAATTCCTGTTTCTTAAGGAATCGTCAAACAGCATAACATAATATGTAAATTCCATGTATCGTTTACTGAGCTTTCCTTTTTTTCAATTTTATTTGAATATTTGTCATAATTAGCTATACATATTATTTATTATTTATTTAAAAAAATGTCTTTGAGCGTCTGTAATATTGTAATAATGAACACTTATTTAGATTATTCTTCAAATTCATTAAATATATTATAATTTAAAATTTTCTTTATAATTTTTTAACTATTGAAATGTTTGTAATTGTACGAGAATGCATTTTATGCTTAATTTATTTTATCATTTTATATAATTTAATTGTCATAATTAAAACATTAAAATATTTCAATTAAATTTGTAAATAAAATTATTTTTTAATTTTAAATGTATGTATGAAGACAGCTTCTTGATCTTATGCTAGAATAATTTTTTTCTTCCTTAGCTACTTTTTAGAGATTCGGAAGCTACGTATACTCTTAATTCGTTGAATTTAAGTAATAAAATTTCATCTGTTGCATTACAACTTATAATTGATTTAGTCATTACATAAACAGGGTGCGCCGGTGAAACAAAAATATTTCAATGGGATGATAATTAAAACAAAAGCACTCTTCGCATAAATTTATTAGGTAAGTATATGAGTAATCATTTGGTGTACAATACAAAAAATAATTACTTACTATAAATTACCATAATTTACCTCAAAATTGTTAATTTACTCAGTGCCGATTTTTCAATACTACAGTTATTAAATTAAACAAAAAAATGGTTTTTTCACCTTTAGTTTTTTTTAAATATCGACCACAGTTACCTTGCTTGCTTGATTAAACTACAGTTATGTTCGACTCGAGTAAAAATCAGAGCTGTGAAACAAAAATATCAACAAAAGTTTATAATAAACCGGTAACTGATTATTGAAAAATCGGCTTAATTTATTTCTGTAACATGGATAACATAAGAACCAGGCGTATGAACTATGGTCAGCTTTTTGTAAGTATGTAATAATTTATTCTATCAGGTGTAGATTTGTCAAAGATTGGTTTAGGGACCTTTAGATAAAGGCCCAAAGTTAATTTTCCGTTTTTGCAGATAGAATAATGCGGAACTGTTTAAAATAGAGTAAGTGTTATGATTAATATTGCGTACGCCTGCTCCTTATGCTATCCGTGTACGTCAAACAGTTTATACCTTATTATAATAGTATTTTCGATTTATACCTAATAAATTCTTTACATTTTCTTTCAGCCTCTTGGAATCTTTTCGTATCACTGACGCACACTTTATAATTGCAATAATGTAAAGGAGCGTTATGTTACAGCGCTGACTTCAAGTAATAATAAATTTTTTCTCACAATAATTGCAACATTTTTATATAAGAGTACAAATATCTTGAAGTTTGAAATCATAAACGAAGCCAAAACATGACATTTTAAGCACTAAGTAAGTCTAGGTATGAATTGGACCGCCGCCTATTGTGCTAGTTTGTTTACTCATTTAATTTTGTTTTATACTTACTGCATTTGGGACAAATGTTTTATACTTACTGCATTTGTCAGTATATATTTTAGCCTACTGTAGGGAATAATATTGTCAAGGAATGTTGCGCGAAAATTCCTAAATATTCTATAATAAAATCGACGGATACTTTGTATCTATTTTATATATTTTAAATATATAATTTATTTTGTTATAAACATTACATATATAAAGTTGGCAAGAAATGAATTTCGATTTTCACATATAGATAGCTTTTTATTTATTTTGAAGTACATACTTCTGTTAATGTATAGTTTATTCTATTTGACATTTGACAGATGTTACTTTTAGTTAATTTAGAAAGAAGTAAGCTAAAAGTAACTGTTAGTGTAGGGTCAATTTTAATATGGAGTTTAAAAACGAACTATCTAGACATATTTTACTTCTCTATTTCCGTAAAAGATATATGTGAAGTTTATGGTATTAATCGTTTAACAGAACGCACGTCTCATTTATTTAAAAAAAAATCCGTTTTAGAGATATTTCACGAACGTTCTGGTCGACCTAATGAACTTGATAATAACCAAACCAAAATACACATTGAATCGGATCTTTATATCACGTTGCGAAATTGCAGGGACGTTAAATGTATCACACAAAAAATGTCCCACATTAATTGAAAGACATTCAATAATTGAAGACATTCACTTGAATGAATTAAAATTTGCGATATGCATTTCAGCTGTAATGAAATCTTTCCTTTTATTGCAATGAATCCTCGCAGTTCATGAAAAATAGATCGCCAATGTACTGCGATAAGTCGAAATCGATCATAACTCAAACGTGATGAATCGTTTAAAAAGAGGTTGCTGTTAGTTAATGTTTGAATAAAAATGAGTTTCATTTCACACTTCCAAACCGAAATTATATTCCTACCAACCCAATAGTTTTAAAAACTTTTTTAATGTTTAATTCTATTAAAAACTTTTCATTTACAATTTTTTTAATATCAAAAATACAACGAAATTATATAAAATTGTAATTTTGATATTTATCTTTATTTACATTCTTAAAAATTCTTTGTTAGTTTTGTCGAAACCTTTTTTTTAATAGGGATGATATTAATTTATGAATATAATAATATAATATCTTTCAAGATCAATTCTTTCGCATTAATATCTATCCAGTATACAAACCTATCAAATATCACAACCATTTTCTTAAATAAAGTTAACCTCGTCCACAACCACTGCCTGTTTCGCCTTCAGATTCAGGATGATCACCAGGAAGAATAGTGAGATGGGTGGCATCACTTTGTAGGGTGCTACTTTCGCCAGGGCCTCCTGTAGCTCCAGGATGCGCTTTCCGTTGTAAAGCAGCTACATAACTCTGAAGAAAAGTATTTTCATAATTATAACTTTTTCAATAATCTTTAATAAATGCTTACGAACGATAAATTTTCTACGAGTTATACTGACATAACCTAACATAATCTAATTATTGTTTAAAGACGAAAATATGTTCAAGATATTCAACAGACTGGAAACTAACAATATTGAGAATACTCGTATGAAACGCACTTCATAATTACTGGAGTATATATTTAATATGACAGAATTGGTTATAAAAATTTGTAACGAAAATGAATTCCATGAAACGGGTTGCAAAATTCTTGATTTTAGTTGATTGTTGAATTTAGAATAGTTAGTTAATATCAGGATAATTATATTATTCTACTGTTATTAAAAATATTTATTTAAAATAACCAATTCTTTATTATTTGAAAGTTTGAATGTTTTAAACATCTTTTACAAAATCCGTCACTCCAAGTGATCCGAATTAAAAATGCACTAGTATCTTCAATTATGAATCGATTTTCTTTAAATATTTTAAGACAATGATAAAAATGCGTTACATTTAGCAGCATGAAATTCATAATATTTCAAATGACAATCTACAAATTCATTTGTCCGCACCCGTGGACTACATATCGTCAGAGTTACACGTTACACGTTAGTCTTCTCCAAATAGTCTATTTTATAGGCTGAGGTGTTAAGAAAAATATGACAGTATGGAAACATGTAAGTCGAGGCTTCGTTGGGAACGGCAACAAGTTTAACATTCTTACCCCCGTCTTCATCGGAATACTCGTTAGATAGCCAATGCATTTTTAACATTGTCTTAAAATATTATATAAATCCTATATTATAATGTTCCAAGTGTATATTTATTTATTTATATCTTTATATGTTTACGCGATTCGTATGGTGGCTCGAAAACTGTTTCATGCATCTTTATGTAAATTTCCTATTTCAGAGAGAATTTTACCCTGAATTTCATGGAAACCCGTAATTTTGGAAAAACTCAAAAAAATATTTTTACTTTTTGCTCTATAACTTTTAATTCATAAAAGATAGAAAGTTGAAATTTGGTATGTGTATTACGGTGTTCAATTTCTTTTTTTGAAAATTAGAAATTGAAAAATTGGAAAAGGGGGCGCGGTAGGAAACTTTGGAGAAAACTCAAATTTTGTATTACATAATAATGAAATATGTTATTGAAAGAAAAAAAATCAAAATTCAAAAATTTTATTTGGGGGCTCAGGGGCGGTTATTGCCGAAGGAAAAAAATTGGGCTAGAAAGTTGAAATTTTATATATGGGCTAACTTTGTTACGTAATTTACAAATCGAAAAAAAAAGTCCCAAATTTTGAAAAAAAAATTGGTCAAATAACGCAAAAATTGAAAATACTTTTTATTTTGTTAAAAAAAATATATTTTTTTAGTCAGTTTGCATGAAAAATTATTTGTTTTTTTATATGTAAAATTTATATAGAAAGAGTTAAATATTTCAATTTAAAAATGTGATTAAAATTTGAAATGATATTCAAAATGATACACAAAAGACAGTCGTCGCTTGCGACGGGGATAAACTCTAGTAATAAATAAATAATGATAAGGCAAGAAAGAGGATTGTGATTATATTAAATTATTACAAAATTGTTGACAACAAAATAACTTTTGTAGCGTTAAACTAACAGAATATGAATATAATTAGAAAAAAGTATTCAACATTTTAAATTTTGAACAACATATTTGGATGTTTTTCATATTTTTCTCTCGTACTTCTTCTATATACTCATACTTTATAAATTTAATGAGCTTCTACTTCGATTTATTAAAATTTAAACATGAATACTATTTTACCCAATTTGACATATAGAATCATCTTAAGTTTCCACTGCTTTAGGAATAAATTGTCAAACCATGATGTCTACATTCGAATGAATTAAATTCTAAGGGTGGGGTGAATGAAACATTTTTGTTTTATTTGTTTAATTTTTTGGCATTCCATTGACTTTTCGTTCTTTTTAAGTGATTCAACTACATTTACTTAGTATTATACTATTATCATAATAGAGGGTGCTGCGAGGGAACTATATTTGTGGTGCTATTGCCGACATAGATACGGATATGCTTGATAAAGTGTACCGAAACTTTCGATTTCGACTCTCAATATTCCTCAATATTCTCGTAGTGTTTTGTATCGCATTGTGACCGAGTCAGGCGGCAGAATTTTATGAGGAGGGTATTCAAAAACTGGTGCCACGTTATGACAAGTGCCTCAATATTCACAGAAATTATGTAGAAAAGTAAAATTGGTACAGGCTTTCATGTAAAAATAAAATTATTGCGATATCTTTGCACGTCTTTTTTTAATTCCAAAACGGTACTTGCTTAAAAAACACGCCTCGTAAAACAAACTTTAAATGTATCTCCATGTAAAGGAAAAATATGATATCTCCAATACTTTTTATTTTATGACTTTTTAAAATAAGAAAGTTCCCGCTCGGCACTTTTGAGGTGCCATAAAATATAGACTATCATAAACTGATTGATAAATACTTGTTCTACTTATTCTAACAACTTCCTACATTTCCGTTTACATTTACCTTACAACATTTTCAACAATATTTTATACCTGTGATATGACATCCCCGTGGGCAGTTCGCACTTGATACAGATATCGGTATTTCTTTTGACGGACTTCTGCTCTAGCTTCCCGCGTTCTCGGACGATTTCTTTGTGCACCAGCAGTACGCTTCCTTCCACTATGCATAAGTCCTCGAGCTGTTCCGCAACTTTGTATGACCATTGACATAATAGTTAACGGTAGCCACAGCAGTAAGAGCACCCAAGTCCAACATGGAGCGTGGATAATAATATCCTGTGTCGTTGTGTAGGTCTTAACGTCTGTCGTGTTCAAATCCAACGTTTGCGAGTAGACGCTGACGTTAGGGCTCAAAGATGGTGTTTCAGTAGTTGTGTTGTTTAACTGGTGTTCAATATTTTGTTGCCAATTAAAATCCCATAACCAAACAATAGTGCCGAAATTTTGCAAAAAATAATCAGCTGATATTAGAATCAAACCGATCCCCAAAATACTTGTTGACAGTATTGTTAACCCTGAAACAAAATTTAAAAATTATATTAGTTATACATGAACTGCCCGTATATTTTAGAATATTTAAGTTGTATTTATACTGTTTTAGGCGTAGAAATTACATCTAATACTTTTACATGAATCCCTTCAAGGATATTGATACTTGTAAACCTATAAGTGTCATTGTTAAGTGTTTAGACAGCGTCCGTTAACTTTTGGCGATTTTACAAAGGCCTACATTTTCTAAATACCTTTTAAGCAGCAAACGAAGATATATTAAATATACTGTTAGGGTTCCTGATTTTCTAGTAATTTAAAAAATAAACATGATGTTGCTAAAATTTCATAAAAAGTTAATACAAGTATGTATATGTGAACCAAAAATTGTTCAGTGTTAAATTTTTAGATTCGGTGCGACTGGTATATATGCAATGTATACTGATATAATTGTTTTTCGATTTTAACTTCCTTGCTTATTCTCAAACAAAAAACAATATTATTTTTCTCTCACTCAATTAATCGAATTGTTTCTTTAAAAAGAAGGAGCAGTAGTATTAAAAATACTAAACTTTTATTAAAAAAGTCTTATTAGGAATTCATAGCCCAGTAAACATTTGGTGAAGTGTCCCTTTTTGTAACGTTTCTATCTCTATTTCACTTCAATTATAGTTCGCATCAACTTTATCTTCATTTGTATTCCGACAGGTGGAGTGGTTCCGTCATCTGTAGCCGATAAAACAGACATTTCATATGAACGATTGTGAGAAACTGAACTATAAATGTTCTTTCATGACAAAAAAATCATACGCATCTTCAATATGATGTCAAAGTGACTCCAAAATGTTTACTGGGAATGTACAATAACTATCTAAAATACGTACTGCACATTTACAGAAAGGGCGCATAACTCAAACTTCATCCATTTTTAGAAACCAGGTCTAAAAGTATTAATAACGAAAAATTAAAGAAAAAGAAAAGGAACAATTCCAAGAACCAAGTTACTTTCTTAATATCAATGAAAAGACAACTATACAATTTGTTATTCCTTCATTGCAAATAATAAATAAATTCTACATAATATCTTCTCAGGCATTTCTGATTCGCTATTTCAGCGTTAACAAAGTAACAAGGTAACAAGATGCATCGTGGTATTCAGATGTTCAGGTAGCCTAATGCATTGCTGCACCACTAACGTAGGTTTCAGTCTTGTATTGCGGCAGGCACTTTTAGTGTAAAGCTCGATCTATTGTGTTGCCTAAATTTAATTTAAAACACTAGTTTTCTGTTCAGAGTAAGTTTTTTATAGAGCTCACCTTTTGTCCAGTGAACACTGAATAAAGCATACACAATAGCAGAGCCCCCCAGAACGCTTGCAGCAGACCAAACTGTGACTCCATCTAGCGGAGCTATTAGGTAATATATAGCTAGAGCTGTTGCGCCTAAAATACCGCCAGCAAGAATTCCACATAATAAAGGGGCAATGAAACGAGTGCTTCCTATTAAAGCGCCTACAAGTCCGCAGCATACTGCCAGTGCTAAGTAAAATACATAATTCAATTAGTTTAGGATATTGACTTACGATGGTATTATAAATTGTAAAGACATATAGTTTTTATTTACCTGCATCACCTGGGCCACCAAATATCGGTCCTTGTTTGACGGCTATAGCAATTAACACAGCTCCCGTTCCGACTCCTAAACCACTGATGAAACCAACGGCTCTTAAGCACCTGAAACCTGAAATACAACAATTATTTATATATTGTTGGTTAAATATTGGCCTATTTCTATCTTTAATAATAATAAAATATTTTAGAAACTACTAGCATAACATATATGTATATTTGGGTGCTTGAATTTATAACGTTTATACCCCAAAATATCTATAGCTATAATAGATAAGATACGAGTAGATATAAAACATCTATTTTAATAAAAATAAAATAATCATTAAAATAAAAAATTATTTAAAATTTATTGAGACAGCTGATGGAAAATTCCAGGAATTACGAATTAATTAGGTTAGCCGAGTATTGACTTTCACAAGCGTCTATCAATAGCAAAAGTAGGCGAAACGTATAGAAGAATTGTTAATTAATGAAACAACTTAATTAATAATAAACACAACACATGAATTTTAGAATAATATTTAACACTTAACAAATTTATTTAATGTGGTACAATAGATTAACAACAATAATTTTAATAACTAGGTTTGAATTTAATATTAGAAACGTTTAAACAAGTAAGATTGTATTTTATATTATGAAAGCGCGTGGTATTTATTAATACTTATTTTGAGCACGCGGTATTTCAATAATATTTATTTGAATTTATTTGTATTTTGTAGGTTGAGTAGGTCTTACTTCCTTGAAGGTTGTAGTAAAAAGAGAAATTTTAAATGTATTTAATGACTAAAGTAAAAAATAGTAGAATGAAGGGAAGGGGAAACATCCTTGTGGCAAGTGTAACCAACTTTCTTGCACAATGTGACATCTGTTGGTCTTATCTACCTGATAATACTAAAAAAGATCTACTGAACCCAAAAAATGAAATAATTTGAGAACAATTCCACTTTTCCTGGCTTAAGTTGAATTTGTCCAAGAATTATCCCTGTACTTAATACACTTCGGCTACATACAAATAAATTCGGAACTTTGGTCTCGTCCGTCTACAAATGAAAATATTTACTAAAAGTTTCAATACTTTTCGTGCGAATTTATTAGGCCTGTCGCACACTGCAACCGTATTTCAGCTAATTTTGATCGGACGTATACGCGCTACTACGCCTTACAGATTCGAACCTTGTAAATGTAATGCACTCTCACACTGTAAGTGACATATCCGTCTGAATTATTACGTACGGGCATTACGTACCTCTCATACTAAATGCGTATTTCAGTGAATTTTCACCAAGCGAATGCGTGTTTCTACGTTAAACCTATCCAAACCTTGTAAATGCAATCAGTTTGTTTCTATTTCAGTGAGAAATAATTAAAAATTCAAGAGAATATTTGTGGAATCAGAAGAATTCAAACTAATATTCCTGAGATTTACGAGTTTTTTCTCTTATTTCTAAAAAATCAGCGCAGTAAAATAAATGCATCTCAAATAAACAACTTTGTGTATGTCGCAGAGGTATATGTCTAAGATGCCCTGGATACTCTTCGTTTAAGAATTCTCACACAGGACAAGCATAGTGAGCTGAGCAACCATCATTTTGCAACCGAATGTTTTGTAAATCACTTGTGGGCACGTCTTCTAATAATTCTGACAAGTCATTTTGTAAAAAGTTCAAATAACTGTTGCCATCTAATTTCCTTGTACCTCAAAGGGCTCAAGCACTTTTCCATTTAATATGCCCGTCCGTAGGTTAATCTTGAATTGATATTGAGATTTGTCTGGTCTCATTAGGTGCGAATTTTCATTGCTCCAGCTATGTAGGTTATGAAGATTTAAATAACCATCTTTCTTGCAGGTTGTTTCATCCGACTATAGAATTTTACCTAAGAATTGGGGATCTTCCCTTAGCTTTTGCAGCATAACACGGCAAAATGCGACCCGTTGTGGATATCATCCAGTGGTAATAACGTCCGAAAAAAACAATCTTTTCTATTATAAAATCAATCTATTTTGGGTATTGTAAAAGTGATAACTATCAACAACAATTTATGAAATTTGGTTCTTGTTTAGAAATAGTATGCATATTTTTTTTTAATGCTTGTTTTCCTGGAGTTTTATACCATTTTGGAATTCTGAAGAGTTGCGCCAATTTTTAAAAAAACTTGCCTTAGTAGTGTTCATACTTTTTTTTTACACCACGATGAGTTAAAGTGGACTGAAAGTAAAAATCTTTAAAAAAAATTTTTCTCTAATTTCTAAACAAAATGAGATAATTTTTTTTTTCTTTTTTTTTTCGTGTAGTCATGAGCAGGACCACCCTCTGGTGCCGGCTTATCGTTGAATTTTGGGACACCCTGTATATAACTGACAAAAGCACCGAAAAGTAGGACTACACTATTTTATATCTAACTAGGATCACCATATCATCAGCGTGACTACTAGATCACTTCTATAACGGTCTAACTACTAGATATAGTTCAGGTAGTAGTACACCGGATTAGATCAACTCGCCAATAACTCTAACTACATATTTTTCTTTACACGTCAAATTAATATTCTATATGGAACCTGAAGATCTTTGCAATAGTATTACTGAAAGCGGTTTTTTTAAATGTACCCGCTTCTCCCTTTCTTCTTTTCAGATGTTGAGTCGCCGAGAATTTTAATTCATAGAAGATATAATAATCCCATGGAGTCTCTAAAAGTGGTTTTTCCGTATCGGAGAATTTTATTTTAAGTGGGAGTCCACTGATAATATTCTTTAACTAATAACAAATGGAGCAGTATAGAAGGATCAACCTTTTTTTCTCTATACTACATAATCGACAATCACAGTATGGATGAAAACATCCATATTCATGTCATACAAAATTTATATTCACAGCCTGGAACAAATTTCCATCTTCCTCATCTTAAAACAAAACTAGATCTAACCGGTTCAGATTAACTCGAACTTCATTAACTAAAGTTGCTTCTGCAGCAGGTATTGTAGTACAACTGATAAATGCATCCATGGGTGTCGTATTTATGCCTCTATTTACTGTTGTATTAATAACACTCTGGACTTGTTTAACATATGGATTCCAACAGTCCTCTTTAGATTCTGCACTTATTGATGCTAGTGCTGAAACTATTGCCTTGTTATAACGTCCATTAGCTCTTGGAGTTGCGACTAAATCCAATTCATGTTTGATGTTATAAGCGGTACAAAACGTTTTACAATTAAGTGACGTAAAAGCCGTTCCACGTGTTTAGTTAATGTAAACTTAGTAAAGGCTTTTACAATAACCAACAAATATTTATTGTGCCTTTTACTTGTTTCAAATGGCCAATCGTCTCTCACGTTTGCCAGACTTACTCTTATAGTGATTGCAACTTAGTCAAGCAATTATATACTTGATTACAAAACGTCACATACCAGTAAACCAATAGTTTAAGCGCATCTTTACAAGTGTTTTGTCAACACTGAAATGTCCAGCATCATCATGACACAATTTACAAATTTGAACAACTTAACACGCGGAATTACCCCATTTGCTACTGTTCTACGGTAACTTCTATATCATCGAGAATCTCATACTGCTCAGAAATACTTCTTCTGCTCACCATTCAACTACAATTGTACACACTGGTCCTGGTCCACATTCTATATTCACTGTATTCAATATAGTGTGTACACTATATTTTTAAATCATGATGTGTTGAGGGAACAGCTGAGTGTTTAGAGTTTTCTAGGTTTTAAAATTTTTTAAAAAAATTCTGGATTACTTTTTGAAGTGTCACACTTTACTTTACTTTTCAAGTTGCCAAAGTCCTAAAGTTTAAAACCGGTTTTAATAAAAATTGACAAATAGTAAAAAAAAAAGCGGAAAAACCGAAATGTTGTTAAAAAAAATTCTTAACTATATAATAAAAAATTATTAAGAAAAACGATTGTAGACTTGAATATCTCAGACTATGAGCTTTCGAAAGAAAGTAGTGTCTTTGGCGTGAGCTCCAAAAAATTGAATTGCTTGTGCACTGAAAGTGAAGAATAATAAACGGAACCGTAATTATTCGGCACAAAATAAGTTTTTATTGTTGAAAATAGAAAAATTACGAAATAATAAATGATAATAGTTAAGGATGTATGAGCGAGGGCGTGGTGTAATAGTGAATTTGGATGGGTGGGTTATATTCAAAAATATAACAAGCAAGGATAATTTTGTAAGAAACGACCACTAGAAATAGATAATAATTTACAAAGTAAAATAAAAAAAGAAATTATAAAGTCATTAATTCAAAAACTTGAACTGCAAAAAAATAATTGTTATGTATCTATAACATAAATTTTAATCGCTACTATTGTAATTTTTATGTTACTTTATTAAATTATTAAAGTGTTTATACATATTTTAATTCTATATACCATATGTGCTATTTTCTTAATTTTTGTACTTAATTTTTGCTGTTACTATCACGTAATACTAAATTTTTGTTAAGTGATTCAAAATTAATTAGTGAAAACAGTTAGAATATATTAGAATGTGTTAGAATGCATAATCAAACGTCAGATACTGCTTACAGTTTTAAAATAAAAAGTAATAAATAAAAATAATTAAAATCGATTACTTAATATTCTACTAATTCCGTGATGCGATAAATTAAGCGGAATTAAATAGTAATTCAAATAATAAATAGCTGTATCGTTGTCAATTTTTATATATTTAAAAACATGATAAAACTAGTAGACATAGCTATTAGCATTAATTACATTAAAAATGTATAAATTCCGACATTTTTGGTATGTAGTTCACACACCCATTCAATATACAACAACGAGCTGCACATGATGATTGATAGAATTGTACATCTTAGTATTCCATGACTTTGTGGTCTAAGTGAGGTTTATGCAATTATTGCCCACAGTGAATTCCATGTAACAATATGCAAGTGCAGTGTGAAAGCAGCGCAGTGCCAACAGCAGCCAGACCTGCTGCCATATCTGCTTCATTAAGCGGAATTTCTAATGACCTACATTTTGTAATTAACAAAGCGCATTCGTTGCACCCGTAGCCGCAGCAGTACACAGTGAACTCTGTTTTGAGTGGAACAATTGATTAAACGCATAACCGCTGGAGCTGATCTGGACCAGAATCGGGATGTAAACAGGATAATACGTTCGGGAACGGATTTCAGAATAGATGTTTGTGTTTGTGACTTAACAGCGAAGATGTCTTCAAAATATTTTCCAAAATTTCGAAAAAGTGGTACAAAATTTAGGCACTTTTTTCTGTAACTACAGGTCCGTAATAGATAGAAAGTTAAAATTTGAAACGTGTATGGAACGTACTTGGAGAACTAAACTTTGGGTTCAGTAGTGAAACGAAAATTAAGGTGCAATGACCCAAAAGTGCTAGAACGTTCAAAATTAGTGTGTGAGCTTTTTTCAAGTTGAATCTCGTTGAAGATATAAAATTATAAGCCACACTTTTCCAGGGCTGTGTAATAAAAACCGAAAACGCATATAATAAAAAGAAATAGAAGCTATTATTTGCTATCATATTCACAAATATGAACAAAATGGTATCCAATGGCGGAGACGAACAGGGGAAGTAAAACTGAAATTAGATACAAAGTTCAAATTTAAAATATTGATTTTCATTGCAATGTGCTGTATTAGCTGTAGCTTCAAAATTCCGTTCTCAAAATTAAATTGAAAAAATTGAATAAAATATTAAACATTATAAAAGTAAAATTAAAAATAAATAGCTATAATTTAACGTAAATTCATTTCATAGACTGGAAAAGCGTTTAGGTCTAATCTAGAACGCTTCGCAATTTTATGAGATAAATTATTACAGATAATAAATATAAATCATTGCAAGACACCCAACACAACTTATTGTAGATATAAATCTATCAAAATCTCCAACTTTATAATGACTGTCAGCAGCAACTTTGACGATATGGAGAACGGTGCCAATCATCGAGAGGAGAGGAAAATAAAAAGCAAATTGAAGTTTGAAGATACATCGTTAAATGAAACAGATTATGATGCAAGCACATAACGTCACGTTATTCATGATTATATTATCTATTTCAAATTTATCTTAGACCCTTTCAATTCTATGTAAATCTACTATGGTTCAGAATACATTTGTTTTACGATTGGGTTATGTTGGGTTAAGAAAGCTTCATACTATTTTCTCATAGAAATAATACACATTAATTTGAGATTTGAACTATTATAGAATTACATATACTGATATAGTTAACTATCCGGATCTCAAATGTGATTCTTTAAATACATAGTCTCTAAATATTATTAAAGATATAAGCAAACAAAATAGTCATTGAAAGACGCAGGATAATTAAAGAGGCAAAACTCTACAAAAAATTAAAGAAACTTTTAGAAATAATAAAGAAACACCTAAGTTAATTAATATTTCCTTTATATTTTTTAAATATTTTAGTGAAGTTAATAGAAATTTAGTTTCTGTCCCGACTCCGATTCCGACTCCGACTCCTCATATTAGATCAGATTTTCTTTTCGACTTCGTCGCTCTGAATTTTGCACAAAGTTTACAATACCCACATCATTTTGCGCATTTGTTTTATTTTAACGCTAAAACTTTAAAGCAAATAACTTACCAAATATAGAGTAAAAAATTCCAAATAGAGCCAGAACACAGCTGAGAAATACGAAGCGGAGTTCATGCGGGGGCGCGGCGGGACAGGGGGGCCCCATGCCCCTTCGTGAGTCAGAGAATTATTCACTGACTGTTGCTATATACAAGTTCACGTGTTTCGTTTGCCGCACAACAGTAATGTTCTATGCACTGCAATTATGGATTCCATTAATTCCATGAACCATAAATTATGTTTTGAACGAAAGTAGAATCCCAATCACATTTAGAAGTTCTTGTTTCATGACGCATCTAGCACATTTATTGGTTTATTCAGGAACACACACACACCTGTAACAAAATATGTAAATTAGAGCAGAACTGTAGAGACAGTAAACTTTAAGAAAAAAACAATTTCCCACAAATTTATTTACTCGCTGTTTTTCTAAGATTCACGGATTACAAATGATACTATCCTATAACCGAGTTTCTATATGCTGATTTTTCTAATTTTGAAGTATTTTTTCGTAGACGTATTGTAAATGTATAGGGTCTTTCAATAAGAGTGGTCATTTTAAAGGTGTTTCAATTAGAACTGTTATTCTAAATCAAATTATTCTGTGTATAATTTAAAAAAAGAAAGAACAGTAAATAAAAGTTGTATTTGATAACACTGCCAACATATACATTTCGGTGCTTACACATTTTTTCAGGTATAGAATTAGCGGGATAGATAATTTGATAAAAATGATTCCTACTTGAAGAGCAAAGTGAACTAATAAAATTTCTTTCTTCTTTTTATACCTTTGTGGCAGCAGGGCTATGCCATCCATACTGCAACCATATTTACGCGAATTTTGACCAGGCGAATACGTGCTACTACGCTTACCTTGTATTTACAATCAGGCCTCTCACACTTCAAGTGACAGCATCGCGTCGCTAGTGTCCGAGCTGTCTCGGGTCTATTGGCGAAATCACTTTGCGAACGAGCATGTTAAAAGGACTAGCTTCAGTTTATGATTGTATTTCAGTGAGAAACGATTAAAAATTCAAACTAATATGCCAGAGATATTCACCGACATATTTGGAAATACGTTTGCCAAAGGAATCAAAGGGTGGGGATGCATATTTCAAATGTTTTGTTAATTTTAATGTAATTACTATACAAACATTGTACATCTGTCAAACTGACTTTTATAATTTATTAATAAATGTTGATAATTTAAAATATTAAAACATTTATATATACAGGGAGACCCAGAAGTCGACGTCAGGCCGTAGTTGAGTTAATCATAATAGTTAACAGAAAAATATTTTTAAAAAATCTAAGTTGAATATTTTAAAAATTATTGGCATTAAAAAAAAATTGAGAACCCTGTTACAGTCTTTTCACTCCTGTTGCTACAAATCTTAATTTTAATTTTTTTTTTGTCATGTGATCTTGAATAATGTTTCTGTAAACTCTTGCCTAAACTGTAAAGCCAACTGCTCCAGCTTGGAAGAAATTGTCACTTTTCGTAAAGCCAAATATTCAAAATTATTACTTCGTCCAACTTTGAGTGACTGTACTTAAAAAATGTATTATGCGAGTTTAGCCAGTAACATTAAAAGTTGGCGCATTTAATAAGGATTCCAAAATGGTATGACACTTGCTAGATTATTTCTTAAATTATAGACAATTTCTTCTTTTGTAAAGTAACCCAGTTTTGAACAAATTTTTCTTACTTACTTAAAAATGATTAATTACACATAATTGATTATCACTTAATGATTATTACACTTAATTTTCTTTTTTATTTAATTAAACATCAAATTGGATGCTTAGATTTTTTAAATGCACAACAATTGTTTAATTATTTGCATGCTAATTATTTAACTACAACAGATATTCAAATTGTTTAGATTTTTTAAAAATATTTTTGTGATCTTTTTTTTCTGAACTATTATGACTTGGCCTATGACTCAATTCCGGCTTGACGTCGACTTCTGTGACACCCTGTATACATAAATCGAGATAGTAACAATTTTGGAGTCAGCACATGAAACATATTTAAAACCATTTTTTACTTTTCCGGCACCAAAGAAAAATGTAATTTGGTCAGCCGGTGTAAATATTATAAAATAAAATATAAATGTTTTTCCGATTTGTGTTTTTTAAGTACTTCATAGAAATGCATAAAAAATTATCAAACAAGTAATTAAATCATTCAATAGACAACAACAGTTCATGCATGATCAAGTAACTCTTCGGAGCAACCTTGTTTAATATTCCAAAGATAACAGATTTATGTACATGGCAAACCATACGGATGCTACTAACACTGCAGTTGTGGCTGCATATGCCTTACAGAAATCGTTGACGTATCGTTGACTTGGTTTACATGACATTTCTATATGAAACAAAACTACATGCCACATTCCAGTAATTATCAGGCACATTTATGTATTGGATAAAATCATAACAACAGTCTCGTTGCTTTTTATTCACATAGTCATAAATCACAAGATTTCTAAAGCGGATTCCATTTATTAAGTACAAACTGCTAGTAATTCACGTCATTTTATTCTATAATTGAATTTTCTAGTTTGATGAATTATAATAAAGAGGTGCGATGAGTTTGCTTGGTTCTTAAGGAGGTTGCGGCACCTATATCTCGCCTGTAGTGTGATGGCAATTGACTTGTGAACTCATTTTTAAAGGGTAACTTTTTTAATTTTTGATTGATATAAAGGTATGTAATATAATTGATATAAGGTATATAATATATGTATATTAACGTTTTCATTTTTTTAAATATCCAAAACTTGACCTATATCAAACTTGAATTCCTCCTCAGCGTATAACGCCACATAAGAAATAAGTAATCGATATTATTTTTCATTTGTCAGAACCATCGTTATATAAAACTCCATGGATACACAACGCAGCTATTAGTAGTGAATGATGTATGATTAGGACTTCTGGACCCGACCCGACGGGTATTGGCTATAAACCCGAATCCGGGACCCGGCTATAAAACCCGACGGATCTGCCGGACCAACAGTCGAATGGTTTTGCTGGTGTAATTACAAAATTAAATAAAACATAAATGAAGCAGTCAGAATTTTACAGCCCAAAAATTTAAAATATTTCTTAAATATTTATTTATATACCTATATATATTTAATATGATACTACCGTCAATAAACAAATAAATCATTAAATTTAGTAAAGGATTAACATAAAGTGTTTTATATTAAAATGGATGATGCTATTATGATGTCGAGACGACCACCAGACACCAGACCAATAAAAAGAAAGAACTAACAGGATTAAAGCAATATAAGTAGCTATTTAAATGAAAAGAAATTCTAAAAATTCAAGGAAGCACTTCATTAGGTTTACCCAATGAGTTGGAAACTTTCTTAAATAACGAACATGTTAGTCTAATTCTTATTATTCTATAGTTAGTCTTATAAGAATAATCATTTGATTGTAAGTGTTGATCTAATTAACAGTTCGTCGATGACCATAGTTTATATTGTAATTGTAGTATTAATTGTTTCATGTGTAACTTGTATTTTTTTAAATTATTGTTTATTATTAATCACGAAAAAGTTTAAACGAAATCGTAGTAAAGTGGCTGCTGTAGATAGCATATCCATAAGAGCAATCACTAGATCTGAGTTTCTCCGAGAGTTTATATATAAAGTTACCCAAAAATGAGAGTGATGTTAGGAATCTGATTTACGAATATTATGAAGTCAAGAAATTGCTAATGATTTCTGCATTATTGCAGAAAATCTCTAATAATCAAAATTGTCATTGGGGATTAAGTCTCTAAATGCTTTGGTTTTTCTAAAATATCACTATATTAGAGCAAGCAAATTTAAATAAGTTGTAAAATAATATAAAATTACTTAAATAATAAATAAATTTTAATAATAAATTACTTAAGTAATAATAAATTACTGTTTTTTATATATTTCTTACATTGGACCCAGATCCCTCGGGTTTTTAAAAAATGGACCCGGATCATACGGGTATCAAAAAACCCCGGGTTTTCAGAAGCCCTATGTATGATCCACACAAACCTAACTGTTGTTAATATAATCTACCTTAACATCAAAAGAAAAAGATTATGATCGAAGTTTAAAGAACCAGCACAAACAACGTCGTAAACAGAATTGCATCAGGCTGTCAATATGTGGGATTACAAAGGTGTTAAATGTTGCGAGTGTGAGTTGCTTCCAAGGAACCAACCGATCAATGCAGATGCCTATTGTCAATAACTAATGAACTGGAGAAAACAATCGCAAATAATCGCAAACGCAAATAAATCGTATTCCATAAGATAACTAAAACAAGGTCTAACACATTTGTAACTTAAGTAAAAAAGTAAAATATTTGTTGTTAAGTAAGTCGTTCAAAATTATAAGAGTTTGGTTGAGAACGGATATCAAATTCCCTATATAGCGCAGACCATGCTCCATCAAATTAACATTTATTTCAAAGTTTGCAAGACTTTTTGAATGATAACACATACACCCTGCTGAAAATGTCAGATGTCGTAAGTAGTGGTTTCCAGTGTTAGAACACCATTACAAATAAAATGCAATGCAATGATGCGTTCTGTAGAAACCATAAAAGTTTTAGAAACGCAATTATCTTCAATTCATACTTTTACATTTTATAACGAATGAACAATCTGCTACTAAATAAAACTTCGTGTTTTCATTCAACCAATTCTATTAAAAATATAACAGGGTGTTCAAAAAAATATATTCACATTTAGCAGGTAATAACTTTCTATTGAAAATAATGAGTAAAACAAGATAAACTTTTAAAAAAAGAAATTTTATTTTGAAACAGAAGTTTCAAAATGTAGCAGAAGTACAAAAACAATAGCGCAACGAGTTTTACTTTTTACAATTAGTCGGATAAAAGATATGCTTATATATATATATGAAAGAATGAAACTGTTCAGGATGTCCATAGGATATCTAAAATCTACGTTCCGGAAGACAAAGGACATCAACGAACTTCACAAACCAAGAACAAGTACTGAAAAGTTATCATGAAGCATCCAAAGAATCGGTATAATAATCAAATCGTGAATTTGATATCAGCAATCGCGTTTTAGGACGTTCTTTCATTTTATTTCTAATGTAAATGTTATTTCCTACATCATCATGATGACAGAATCTTCCAAATAGATGGGCAAGGCATCTCGAGACACTGGAAGCGCAACAACACCAAATTAAGTGTTTGTTGAACTTTTTGAGTCCAAAGCCCGTCGTAGTTAGCAGTGTATTGACCAGGACGGTAATCATGTTGAACATGCATATATGCGGTAGGAGGAAAAGTTATATTTCTTATGCAGATTTCTTTGCAATTTAAATATTAATTTTTATGTATGTGGATAAAAACCAAAGTTATAATTATTTAAACTGTGTATATAAATTTTTGGAACACCCTGTAAATACAATGTTCTAACAATTTTTCAGTGAGACAGCTTAATACAAATAAATGCTAACATTCGACACATCTGGATACCAACATGAAACTTGGTATGTTTAGCAATTATGTATTGAGTATTATTTAATACACGTCATATTTTTCACACATAATTCTCGTTTGTATAGACATGTGCATACACAGGTATTTATCCACATATACACTCCACGAAATGCAATTTGTATGTAGTCCATTGATGACGTCATCGCCGAGCTGTTAAGATTTGCTGAAATGTTTCACGGTGCTCGCACTTTGGCATCATATTCGCACGAATCACAGACGTCATAAGATCCTTTTTTGGATTCACAAGGTCAGAAAGGGACAGATATATGGTAGTCGTGCGGCATAGATATATGCGAATGTGGTTCCAATGTGAGAAGTCTTTAATGCGGTACTGTTTGTTTGTCGGCTTGTCCTACTTCTACAAGTGTTTTACCAGCTACTACAAATAGTCTAGTTATTGAGTAAATACTCGTACATCTACTCTTGCTCTGGATACCAGGTACCGGGACCCGCGATCAATCAGTGAACAGAGGCGAATTAGGTAGCTGCTACGGCAAAAACTAAATCGGAATCAAAGGTAGATGAAATTATTTCGTGCAGCAAATATTAAAAAAATTAACTATAGTAATGAGATCAAGAGCTGGTTTCATTTAAGCGTCAGTGGGCTCAAAATTAGAAGAACTGTGCTTAGGAGAGGCCCTTAACTTATGTAGATGTATGCAATACTGGCCTTCTAATCTGGTTTAGCAACAAACATTGTTAGCAAATAGTATTATACTACCTTTTACATACAGCATTACGAATTGATTTTATTGTCTAGTGATATGTGTTTAGGATATGGTTTTATTTGTAATCTGGAAGAGTCATTAAATTTAAGTGAAGTTTACAACAGAGTATAAAAGCATAGCTATCTTTAAATCGATCTTATGTTGTAAGTAGGCCTGTAATAATTATAATATCTAGTGGTAATTAAGATTTATTATTATGTTATGAAACAAAATACTATCTATCAATAAGAGAAATTAATATGCTGTAATCATGTATTGACAACGGACCAGTAGGCGGGGCTTAAAAAACATGGCTACGTATTGTGTGCAACCAAAGAATTAACCATAAGTTTACATTGAATTAGTGTCATGAATTTTAATTATTTATGTTTTCTTTAAACCAACTTTTTCACTGGGTTGGATCAAATCCAGCTCAGAAAAATGTTAGAAATGCAGAAAAAATTCTGCAAGCTGGACATTTGATAAAATGTGGTAAAAATAATGATAATCCAAACAGTGACGTTGTGATACACAAGTATATGGTTTAGTATAAATTTTTTAACCGTACGGAAAAAATGCAAGTTAGATAAATTGTAGAGAATTTAAATGCGCATCTAGCCGTACTATTTTAAAAATTAAAAAAAAATATTTTACCATAGTTTTTTGTGTTTTTCTGTTTTTGACCTCACGTTTTTTGACCATAACTAGGCGACAAAATCAAAAAGTCCACGTTGTTTGTTCTACAAGTTGTAAAATTTATTGTTTTAAACATATTTATACATTAGAAAAAAAAACACTTTTCATATAATTTTATGAAAAAAACGTGAAAAAACGTTTCGTAAATGTTGAAAATTAATTTTTGTTGGTCCACGTTTCTAATTTTTTCCAATCTTTTTTCTAATCTTCAGCAAAGCTTCCACATAAAAACAATTTTTTTGAAAATTGACAAATGGGCGGGAGATGATCAATACGCCTCTGTCATCTACTGCTGTAATAATAACACTTGTATGCTGCAAGTCTTATTTACTAGGAATATCATGTGACATTTCAAAAACAACATTGTCTAAATATATTAAATAAAGAACTTTTATAATTGCAGAAACTATTTGTTTCACTGCGTCTGCGAGTGACGACCGTGGCATGTGTTAATAATATTTTGACGAGGTCAATACGTATTTCAAAGCAATAACAAACAAAGAATGTTGTAAGTAAATGGTACGTCTACTGGTATGACAGTTGCGAGCTGAGCTGTGTCACTACATTTTAGTCTAGACACAAATAGACACTTTATACGGTCATAGCCCTATTGCTATTGCAACACTATTTATATTGCTCTTGTTAGGCGAAGAGTTGTGGTTTTGGAATAGTGACGTGGCCCATTCCATAGGTTCACTACTGTATTGAAATTGAAGGTCCACCACAGTCTAATGCACGTCACACACGTAGAAGTGTTCCATATATAGTGTAGTACAGGTACAGTATGCGTACATATTCGTTTTACGTTACTCATGCACATTCCCATGACGGTGAATGTTCGTCATACTGACGAGTAGGTTGAAACAAAGCGGAGGGCAGCTAATGGATGTCCAATGTCCATGCCAGACTCCATCGCTCTTGGACAACTGTGTATTATTTTGAGGCTGAGGATTACTTTGTACGAGTATGTGTGTACTTCAAAATTAATCAATGCATAACTCCTTGCAGGGTCGTTGCTTGATACGTGCCTCGGCGGATTTAACACGTGGCTTGATTTCTTAACAAAAAATGTCATACTCTATAATTTCTTATTAAAAATAGACGAAAGCGTCTTGATTTTTTTAATTAATTTATATTATTTATTGTTTTTGCCGTCAGGCACTACATTCTTCCGTCTTCCTTCTATCTAGTTAGTCAATCTTTCTACTTAAAGATAAACTTAAACATTAATATTTCTCTCTTCTTGTCATTTCTTCCGTTACGCTCTCTCACATTTCTACTCTGCCATTTCTATGTTATTCCCCTCTTCCATTCATAGCTTCTGTACCATAACTGCCCTATCTTTTTTTCACTTTTTACTTTATACTCGCGTGCATTCTTAATGTGCTCTATAGTTTCTATTGCTATCCTGCACAACTTGCACTTATAGCACTACCTCTCTATTTTCACGTCGGTGAAATACGCAGTTGATTCGATAGCAGTCGATTCGGACTAGTGGTGTCAATCAAAATTAATTCAGTATTAAATCAAACTGTAAATTACATGACTAATCAGCACATTTGAACTAGTATTTAAATGACGTTAGATTAAAAGTTTGTCTAGTAGCTTAAATATTTATTATTATATAATATACAAACGCATCAATCGTAGGTGATCCGGGTCCTTTGCTCTTACTTTGCTTTCCAACAACGTTTTTACCAACCTAATCACATCCCAATTTTAAACATATTTCCCGAACTTCTTATTCTTTCTCTTTATCCCTGCTTCATTCCAAAATCTCCCATCCTTCTCATTTTCTTCCGGATCCTTTCTACTTATCGCTTTATCAATGGGCATCTTTTCTTTTCCTTATAAATAAATACCAAAACTATTTGCTTACATCATACTGTCCTATTGTATTAACACAGCTGTAATTGTTTATCTCAATTTATTTTATTGCGTTAACTATTCCACTAACTTGCTAACTAGCGATTTGTTTATCGCAAAAAATTCATCACAAAAGTAATACATCGAAATTAATATTAATATTCATCCCTTTCATCCACTTAACATATCTCCGCAACACCCATTCTCTCCTATATTCTACATTTTGATCAGAAATAGTGACCAGATACAATTGATTTCTCGTACGATAATATAAAAAGGTTATTACAGAGATGCTGGAATGCATTTGTGACTAGATACAATTGATTTCGCGTCAAAGTAAAAAAAAAGTTTCTGATAAGCTGGAAGGTAATTGTGACTATATATAATTGATTTCCCGCGGACCTAAGAAAATGGTAATTTCAGTTTTCTAAATTCAATTCGTTTAATAAAAATCCAAATAAGGTTGTCGACCACTGACTTAACCCAATTTAGAATGAATTAGCATTTCAGCATAGATTTATGTCTGGAGAATGTAATGTGGTCCCCAGTCTATGTAAATAAGTACTTTCAGGAGTACGACTGTGCTTTATACGGTACAGACAACGACGCCGTTAAATGTAATGACTCAATTACTTGTTTCGGAGTTATGAGAATATTATGTAGAATACATCATACCGCGAGATTGAGTTTGATGGGATGTCACCCTACCCCTCCATCCACTTGGTTCATCCTGAAGCTGCCTGTCAGGAGCATTGCAGCTGTACTGTGTCTGAAGTGTGTGCAGTGTACGGGAACAATGGAAGTAAAGCTACCACTGACTGTTAAGTCAGCATATGGATTGACTTCTTAATACGACGTAATGTGTCTACTAGACGTAAGCGATACCACACCATCCTCACCGTCACCGTCACCATACCACGTGATTGTTCAGCCCTTTAGCGCATGCGTCGTTCAAATCAATAATATCGGTATGGACGAAACGAAACCTTTGCTAGAGTCCAGTAGCGGCTACTGCAAACTGTAAGCGTTTGAATTGCCTTTTCTTCTTGTATTTCTCCTCGACCTATTTACATCTACCTAATTAATATATTTTGTATACAGGGGTCGTCAATCGAAGTGTTAATTAAAAATGCTCTATTTCGTTAATTATGCATCTCTTTATTTAATATTTTAAGAATACTTATTGGTAATTATTGAATAAATACCGGTCATTTTTGGTTGTTTTCATTTTTAATTTTATTCTTCACAAGATTTGTTTTACAGTTTAGCAGAATGTATGGTTAGAGTGCAATTCAAAGGAGAATGACTCTCCGAAAGCAATCGCCTGCATCAGTGATGTTTTGTGCCGCGGAAACTACAACCGTACGCTCACCAATCGTTTTCATTGAATAGTGCGTTAAGGTAAATCAACAAATCTACCATGGACGGATTTTAAACGATGCTTAGTTACCTTGAGCAGGTAAATAATTCGATTCCATTAGACGTTTCAACACTCGGCCAATCCATCCCAAAAAGTCCATGAAATACAACGTTTTTTACATGAAAAAGTTCCCAGCTTCATTTCTTCATAACAATGGCCACTACATTCCCCGGACTTAAACACTATGCATTTTTACACAAGGTCCATTCTGGACGCCAAAGAATCAACTAAAAAATATGAGGCGGGCGACACTCTAAAGATTGCTCTTCGCCGAGAATGGGACTTGCCCCTTTGACACTTTTCCCATCTCTCTAAACTTTGTGGCGAAGCACACCCGTCGGCTGCCTCACTCTCTCCATCTGGAGCACACTTTGAGTATGAGCTATGGAAACACAATCTACGCACCCCAACCCACGCAGACAAAGACTGTTACGATTGAGTCTATCTCCTGCCCGCACCCCACGTTCCCTCATAGTCCAAGTCTGGAAAACAATCCAAGATCAAAAGACGGCGAACGAAAGAATGACGAGCAGCTGAGCAGATCTTATTGGATTTACAATGGCTAGACGGTGCTCGAACGGTTTCGAGTCCCAGACTCTGCTGTAACTGTGGATACTAAAATAGCGATACAAGGTAAACCCGAGTGAAGTTTATTGGAGATGACGTGAAAAGTTTCGTTTAATGTTACTGGTTTGACTACTTTAATCTGAGAATATCTGTCTGGAATCCTCTCGTACTTCTAGCATTTGTTTCATTTATGTAACGGCGACGCTTCGGATATATGTACTACATCTTAAGGTGTAGGAATGCACTACCCCGTTATCGTTGTTGGGATACTTGGGATATATTAGTAGTGTACCCATTTTCTTTATTTATCTTGTGTCGTACGAGCGACAACGTCTGCAGCCGTAAATCGTCAAAAAAAAATTCTTTAATGGCAACATTCAACACTTGCAAGAAATGCTCTCATGGTTTAAAAATGTCTTTAAAAGAATCTTTTGACTTCTCAATATTGTCTATCATATCAAAAGCTTTCTTCAACAGCGCAAAGATGACGTTCTTTCAGCTGGAGAGTAGTTCACATTAACCACCCAATGTGTTAATTTCACAAGAAGAGGAAGAACGTAATTCCCAGTTTGACACCAAGGATAAGCATAATCATCAATGTAACCGTACCCTGTAAAGCTCTATAAATTGTATAATAAATAGAATTAATTATATTTATTAATTAAATGCAAGGGTCTGTATATTGTCTTCACTTGCCAACAAAACGAAACTTCATATCAGAAGAAAAAAACTGAGTCATTTGATTTTTTTTTTAGTATTTATTTTCAGTGAATGAACTTTTAAAAGTTAATAGCACTTAAAAAAGCATACATACATTTATAAACATTTACAATACATAATTCGTACTTCATAATTCTTAATTTACAACTTGTAAATATACTAGTGTTTACCCCCGTCGAGAGTAACGACTGTCTTTTGTGTATAAATTGAATTTCATTTCAAATTTTAATTCCATTTTTTAATTGAAATATCAAACTCATTCCATATTTATTTTACATATAACCCACAAGTAATTGTTCTATATGAAAAAACTGACTAAAAAAATATATTTTCTTGAATTTGTTTATTATTTGACCAAATTTTTTTCAAAATTGGGGATTTTTTTTTTCGATTTGTAAATTAGGTACCAAAGTTAGCCTATATATAAAATTTCAACTTTCTTGCCCAATTCTTGCCAAAAACAGCTCCCGTGCCCCCAAATAAAGTATTTGAATTTTGAATTTTTTTTTTGTAATAACATATTTTATTATTAAGTAATCCGAAATTTGAGTTTTCTCCAAAGTTTCCTATCGGGCCTCCTAATTTTCTCAAGGCCTTCTTTTTCAATTTTTCAATTTTTTATTTTTAAAAAAAAGTGAGCATTGCACAGTTGCACACAGTAATACACATGCCAAATTTCAACTTTCTATCTTTTACGAATTTAATTTTATAGAGCAAAAGGTAAAATTTTTTTTTTTGTTTTTCCAAAACTACGCTTTTCCACGAAATTCAGGGAAAAATCCGAGGATGCCAATAGTGTTAGAATTTCTTTCTCTACGAAATTGATAATTTTCAAGAAAATGCACGGAACTGTTTTCGATCCACCATACAAATCGCGGTCGCATATAAATAAATCAACATAAACTTTCACTTGGAACATTACCATATAGGATTTAAAATAAAGAGATTAAATGTGTTTTGTTTATAAACTCAATAGGTTTTATAGATTTTCTCTGCTTTTATATATCAGCCTATACTCCTCAGGCTTATAACATTCTTGTCTGAGCGACGTGTATTTTGCGCATTGGAAAATAATATGCTTTACCGTTAGTGGGCTATTGTATTGTTCACATAATGGTTGTGGTTCTCTTCTGAATAAGAAGATATAGTGTAATTTGTATGACCTATCATGACTCTACATATGACTACTTCCAGCATTCTATTTATTTCATCCGGTAATTCTTGTTTGCAAATTAATGGTTTTACTTCCTTTAATTTGTTATCGCTTTCTTCACTCCATTCTTTTTGCCATGAACAATTTATTATATTTTTTATTTTTTTCTTTAGCAGGCCTAACTTGTTATTGTTGTTTCTTCTGGAATGCGTCCTGAATGGATTGCTTCTTTAGCATATTTATCAACTTGTTCGTTTCGTGTGATACCGCTGTGAGAGAGGGAATCCATAAAACTTGAGTTTCTATTTGCTTGGTGTGGAGCTCACCAACATTCTATCAATTTTATGAAAATTATTCATGATCTCAAGGACCGACTGGCTGATACCTATCCAGACGACGTTGCTTTGGTAAAAATTGAACCAATGTGAGGAAAAGTATAAAAAATTCAAAGAACAAATATGACATAGTATTTGAAGTATTTCAAACTTTGCCATTTAATAGTTTCATATTCTTCTGTAAATATAAATTTCAAAGAAAGTGCATTACATAATATGTAATATAGGAGCTATGTAGAAATTATGTTTAAAGATATGTTGAATAGAAGCTGAAGATGAATGGCGGAGGAAAAAGAGAAAAAGACGGAGAATTAAGTTTAAAATGATTAAATGGAGGAGAAGAAGGAAGCAAACGCGGCACAAGGAGAATAAGCAAGATACGCTATTATATTAAGTTTAAGTATATTCAATGAATAATTTTAAGTTAACTTAATGAAATGTAATTAAAAACTTAGTGTGGGAAGAATGTAATGCCTAGCAGAATATATTAAGAAAATAAATACACAATATGTGTATTTAAAAAAAAAAAACTTCAATTTGCCCTAATTAAAACTGTTTGTGTAAAAGATGTTATTTAGAAGATGTTATGTAGAAATTAATATTAATAAAAAATACGCTGAAGCTAAAATAGTATCCCTACTTTCATTGATTTGAAAATAAAAATTAGTTTTACATTAAAGCAAAATATTATTATTTTAATTAATATTAGTGTTATTATTTCTTATTCATGATTAACAAAATTGATGTATCTGCGTAAGCAACGGAAAATGTGGAGAGTGCAAAATCGTAAATAATAACTTAAAACATTCAGGTGATCTCCAACAGGACAAAGTGATTAAATTGCTTGATATTCGAATGTGTATTTAAATTGTATTAAACATAATAAAAATTATCTATTACGTAAACGATTTTACCTAATGATACAACGTTCTGTGACTTATTTTACTGATTTATGAAAAATACGTCTACGCTTTTGCGAGACTTCCAAGTCTAAGTCGATTGGATGCAATGAAATAACGCTGATGTTATCTCCTTAATTAACACATTTAAAATAAAATACATAATATAATACAAAAGAATAATTTTCGGCGTTTAGCTTGATAAACGCTCACGTCGTCGTTATATAACAGTGATGGTTGGTTTATACACAAATGTAAACTTTTGGTTGATTAGAAGTAGTAATTGACCTATTACTTGTGATTACTTAGGTGAGCTGTAAAATCCACTACGACCAAATTGTAAGCGGAGAGCTATTCATGAAAGAGAATACGTGATCTCCCATGAATGCTGTTGGCATTAGTAGCAAACGTTTACAAGCTATCTGTTGTCAAAAAATTAGGCAATGTAACAACTCCTTATCGTATCCCAGAAGAAAAAACCTTGAATATAAAAACGACATAATAGAAAACGAGAAAAATGGAAAGAAATTAAACTACACACGTCGTTTGCTTGACCAATTCTCAACTACTATCAAATAGTACAGGAACCAACTATCAAAAAGTCGTCTAGGAACACGAATTCGTGAGACATCCTAGGTAAAAAGCAGTGAGGTATTTCACATATACCTATATAATACGATTATATGTATATAGAAGCAGTTTGACAAACTCTGGTCTACAAAAATACTGAATACCAAGTGACATTTCGTTTTCGTCACTCGCCGAAAAACAATTCCAATCCATAACGTAATTACATATGAGTGTCATAACCTTGATCTTTAACCAGATGTGGGTTTTGTAATTAGTGCTGTACCCATTTTGTTGGCATATTTTTTTTTTATTGAACTTTAACCTTTCAATTTATCTATGTATTGTGGTATCCACATTGTGTTGGGAATTTGTTTCCTTACCAGTTACTTCTACATAATTGCATATATTCTCACATTATTCGAGTTTCGTTTCATATTCATGAAATAACTGGATCACGTTGTGGTGGCGAAGTCGGCAATCGATGGAGACGGCGAAGGCGAAGGCGATGGATGGCATGACATGACATGACGGAGCAGAGATGCATTTGTTCTGATTCCCATGTGGATAGGAGGCGACGCATTTATAGAAGCTGTATACTTAATTGTTTGTTTATGTTGATTTCAGATTGAAATTGAATAAAACACAGCTTTCTAATTGAGTTCTAAGAGAGTGATTACTATTAATTGTGTATTATGATGTGAAACTTCTTTACCACGATATAATAATTGAATTTTTGATCGGTTTGGAAATGAACTTGCAAAGCCATTACAAAAAATGTTTCTGTAATAAAAGAATGGAGGTGACCTTCTTATAAAACGTATTCCTGTAAAACACCACACTTAAAAATATTTGTTCCATTTAATAGAATTAGAATCCTGTCTGTTGATAACAAATAATATAATCGGTTATTGATTTTACAATGCTTTTAGATTTTACCGGTTTAATATATGTTATGTTGACCAGGTATTCAAAACCTAATCAAATTTTTCATTTCCCGTACTTTAAAAGGGACGCTAAATATTCCTGTACAGTGTAATCGTTTTAGATCCTGATAATCAACTTCATCAGTGTACCGTATAATTTTGTAGAAATTAAGACACGGTTCACATTCTTTTATTTTAGTTATTTCTATTTTCAGTACAATATTTAATAAATTAATTCAACGTATGACTGTTCAGCAATCCTTTTGCTGACCTTTTCTCAATATCAGAGATGTCTCCTTCCAAGATAAACTGGTTACATAATTCATTTTATCTAATGTACGACTTTTCACAAATTCTATTCCATCCGGTGAAAAAATGTTCGTAACTATTGATTTGGTTCCAACAAGCTAAATGAAAGAAACACTATGACAGCCTAAATTCAACCAGAGTGCCATAATTTAGGAACCTTTGCTTTGGAGGATTATGTGACATTTCAACTTAGAGCCATAAACTAATCGTATTTTTAAAATTGATTTAGTCTGATGTAGGCTGCAGAGAACATTGAAGGCCTGAGGGACCCGTGCCGCAGCGACACTGTGGAGTCGTGCGGCATCAGCACGAACTATGACTCCCTACGGAAACGTTGCGTCAAGGACAGGTAAAGACAATAGACCACGCATTTAATTAATAAATGTAATTAATTATATTTATTATACAATTTATGGGCTTTTACCGAGTACGGCTACAATGATGATTATGCTTAATTAGGTTATAGCTACTAGCGCTTTCTAGTTGTGAGTGACCGAAGTACAACAGGCAATAAGGAAGTTGCTTTATCATTGGACAGTATCGCCGCTTATTGTGACATGCGATAGTGTTAATAACACCATATAGAACGATGATATGTTCTTATGAATCTGAATATATTTTCAACATTGGCTTATTTTTTTAAATTTTTTTTTTATTTAGGGTTTGGCTTATTCAACCTTCTTGCCGATCATATTTTTAATTTGTCTTTTTAATTTTTTTTTTTAATCAGTCTTTCTAATTTGTTTCACATGTAACGTGTATTTTTAACATCATATCTACAGAGTGTTTATACGATTCAAATTCTTATCGTATTTGTTTTAATACTATCAGTCTCAGTTCATTTGTTTTAATACTATCAAATTAAGTTCATAATAACTAAACCCAGAAAATATCTATCTGGTCCGGGGATCGAACCCGAAGACACAGCAGTCGGCGTCAAGCATCAATGCTCTTGCCCACTGTGTCGTCAACATTGGCTTAAAAACCTTCATAATTGATGAAACTACAACATTTTTGATTATTTTCGCATTACTTGATTGAAGTGACGTACCCTGCATATAAATGATAATTATTTTACGCAATTATTAAGTTTACAACGTTTGTTTCTATTAAATCTGCAGTAAATTTAACATAAGCTTAAATGTTTATAAAAAAAAGAATATTAGACTCAATAACTCAGATTTATTTTATATGTGTTATGTAGACCAGACATGGGGAACCGGAGGTCTATAGACAACTACTGCCAATACGAATGCCGATCGCCAACATGTTTGAACATAAATGAAAAAACGACGGTCAGTATAGGGAAAGAGGCTACTTTCGAACGTTAAGAAGCATAGAGTTCAGCAACAAGCATATGAAATAGGAAAGTTGCGATTAATACAAAATACTCTGAAGCTAAAATAGAATCCCTATTTTCACTGATTTAAAAATAACAATTAATTTTACATTAAAGCAAAATATTATTATTTTAATTAAAACTAGCGTTATTATTTGGTGAATTGGCAACCGCGAATATGCTCGGTTTGGACTTTGGAAAAAAAGACTTTCCATCATATAGTGATTGAAAATTAGGAATAGTGCACCGGAGCCGCACTAGAGTGTTGATGTATCCAGTAACACATTAGCGCGTTATAGGAGCTCTGTTGTTCCAATTATATTTCCAATTATTGCTACCGCAGTCAATTAAACTAAAAGCCTTATTAATATGATAATGATTGATTTTGTACATCGTTGTATGGTGTCCCACTTCCCCTTTGATTATCCAGCAACCCCTACTAGACTCGTGATCCACATAAACCTAAATTTCCAGGTCATTCTTCGTCATCTTTATGGCTAAGGTTGTCGCAGTCGTAAAGAAGACCGTACCATTAATACCATGTAAATTGTTGGTACTCGTGCACCGGTACAATGGTACAATGGTACAGTACACGTATCGATCCGTCAAAGACCGATTTGCTGAATTATGACGCACGCTTTTGTTCTCCACTCACAATACGTATACTGCTGGAGAACAAATGATATTGTTCTTCAGTTCCTGATCATCTCTGACGCGCTGACGCTGTTTTAAGTTATTTCTGTTGAAGTCGAAACCAGTGCATGTTTATATTCCATCAATATCAATACATATTTCGTTACACAACTATTGAGTTAGGGCTAACACTGGAACCGACTACTTGCGACTTACGGCATTTTCAGTAGGGTGTAGTCGCATATTTTAATGTTTATTAATACACCACTGTACCGAAGAAGTATGTATTTCTTACGTTCGTGTTCATTTTATAGGTCATGCGTATGTTGATCAAAGTACAACCTTCCTTTATATGGGTGCTGCATGAATCCGAGCAATTAGCATGGGTAGAAAACATAAATCAAAGAAAGACGATACTTTGATCTATATACGTATGAACCATAAAATAAACACTTATGTTTGGACTAACCATTACTTCATAGCAGTGGTGTATTGATAAACATTAAAGTAGAAACTTTTTCTCATAATAAAGTACAATAATACAAAACAACTTGAATACATCCTACTCAAAAAATAATTGGTTACAGTAAGAGGTTCTTATGACTTTTTCACACTGCAACAGTTTTCTTGTGAATTGTCACTTTTTCAGGAAGGTGTAATCGCATTAGCACATCTTAGAATGAAAGAAAATGTCCACTTTAATATTTATTCATTCATCACTCTTTTTTAATCATTTTATGCATAATTTGCTGGGCTTCTTAGGACATCGGTTCTTTTTTCGCTCTTTTCGTTACTCTATCAATATCTACAATACTATTCAATACATTCTATATGTTTTTTATAAGTCCGTATTCAAAATATGTCGTGTTACGATTAACTCAGAGTCGTTTAGATTCAGAGAAGCATATTCGTATATAACTGGAGCTATAACATTACGATGTCCTTTGTCAATGGGACTGAAACGGTAAGAGGGGATACAGTGCACAGTATACGGTATAGATTTACAGTGCTGGCAGTACAGTACAGATGATTAATACAGTGGTGTATTAATAAACATTTAAGTAGAAGGTTTTTCTCATGATAAAATATACAAATGTGAATCAACTCGAACACACCCTATTGAAAAAGTCTGCGTCGCAAGTAATCGTATGCATTTTGAGATCTGCTATACAATACCAGAGATTAGAACCGAAAACTCAGGAAATATGTAAAACGAAATGATACGAGTATATCGTTTTCTGAGTTAAAATCTTAGTAACTTTGATTGTAACTTTGCTTTTGTTTGTTTATACCAATTATTTCAAAGAAGTGAAATATAAAATGGAATTAAAGGAAAAGAAGGAAGCTTGATAAATAGACCAATGATAACCATGAGATGGTCAATGTAGGATCTAATTATTATTGCAATTATAAAATATATTTCGTGGTACGACCGTATTGGTTCTTTGTTTATTTTGAACCTAATAATACTAGAATGTACAAGAAATAAGAAATGAAGTGACTTTTCTAGAGAACGTGCTTTACTTATTATCGAAGGAAAAAATGACAGTTATCGCAATGACAGTTATCGATTCGAATCGATCGCATCGAAGTAAAATTGATATTTAAAAATAAAAAGTATTATACCATTATTAATGTTATATAATTTACAATGTAATTTTTAATTTTCTTTGGTTTAGTATTATAATAGTTAAGTAATTGAATTTAATTAAATTTTAAGCTAGTATGTAACTAACTAGCCAATAAGCCAAAGCCTAATAAAATAAATAAATTGTTTCACTTCGTATTAGAGCAGATAACTGCACGCTGAGACTGCGCCGAATTTTGAGAGCACGCAGGTGAAATCGAACGTGAGTAAGTATTTATTTACTACATTGTTTCAATCGGATTCCAATCGAGTTATACAAAGCAAGCATTCAGAATCTATCAACCCCACAGTAAGAACGTGCTTAGAGCATTTCTAGATGGATACTTATTCGACAACAGTGTTCGTGAAAAGCATTGCTCAGAAAATATATCTAATTAAACGTTTTATGTCAACAGTTGTATGTTTTTTTAAAACTATTGAATGTTGATACGGAGGAAGTTCAATCGATGTCAAAAAAACGATATCAGTGCATTCAGCGATTATTCTGGAGCTTCAAATTTTACATAACTAGCCACCGCTGCTCATTAAAATAGATTACAGTTAATGCTTATATTGTTCTGTAAAATCTTAGAAACCAACACTGTTTTAATCTAGCATGGTTGCTACAGAAATACGAGTAATGATGTGAGTTGTACGTTTCAAATTTTGTGAGTTTCATTTTTTTCGTAAATTTTAGGTTGATGCAAGCACTTCAGAATGTTTCTTGAATAAGAAATTGATCGGAGAATATTCAAAAAACCTCAAAATGGTCTGTAATGTACTAAAATGAAATCCTCGACTAAGTATGAGAAGAAACAAACAAGCTAATCCTTAAGTAGAATCTTGGAATGAGATTGTCACAAGATAACAACTTTGAAATTTGTATTATAAGACACTTTTTTACTTGGGTATCGAGCCAGAAGATTCAATGATAATACTCTTAGAGCTGCTTGCTTGTGGGAGTTGCTTTCCACTTGTGACTTCAAAAATAATATTGTCATATTGACTGTTTTTTAGTCACGACTGATTTTGACAGATATGAATTAATAAACAACTGTCATTTAAAATATTTTTTCTATTAAATACTTTGTCATGAGTGGTGAAATATTATATAATTGATGACGTCGGAGAATACGTCATCAATACCAGTTTATACTTTTTCACCGCTGTATACATATAAGGGCGGTGGAATATTTAGCATACAGAATACCACTTTAAATATTTTAAATACAGCGACCTTATTCGAGCAGTGAAAAAAAAAAAATATTTCCATCACTGAAAAAAAAAGGTGGATTTTTTTAAAAGTTTAACAGAATAAGGCCCTAAGACAGTCAAGCATTGCATAGAGTGCTGTAGGTCCTATTGTTCAAATCCTGGCATCATATATCATGCTTAATACATCATAATTCTCGAGGAATTTGAGGCTTGCTCGTTATATAAAGTAAAATTAAAAATAGGATAATACTTTGTTTCTTTATTTTAATATCAAGTAGAATACAAATTACTATAGTTTTGTTATCGTTTAGTTTAAATTGTGGAATGCTTTGATTAGAAGTAACCTTGCGCTTAGTTCTTCGAAGAAGTGGAACAACAATCATTTGTTTATATAGTAACAAAAGAATTTCTAAGTTGGTTTCTATTAATAGTGCGGAATAAAAAATAGTAAGTTAGAAACAAGAAGGGTTGGATAAAAGGAAAAGTAGAAAGGATCCGGAAGAAGGCAACGAGGATAGTGTGAACGAGAAGATGAGGAAGATAATGGAAATGAAGAAAGAGATGAGAGAAGCGTTGAACAAGGTGAAAGAAAAAGTTAAAAGAATGGATGAAGAGTTGTGGGTAATAGGAGGAGAAAAGGAAAGTTCGGAAGGAAATAATGACGAGGTTGAAAAGGAAAGGAAAGAGAAGCAAAAGGAAAAAGAAAAAGATTAAAGAAAAGAAGAAGAAAGAGGAAGAACAAAGAACCAGGAAATGAACTAAAGGAGAAGCTGAATGAGAGGAAATGATGGGAAAGGAGCAGGAAATGGCAAGCAAAAGGGAGAAAGAAAAGAATGTTTGAGGACAGAGAAGAGAAGAGCTGAAAAGAGATACAGAGCTTATCGCGCAGGAAAGCAAAAGATCGTAATCGTAGCAAATATAGAAAATAAAAAGCAGAAATTGACAAAAAAATAGAAACGAAAAAGTAATAATTGGGGGTGACTTTAATGCAAGGATTGGGGAAAGTGCGGACTAGATCATAGAAAGAAAGAAGGAAAGGTTCAAAGGAAATGGGGAAACTACGCAGACTGAACCATAGAAGGAAAGGAAAGATTTAAAGAGAAATTAGAAAAAAAATACAATGAAGGAGAGACAATGAAATGGCATGAGAAATAAGAAAGGGGGAAAAAGAGGTTTGAAGTAATTTTAGAAGATAAAAAAAAGAATATAAAAGGAAAAAGGAAAAATAAAAGAACTATGCGATGCAGAGAAGATTTTTAAAATGGATATAAAGAAAAGGGTATAGATGTTCAACAGATTGGATTGGTAGGAAGCATGATGATATATTGAGCGGAAATATGAGGATAGAAGGAATGGAGAAAGTTGGAGGCAGTACAAGAAAAATATATAAAATGGGTAATTGGAACAGGTAAGTGTACTCCAGGATATCTGATAATGGAAGAAGTAAAGAGTAATAACTTGAGAATAGAGGCAGAGATGAGGGCGAAGAAATGAGGCAGAACGCAGAGAACAAAATTGCGAGATTGGTGGCGGAGCAAATAAGTAAGGGAGGAGAGACAATATGGGAGAAAGGAAGGTGAAAATATTATAAAGGATATAGGGTAGCAACGTCAAAAGTGGAAAGACTATGGGAAGAGGGCAGGGAAATGAGAAACATTATAAAGAAAAGAGACGTAGAGATTTAGCAACAGGAGCGGATAAGGAAGATGGGCGAAGGAAGGTATAACAAGGTTATGGATAAAGGGATTGCCACGGTACCTAGAAAAAGAAGGGGGAAAGCATGTGAAATTGATCGCTAGATTTAGACTGGGGAATGGAGAAAGGGGCAGTAGATATTGGGAAACCGTAGAAGGGAAACGCTGCAAAAAACCATCTGATGGAAATACTAAAAGGAAAAGAGAGTAGAATAAAATGCATGAAGGAGATAAAAGGCAGGAGAAGTGAAAATAAAAACAGAAGAAAGGTAACGTAAAACAGAGGAGAAAGTAGGCAGGAAGTGGGGGATAGAAAAGAACATAATAAGAATAAGAGGCATAGAAAAGGGGAAAGTAGATCAGGAAAAAAAAAATAATGGGAAGATATTAAAGAAATGGCTTAATGAGTTCGAAGAAACTTTCAAGAGTTGGAAGATGTAAAAAGGGAAAAAATGAAAGGGAGGATCTACAGAAGGTAGCTCTAAATTATTATACTTAGAGTTATACGCCAAAGTAAAATGCCGGTAATGTGTATCTTCCAGCAGAATTGCAATTAAATAAATTACTCGATCGATTTAACCTTTGCATTGACCTTCATCTAAATTATTTATTTGAAAAAAATATATATTTTAACTTTTCCACAATAAGTTTGTTTTAAAGCTCACAGACCTGTCTACACGAATAAAAAAATGTTGTACTCGTAACAATGTTTCTAAATGTCAAAGAAATGTATGCAAAAACTTATTTTAATCAAAAACTTTGTTGAAAAAAATATGGCTCTAGGGCATTCAAACATTTTAAAAATACGCCGTCCTGTCTGTATTCATATATTACTGGTATACATGCAAATAATACTCGTGCATTGTTTAAACGAGGCTGTTCAACTAATGAACAGTGTTTTATTGTTTTACCATCGCAGCTATCGTATCTAGATACTATTGATAAATCTGAAACACTAAGCAGGTATTTTTCTGACTCTAGTGATAGTATTTTTAACTAGTTACTTTTTCTATGTAAGGGAGTGTCATTATAGAGACTGGTTTCAAAATTCAGAAATTGAGTGCTATGACCCATGTACCTAGGTTTGGCCTGTAAAGGACAATATTAACAATATACTCTTCTTCCCTCACTATGTTTCATGACTATTTGTATTATTCCTAATGATTTCCTTGGTTGTTCCTTACTTGAATTAGACCTAATTTTTCTTTTCATTCTTTCTGCTCCATTGCTTTTTCCTTCCTTTGCCACCTTATCCATCTTTACTGTGGATAACATTTCCACACTCTCCTAACTCTTTCACTTTTTATTTCGTTCTTGGCCTCTTCACCTTCTTATACGTTGTCATTTCTTCCCTCACCTTCGCGTAATTGAACTGACACAAATCTTTCGTTGGTCTTTCCATATTGCAGTCTGTTTTAATGTGCCCGGTTTTTTTGTAATAATAATAATTAAGAAAAGTTGGAGAATGTTAAAAATACATATAATTTGATTATATACCATAATGCTTAGAAGGGCAATATTATAAGCACGCGCACTCACTCTGTTGACACACAATGTCATTCGCTGTTTTTAACCATTACTAAAGTACTCTAATAAAACGCTGCAATTCAAAATATATCAGATGTACAAAACAATATGGTAATACGTAGCTTGTGGGAAATGGAGTCTTAGGTAAGGTGATATTGCAAATAATTATCTTTAGTCTCCATTTTTTTAAGATAAATTACAAAATAATTTAAATAGAGGCTAGTAAACAAAATATTAGAATTCAGCACATCCAAATTAGCCATAAAAGGTTAATTACCAGCTTTTCACTAATTTGTAGATTAAGTGATTTGCAAATATATTTATGTTTGCATTAAAAGTTTATTTAGAAAATTATAGCTGCAAAAGCACGTCTTTACTCTACAACAGACACATTTACAAGAAGTACTTTTATATTCTATTGGAAGTTCCCTTCACTTAAAATTAATCAGTTATCTAGATTACACATAACCCATATCCCAAACAATTATCATTAACCAAATAAATCCAACCGGCACGTCTTTTTTTATTATGATTTCTTGGACTTTCTAAATCGTTATGTCTAAAATGGTTAATTTTAGTCTCATGATAACTGATATTTTCAATTATTACCATATACATTACATTACCAGTTTACTGTTTTCAATTAATACCACTAGTTTAATGTTTGCCAATTTTTTTAAAATACTACCTACAAATATTACCTTCAAAATAAATAATAAATCCTTAAACTAACAGAGATTTACATTTACAGAACGAATTGTAAAATAGCATAGTTCACTCAAATAAATGATAATTACAATGTTAGCGCTACTTGGCCCTATTCTCAGAATGCTGATTCAGTGACTCGGACTAGCAGATACGCGCTTACACGTGGCTTTGGCTTTGGCTATGGCGACACAAGAACACGGATTCATCATGGGATAATAATAATATTAAAACTTATAAATAATTAATGAATAATCATCATTCTACCTTTCTTCAGATTCTGATTCAAAATTAACCGAATTATATCAGAAATGCATATAAGGGTTACGTTGTTATTGCCGCTGCATAGTTCTTATGTTCAAATGGTTCTTGTGCACATATGATACATGTCTTAAACCTTGACCATTCGTGCACTGTTTACATATCCGTTTGCCTCGCAGCTGTAGGCCACTATATCCATTTGTTTTCTAAATAGCATAATTGCACCCCGATCTGTTTTTTTCTGTTTTACCAAAAGGCATATGAGTATTGTCCTTGTCCTGTATCACTAATTGGGAAAGTTACAATAGTTTAAAAGAACACCAAGTCCAGTTCAACATCTGGACTATTAATGTTTGGCTCCTTTAACTAAAAAGACATCCACTTATGTAGACTGTTAAAATGAACAGATGAAAACTGGAATACATTTTTAATTGAATTTATTTTCGTTTGTATACATTTTCAAAACAATTTATCTCTGCCAACATAAGAGTGCCAACTAATAAACACTACAAGATCATGATTCACGCCGCACGCGCCATGCGTTACCAACCTCAACATCATATATCATTAAATAAATAATAAATCTCACAATGAGCAAGAACCTAGAAGTTAAAATCAATAAGAAACGTAACACCAGTATTCAAATACACCTTTTAGAGGAATACGAGTACCATACACAGCGGCCGCGGCCGTCACTCGAAACAATGTCAAATAATAATACAGTAGTTACGTTAACTATCAATCTCCTTTTTTAATATCTTAAGACACGGTTAAAACAACATTACATTTCACGAAAAATATGTTACTGATCTATATGGGTAACTCCAGTGCGGATTATGGCAAGAAAGCACTGCACGCTGAACAAATTCCATTTGGAATATGCCTTTTCAAGTACGCTTGTAGACAACTTGACACACTAACGCTTGTCAAAATATAAGCAGGTTCTGTTCTGCTGATATCACCTGTTTACGAAAATGAACTTTAAAACATGTCGATTGACGCCTCAAAATTTCCTGGTAACAGGGTTTTTTGTACTAGTTGTAGCTGAATTTGATAGACCCTCTGTATGGTACATTTTGGAGAATACGATGTCAATAACAAAATATGAAAGTGTGTAAACATTAAAGTCAGCGCTTCAATTCCGTCGGGAACGGAAACGAATTCCACATGATCCAGATTCATGCTGCGTGCATAGCCTTCATCGGCAAATTGGACAGTGATATCAACATTGTTTTAAAATAAAATAAAAAATATTTAGTGGAGTAAACACTGATAAAAAAGCGTTATTTGGGAACCGCTCAATCTTATTCCGATTTTGATATTTTTTTTAAATGTTTATACTTTCCAATATTAAAACTCTAAGAAACCAGAAATTGATTCTCTAATCAGAAAATTAGTAAAAACTAAAATCAAATTCAAACAATACGAAATAAAATACACAATAAAATAACAAAAAACATTAAAATAACCAGAAAACACTTTTTTTTTTTCATATAATTTTAATGTTAGTATCTATGAATGAGTAAGTATGAGAACAAATAAATATATCATTTTAATTTTGCGACTGTTTACTGTCCATAACGAAATGACTGCATTTTTGATTGTGATTCAACAGTTCGAGTGACGGCCCCTATTAGTCCAAGATCCCAGAACGATCTGACATAACTTATTTTCAAAAGCATAGAACTTTCGGTTCTAAGTAGTCTCTACATGTACTTTTAATACCTGCGTATTTGTGGAGTTTGCTCGGTGACACCTGGGCAGGTACCAGGTGAGAAAGGTAACTAAAAATCAGAGTAACTTTACTTATTTTTGTATGACTGATTTTTAAATATATTTTGTAGAATGTTATTTCTGAAGTAAAATTAAAAGTGTCAGACGCTTTCCATGGGCCAGAACTTTTGTAATACGCTTTAAAGCTCTGTAAAAAATCTTTAAAGGATTCTTTAAAGGATTTTAAAATAAGGATATGAAATCGTTTCGTGTAGACCGTTTGGCCTAATGGATAAGGCGTCGGACTTCGGATCCGAAGATTGCAGGTTCGAGTCCTGTCAGGGTCGAATTACTTTTTCTAGTTTTAATATCATCTACAACATAATATCATCTAGACATTTACTAAATGTTTTGTGATAAATCCCATTTACTTGTCCAAGAAAGAAAGTTATTTCTTTTTGCTTGTTAAATGACTGTGATATTTAAATTAATGTCCACCGTTGATTTAACACATTTGGTGTTAATATTATTTGTATTATTATTACTAACAACCAAAAAATAATATAACAAATATCTGAAATTGTAAATATACTTTGTGAAATTATTATTACAGCACTTGGGCACATCACTAAATGGATGTTAAATATAAGAAAGATCCCGAAAAAAAAAACGGTAACTTAGAATTAGTATAGATATCGCATAAAATAGTAAACGAGTGGTAATTAATGCAATTAGTAGCCCAAGAAACTGATCCGTACACAGCATTTAATTATGTTCTTACAAACCGTGAGGAATATAGAAGATAGAGGATGATAGCAATAAGTTTTGGAAATAGTCTCAAGATTATATTTCAAGTTAGATGTCACGGGACAAAATTTTGATTAAGATTCTGCGTAAAATTCATTGTGTCAAGTCAAACCGGTACCTTGTATTAGCGTAAGTAGTGTAAGTAAGCCGATCTGACATAACTTATTTTCAGAAGCATAGAACTATCGGTTCTAAGTAGTCTCTACATGTACTTTTAATACCTGCGTATTTGTGGAGTTCGCTCGGTGACACCTGGGCAGGTACCAGGTGAGAAAGGTAACTAAAAATCAGAGTTACTTTACTTAAATTTGTATGACTGATTTTTAAATATATTTTGTAGAATGTTATTCTGAAGTAAAATTAAAAGTGTCAGACGCTTTCCATGGGCCAGAACTTTTGTTAGACGCTTTAAAGCTCTGTAAAAAATAAATTAACTTTACTTATTTTTAAATGTCTGATTTTTAAATATGTTATTAAGATAACTATTACAAAGTTATATTTAATCAGTTAGACAAATTGTAATGACCAAACATCCCCTAAACAATTAAATTATGCAATCATGAGTATGAGCGTGAGTATCATGATTATCATTGTTATATTATTTTTTGGTTGTTAGTAATAATAATACAAATAATATTCACACCAAATGTGTTAAATCAACGGTGGACATTAATTTAAATATCACAGTCATTTAACAAGCAAAAAGAAATAACTTTCTTTCTTGGACAAGTAAATGGGATTTATCACAAAACATTTAGTAAATGTCTAGATGATATTATGTTGTAGATGATATTAAAACTAGCAAAAAGTAATTCGACCGTGACAGGACTCGAACCTGCAATCTTCGGATCCGAAGTCCGACGCCTTATCCATTAGGCCAAACGGTCTACACGAAACGATTTCATATCCTTATTTTAAAATCCTTTAAAGAATCCTTTAAAGATTTTTTACAGAGCTTTAAAGCGTATTACAAAAGTTCTGGCCCATGGAAAGCGTCTGACACTTTTAATTTTACTTCAGAAATAACATTCTACAAAATATATTTAAAAATCAGTCATACAAAAATAAGTAAAGTTACTCTGATTTTTAGTTACCTTTCTCACCTGGTACCTGCCCAGGTGTCACCGAGCAAACTCCACAAATACGCAGGTATTAAAAGTACATGTAGAGACTACTTAGAACCGAAAGTTCTATGCTTTTGAAAATAAGTTATGTCAGATCGTTCTGGGATCTTGGACTATATATGCTACAGTTATTTCCATGCAGACATTGTACACTGTATCTAAATACACAGGTGGATTGCTCTCTTCAATAACCAACATGTGTTTTGGCTTTTGTGGCTTTGTACAATGTACATGCATATTTGATGCTTCTGTGGCGACGTGCCTTCTACCACAGCACTATGTGCGCTCTGTCCGTCATTCAGAAGTTCTTGAATGCCGCGTTGAGTCATGTGGAAACTGAATGACAAAAAATCATCAGTCAAATAACAGAATAAATAAAAACACGTATTTTCTACATCAGTGAATACAAGTAATGATTTCACTTTAAGGTAGTTGTTCAGGGGGAGGCATTTAATGCAGAATTTTAGTAAAAATTTACAGGATTATGCATTGATTAAATACAAAACATATTGCCTAAATATTTTAAAACTGGCGACGGCGTTTTTATAAAAAAACGAAATCAAAATCAGTTTCTCTTATTTTCGAATTTTTCTGAATTTTTTTTTGATTAAATTCCAAACGTGTTGCAAGAAGTTCGTGATAGTTTGATATATAGAGTGGCCCAATAATACCTTAAGAATTTTTACCGTCTAAACAAGCAACAATACGGTAAACAATAAGACTACTATTGTTTGTTTGTTTAGTTGTTTGCTATTATTTGGCCACCCTGTAATATAAAAATCGTAGTCACAGATCTCGTAAAAGAAGTTATTTTATTCAAAATCTGAATTTATCAATTAACTCGAGAGATAAATCGAGCAGTACTATGATGCGGCAAGAGTGCTTTCATATTGATATGAAATAAGTGCGCAAAAATTCAAAAAGACAAATGATAGAAAGGTATAAATAAATAATACTGAACGGAAACAAAATACGCAGTAACAGTCCGCGTCGTAACCACCATAACTTCTGTGTTATTGTGGATGTGTGTGTATTGTGGATAAATACGTATTGATACTATTTGCTTGTATGTGAGAGCAGTGAGACTGTATTTCGACAAAAGTTTTGAACTGAGACTAACCACTTCGGCATTCTTATATTCGTGGTGCAAGATGCTATACTTTTAAATCAGACTGTCAGTGAACAACTACCTTAAATGGCGGTGCGCATACATACACGCCGCCTAAAATATTTCTTGTAATATGTACGGGAATTACGAAATTACAGATATTTTAATGTGTCGGTCTATTTTTGTAATAAAATAGAATGCGATTTACACAATACACGAATACAACTACACGAATACAACAACACGAGCACGGCACGTTTAATTAACTCTGCTGAAACGCCAGACGAGTACCTCTGTGAATGACAGCAATTACTCATGAAACAATTTGCTATTTTTAGGTTAGTAACATTTGTCTGTGTAGATATAATACAATATTCAACAATTAATGTCCCAAGATAATATTAGTCGTCAGTTTAAACCATGAATGATCAGCAAAGTAGGATCAATTATTCAAAATGGGGTAAAAACAAAAATCTTGGAGGTTATAAAAGCAATACACACCACGTAAATAAACTATGTAAGTCTAAAATAATATGTAGTTAAATTAATACATTTCTATAAATCAAAATTGTTACATTTTAAAAATAGCAATTGCGTAACAAACAATTACACGTTAAACGACGATATAATAATAATTATTATTTTAACTAATATGCAGTGACTTTATTTATAGATGGACGACTCCAGATTGCCGAATTAATCCGTAAATAACCGAAGTTTATATCATAATACACATAAGTGTATGATAATAATAAAATATTTTCAATGTAACAATTACATAATTAAAAATTATTTTAAATAAGATTAGGAGTAACTTTTCTGTAAGTCTTTGCGATTTCCAAGGTCAATGATAAGCTGACCTAATTAATTCGTGATTCCTGGAATTTGCCATTAGCTATCACAATGGCTTATAACATTTTTAAAAAAATGTTATTTTAATTTTTAATACATTCAAGTTTCACGTAATTTAAAATTAAAGTTTTACATTTAGTTTAACATTTATTCGAATTTAGATAATTACAATAAATAAGATGTGGAGTAATTCACTTTCACTGTCTTGACTGTCTTGATTGATGACAAATTTAATACTTGTAGCGTTACAAACATAAGCCGACCCGATCCCTATACTAGATTTCAAAAGAATAACAGACTGCAGAAAATGTTCTATTTATTTTTAGGGCTGAACAATTTGTATTAAATAAATATTAAATTTTAAAAACAAAATGTCCAATTACTCATGAGAATACTCGTATAAAACACATGGCACGAAGCACTAGCCACGCCTACTTGTTTCGTTTTGTTTTTTCGAGAAACAATTTCCCTAAGGTCACATTTGTACAGACGTCAAAACGTTCACGTTCCTGTTAACTTGTTTTCTAATTTTCGTAATATACCATGTCCATTGTAAGAAAAAGTTTGTGACTAACGTTAGTAGAGTTGTCAAACACCTCATAAAATATTGCAATCTAGCTTAATCAAATTTTGATATAAGAGTGTGTCATCTGTAGGTTTCTTTTAGAAATTTCTATAAAAACTGCAACGTTAAATATTTTTAAACAATTGCTGCTCTGTTCAATAGTGTTAAATAACTCCGTGGTATAGCTGCGCTATAGCCAATTAACGTCTGTTTTCTTTGCTAGAAATATTATAAGCTACAAAAAAAATTACAACGAATTCAAACTCAAATTTAAATCCGAACTATTTACATGATGAAAAAAGTTATTACACCATACTCAAAAAATTGTAGGTCGTCAGGTCCATTGTGAGAGAACCCTTACAAATACTATTAGCACGGTTAATTACAAAAATGACTTTCATTTGTCAACAAAAGTTACTAAGTACCAGAAGTGGATTGTCATCAAATCGCATTTGGCGCGCGACCAAAGTTCAGCTCTCAAATAAAAAATTAAAATTTTGTTTAAATATTTTTTTTCATAATTAAAAAAAATCAGAATTTATATGTATTAAGAGTAAAATAAGGAATATTGTTTATTGTTAGATTTATTGTTATTGTCAGGTTTCTTCATAATTATAATATTTTTAGTAAAAATAATGAAAATATGTTAAGCAGTTCCTTGAATATTGCAATTTATATCATCATGGTGACCGCAATTTAAATAAAATCGGAAAGGGAGAAAACTTGACTCCTCATCTAAAACTTATCTACTCATTAAACTCTTTTATTGTACAAAATTTCACATTTTTATCAGAAAGTATAATATACGGTTGCGCGGCTCCCACTCCCCGCGCTATATCTCTGGAATAGCTCATCACAAGAAAAAATGCATAAAGTCAAATTTGTAGAGAATTTTATGCTCTATAACTTTACTAATAACTCTAAGGGCCTCCGCACACGAGTCGACTGATTGCAAACTAGTCGAGCCGTGCTTCGTGACTAACAATAAGATTGAATAACAATAGCATAATAAGGAATTTTATTGTGTCGTATTTGTATGTTTGTATGTATTTAAATACTTTTGAATAGTATTTGTGCACATCTCTGCTCATTATGTCACCATCAAAAGCATGCAACCAAGCAAGCCGTGCGACCGAGAAACATAGTCACTTAAAACCAGTTTAGTTTCGTTCGTGCCGAGTGTTTTCTCTCACTCCTATACACGTGTTCTCTCACTAGTAACACAGATCCATTTTCATTCGGTTCGGGCAGATCAAACAAGATATCTAAAAAAAACCGATTTTGTGAAAAACACGACTTGCATACACACTACTCTATCATTATTGCATCAGCATTAAACACTATTGCGTACACTACACAGACATTTCAGAAGACTTATAAAATACCAAAATACTTGATATAGAACAATTCTGAAAATATTTTTAACAATTCCTATTTGCAATGCAAATGGTGAACGTTCTTTTTCAGTTCTTTAAAAATTGTTTAAGAAATTCCTTATTTAAATTCCAATTAAGTCACTGGTCTATGATATTTATAAAAAATTATATAGTTAGATTATATAAATGTGCTAAAACTAGAGCGAGAAAAATTGCGTTTAGTTTGTTTTTAATATTAAAAAAAAAAATGTTTATTATAAAATAAATTGCTAATAAATTAATATTTAATTAGCAATGATAACTAACTATATTGATAGATATTATATATATATATATATATATATATATATATATATATATATATATATATATATATATATAATATAATATATATATAATAAAACGTATACCGGTGGAATAAAAAGTGAGACATAGGAAAATAACATTGAAATGTAACCTGGCTGGCTGTATTTAAAAGGTTGCCGATGTTCAGATTGTATTAATTATGAAATTTGAAACTTATTCGTACAGCAATGATTAAGTTTATATAGGGTATATTATATGGCATCAACGATATCAAACCTCTCACTAGCCTGCTAGACACGCACGACAAAAACATTTACCAAAGTAAGTTGATCGGAGGATCGCTAGTAAAGCTACAGCTCCAGGATACTGAAACATACCAAAAAATATTGAAACTCAAAAAGGATAGGAACACCGAGTTCCACACATACGGACAAAAGCTACAAAATGGTGGTAAGGCACCTACATCACTCCACGGATGAATCTGACATAAAGAAGGAGGTAGAAAACCATGCCCACAAGGTCATTCGAGTTAGCAACATTAAATAAAGAACTACTAAAATTCCTCTACCATTGTTCTTTGTAGAATTAGAACAAAGGCCAAACAACAAAGACATCTTTGACCTGGAATTTCTACTAAATTGTAAAATTAAAATTGAACCACCAAAATTTAAAAGAGAGGTACCGCAATGTACAAAATGCCAAAGGTATGGTCACACCAAAAGTGTTATAAAAACACAAGATGTGTTAAATGCGCAGGCGAACACCATACCAGCCAGTGTGACTGGAAGAACAAAGTAAACGAAAAAGTAAAATGTGTTCTCTGCTGAACAACCACACCGCCAAATACAAAGGATGCGATATTTATAGGCAAATCGTTGAGCGCAAATTTCCTCCACGTAGACCCAGATTCTCAGAAACTGGTGCTCCATTACCAACACGCCAAGTCCAGTCAGGTACCTCCTTTGCACAGGTGGTTAGTAACCAAACAGAGAAAACCCAATCTGAACAAGTGCAACAAAACCATAGTGAGTCAAACGTGCAGTCAAATGACATATCCGAACTAAAAGTATAATGAAAAGTTTTGTGGAACAAATGAGTACAATTCTCAATCTCATCACAACCTTAGTCTCACGTTTGCCAATCTCTTCACGTGCCTCTTCACGTACCTACGAATCGCACTATGGAACGCTAATGGTCTTGCGAAACACAGCCAAGAAGTAAATTCATTCTTGCTAAACCAAAACATTGACATTTTGCTAGTTTATTATTTTTATTTATGTAATGTTTACGTTTCGGCATTACATTCTTCTGCCTTAGTACAATACATTTTATTCCTTAAATATATATCTATTTCCTTCTACCAAAACCAAAAACAAAAACCTCAATTCTCCTAATATCTAAAAGAAAATACATGGTTTTGCACATTTTAAGAAAATTTAAATATAGCTTAAGCCTTCCTTCTTCTAGTTATTTCGGCCATCCATCTATTCCCTTCCTTGCCCCCTTTTAAGAGCTGCCCAATATTCATCTCGCTCCCTACTTTTTCCTTACATTTAAACTTAATGTGCTTCAGTGTTTCGTCCTCCGTTCCGCACTGATTTTGTTTCAATTTAACATTTACAATTTAAATATTTACTGTAATGTAATAATTTAATTTAACAATTTAAACATTTACTGTAATGTAAATAATGCAATAAATTTATAAAATGAATGAAAAATTGTTTGTACCATTTGTTTTAATTCATTCAACAATAAAAAACCTATTTTGGGTATTGTAAAAGTGATAACTATCAACAACAACAATTTATGAAATTTGGTTGTTGTTTAGAAATAGTAAGCATAATTTTTTTTGTTGCTAGTTTTGCTGGAGTATTATACTATTTTGGAATCCTGAAGAGTTGCGCCAATTTTTAAAAAAACTTGCCATAGTAGTGTTCATACTTTTTTTTTTTACACCACGCTGAGTTAAAGTGGACAGAAAGTAAAAACCTTTAAAACATTTAGAAAAAAAATTAATTTTGATTGATTTTTGTGTAAAAACTACCAGCATTCTGGGATTTTTAATGGTTGTGGTGGATAGCAGTGCTATTTAGGTTGCCGATACAAAAAAAAACAGTAATATTTGAAAAATTGTGGTCATGGTAGTTAAAAACATCTTAAGGTGTTTCAATTTTCGAGAAATTTTTTTTTTTTTTTTCTAATTCCTAAACAAAATGAGATAAATTTTTTTTTTCTCTTTTTCTTGTGTAGTCATGAGCAGGGTAGTCTGGTGCCGGCTTATCGTTGAATTTTGGGACACCCTGTATATTATCACAATTTGATTAATGTTCTTTGAGGACAGATTGTAAATTATGTATGTTGTAAAATAAAAATATATATATATATATAGGGTATATTATTTAAACAAAAGAATTTAGCAATTCATGATTATAAAAAATTATTTATGGTTAATTTTTTAAGTTACTTCCATATGTCTCACAAAGTTTTGGTCTGGTGCATACCAGAGAAAAAAATGTACATGTGGAAAGCACAATGTAGATGTACGGATAATATTTAGAGGAGGGGCTCAAAATAAATTTACTACTAACGCCTCAAGTGCTGAATCCGCCACTGCAAGTACCCAATTTCCATTGTAGCATTTATGATAACTAATGACTAAACATCCTTAAAGAAACATTACTCTTGTTCGTTATTTTCTTACTAAACAAGAGGTAAGTTAATGGCCATAAATGCGGTATGGAACTCAACTCAACGACTTCTTTAAAGTAAACCAAAGCAAGTAGTTAACAGACTAATTCCTTCGTTATTATTCCATAATTCTTTTACTCGATTAGTTTGAACAATACTTGAGCATTGAGTACTCTTGAGCTTGCTCAATGCACACTTAAGTGGCATGTTGAGCCGTTGAACTATAATCATATTCCATATCACGGACCGTTGATTGTAGATCTTAGTTTAGTTTAACAGTTTAGAGTTCAGTGGGTTGTATATACCTATGGTATATGATAAGTTCCATAGACGATGCGTCGAGTCTAGGCGTTTTATTATGAGATGAAATGTTCAATAATAGGACTGGCTCGGCTCGTAGTTCGCCTTGACGCATTTCTTTTGCCGCTAACGTACTTTTTTCGTTCTTTTAGATTTCGAGTATAAAAATACTTCGGATAGAACTAATTCTGCAATATTTTTTTTGCATTTCAGTCAGTGCCAGAAGGTTTGCGTTTGATTTCATTTATTCTATAGCTTATCTTTATTGTGGTAGGTATAAACAGTTGTACAACACTATTTTTATTATTAAATACAATTTGAAGAATTATACTACACACGTAAAATGTAAACAGTTTAAGAAAATAGCCACCGGCGTTCATACTCGATGCAGATACCTGGCTGATTCATCACTCGAAATACCTAAGGTATCAACAAAAATTTCATTTGATCATATTTAAGCAGCATGCAATGTCTTTATCATAAAACTTAATGCCTTCATCCACGCCAGTATTTCATAAAACTTAATCATAACTTTACTTCATAATTTACGAAACTACACTATTTTTTATGGGTATTACTTCGAATGGCGGCTCATTATATGCACTTGCATGCATGCAAATTTCATTTTGCCGGTATTGGTCTAGTTGTCGTTGCATATAACACAAATGGAATAAATCGTATCCCTAGTAATCCCGTGTAATCCTGCAAAACTGTTTTCAACATTAGTGTGATTGACAGATATACAGATGACACGTGTATTTCAGATCTATGTATGTAAGGGGGCGTCCATAAATTACGTGAGGTGTTTTTTTTAATTTTCTGTCCCTCCCTCCCCCCTGGTGAGATGTCGTGAGATTTTATTCAACCCCCTCCCCCATCCCCCAATCTCACGTGAGATCGGCATCCGTGTCCATGATTCACTGAAATACAAACATAAACTGCATGCAGAACATACCCATGTCGCCGATAGATTTCATTTGTACCGTATTGCAGCGTAACAACAAGCGATCTTAGGTATCCCCTCCAGTCTGAGACGGCTTTTTGCATTTACAAAGGTTCGGATAGGGTATCGTTGTAGTAGTGGTAACGCTTGGATAAAATTCGCCTTTATTCGGTTCTACTGTGCGAGGTAGTGCGGCCGTATTCGGACGGCTTTGTAGCGTGCAGTCTGAGAGCTCCAGAGCGATCTCATTACATTTACATGGTTCGGATAGGTAAAGCGTAGTAGCCCGTATACGTCCGGCAGAAATTCGCTTAAATACGGTCCCATACTGAGACAGGCCTTAAGCATGTACAATCTAGATTAAATGGACCAAAATAGTATAATTTTTTTTTGTTTCAATCAGAAAAAAAATTGCGTGATATTTGCCGAGACCCCCCTCTCTCCAACGGAAGATTAGATGAGATTTGACTCGACCCCCTCCCCCCCTTAAACATCTCACGTAATTTATGGACGCCCTCTAAGTTTTAGTTAGGCCATATATTAGTGTAAATATATTACATATATGATATGTAATATAATATATGCAATATATACAAGTATTACGTATTAGCTTATGTTCAAACAGATTTCAAGTATTATTAGGTGATTATTAGAAGAAATGCACTGGTTTTACAAAACCTATGGACACAGTTAATATGTATTCACCAATTTCCCATGTTCCTAGTACATACATATAAGAAAACGACCGGAATATTTAATCATGCAGTTAGTAATATCAAGAGAAGCCCCTGTTTTCTATGTCACTGGAACTTGTACATGCCATGTCCTCATTCCGACTGTTTTCTATAACATATCTAAATTGTTTAACAATGAATTACGAGTATGTCAATTACACTTGAGGATAATGTGACAGATCCGAATTAAATTGTTTGTTGAAAGAGATCCGAATAGATCTAATTTACGAACGAAATGAAGTGTGGACGGCATACTACCATACAGTTTAGTGGAACATAGCCTGCTGGTGTAAGTGACATAACATGATTAAATTGAAATTAAACAGGAGTCGAATATTGAAGCACAGTGTCGTATGCCAGAGTAGAATTTGACTCTAAATGTAGCAAAGCCTCTATGAGTCACTGGAATAAGGTCTATTTAAAGACTTATTAGTTATTGCTATGACTTGCATCTAACATTGAGGGACACAGATGTGTACATAACATAAGAGCAAAATAGATAGTGGTAAGGATTATTATCACATATTCTGTTAATGATTAGATTTATTTGTTTATGAATATTTGTCGCCGTAATTTTATGGATATTTGTGATAAACGTAATTTGCTTCATTTCCTAGTAACAATAGCATTGTGGTAAATACAACAAGTGGGCTCAGTTTAAGAAAATCAGAAATAAGTTTTGTTCTTTAGTGAATGTTTCTTTTATTTATTATTGGTTACAATGTTTTGACTTACAAAAGATCCCTATTCTTGAACCCGACAAGAAATTTCACTGAGATTGCCCATAACATGTGTCTAAACCCAATTGGGTTCCAAGTGGGATAACCCAAAGTAAAAATAAATAGAGTAATGAACATAAAAACATATTTCACCTACTAATCTTCATAATAATTACAGCATAAATTTAAAAAGTAATTAAACGATTAAGAATTTGAAGAACAGTTAAAAAAATGTAATGAATTTATACTTCCATGGAGAAGGAACATATACAATTAAAATTTGAATTTAAAGGGTGTTAAATATTTAGTTAAATATAACTACGTCAATAGTAAATCCTATTTGAGTTTATCCAATAATAAAGGTGTAATTATTTCTATTATCTCTTAGGCCTTCCTACACTGCAACCGTCTTTAAGTTACTTTGGTATTATAAGTGAAATTATATGTAAAAAGAATAATGACATAAGTAAATTTATTTTTATGATTTTTAAGATATGCAAACAAAGATAGGCAGAAATGATCAGAAAACAGCAAAGCTATCATGCAATTAAATAAATGTGGATGGATTGATGTCAACCTCACGTAGCAGTTTTAAATAAGATGGGAATGCAGTATCCACTGCATGTATCAGTATCACCAGAAGCAAAAGGGAAAAGTGGATCAAATCAAGCTTGTAGATTGTACTATCTGTTACACGGCTTTACAAAAGCAAAGCAGTCATATATGCTCTGAAATTGTCGCATTAGATTTCTGTGATCCAAACTTTCCATTTGAATCGCAAAACAGATTTATCAACGAGTTATCAGAATCGCAAAAAATATTGCCGACGGAATTGAACAATTCGTTTCTACTGAAACTAGAAATTTTTTGTAAAAATTTCATTTGGATGATGAATTCCTTATAGCAGAACCGTCAGCGTGGTACAACAATGGGAGTTTTAAATAATTCGGTTAAAAGATTGTTTAAGCTTATATATGATTATAATAAATGGAACATTACATTAATATTGTTTACGAAAATCGAACAGTATGTGATTCAGATGTAAGTAAATATTACCAAAAGTTTCGTGGCTATAAAAAATCGACTGATCTTAGCGTCAAGATATGTAGTAAAAGGAAGTGATTTTTACATTTTTCTCGGTAACCGGAAGTTGTATATAAAAAAGTGATAGACTAGAGTAGATATAATATATGCTTCTTTAATAGATTAGACCGGGCGTTGGAGATAAGTGACTATGCATAATATGAGGAACGAATTCTGACAACTTATATGAGTTCTAGCTGTCTTATAAAACTAGTACTATTATAAGTGTCCCAGAAATAAATAGTTTGGATACATAGCTTTCAGTAAAGTTAATAAACCTTGCTCATACTCGTACATTGTTTTTATTCAAATAAAACAACGTACAAACGCAAAATTCATTATCTATGTTTTATTTACTTCTATATATGTACCTACACACACAGTTGTAGAACCTTTTATAGCATCCATTAGTGGCAGCGAAAACTAGATCTAGTAGCGAACCATTGTGGCGCAACCAAACCGGAAATTATATTAACAATATCCATTAGATACAAAATATCATTTTAAAAATCCACTAACGTAGTCTTTGCAATTTAGTAGTATTTGTAATAAGATTTATTCAAGCCAGTTTATATATACATATATACGAGTATATATACATGTACAGCAAGCACAATTTGAAGATTCCACCGCATTTCACACAGATATAAAAATAGACTAAGAGTACTACTCTTCAATAGTGGGGCAACATAGAACAAGCACATCTGCACATCTGACTACCAGCATAAAACTTGGCCAGTATCTTCAACCTTTTTTCATACACTACATCCTAAGTAACAAACGTGCCACGTTCCATGCTAGTAGTCAGAAGTGCAGAATGCTAGAATTTAATAGTGATTAAATATACCATCGATATCACATCGAACTTACAGACAGTAAAATATTTACGTCATCTTTACCCCAGAAACTCAAATTTAAATCGAGCTTTGACTCTTTACATGTTGTCCCAAAGAGTAATTAATCATATCGGAGTACTTTATTTTCTGTCTTATAAACATATGTACGTATACATAAGCATGAATACATGTATTTTGCAATGCAACACGTTTCCTACAACACGATTTCATGTTACACGTAACACATTAATAACATAAAAGGAGGGAGAGGACGTTATGTGATTTCTACAGCATATTTGTTCATATAAGTTCAAAGTAATATTAAATCTCTATGCTGCGACTAATACTAAATGGTAATTAAAACAGTAGGGTATTAAATTCTTTTTACTTCTTGTACATGGTGAAAATCCAACTTTTCTAATTCGAAACAACACGGCAGAACTTTCTGTGGCCTAAACGCGACGAAATTTTTAGCCTTTTTTGGTTTCTTTCAAATATCTTGATAATAGTCAGTTCTAGTACTTTGGTAGTTATTTTAAAGCTTAAGAGAACTCAATTTTGGAAAGATGTTATCCAAACAATTTTTTCCTAAAGACAATAACAAGTCCGCTGTAGTACCAGGAAAATGGGCCATTTTTATGCCATTTCCTTTACTTATTACCATATTATTTATATTTGCTTTTGCCATAAACCATTACTTATGTGGTATAGTGATATTATATTCTGGACACAAACAAGGCACTACAAGAGGAGAACAAGTTTGACATATTGAATGAATAAAATGAAGAACGATATAAAATGTTCAACAATTCGAACATATTGCCTGAGTTCAAGAAATTAATAAAAATGAACTGTTCAATGAAAAAAAATAGTAGAACTATTTCAACTATATATAACTACTGCATACCACAGAGTTACTATCGCAAACCGACCTTTTGCGTAAGTTATACTCGTACATTATCTCCATGTATTAAATATGCATTGGATGTCCTGGTGTGTTGGTCACGTGGTGTGGGCAGAGGATGTATGGTAACTGTGTTGCAAGCAGATTGTTCTAGACCGAGCATTTATTAAGAGTATGTAGGCTTACTACTGGTAATAAATACAATTTGTTTATAATGAAACAGCATCTTTACTACGAGTATTTCAAATATGAGAAGAATCTGATATCCGACATATTCATTCATTATGTTGGTACAGTCTGTTAGTCTTTATGAAAAACGAACTACAAAAGAAATATTATCTAACTAAAAAAAAAATACAGAAGTCTTATTATAGTATCTATAATACTCATCCCTATAACGCGAGTTCCAACACAGCGAATTCATACAACGCGACAAAAATTTTACTGCTGTCACAGTGCCACGCTGCTTTCACTATAAAATATTTACGACATTTTTAAGAGATAATTTATGTACTATGTAAATTTATGTATAATTATGTACTATGTAAATTTATGTATAATTATGTACTATGTAAATTTATGTATAATTATGTACTATGTAAATTTATGTATAATTATGTACTATGTAAATTTATGTATAATTCAGATATTAATAATACATTAAATAAATAGCCATAAATAATTATAACCGCGAAAATCAATTATCGAACCCTTACTTTTGCGCAGGCAACAAATTTCTTTTTTTTTGCATGTAAAAAAGTCAAACCTGAATACACATTTGAATTTCCAGGACGAAGAGCGAAAATAAGCGAGCAATAAGTTCTTTTTATTTATTTTAAAAACTATAAATCCACAAAAAATTTGACTGATTTATGGTTTCAAAAGTACAAAAAAAGTGATCGCATCCTTATTTTTAAGTGGTGGCCGAATGATGACGCCCTTGCCCCGAAAATTGAACTCTACTTTCAGGTTGGCCCTGTTTACAAGATAAAATAGAAAATACTGCTTACCCAAATTGCATAGTTAAATTTTTTTAACGACAGATTTGTTCCGACTGTGCAGGGGTCGGCGCTAGGAGTGTTACTAATTAAAAATGCTGTAATTTTGTCAATTTAGACTTTTTTTTATTTAAAAACTTATATTTTACTTTTATCGTAAAAACACTTCTAATTTAAAAAAAAAGTTATTGTTCGACGCAGTCACCTTTAGCGCAAACAATCTTCATTCTCGAAGAAAAACAATTTTTAAGGTGTCGACCGTCTTATATTTTTTAGTTGGCACTTTGGCCTCCAGAATGGAGCATATGGAAAAATCCATTGGGTTTAAATCCGGGGAATATGGTGGCAATTGTTGTGAAGAAAGGAACTTTTTCTTGTAAAAAACGTAGTGTTTCAGGGGCTTTATGGAATGGTGCCGTGTCTTGTGGAAACGTCCAATGGTTTCTACCGAATTGTTTACGTGCTTATCGTTTAAATCGTTCACGGTAGATTTGTTGATTTACTTTAACGTTCAATGAAAACGAGTGGTAAGCGTCCTGTCGCAGGTACCGCTGCCCCAAACCATAACTACAGCACGCGATTTCTTTCGCAGAGCAATTCGCTGGTCCAAATTGTCTTTTGATTTGCACTCTAACCATACACGATCGTTTTGTTTGTCAATAAATTTTTCTCTATACTCTTGGCTATGATTTTCACTAATGAACTACATTACAAAAAACATATTTTTGATCTGAAATTTTACCACGGAAAGACCCTGATCTTATAATTTTGTTACAAATGTCAGCGCTATTTGACACTATGAATACTCCTAGTACACAGGACTGACCGTGACATTATGTAGATTGACTTTTAATTAAGAGAACCCTAGCACAATCGTAAATATGCATCAGAATTCGACAAATGAAAGGTTCACTTTTGTGGCGTCATCATTCAACGATGAAATTTTAAGATCGCTTGAAAGTGGCAAACAGAATAATGTCTAAAGCCACGTTCTCACGAGAAGAGTTTATTTGATAACGATGATAGGTTAATCAACAAAAGATGAATATTATTTTAAGTTCTATTGCTAACGGTACTACCACCAATATCCTGCTTCCATGACGTTTTCAGGCAGACCCTCCTACTCATTGAGGCTACAGACTACAAATATTCAACTTTTGTTGATCAAACTATCATCGTTTAACTAAACTCTCGTATCACCTGATGCGGAAACCAATCTCGAAACAATGTATCACGTAACCACGTATCTGATAATAAAAGGTACAAAACATAGAATGAATCCCCGTCCCCCCACTTCTTTTGTGATATCACGTCCACGTCAACGTCAACGTCAACGTCAACGTCACACTCATTTAAGATGTTCGGCACCGAAGCCATTGAGACGTAGGTAGTTATGTCAGCCAGCACGTCACGCAGCAATCAATACGAACAAGATAACAACAAAAACAAATCGGGGCGGCTATCGTAAAGGGAGTGTTGAATGATGATAAGCCATTTATTGGTGTCTGTTTATTTGACGTGTTTATTAGTATCGGAAATAGTATTTTGTACATTTTAGGAGATATTATATTTTAAAAAAGTCATTTTGTTTCTTTTATAATTAAAGTTATAGAAAAAATACCTCTGTGTCGAACGTATGTCTGAACAATGTATGTATGAATAATATAATAGATATAAAATATGACAAATAAACTAATACTTAATATAAATAGTTAATACAACAGTTAATAGTAAAAAGCATACTGTTACCACAAAATGTTGTTCGAATCACTTCGCTATCAACTGCTCAGAATAGTGTTATAAAATATTGTCAATAAAAATACCAAGAAAATTAAATTTATACTTAATACAAATAGTTAATATAACCAAACCGCTGCCTAGTTGTTTCTAGTACAAGGCGTTCTGCCATTCCTAATATTGTTACCGCTCAAATGGTTTAAAGCAAAACACTTCGCTATAGTAAATAATAGTTTACGTTTGGTAATTAGAATTATTCCACCATTAACATAGTCGCAGATGTGTATTATATATGATATTCAATATAACCTCGTACTCTCAAACTTATAAAATAGATATATTTAGTAGAACCCATCGTTGTCGTAGAACCTGGTATATATCATTATTACCTAGTTTAAACCTATCGTCGCAATACAATCAATTCAGTTGTAGAACCCATCGTTGTCATAGAACCTAGTACATAACATTATTACCTACTTCAAACGTATCGTTGCAATACAATATTATATTTAGTAGAACCTAACGCTGTCGTAGAACCTAGTATATAACATTATTACCTAGTTCAAATTTATCGTCACAATTTAATAGATATAGATATTAGAACCATTGTTTTAGTATAAACCAACAAATGACTCGTAGTAACAAAAAATATTATATTTCTCTGTAAAGGTAACAAATAATACAGTCCATTCGAGCGGCCAACTGAAAGTTCTTCAATACTTTAGAGCAGCGGTTCTCAAAGTGTGGGGCGCGACCTCTAAGGGGGGCGCAATGAAGTCTTCGGGGGGGGGGCCTAAGCTTGGTTGAAAAATTAATTAAATTTACTTACAAAATAATAAAGCAAAGTTTTTATTTTTAAAATTACTACAAGTGTCTAATTTTTAATCAACGTCGTAAGAGTGCCAAACATTTTATTTTTTTAGTTTACCGGCAGTAAAATAATGTGCGTGTACACCGACATGTTTTCAGTACAGCGCGGGAGATGACTGTCGTGGTAGCTAACACCCAGCATGCCTGGTTGTTGTACAAGCACATCCTTCACACTGAAGCTCTTTTTATTATTATTGCTTTGAGTTAAAAATAACAATTATGTACTATAGTAGCTAAAATACCTACATAAATTATAATTGTTTGTATAGAATTTGTTCTTTGATTACGATTGAACCTATGGCCCCATTAGAGTATGCATAGAATGTGCAAAACTTAACTAAATAAACATTGACTGTAAAATGTCAAATGCGACTCCCTTATAATATATAGTACACTGACATGTAGGGGGCCCGGCTTAAGAGCTGAGTTATGCTCGAAGTAAAAAGTTTGAGAACCGCTGCTTTAGAGCATTAAAAGGTCGCATACGTCGTGTTCACCCATTGACTTTAGTGTACTATATTTCAGAGGTATACTCTTACCTAGTGGGGAACCTCTAGGCACTTCTAGACAATTCCGAATTAGCTTGCGGCAAGCTAGTAAGGCTAAATCGTGCACTTCAAGACAATTTTCTGCCTGTGTTCTTGAATAAAGAAGCACACCTAATGAATTAAATGATGTACTCCTTACAACTCTCACAAAAAATGTCAAAGTTTATCATAAAAATGAATATGAAAGCAACCGAAATTGACTTTATTGATTGCGATAGCCTATTACGTGTTTTACTATTTGAGCCCACATCAAAGAGGCAGCCATGCGTGCTTAATTTGTTTGTGTGCTGCTGTAACAATATCATGCTGGGTAGACTGGAAGCTGGAGACTGGCAGAGGCTGGGTAGACTGGCAGAGGCATTTTAAAATAACAAGTATGAAAGCGTTCTTAAACAATATATAAAATTCAATAGAAAAAAGTTCCTCTTCAAAATAAAAAAACTGTATGTGCAATTTGATATCATTTTATTGTTTAAAGTTTGGGCAATCGAAATATATTTATGGTTAATAAATAATTCTAGCAATTTTATGCCATAATCCTTTATATTATTACGTTTTTTGTATAGCAACCGATAATTAATTTTTTGCCTGATAAACCAACCGTGAAGTTTATAAAACAAATTCCTTGAAAATAATTACGTAATGTCAGTCATACCACCACATTGGTATGTTACAATAGGCGTTACGTATTGTAGTAGTAAATTGCCTAGTAGTGCGATTGTAACGGCCTGTTCCTTTTATGATTCATACGTAGGTTGATCAAAGTGCCGCTGTTCCTAGTTTTATTAAAGAATATTTCAATAATAGTTGTAGAACGTTAAATCTCGAACGTTTAAATTGTATATAATATGTTTATATACTACGAGTATAATGGGTTTAAGAAGCATTGGTCAATATTGTAAGTGCCTGCACTAGCTGTTGAATTATTCCTAATTTTCAATGAAGCGTTCTACTTTATGGTCCAGCTCAATATCTAGCTGATACACAAAAAGATGTTGTATTCATAAACTGTAAGAAGTTAGCCCTCTATCACATTGTTACAAACTATTTTTATCTTAGTTTTAGTTTTAATTCTATGTTTTAGTCTTAAATGTTTCAACTTGTGACAAAGAAATACAAATAATTTGATTAAATATAATTATATAATTTGATTAAATATAATTATCATATATTATAATTAGACCAGGGTAGAAGCCGTCAAAAATAATTAAAAACATAAAAAAATTAAAGTAGAATGAAATCTATTGGAAATGGAAGGGAATACTACTAAAATGAAAGGAAAAATAAATTACAGTCGATCTGAGGTTGGGAAGGGGTAGGGGGTGAGGTTTTAAGGGTAAAAATCGGTAAATCTCGATTTCCGGCAAAACTACAAGTCCTATCGAAAAAAGTTAAATGGCAAAGTTGTAGATAATAAAAAGATCTACAACTTTTGTATCTACACTTTTACTCCATAACCTCAAAATTCATGTAAAAAATCCAAAAAACCACATTTTTGATTTTTTATTTATATCTTTTACAAAAAAATTTTTTTTTTCATGATATTTGGTGAAAACTTACCTCTTTATGTCCCAAACACACTGGAATTTTGAAGATTTAAAATATTAATTTTTTCACCCTATTTTGACTCGATATATGAAAAAACACCCTAATTTTCAATCGAAAATTCTCACGTCAAAATATCTGATTTTTCAAAAAAGTCGGTGGGCTTTTTGTTCGTTGAAATCTCTATTTTCTGATGGTGTAAAAAAAAATATACATTACTATGGAAAAATTTTTCAGAAAATGCAAAAAATCGAAAAATATTAAAATCGAAATTTTTTTTTTAATCTTTATGTACAATTTTGAGGTATTCATTAAAATTTTTACTTTAATTACTCGAAAAACGTTAGGTTCCATGTTAGATTAATAAACAAAAAAATTACAAACCAATTAAACATAAATATCGCAAAAAACTATCTCATTAGATAGAAATATACACGTAAATCGTACTATTGAGTAGAGATTTTTTTTAATGATTACACTATACATTATATTATTTCTAAAAGCATTAATCTTTGTATTTATCAAAACATAGTATTCAATTTGAATCACTTATTCATCAGTTTCTGTCTTTTTGATGATATTTCTTGATCGTTAGATTCGACAGGCCTTTCTGATTCTAGTAGATCTTCGACATCTTCAAGACCATCACCGTCTTCGTCTCCAACATTATTTTCGGTCTGCATTGGTTCTTCATCCGCAATTTCATCTGAATCATTAATTTCCTCGTAGATTTTTTTCTCCACATTGGCGCATTGTTCAGAACCATCACAATTTGAGCATAAATTTGTGCATTTTAAACCATGTTTTCGGCAGCTACATTTTAAACTATTACATCCAGTTTCACAGCTGCAGCAAATAGTTTTCAGCAATTTTTCCGGAATTAATTCCATTTCTGTAAATTTGGGCATAATTCCATGTTGATGTTGCTTCCAGCCCCAATCTGTTGCTGTCAATTCATTACCCAGCCACGTTTGAAGCTGATAATATGCCCTGTAACAATGTTGTTCGGCTGCACCTTCTGTGGGTGGGAGATTTGCCAATATGAAAGATGATTTAATTTTTGCCAATTGATATTTTTGAAATCTTAATTGATTCAGTGATATATTACCCTTTTTACATTTATAAATAGATTTAATTAATTTCAATCCATTTTTTTTTATATCTTCTTTGTTTACATCTTTTTTAAAAAAAATATTAGCCAAATTTGACAAATTTTGATTGTCTAATAATGAATTTACGATAGTTTTCTTTCCTTTTCCGGCAAATCCAGATGTTGTGTCGCAACCAGAAAAACAATGCAGAAATGCAACGATGTTTTTGACGGATTCACATTTGAAACTATCACCAGAACCGGGCTTGAGAAAATAAATTTTATGATTATTAGAATTTAATTGATTCAAAAATACCAAAAGATCAATATCTTGTCGTACAACAATGACAGTTTTATTAGTATCTTTGGCAATTTCTATCGAGGTCTTAATAATGTCAGCATCAGCATCTTCTTTAGCTTGTTTACAGGAAAATCCTTTTGACTGTAATACTTGCATTAACGATTTTATTATTTTGTCTTTGTTTTTCTCATTAGATAAAAAATTTTCTTGCAAAAATGGTATTCTTGTATGGTTTTGATAATTGAACACTGGAATATTGTCTGACGTCTTTCTACGACTACGTTCTCCTTTTTTAGTTGAAAGGCGCAGACCCTCCAAGCCCCTTCCCCACTTCTCTATGAAATACCTTTTGATGGGCTACAATTTTCCGAAGGTCACTCAGGTATATAGGTATAATTTTAAAATAGCAATAAATAGGCATCTACGCATATAATTTAAAGAAAATTCGACAATTTTCTCAAAATTTTGTAGATGTCATATTAAATATTAACTTTATTAACTTATTTAGTTGTTAATTATAGTAGTACATTTCGACTTGCAATTTTTTGTTTATTAATCTAACATGGAACCTAACGTTTTTCGAGTAATTAAAGTAAAAATTTTAATGAATACCCCAAAATTGTACATAAAGATTAAAAAAAAAATTTCAATTTTAATATTTTTCGATTTTTTGCATTTTCTGAAAAAATTTTCCATAGTAATGTATATTTTTTTTTACACCATCAGAAAATAGAGATTTCAACGAACAAAAAGCCCACCGACTTTTTTGAAAAATCAGATATTTTGACGTGAGAATTTTCGATTGAAAATTAGGGTGTTTTTTCATATATCGAGTCAAAATAGGGTGAAAAAATTATTATTTTAAATCTTCAAAATTCCAGTGTGTTTGGGACATAAAGAGGTAAGTTTTCACCAAATATCATGAAAAAAAAAATTTTTTTGTAAAAGATATAAATAAAAAATCAAAAATGTGGTTTTTTGGATTTTTTACATGAATTTTGAGGTTATGGAGTAAAAGTGTAGATACAAAAGTTGTAGATCTTTTTATTATCTACAACTTTGCCATTTAACTTTTTTCGATAGGACTTGTAGTTTTGCCGGAAATCGAGATTTACCGATTTTTACCCTTAAAACCTTACCCCCTACCCCTTCCCAACCTCAGATCGACTGTAATTTATTTTTCCTTTCATTTTAGTAGTATTCCCTTCCATTTCCAATAGGTTTCATTCTACTTTAATTTTTTTATGTTTCTAAAATTATCTACCCTGGTCTAAATGTCCCAGGTGTTTGTTTATATTCTTATATGTTTATATTCTTATATGTTTGGTACTGAATTTTGTATGGCAGCGCGAAAACGGCTCCGGCGATCTTTTTAAAAATTTCCTATTTTGTAGAGAAAAAAATTCTAAGACTTTTGGCGTCCCCGGATTTTTCCCTGAATTTCCTGGAAACCCGTAATTTTGGAAAAAACTGGAAAATTCGAAAAAATACTTTTGCAAATATCTGACGAACTAGAAAAGATAGAAAACTGAAATTTGGTATGTGTATTGAGATTTTAATTGTGCACATTTTCCAATAGTTGGAAATTTGAAATTTGAGTTCAGTAGCGGCGCGAATTTTTGGGTTCAATGTTAGAATAGAGTTAGGACGTTCAAATTTAATATGTAAGCTCGCTGTAGACAGTAATTAATGAAAAAAAATAAACAGCCCCAAATTTCCAGTGGCGGCGGAAGTTGAGACAGTAAAAGCCAAAAATATTGAAAATGTAGTATTATAACTTAGGGTATGTATTAAGACACTAATTGCGCATGTTTGTCAATAATTGGATTACCAAAATTTTAATTCAGTAGCGGCGTGATTTTTTAGGGGCAATGTCGCAACAGAGCTAGAACGTTGATATTTGGAACGTGGGCCATATATAGAGTGTCATTAAAGACACACTATAGAAAATTGCAACTTTCCAGAGGCGGCGGGCGCTGGGGGCCAAAGACCATAAATATGAAATATATAGAGATAGGGCTATAGTTTAAAAAATATCCTATATTATAATGTTCCAACTATTTGAATCTATTCTTATATTCTTATCCTATATTATAATGTTCCAACTGTTTGAATCTATTCTTATATTCTTATATGTTTATATGTTTGGTACTGAATTTTGTATGGCAGCTCGAAAACGGCTCCATCAATGTTTTTGAAAATTTCCTATTTCGTAGAGAAAAAAATTCTAAGACTTTTGGCGTCCCCAGATTTTTCCCTGAATTTCCTGGAAATCCGTAATTTTGGAAAAACTGGAAAAAAATTGAGCCCTTTTTTGCTGTATCACTTTTAATTCGTAAAAGATAGAAAGTTGAAATTTTGCATGTGTATTAAGGTATTCATAGCTGACATTTCTCAAAAATTAAAAATTCAAAAATTGACAAAGGGGGGGTTTAAGAAATTCGGGGGCCCGGTAGGGAACTTTGGAGAAAGTTTATATTCTGGATTTTAGAATAATTAAGTATAGTATTAATAAAAAAAAAATTCAAAATTTTATTTGGGGGCACGGGGGCAGTATTTTTCGAGAGTAAAAATTGTGCTAGAAATTTGAAATTTTGTATATAAGCTAACCTTGGTAACTTATTTACGAATCGAAAAAAAAAATCCCAAATTTTGAAAAAAAGTTGGTCCAATAACGAATAAATTGAAAATATTTTATATTTTGTTGAAAAAAATATATTTTTTTAGTCAATTTATATGTGTTAATGTATATGTGTGCGAGTTTATTATTTCAATTTAAAAATAGAGTTAAGTATAATATGTAATTACAAATTATTTTATTGGATTCAAATGATACACGCCAAAAAGAACCTTTGTGACGAGGGTAAACTGTGGTGGAATTTAAATTTTTACATGAAGTTCAAGTTACACACAAAAGACAGACGTCGCTTGCGACGGGGGTAAAAGCTAGTAAGTAATATGTTTCATTAAAATCTGATTCCACTCCATACTCTATCAAACTGTGACAGGTGTGGTATAGGTGAGAGTAACAGGTTAACAAGTGACAACGAACATTGTTATTGTACTGTTTGTGTTGAAAATTAAATTAGACATTGAACATAAAACATGTTGCAATAAATATCGTTATCCACATCAGTAACCTACATAATAATTTACATTTAAAAATTAAATATTAAATAAAGTATATTACTGACGCACGATGCATGCACACTAAGTAACTAAAAATTGAAATTAAAACAGTAGGTGGTCCGCTGAAGCGTAGTGTCTATACTCAGCCTTTGGGGTAAGCTAAATATTTACAACTTGTTTATAATGATTATAGAACGTCAATGAGTAAAGGGATCGCGGTGATGTGTGCAGAAGGGTCTGGTCGTTATATTACTTGGATCCACCTAAAAGTCCCATTGGCTTAACTGTTCAGATTAACTGTAGATTCAAATATCTGCCTATATTACTCAGGTGAAATCAAAGTTATACTTTAATTGAATTATGTGAGATATTGCAGAGAGGTTAAATGTACCACATACAACTATTGAGATTGTAATAAAATGTCTTGGACTCGTTAAGAAGCTATTTAGGTTCTGCATGATTTGAAAGATATTCATTTAACACAAAAAGTCTGTATTTACATTATTCATCTCAAACACAGTAAAATAATATAGTTGGAGGTAAGTGAGTATGCATATATGAAGAACGAACTCATATAAGTTGTCAGAAGTCGTTCCTTCTACTATGCATACTAACTTACCCCTAACGCCTGCACTAATAATTCTTTTTTTTAAACTCGGAATCGAAAATGTCTCATCAACGATAACATAAATTGAAACTGAATCGCAACAAAAAAATCATACTTTCAATTTGGTTTTACCAAGGCTTTATTATATATTATTTATTATTAATAATTACTTTCACTAAAAACAGTTCTATTCAAGATAATTTAACTTTCATTATAATTTCGTTAATCATGCGCTTGCAAATAAAGGAGAATTTTACGAAACAAGATAAGATAGCAGGAATATATCTGTTTAAATAGCGATACTGATAGCAATGTGTCCAATTATTGATTACAACTCATCCATTTAGTTATCAATTTTAGAAGTGGTGCAAATTCATTTCTGAAATAATTTAGTCACTGATATTAATAATTAAAATATTGCATTCCATAACATTCTGTTAAAATTCACATTTTGTATTTTAATGATAAATAATAGATCCTGAAATACCCGTATTTTTATGCGTATGATTTGACTCCCATAAAATAATTCCTAATTTCATTTCAAATTTTAATTCCACCTTTAAATTGAAATATAACTCGTTCAATATTAATTTTCCATATATACAGACCAAAAAAAAAAAAGAAATTTCATAAAATATGAAATATTTTCAATTTTATGAGTTATTTGACCAACTTTTTTTCAATATTTGAAGTTTTTTTTTCAATTTGTAAATTAGGCACCAAAGGTATTAGGATATAGAAAAATTTCAATTTGTTCAACAACTTTCGATCGCCCCCGCGCCCCTAAATTAAATTTTGAAATTTTGATTTTTTTTATCAGGCTCCCTGATTTTCTCAACACCTCCTTTTTCAATTTGTTAATTTCTAATTTCTGAAAAATGTCAGTATTGCACAACGGAATACATATTCAAAATTTCAAGTTTCTATCTTACGGATTAACAATTATACAGCAAAAAGTACCCGTTGTTTTTTACAGTTTTTCCAAGATTACAGGTTTCCAGGAAATTCAGGAAAAAATCCGAGGATGCCAAAACCTTAGAATTATTTTCTCTACGAAATCAGAAATTTTCAGAGAGATCCATGCAGCCATATTCGAGCCACCATACAAATCGCATAAACATATAAACAAATAAACATATAAAACTTACACTTGGAACATTATAATATAGGAGCAAATATATTAAAGTTGTTAATATGTTAGCTCTTTAAATGTTATAGTATGACATGGCATTGTAAATTCACAAAATACTTGTAAAATACCAATGAATACAATTGAATAAAAAATACACGCCTTTCTTCAGTAGCAGATTTATCAACAGTGAAATTGTGAATTGTGCAAGTGGTGAAATTTTAATTAAGTACAAGTTTTCAGAAGATGAATTACGCAAGGACACACTAAATCAATTCAATGTTTCCACCAAACCAAACCATTATATTGTAATTCTTTTACTTTATGTAGTATCTATAAACTTTTCTGAATCAACAGTTTTATTGAAGGAAATTTTTAATAGGCCTGGCTTAACCAATGGACAAGTAATATAAAAGGCTACGGTCCTGAATAGAGGAAAGCAAATGCGTTTTTTTTGCCACTTGCGCCAGTCATGATAAATTAAAACAATTAAACAAAAAAATTATTTCTAAACCTAAAAATATTAAAACAGGGAGAGGGGGGCTGAATTTTATATTTTGTCTGGGACAATAATTCGGGGCTAGTTGTAGCAATCTCCCACTGTGTCCCTTTATATGAATGGACAAACTTAATAGACTAAACTCTCCTTTTACGTTTAAACCCAAGCAACACTAAACATCAATTCTAAATTCAATCCTAAATTGTGAACTTAGTCAATGATCATTAATTTTTTGCATTGTAGGGAAAATTTCCTTCTCTAAAATTCCAATCGTTCAGATTAGTAAATTAAAAAAAGGGGTTCAACCTTTTCTTGTACGCCTGGGTCCTTAACGGTCCTAAATGCTGAACTGCATCCCATAAATAAAGTAATCGTTATAACAATACAAAATACATGTTGTCTATCTATTATAACGCAAACACTTATCTTCCAATAATAAAACATCGACTTACACAACACTTCCAAACTACTCGTCCATTATTGTGAAACAATGGCTATTCAAATACGTTAGTACACGAGAAGATAACATTGTCAAACATAAGCAATCGTTTACATCAAATACATGGAATAAATTGTTTTGTGTATCGATAAGATACCTGACTGACGAAATTTACTCAAATTTATATTACTAACACTGAGAAGTGGATCTGATTGAAAAGTCATTAATGTTGTTACTATGAATTATCAAAATTCTGTGTTGCTCCAGATAGCTGCATATATTATTTGACGTATTCATGATAGCTGTATGCAATATCTTCTGTACTCTGTTGTAAAAGAGAGATAAATGATCATGCATTAATTATGTAACACCAAACGAGTTATGTTACGTAATTTATGGATGACCCGTAAGGGTAGAGAATTGGTACGGCATAATGTTAAGAACCTAAATGGTTTTTTAAAAACTTTAGTACTTTAATGATTGAAGTAAAATAATGACTTTTAATTGTCAAAATCTTCTATAATATTGTGATTAATTAAATAATAATTGGATATGTGAGGTCCTGCCACTAACAACAACTATTAACTGTGAATCTATTAACTACTAACTATGTTACCGGCATAGTGAATCATGTTTTCTTCACTTCTATTAAACTGTTCAGTTTAACCATGATAAAGTTGACTATCAGGAGCTTAAAAATAATATACACACTTTCTCTCAATGTAAATGTCGCAATATTATAGGAGATATTAATCATTTTTATAGAATCGATATTTATGAAACACCATTAGGCATTCGACGTAATATCCGTTTCCTACCCTCTATGTTTCTCTTCAATGAATTTGCGTCTTTGTTATACAAGAGAGTATAAAAAAGGTACATACAGCTGTTTCAAACAACATATAAAGTATTGATATTATAAATGTCGTAAAGAATATAAATAAAATCGATTACTTAATATTCAACAGACCTCAAGACTAATTTTGTGACGTCAAACATAAGAGTAAAAATTAAGCGGGAAACAAGAATTCAAATTTTAAATACCTTCAACTTTGAAATTTTTAAAAAAATAAAGAGTAAATAGAAACATATTTGCATATGTTTCAGTAAAAATTCAACAGATCCGACCTTAAAAAGTAGTTCACAAGCAACTTCGATATTACTAAATAACGAGTTGCTGCCACTATTATATTGTATTTTGAAATTACTTTAGTATTCTATAAATTGTCGTTTTTATAGCTATAAGTTGTATGTTACAACATAAATTGTAGTTACCGTAGTTTTAATTGAACAAGTTACTATAAAATAATAAAAACAATGCAAGTAAAAAACGATTTAATACGTACATATAAAATCACCGCACGCAGGTGTTAAAGTGCTAGTGTCAATGTAATAGCTAGTAGGCTAGACATGGATGGTCAGGTTCACGGTATTATTCAAACGTTGAACCTGAGCACTGTACGAGTACACAAACGCAAGGATGGTATGAACTCGTTTATACTTGCTTGGTCATATGGTAAAGCTACCTTCACGAGTATGGCATTGCTACTAGAACTAGGAAGCCTGCGATAATTCCAAGTTAACTGCAAATTACCTTTGAAACAAATGTCTTGTAAACTAAGCTAGAGATCTATCAACAAACACATTTAGAGCAAACATTCACTTCGTTTTATACATAGGCGTACGTAATTAATCCGAGGATTAATTCAAATAAACTTAGAGATGATTTTTCTATAAGTTTGGCTTCTACTATTGGACAACGATTGTCAATGACTGGCTTGACCTACTTAAATAGTAATTCTTTTAATTTTGCATGAGCAATGTTACAATAAATAATATTCACTTTTTTAAATAGAAGTTTCATATCACTTCAAACCAATATATTATTATATTTATGAACAGGGTGTGGACTACATCACCTGTCAATTCTGATTAAAGACAAATTTAATAGTATAATACTTCGTGTACTGTCGTTGTAGAGATTACTATAACATATTTTAAGAAATATAAGTACCCGTAGCATAATCGATGTACATATACATATAGATAAAATTGTAGTGTTTACATTAAAAATGGTTTGTTTTATAATATATAGTTTGGACGTTATAATAGTTCATAACACTGTAGGGAACGCTTAACTTTATGATTTAAAACATGCAGGTGATAGTCAACAATGCATGGCGCTTAATTAACTTAAGAATACTGACTTTACAAAAGCCAATATTCTTTTTTGTTAATATTTATTGAGTGCATCAACTTTCAACAGTTATTAGCAGTTTAACCAATATATTCATTTTAAACATTTTCAATGCATAATTTACAACTTATAGACACGAGTATGAGTATTTAAAATAAAGAGATTAAATTAGTTTTATTGATAAAGTCAATAAGGTTTTTCAGTATAATTTTATATGGGCAATGGCGGTTCCTAAAAAATGACATTCATAATTAGTACATCATTAATTCCCACGCATATTTATTATCAACCGCAAAGTGAATCATTAGAACATTCAAGATAGATACTCGTGCTTGAGTAATTCACTATATGCATCACCATGTTGTCATATACTCGTATGTATTAGCGGCCCAATGACTGCACCGAACGGTCGGTCGTGCTTGTACTATAACTTAATATATATCATTAAATATATTCATTGCTCTCTCGGCAATCTGAAATCAATTAACCTTAAAATTAATGTAACGTTGACTTATTCAATTATCAGTTTGATCTACTTTCTTTCTAGAATCAATTCGTAAATATCTATAACTTTCTTCAATGATTTATTCAATGTAAAAGTAAATAAAGACTTGAATAATATAAATGGGTTTAATATTTCATTGCTTTTCTTCAACCTATAAAAATTGCATTTTTTATACTATATAGACTTTAAGAAGATGAAGACAATTATAACAAGTCGTCCATCCAACAATTTTATATATTGTTTTAAAAAAATGTAGGCCGACCCTGATTGAAAATATGAATTTCATGTCACAGTTATTCAGTTATTTTTTTAAAACTACGATTTTAAAATATGCGGGACAATCTATTAAACATTGTTCGTCTGAAATTAACAAAATCAATGCGCTTTGTTGATATGTGATACATAAAATGGTTCATCCGTACCAACATCATTGTCTACTTCATGTCGCATAGATTCGAACAATCTCGGATTGTATCCATATTCATACATAACATAAACCCCTTTCATTTGGAGCGAAAGCAGAAAGAGAGAATTATATAGAAATACAGAGGCGATAGTACAGTCCTATTAGTACTATTCAAGATTATTATACATAACTATTAAAGTAGGTAATTATTTTATATAATATGTGGACCAACGCATCAATGACGTTCATCATCAATACCTTTTTTCCAAATTAGATAAAATCGTATGTTGGTCATGTCTTTATTTTCCTGTAGCTGTCTCGTATGATATGAAAGTGTATATGGTAAGTAGGGATGGCAGTCTGAGATCGATTAATCGAAGAATCGATTCTTTGAGTCGAAAAAATCGATTTTTTTAATTGATTTTAAACAATGGATCAATCCCGTGAATCAATCTCAAACAATCTCGATTTTTTTTTGTAAGAATGCAACTATACAATTATTTACATTAATTACTATAAGCTTGGTCTTGAAATATTGGGAATTATAATTATTTTATTCTATAATAAATGTACGAATGTAATTCTATATAAATGTGTATTCTATATAAATGTATAAATGTAACCATGTACGTTGGTTTTAGTGATTAATCAAAAATCACGCTTCACTTATTTTTAAATTATAAAAAAGGTTTGTAATTTTTTAACAAATTTAATAAAAATAAAATCGATAAAAGATCGTTTACTTTTTTTTTCTTGGGTTAATGTCTTTTTTTATATAAAAACTCAAAAAGAATCGAAAATTCGATTTTTGAGAACTTGATCTTCTAGACTTCGATTTTTTTCTGAATCGATTAAAAAATCGATCTTTTTTAAGAAGAATTGCCATCCCTAGTGGTAAGTTTAGAAGTACTACTTAAATACTATTAATTTTGTTATAAATACGAGTATTTTATTATTTAAGTTGTGCGAAACATATGACATACCGATCCTAATAATCTCTTTGTGATTTTATATAGTTTTCGTTATTCTTTGTTCTCACAAATTTTCAATCATGAATTGAATTTAGAATAATAATTCTAAACAAAATAATGTTTTCATGCAAGGAACAAATATCTGGAATTATCGATGTGTACACATAACACATTGTTATTATCTGACGTTACTTCTGTAATTGCTATTTGTGCACATTGTAGATATGTCAATCTTTAGATAATTGTTACGTTATTGTAATAATATTTTCATTTATACTATAAACAAATCGTAGTAAGATAATATTTGCAGGAAAAATATCAAACATTTCTAACAAAAACAAATTATGTCTCAACATATAAAAATCTCACTGCTTCTATTTGCATACATATTTTAAAAATAGACTATTTAGTTATGTTTCGTTTTCCAACTAAACTTAACTCATGCAAATTAACATCAATATAAAACCAAAGCTTCAAAAATACTCCTTTTGTGCATTGTGTTCAAATAGACAACAAGATACAAAAGAATATAAATGTAGTATTTTCTGTTTCTAATGCACAAGATTGCATGTGAAATTATAAATAATATTCTATAAACATGGACTTACTGCAATCGATTCACTAATTCCATATGATGTTACTTTTTCTGTTATAATTTTCACTTTTAATTACCGTAAACAATTGGAAAAATTAAACACATTGCACATGTCACCATAAAATTTTATTTATGTATATTTAACAACTGAAAACTTCATGCATTGAATAATATCCTAATATATGAAATGTACTATTGTTATTATGGTACAATCATTATTGTACGTACAATTATTATACTTATTAATACATAAAACACAAACATTCACATTTATATTTATTATGACAGATTTCACATGGAATCGGTTCGAATAGAATTGTTGTACTAGCAGAGACTGCCAGCTGTTTTTCAGATAAAGAACTCGTTTTGGAGGGGGCATAGGGCGTTGTTACGTTGAACGTTACGATTCCATACACGAAACGAGTACATACGATCTCGTTCTAATTCGCGAAAGGATAATACGCGAACGGACGGTGTGGCATGTTTATTTATATTATAATGCATCTCATCATACATTTTTAAATAATATCATATACAATATGCATGTGTAGTTTAATTAGACGAGGAAAGAAATAAGAATTTACTTTTCAAGTTTAAAAACGAATCTAGAACATTGTATTATATTGAATGGTTGATATTAGTGTTGTATAAAAACGTAATCAAATTGAACTTTTAAAACTATTGTTTTTTTAATTTAGGTCAAATAATTGACATGCGGGACAAAGGTAATAATGAGTTAATATGTATAAAATCTAAATAAAATGTTTTACAGCGCCAGTCTTTTTATTTAATAGCCTGAACTATCAGTAAAGTAGCGTGCCTTGGGTAAAGATTGTTCACAAAAGGAACAAAGACGCATTGAATTAAAATAATTATATATTGATTATACGTTTTTACTTACAATTAACACTCCTAATTAAGCTAAGTACGGCCTAAAAGTTTAAGTGAGATTGTGGATAACATTTTTCGAACTTTTGCTTACACAAGTTTGGGGCCCTTGTAGCCCGGGGGCCCCGTATCATTGACTTGACATATTCAAAATCAAAAAGGTTTTGGTGACCTTAAAATCGTATTCTCTGTTTTATAAAGTTTTAAATAAGAATAGTTCATTGGAAAAAATTGGATTAGAAGAAAAATCTTTTCGAAAGGAAAAACTATTTACGTCACCCAATTTTTTCCTGAATTTTCTTGGAAAATGTTAATCTGTAAAAACTTAAAAATTTTTACAGATATCTCATGAACTTGAAAAGATATAACATTGAAATTTGAGGTGCGTATTAAGATTATAATTGTTCACCTTTTCCAATAATTATAAAACCAAAATTAAGTTTAGTAGCGGCGTAAATTTTTGTAGGCAATGCCGAAAAGAACGAGAACGATGAAATTTAGTATGTGAGCTCTTTGTAGACAGACATTGAAGAAAAATTTTAGAAAACTCCAAATTTCCAGCGGCGGCGGGCAAAATCCATAAATATCAAATAAATTTTTATTATATATTTTGGGTACACACAAAACAGATCGCTTTTTCTAAAGTTTGATAATATTAGTTCAGTAGCAGAAGTAAATCAGGAGGGTTAATGCTAAAATATAGATGGAAAGCTGAAAATTAGCACATTTATTTATATTAAATAGGTAAATATTTATTTTAGCGAACAATTACTTAAAAAGTAAGACTAACTTAACACTTAACTTTAAATTAAACCACAAATATTATATGGTATGTATACACGTCTCGCTAAGGACTTGAGCGCTAGTCAAATATATATTTTTCATTTTCTTCGATGATCTTTTTCCATATTTTTTGGCAACTCCGTGATGCCATGTCTATAGATCGCACAGTGCCATACTAACTGTAACACACTTGCGTGTTAGCAATTGTGACTGGATAGAATTTTCCCATTTACCCAGCCATGAGAACTTATGGTTCTTATCAGCAAAGACTGAACCAAGTGATATTTCTGAGCATGGTCATTAGGGAAAGTTTTATCATTCAAAGAGTTTCACAAAGTTCGGAATAAACGGTAATCTGTGACATATTTCCTAACCTATAATTTCCCATGAGTTACCCAAGTTGTCGAGGAAAGATGTAGTCTTAATGAAGCACGATTCATTAACGATTTTTAAGTTTTTGGTGTTTTGATTTAAATGTTTTCTCAAGTTGTGTGACATTTTGGTGGGCATTATCACCCAGCATTAAAGTTATTTACTTTTTTGAAGAGAACGGTAGAGCAATTCTGAGCCGTATATCCAGATAATTGAGAAGTTTCTTCCCGAAACTTGAAGAAAGGAATGTGAGGGATATGCGGTTCCAGCATGGTGGAGCCACGCCTCATACTTCCCCGAACATCTCATCTCTTTTAGGGGTGATCTTCAAGGGCCAACACGCTCTCCGGATTTAGACACTGCGATTATTTTTAATGGGGATATCCTAAATCCTCAGTGTATACCAATCGTCCAAAGACCCTGTGTGAGCTGAAGAACAATATTTGTGCTGCTATCGCCAACATAGCAACAAATTTCTGACTGAGGAATATAGATACATTTTTTACCTATATATTACCTATATTTACATGAATGAAATTTCTGTATATTTTTTAATATTGTTAATTAATTTTTAATGTGTCGACTAAATATGTTTTATTTAAAAGTTTTTATCAGTATCTCACCGTGCCATAAAATATTAATAAAAATTTTAATAAATAATAAAATTTGGGAACAAATTTTTATAATTTCTTACACTTCTTTTACATTTCATTTATTTGACTACCTCTGCTTTTCCAAAAAAGCCCACACACACACTATTGAACTATTTCAGATAGATGACGGGACCTCAAGTAAAAAGTAATTATTAAAATTAACAAGGGCGGCCTTAGCCATTGTGAGGCCCGGGCGCAAAACTTTGCGAGGCCCCGGGGCGGTAGATCTTTGCGAGGCACTTGTTCTTTGCATAATTTATGTAAATTGTAAGTAAGTATTTTTGATGATAATTGACGAGACAATTTTATATTGGAAGATTTATAAAAGTAAACAAGCACAAAGACGGCAAATATTAAAGATGATAAACTAAGGCACATGAATGCCTTAAAAGATATACGCAGTGATTCTAGTGGGATTTCTAAAGAGCGAGGCGCGAGATTCTAATACATATATAGTAATGAATATTTGTACTTGGGTTGTTGCACGAGAATGAGAAGCCCCGGGCGGTTGCCCTGCTTGGCACCCCCTAAAGCCGCCTCTGAAAATTAATAAGTAATTAGTAAAAGTAACAAAGTTCAAGTAAATCAAAAATTCGTCAATTCGAATTTACAAATAAAAAAAATAAATAAAAATTACGAAAACGTTTGATTCTAAAAGTTACTATAATTATGAAAAACTATTTGTGTCGGACCAGATATAGTAGCAGTACGTAGAGAATGTCCCCCCCCCCCCCTTCTTTTAATCGGTAATCAGTGTTATCAACATTTAAATTAGCCTTATCAGTTCCGTTATCAATTTACTAATAAATCGGTGATTTGGCAGCTTAGTTCATTTTGCCTCTTCTAAAGCCACCAAAAAATCGTACCCTTATCAAATTGTAGCTATACCATAGCATGCAACGATAAATGAAACTAGAAGAAAATCTGCAACTTTGCAAAAAGTGTCACCTCCTGAGTCGGTAGCACGTGCTCAGATTTGCTTTCTCTTTTATACAACAGAGATGCATACGAGTATGTGTGTGATACGTCACTTACTACTAACAGCTGGATTGTGTGGCACATCAAGTATTGTATTACGATGGTTTTGAAGAAGGAACAATATTTTCTAGTACTTATATTTCTTCTGTCACGTATTATGCACAGCTAAACATGCAACAAAATAAATTTGATATAGCTATAACTCCATGAGCTTTTGGATATTTGAAAGAATAAAAATGTCAATACATACATTTATTTCAATGGAAGATTTAAAAAGTAACACCTAAGTAATGAGTTCACAAGCCTATTAAAAAAACGGTAGATTAAAGATGTACGGATTATTTATACATTTTGATTGCATTCATGATAAATAGGCCAAAATTGGCTATTTAAATTGTTAATATCTCCCATAATGCAGCGAGTTATTAAAAAATAATTGAACATCTGAGGCTCTGAATACCAACTTTATGAATAAATACAAACTAAGTTTTATAGAAATTAATGGTTCGTAATCGCTATGAAAACGCCATCAAGATTATTGCATTTAATTCGAAGATAATTATTAAATTTAATCTAATTGTTTTTGGTTATAACAAACCAGTAGCTCTATCTACTTGTATTACATTCCATATAGAGTTCTATAAAATATGGTTTAAATCCTTACTAATATCAAATACCTAATACACTAGCGCCTATTACAGGTGTATCTTGAAATATGTGAAACAATCATAACTATTAATTCAGCATTGCGTATCACCCTTCTCATATACGTGTTACCACCACCCCTTTTATATATTCAATATTATATTTTAAAATAAGGGTCAGTCTAATAACAACCTCTGAAAGTGTTTTTCATGCGTTTCTGTTTATGTTAACAAGATATGTTAGTGATATTCAGTGATTCACTGTGTTAGTGAACGCATGGGCAAAATATGACCCCCGCGAATGTGAACAAAACAGAGGGTGAAATATTTGACATTTAAATTCTGCAAGGCACTGCTTTATTTATTATATTTTTGTTGAGTAGTTAGTAATATACACTTTTACAATTTTTGATATTTTGTAGTGACATGTAGTAGCTATTTCATTATAATATTTTTGTTTAATATTAATGTAAAATGTTGTTATACTACTAGCAATATTGAATATTAATTCGTGTGTTCCCGTCAACATGTGTTGTTTCACACGACTTACTTAGTACACCTGCCTACACCACACACATGTATGGTTTAGCATGTCACTGAATATGTCATTACTTTCTAACCAAACTTTTTAACACAGGTACGAACCCTTTATACGTTTGTGGTTTATTATAGTTAATAAGATTATATGTTTAAATTGTTATGAAATATCATGCCATAATTTAGGTAAGCTCCCAGTATATTCAGTATATTCAACATTACTATAAGTACTATTTTAAATTGGTTGAAAAGAGAAAGAATATACGAGAAAATGTTTATATTTAATTTTTTATTTATACATTTAATACAAGCAATTTATTTGGAGAGGAATTACTTGGAATAGCATATTTTAATATTTTCTGTAACTCATTTTGAAACTAGTTTTCTTCAAAACGTCTTTTTTGTAAAAAATTAGGAAATAAAATTGCATTAGTAGAATGTAGAACTTGATGTCTGTAGTACAGGCATCAAGTAACCCAGGCACTTACACTACTGAATATTTTTTGTTTTGAAACCTGTCATGCCTATTGTCTCTTCAACTACCATAAATTAAATTCAAAGTAATGGATCGGTAGTTTAATGTGATCTTTTGAGTTCAATGATTTCTTGTACCATTGTAAAATACGAGGGTTATTTGATAAGTTGGTGACCCGAAAAACAATTTTTAAAAAAAATTTGATTTATTGTTTAACATACTATTTTAGATTTAGGGTATTTATATTTAAAAAAGACGCCAAATTTTGGGAATATAGTACAAACTGTTTATCTGCATTAATTGTGTGGCAGTGGACTAAATTTCTATATTTAGTTTCTTTATTCGTTTTGCTCGGTTCTACTTTTTGTGAGATGAGTAGTTAAAAATTTTTGTGACTTTTTTTTTAGGCATTACGTCATTTAGAACTGCTCCAATGCATATACTTTTTAACTGAAAATAACAATGGTATTTTTTTCGAATAACCTAATAAACATAATCTTTTTCGAAACTCCATTTGAAATTTAAAAACAAGAATGAATTTTCTTAAAGTATATTTAAGTTTTACATTTTTCAGCCATGCGAACATATGAAAAAGTACTCGTGTTCATTAGAAAATGAAGGTTTGATTTCCTAAGTTAGGGTAATGTTAATCTGATGTCTTCCTTATAAAGTAACGAAGAAATGTAAGTATGATAAAGTCCATTTGTCCCCGTACAGTGAATTTTAAGTTCAAGGATGGCGTGGGGCTTTAAAGACCCCATTCATGAGTTTGAAGGCGAAAAAATATGAGCCGTGAATTCTAGGGCTATCTAACACTACAGTTCAAATTACATATTCTATTAATTACATTATTTATTTTTTCCAATTCGGCCCCGAAGTATTTTCGATATCCCTAAGTGGCCCGCAGACTCTGTGACTTGGGGACCCTATTCTAGGGTAATAACACACTACTAAAAAATAAATACAGGGTGTGGTAGTATAACTTCCTTTTTTCAAAACTTAATAAAACCCATTGTATGAATTAGAATTTTTTTATTTGTTTTTGATAATGTAGGCACATACATAAGGTTTTGCCTTAGTTAGTTTTGAAAATCAAAGCAGGGAAGTGACGTCCCCCATTCTCGATACACTTGGTAAACCGATTTCTGGCGTTTGTTATGACTCGTGCCAGTATAGCAAGCAATTTCTTCCTGGATGTTGGTCTTCAAATCTCGTAGTGTCTTTGGACGGTGCACATAAACGCGGTATTTCAAAAAATCTCATAGAAGAAAATCACATATACTTTTTTTTCAATTAATAAATTTAATAGCACCTCCCAGGCTTCCGCCCATATGTGCTGCTTTGTCCACTTATTCTATCCCCCTTAATTTTATACATTTCAATTACATTCATATATAATTATATAAGAACAAATAAAAGATGTACAAAAGAACTTATTATAACTCAATTTTTCTAATTTACCGTTCAATCACATCCGCCCTGAAATTATCCCAAATCCATTGCTCAAATTATTCTCCTTCACTTCCTATTACTGTCTCTGCATCCCTTCTTCTTCTTACTTCATCATTCTTCAATAGCATTTTTTTAATTTCAAAAATCCCATCGCATACTCATTATAATATCGATACCTTTCTCCGATCTCTTAATTTACTAGATACTCTAGACTTCCAATTTCTCTGACTTTTATTCTATCTTGAAATTTTACTGTAGCTTCATAGTAGTTTGGGCATTCTTTTAATATATACATCAGTGATTCTCGTTAATTAGATCTGCCTAACCTATCATCACTCTCAACTCCAAGCTGGACTAACTTTGCTTTAATGGATCCATGGTACGCATACTAAAAAGGATAAATACAGTCCAGGTTGAAACCACTTATTTTGCTTTACAAACTTAACATTCTTAATGTGGTGATAAGTTGTTCTCCCATGTTCCGTCATATCCCATTTGTTCTGCCATGTAGTCAACAGTTTCTCGTTAACTGCTCTTTTATTATTTAGAATTCTTCTTCCATGGTCTACTTCATCCCCATCTATTGTTTCAATAATAATTCCATCAAATGACATTGGTAAGTTTTTTCTAATATAATAATTTATTCCCGTTTTAATTACTTGCAAGTCTATCGGCAACCTACCAGTTAGTACCTGTAACACATCTGTTGAAACTGTTCTGCAAAATTTATTACCGCGCAGAGCGCCGTCGTGATCGCATCATTGAAGCTCTCACTGCCTCAATACTCTCAGGTGATTCAATGTGCCGAGGGATTCCAGTTCTTCGTCTTGTCGCACTTGCAGTTTGTCTGAACGTAGTGGCCCACGCTACAATTGATTTCCGGTCTGGGGCAAAGGCTAAATTAAAGCGATCCCAAAAGGCGCGCTGGGTTGCGATCATCGAACTTCCGCTCGAGAAACAGGCCCCAACGTTAAACGCACCCTCCTCACTGTTCCAACGCAAGATGGCTATTGAACTGTGTTGGGACAAAACTTTATTGTCCCTCCTCTCTATCGCTCCGCTACGACATAAACCGACTGAATGGCGCGCTTTTTAAAAAAGAAAGTTATGCTGCAGCACCCTTCATTTTCAATAATCAATAATTGATAGTTATAAGCACTTAAAACAATATATACATTTATAACCATTTGTAATACATAATTTTAAAGTTTATAAATAAGAGTAGGTATGTGTATTTAAAATATAGAGATTAAATTAGAGTTAAAAATATTTAATAACATTTAAAAATATATTGTATAAAGTTTTATCAAAATCTAGTCTGTTAAAAATTTTCGTGATCATATTAATGATAAACAATATTAGGGCTTCACACGAGCCGACAAGAGACGAGACATTTCTGAAAACTATTGAGATAGTACCGAGACCATATACGGCGAGACCCAAGAGTCTCGCTTCTGATCTCGTGGACGTTATTTAAAAAAAGATTGCTAGAAAAATAAACTAACAGCAACATAAAGGTTCGAGCTTTTTTTATTACAAAAAAGGTTAGGTCGTAAATTTACGAAATATAAAAACTGATAAACAAACATCTGTTAAATATTTTATTGTATAATTTTGTCTTTTACAACATTTTGTAGCTGAACGGACACGAATGTTTTTAAGGAATATAAATGTGAACTTAAATTATTTACAATGCGATTGTTTGAAGACATTTTACAATCACCTGTAAGGCCAATTTCAATCGTGTGAACTCATGTAACGCGACAAAAATATTACAGCGCATTGAACGGTTCAGAGCCGCTTTTAGAAGGGCCCCTATGTACAACTTCTGGTGCGGGCCTACCCATTATATGCTGCGATTTTTTTATAATTAAAAAAAAAATAACCAGTGGAAACAAAGTTAGGTTGTTTACAACAATCTCTTAACAATGAAAAATTGTAATAAAAAAAAATTCTGAATTAGGCTTAGACCCTATTGAAGAATAATTCCGCGCGGGAAAAAAATACGAATTCGGTAACACATGGAATCAAATCAACATGCGCACACCACCAGTTTTAATTCTACGCGGAAAGAAGTCTGTAGTTCTATCCTTTTTTGTAGAACATATAATTGAATTTGGACACACGATCAACGGAATTAATTATGCAAATACCATGTGCTGAGATACGCTGACATCTCTTTGTACAGTTTGCCATTTGTCGCTGTATCTCTTTGAACATCCGTTATCATGACAAGATATTATATAAATACAGCAGTATAAAACCGAGTCAAGTACTGATAATAAGGTGTAGGCCTTAGACAAATGTTTAACAATGATTTTTTGAAAAAGAAAATTTTATTTCTCACATCAAAGTTTTAGACTTTCGTTTCTAACTGAATCCCATTCTAGCGGTTGCAGCACTACACTGCCAAATAATTTTCTATATTTTGAGAAAAAAATTAAGTGCGCATAATTAATTTACTGTAAATATTAGTAAAATCATATATTGTATACTAATGATAAATAATATAAATAATAAATTCGGTTATCAGTTTTTCAATGACAATTCTATTAAATCCAGGTCAGTAGAGTTATAATCGGAAAAATATACAGAGTGCAACTCTATACAGTGGAGAAATTAGATATTGATTAACTTTACTAAAATAATTATTTACAAATTTATACTGAACTATAAGAGATTCACCAAATTGAATGGAGCCTAAGATAAGTGTGCATTAATGCACATTTATCTATCGAATTGGATAGCGTATCTGTTGCTATTTTATACTGGAACTATAATAGAATATGGGATAAGCTACACTGGATAAAATATAATCTAAGATAAATAAGATTTATAAATCTGTGATATTTCTGTAAAAAAGTGGAATCTGGTGATCCTAAGTATTTATGTAGTAAGTATTTCAGTATACGGTACACATTTAAATTTTAAATCATTCCTTTGTATTATATTATTATTATTATTATATATATTAATTGTGTGTGCCTTTCGGCTTTACAATCTACAGTATTATATTTCTAATGCATTTCATTCCTATATACATTCAAACTTAAAACTAAACTTAAAATATTCTAGACTTTTACTACTTCCAAAAGTGCTTTCTGCTTCTTCTTCTTTTGACCCTCTCTATTATTCGCCATCAGCTTATTTATTCTCCTGTTTTTCCTTTCCTTCTTACTATTTCCGCCATCCACCTCTTTCCTTCACTGCCTCCCTTTAATAGCTGGCCAATATTCCTTTCGCTCGCTACTTTTTCCTTACACTCAAACTTAATGTGCTCCAGTGTTTCGTCCTCCGCTCCACACATTCTACACTTTCTTTCCTCACTCTTTTCCCAGTATCTGTTTCCTTTTTCCTCATTTCCCAATCTAAACCTTGCTGTTCTTCTTATGTGTTTTATGTCTTTTTCTATAAGGTACTGAGGTACATTATTTTCCCATAACCTCTTATATCTTTTATTGTAGTTACTTTTTTCTATTTTTCCCATTCTCTCCTGCTGTTGTGTCTCCTTATCCCTTCTCCTTAGCTCCTCTTCCACACTTGCGCCACCTTCTCTTCTCCTCTCTGCCTCCTCGATCGCCATTCCATTCCTTTCAAAGTACTCCTTTCTCTTTTTTGGATTCCTTTGTATTATATATTCTCATATTTATGTATACTGGATGAAAGGTCAAAGATCACACAAATCGGTTTTTTACAGATATCTTGTTTCCTAAGCTCTAAATGACATTTAGAGTTATTAGTAAAGTTATATTTTTATGCATTTTTTCATCAACCCTTCACGAGATGTAGCGCGAAGAGACGGAGCCACAGTATAACAGAGGGACAATACAACATAATACTGCACTTTCTGATAGAAATGTGAAATTAAGTAAAATGAAAGAGTTTTATGAGTATTATTTAGATGTGCAACTATTTAAAATTGATTCCACATCTAAAGACATTAAATAAAATTTAATTTGTTACATTTAGATGTAGAACCAGCGAAGGGAGACTTCGCAGTTTTATGGAAGTTTCAAAATGGCAGCCACGACAATCGTATAACTTTGCGACATCCAGGAATCGCTTAATGTATTTTAATTATTTTTACGGCAAATGAAAGCTTGTCAACTTCGTACATCCTCGCAACAACGCGATGAAGGTCAAATCGATATAAAAAAGCATATTTTCGATAATATTTTTTGACGACACAGTTAATATATAATTGTTTCTATAATTACTACATGTTAAAATAACATTTAAAGAATACTTTGTGGAATTTTCATAAACAAATATCAAGAAATGACTTCGTAAATATCAACAGATGACAAAAAAAAGTCTCATTGCGGTGTCACTTATAACTCATCACTGAATTATTTTAAATAAAAAACCAAAATGATTTCATTAGTTGATAAGTTTCTGCAGGTTACCCTGTCCAGTTTTTTTCTTTCATTGTTTTTTTCAATTTTTTTACAGCACTTAGAAGTCAAAATACCGTTTTTTTCATGAAAGAATCAGAAACTTTGTTATATTAAAATACGTCTTAATAAATTTTTTTTTTTTAATTAGACAGCGTTACCTCGGCATTTATGTAAAGAAAGAGTGTGTTAAATTTCAATAGAATTGGTGCAGTAGATTTTGAGCTAGAGAGGACACCGACTCTGAAAAAGATAGGTGTGAGAAAGACGCGTTTAAAAGTTTCAAAGAAAGACGAAAGCAAACCAGAAAAGTGAAGACTAAAAACTCTATATCTACGACAGTTTTACTCAAATCGACTTCAAATTTTCACACAATAAACTTCTTATGTTCTACATTAATATAAATTAATAAGAAAAATATATTGATAATTGCTGTTGTGTGAAAGAGATAGACACTGAAAAAAACGATATGAGCTAGAGAGGACACCGACTCTGAAAAAGATAGGTGTGAGAAAGACGCGTTTAAAAGTTTCAAAGAAAGACGAAAGCAAACCAGAAAAGTGAAGACTAAAAACTCTATATCTACGACAGTTTTACTCAAATCGACTTCAAATTTTCACACAATAAACTTCTTATGTTCTACATTAATATAAATTAATAAGAAAAATATATTGATAATTGCTGTTGTGTGAAAGAGATAGACACTGAAAAAAACGATATGTAAATCGTACCTCCCAAGCGTTTGCTTAGAACAAACTAGCTGGACAAAATTATGTTTCGGTATTTTTTGGTCGTATTACATAGAATGAGTAATATCATAACAATTTTAACTGCTTCTTTAAATAATTGCTAATAACAGAGAAAAAACAGTTATTTTCATATATAATACCGGCATGAAAGTATTTTCAGTTTGCGGTGCGAAATAATTTTTTTTTCTAACTAAGAATGAACATTATTATATTATATAATCTCCATTTTGTTCAATTACTTTTTAAACTTCATTATTCCGCGCTCATGAAACTTATGTTTCTTATCAGCAACAACTATGAAACTGCTAAACAGTGTGATATCATGTTATATTAATGATAATTTTACCATTCAAAGAAAATTAATTTATTGATTTAATTAATGAGTTACTTAACCTAATTTGTTAAATTGTTAAGTTTCAATTTTCTTTATTTAATTATTTATGGCTTTTGATGAAAAAATTAAACTTAACTGTGTTGGCCGTTATTCTTCAACGTCATCTATAGCGTCCATGAGTATATGGTCACTGTTTTATCGACAGACTAGTTTTATACACGAGAAATATAATGACTTTACATATACTCGTATATTCAGATATTAATGGTGATATTATTTGCCAATAATTGTAAGACCAAAATTTAAATTCAGTAGAGGAGCGAATTTCTGGGGGAAATATCGCAAAAGTGCTAGAATATTGAAATGTGGTACGTTGGCTCTCTGTTGATGGTCATTAAAGAAAATATATAGAAAATCGGAAATTTTAACTGGCGGTGGGCACTGAACGCCAAAAATTATCGAATAAATAAAGATAGTAGAGAGCTATAATTTAGTATACCATACATTAGTCTTGGATACGAGCAACTTAGATCACTGATCCCAACATTTGACAAGTTTTCCTCAGTAACAGTGCTCAATGTGGCGACTAATACTAAAATATAGATAATACAACGAAGATTTTATTAGCGGTTAGTTTTCCCAGTCACCTAGTAGCTCAGAATGTAAAATCACAGTTTTAATTTAACTCAACTTGAGCCAATTTGGCTTGCAATAAATGAGGCTTCTACACGTAAACTGGCTAAAACGATAATAAATTATCTAATAATAATTCAAACATCAAGTTTTTGATTTTACAATCTCAGTTTTATTCGTTTTTATTATACTCGTATAATGTTTAGAGTTTATAATAATAAGCATACTGGTTGGTATCGGAAGATTAAAACATTGTAAGTTTCACTTAAAATTGAAATAATTTCATTCAATTTGAAAGTAATTAAGCTGGTATTTATTTTAGTGGTAAAGTATCAAAATCTTTTAATGAAATAATCATCAGGGACATCCAGATTACTCGTATATGAAATATTAATCCAATTAGCAATTTATCAAAAATATCAAAATATTATATTGGATGAGCTCGAAAAACTTCTTTTCTTTCCTAGTCGTTAAGTTACAATACAATAGTCGCAAATTTGCTATAAGTGTTATACTGAATAACATGCATTGTAAATAACCACCAGCTCTTAATTCTTCTCTTTATTCAATTATTTGCACACATTTTTTATCTTAAACTGTACTTTAGTGTATATAGTTTAGTGTATTTTACCATGTGTTGTCATAAGGTATTTCTGATTATATTTGTCTCCGTGATGATACTGAAGACAATTAAAACAGTCTTATTAAAAGATGGATAGTGCGACAATGTTTTCATATATGAATAATATGCCTCATCTATAAGATATCCATTATTAATTCCTTCATGTGTAAAACTGCCTTGAAAAACATTTCCAAAATATGGGTATTTATTTGAGTAGCGAACAAATCTGTCTGTCCACGTATGTTAAGAAGGTTTTTGTCCCAATCTGTGACCGTAGCAAAATTTCCTAAGGTTGCGCTTGAAATCGTCACGTGCCAAATTCAGAAAATGAAAACGAATAATGATCGGTGAGAGACTTACAAAATCATTGTTTAGGTGGTTTTAGGGTGAGACTGAATCCCATTTCTTTAGTTATTGCTGTCTGGTATCCCGATGACCTAAATTCATCCCATACATAATGACAGATATCCAAATGTACATTTGTCAGCGAACGTGTCTTCTTCATTACTTTCTTTTTTTTCCAGTGGTTGCTTCTAGTAAATTTAGATAAGTGTTATAAGCTATTTTATTGTATCCGAGCATTTCAATTGCAGACAAATTGTTAATCAAGTAATCAGCAGTTGTTTTCATTAAAAACACAAAATTACCAAAACTAACACATTGAGTTGATCAATCGATTTAGATGAATTATCATATTGAATATCAACGTATTCTTTGCGGGAGGGCGAATAAATGAAAATCAATATAAAGGATTTTTCCTTCCTTATTACAATGCACTTTCCGAAATTCAGCATTAACGATGGTTTATTTCAAAATGGAATACAAGCATTATCGTATTTATATTTCTCAATACATTCAGTTAAGTCAATTAAATCAGTTATTAATATCACAGAATATTTTCAAAAGAGCAGCGTGTTACATTGTGATTCATTTCTATTTAGAATAGGAATTCAAAGCTTCCTCATTTACTGAAATGGAGTTATCGTCAGAAGATACCAGAGCCTTAGTGTTGTTCATAGGATATAATAATATTTATTATTTTACTTTCTTCAATATAAACCAAATAATTGAAATTTTCTTTGCGTGGTCTTTTAAATTTTCTTTGTTCTTTCAGTACTACTAGGAATATGCGTATTACTACATTATTTAGAATTAAAATTAAAAAAAAATTCAAAGTTAATAGCCTAAAAGATTGTGATAGAACGTCAAATTATTAGAAATTTACTTACATTCAATTATTATTTAACTGAAAATCACATGCGTTCACTTGAAGTTAAATTAATTTCAATAAAACAAAGTTAAAGCAGGACTGACAACCTTCACTTGTCCAAACAAAATGTTGTGTTGAAACCGATATTTCTTCTTTGGTCCTACTGTTTCGTTATACGGCTAAATAGTGCTGTGTTATTAGCTTTTAACTTTATGCAAAGATATTTAGGAATAAACAACCACTGCTCAACGTGAGGGATAACTGACAGTATTTCTTCATATTTCTTATGAAGATGAACGGAGCCGTCGCTCTAATTAAACATAAATATAACGTGCAACAGTTAATTCTTCAAAGTAACACACGAAATGGGGCGGTATTATTGAAAGAATAGTATTCCACATTCCGAAAAAATAGTTACCTTACTCTTAAGCTTCCTTAAAAACGCAGGAATCAACCAATAGAGCCAAACGTGGTAATAGTATACTCGGTATAATATGTCGAAATATATAATATGTCGAATATATAAGACTGTTAAAGGAGGAATATCACCATGATGCCTTTAAAGAAGATGAAATTCTTAAAGAATTTGTTGAAAGCTCTAGTAGAACTACATCAGTGAGTAAAGTTACGGATCAATCATTCCATTGACCATTCGAACGATCCTCAGTGAAGAAGACAGTCCGGTAGAGTCCATCAAAAGAAGAATTAACAGGTCTTCTTTCGGTTTAAATTTCTTGTATGAAATAAATATAAAATATATTATTATATCCTATTTTTCGTCATTATCCATTGCCCAAACAAATATATTTCTTAACTGAACATAGCGACACTATTATTTTCGGATACCCAGAAATTTGAAAATTGGTTGAGCGGTTGAAGAAATATATATGGGTATTCGAGGATTGAAGCTTGTGCTGAGTTTCCAGTTGTTCAGTGTTTTTAATGGATTTTTTAATTTATTTAAAAGAGATTTAATTAAATTAGATATCTCACACAGCATTCTATGTATAATTAAGAAGAAACCTAGAATTCAAGAGTTCGCGAGTACATTCAGGAAGCAATTCAATTTAACACCTTCGGTATTCCTGATCGAAAATCGATTGTTCTGTTGGAAAGGTTTATGGATTCCGGTAGCGTGTGAAAAAGAAACCAGGACCTTCAAGTACCATCATGACAACAGAAAACGTCGAAAGAGTAATGCAGGCGGCTTTGAAATCACTCAAGCGATCTGCAAGCAAACATGCAGCTGCTCTTACAATTTCTGATCGCACAGTGAAATGAATGCTTCATGATGCCCTGAAATTTCATCCATACAAAATGACAGTGGTGCAAAAACTTATTCCTGGCCGGATTAAGCGCCCTGCGATTATTTTTTAATTGAGATATCGAAAATTCTTGAAGTGTACCAACCATCCAAAGACCCTGGATGACCTAAAGAACAATATATTGCCACCATAGGCAGAAACATGCTGGACAAAATGGACTGAAGCTTTTGATTTCCACTCTCCAAATGTATTGATCACAACTCCCTCCTTAAAGATATTATTTTCAAAAAGTAAAAAAACAACTTGAAATGTACCTCGATGTAAAGAAGAATATTAAAATTGATATGTCTAATACTTTTTATTTTATGATTTTTTAAAATAAGGAAGTTCCCGCGCCGTACCCTGTATAAACGATTTATAATCAAACTGCGTGCAAGAAACCAATTTGAACCATTTTCGCATGCTGCATACTCCACGCTCTATGCCTACATTCTATAAATATACCTTTAAATATTGTAATGTGGTTAAACTCACTAAAATTGTAACAAAGCATTGTCATTTCTTCGTTTGGGTTTGACCAAGTTCTATTTATATTTATGGTATATTAATAACATTTTGTAACTAGTACCGGTACCTTTTCTCTCGTTACTTTACTGGAATTTCTGTTAGACTGCACTGAACCATATATTGATAGAGTTGGCTATTAGGACCTCGAGTGTGTAATTATTTTGAATAACTCGCAATATTATGGCATATCAACAATCAAAATAGTCAGTTTTTAGCTCTATTAAATGAGTTTAAGAAATATATAGAAAATTGTATCTTGTAAATTGTTGTATTGCATTCGCTGTTTTAGATCATTACTAATTTTCAGTGAAGTGCTTCACTTTATAACGGTGAACCTCAATATCTATGCTATAATATACAAATAAATATTTGATACACAAATTGTAAAAAATTGGATCCACTATTTCGAGAGAACTATTCTGGAAATATTGAATAGACCGTTATTGGCCGACATTTTTATATACGACATTTATATATAACTACTAGCTGTCCCGGCCACGCGTTGCTGTGGCTAACGTTTTTGTCATATTACATTACATAGCGCCATCTATTGAATATTTACTCAATCTAGTCAACAGATGTCGCCATCTTTTAAAATCGTTTGGAGCTAACAGATAATTAATAGACAAATAATTTGCAATAAGAAAATATTGCAATCATAAATTGAGATGTAAGCTATCCTATCTTTCCAGTTGGATCAAACTGCACACGGTGTACAAATTTGATTAAAATCGGTTTAGTAGTTTAGGAGTCCATCGCGGACGAACAACGTGACACGTAATTTATATATATTAGATATATTATGTAAAAAAATTCCAATTTTTTAAAGAAATGGCAATAATCATTCGCTTACCAGAAGAGACCTTAAAGGGGGAAGGGGTAAGGTTACAATTTTTTTTACCTTTCTGGTTTGGTTTTGTCTTTCTGTAAAACTTTTAAACACAGTTGGTGCTCTTTCTACCACAAAATCTACTGCACCGTTCCTTTTGAAATTTTGCACACTCTTTCTTTACATAAATGCCGATTTTTTTTATATTTAACATATTTTAAAATAACAAATTTTTCGATTTTTGTCATAAAAAATCGGTATTTTGACTTCTAAATGCTGTAAAAAATTAAAAAATAAATTTAAAAAAACTTGACAGGATGAGCTGCAGAAACTTGTCAACTAATGAAATCATTTTTATTTTTAGATTTTAGATAATCCAGTGAAATTTCACAAAGTATTCTTTAAATCTTATTATATCATGTAGTAATTATAAAAATAATTATATATTATCGGTGCCGTCTAAAAACATTATCAAAAATATGTTTCTTTTATATCGATTTAACTTACCTATATATAAGGTTGAAAATAAGAAGCACTCTAATATACATATGTGTTGATGTCCGGCTCGTGTTGACATGTTGGTCGAGTCAGGGGCTCTATTCCTGAGTTTGATCGAGTCGAAGATCGTTCACTTTTCCGCAAAAATCATTCGAAATTGTCATAATTGGTATTCCTGAAAATTGTTCGAATAATATCGGACTATGTGATTATACAAAAAAGTGAATAATTACTCGGTTGCTATTTATGGTTCGAATTGCATTTGAACGATAAATTTCAGTGATTCTGATTGGCTATGACTATTTCCACCAGAGTATTGTTTTAAAGTAAATTAAAAATTTCTTAGAAACGTCAAAAGTGACATTAGCTACGAACCCAACGTATTCGAGTGTGTACGGGGCCTTTAAACGATTTACCAGGTATTTTACGTCGTAAGTTGTCTATCTGACCTTTGCTACTTTACCTCTTTGCTTACCGCTATCTGGTGAAATATTGACACGTAATCGACTATACCCCGATGACACATATCGTGCTACGGTAGCAGTTTTACGAGTGTTACGAGGTATTATTTATCGAGAGTTCCCGATTTGATAAACGAGGTCACTGAAGGTCTACGGTCAAGGTGACAGACTGCTGCTGTTCAAGTTCTCAAGTTCATTAAGAAAGCATGACTATTTAAATTTAAATAAAATATTTCGGTATCAAAATATTTGTTTTAATTTTTATTATCAGACGATACGTAATAATGGGCTTGTGTCCTATGTCTTAATTTCTATAAAAGTGAACTATATATTGATAAAGTGGGTTACTAGAACCTCAAATGTTCAATTATTTTTTAATAACTCCTTATATGCAAAGAGATATTTACAATTAAAAAAGTCAATTTGTCTCTTTAATTATTAAAGGGATTCAACGTTGTACGCATTCCAAATGCATGTGACATCACAATCCTTGTGTAAAATTACCAACCTTACAGCTCATAAATCTCTGCTATATATATTTAAATATCAAATATTATTTACAGCTATTTCAAGGAACAATAGAATTTCAATATTTTGTCTGCCTTTGCAGGATTAAATAAAACAAAAACTTATTATTCTTTGACTTGACTTGATTATTTGACTACCAACAGCTACAAAACATTACCACAGCACTGACCTACTCAACAAATAACTGACGTTAAAATGCATTGCACGTCATACAAATATAGCCGACCATTTCTAACGCTAAAACTACAATTCAAACTTTTAATTGCTATATCTCCGTCAATATTTAGATATTTAATAAAATAGACACGCCAATACACATTTATTAACATCAATTTCAATCAGAAATTGAAAAATCGACCACTAGAAAATGAGGACACAAGCCCATTACGAATGTTTTAAATAAATTGTCTCTGTTGTAGAAAGAAAAACAGAACACTATATAAGAATTTTGCTTCAAAGTCATATAGGGCCCTGTTCCCGAAATTTGTGAGCAATGCTCGTAATTGAACAAATTTGATTTATATGAGTGTATATAGTAATTCAAGAATAGTTCAGAAATACTCTTTTAAAAATGATATATTAAGTACAGGGTATGGCGGATGTTTCCTCGATAATTCTGGTCTTCAGTTATTCTAAAGTGTGGGTGATATTTTAAAACTTTCTTTTTCAAATAACCCTACGGAAAAATGTCGCATATGCTTAAATCTGGCGAATGCGCTGGCCATCTCACGTGACCTCACATCCTCACAGACAGAACTTGATGTTCTCTGATCAACAATTTGTCTCAATTTGGTCATAGAAATACGAGCTGTGTATGCTGTAGCTCCATATTGTTGTATCAGTATCTTAAATATTAGTTTCGTCACTCCAATGATTCCAAATTGCGATATGGCACACTGCTTAGTCACTTTAGTTGAGTAAAATGTTCTCTCGTGAAGTTGCTTGGGTTAGTATCAGCTCAGTACTAAAATTTCTGTTAATTAGCATCCCCAGAAAGGTGGAAGTGGGTCGTCACTGCTGAAAAACTTAATGTGTTAGTGAATCGTTCTAGCATTTCTTGACAGCGAGTCATACGAGATTTTGTAATCATGGGGCACCATGATTTCTGCCTCACCCGATACTATACTGAGTAGCTTATTATATAAAGATGCTTTTCCTCGATTTAACGGCATTGATGCTTAACACCTGCCTACATGTATTTAGCAGCAGTGTAGTTCAGATATGAAGCTTTGACTCCATAATGACATTGATCCTGCAACTGTTCTTGATTTCATATATAAACAGAGTTTTACTTATCTTTTGAATTTGCAAGTTGTAGAGCACCCTCATTCAGCCTTTGAATAAGAACTGGCTCGGCATGCCCTTCGTGAGTATATCTAGTCTGCATATTCTCCAGTAATTTTAATGTACCTTATGCTTTGTAATATTAAATCATTACGTATTGTTTAACTTCGCTTTATGAATCATAGTATATTATCAATTGCATTAAATTGACATATGAATCTCCTGCGTTGTTCGAACAATCATTGCGTATCATGCTATCCTTGTCTATTGAGCTTAGTGTCTCAGTCGCACTTTTATCAGTGTGAGCTAGTTCCATGCACTTGCTCAGTCAAAGTGAAGAGACTTGTTACAATGACCAAGTCATAAGCATCTGCAAAATACTATTTTTGTGATGTGGTCCAAAAGCCAGTGGCCGGCAGACTTATGGTATTTTTGAAAACCCCATATTTTCTCTCTCTTATACCAGACGTTAAGGTTTTTGTATCCGAACTAGCCCGGTAATGACCTTACCCGGACCGAGATCCAAGTGAAAGACCCGACGGATCCGGGCAACGCGACTGCGTTGGCTGCTGTAAGGGCATAATAAAATAAAACGCACACCGCACTAATTACACAGCGCACAAGTAAAAAATGTCTTTAATATTTAATTACATTCTTTTTTTTATATTAAATGATACCTTAAAAGAAAGGCCAATAACCGAGCATGTTTTTCAAAAAGTTTCTACGGTCGAGGCTATTTTATCTATTTTTCTAAATGCTATAACCTACTCAGTTTTTTTCTAATTTTAGAAGTTTTTACGACTTTAAAAGAGTCTAGTCTTTTTTTAAATAACGCAGATGCTTGCAACTTGATTTATTAGATAAAAAAAACAACTAACGTACCAACTTAAATTGGGGCACTGTTGGCATTTAACTGTCAGAAATTGGGTTTTTTTTAAATTGCCATAAAAATAGCAGTCAAAAATAAAAAATCAGACTTTACCTAAGACATGTACGGTTCAAAATGGTCTCAACTATCATCCCCTTAAGGATTTGCACCTTGCTACCAAAGACCCTGTATATTAAATATGACAGTACTGTTACTAAACAAATAAATAATAAAGTTTAATTAGTTGAAAAGGATTAACAAATAAGATCAATTATTCATTCAATAACACAACACTATATTCCGCTTGCACTGAAGTATAGAAGAAAAGGATAGCGGATTCAACAAGTCGAATAGCGAGTGAATTGCTGCAAAACGGCTGAATGATTGAATGAGTTCGAACTTGATGAATTTAACAGGTGTTAAGTTTAGCTGCACAGCTAATGAGTAGATATTTCGCAGATTTGGCAGTTAATTCTACGGACAATTTATAGAAATCGTTATTAGTTGATGATGATGAAAAAGAATTAGCCATGGAAGGGAGAATTTAATTTAATTTAATAAATTCAGAATAACTAGCTGTGACTGTTATGTGCTGATGATTTTGGAAAGTTAAAGCAGGAACACTCTTTTTAGAAACACAAGAAAATGATCCTTCAAGCTAGAGATATTTTATTGCACGCTATGCACAGTAAAACCAACGTTGACGGATAACAAATGAACATTGTCGATGTCTGCAAATTTAGATCGGCATAAGTCTCTTAATATTTTGGTGTTTCTTAAATATCATGAACAAAATAGGATGTAAAAGTATTGTGTAGTAACTTCAATAATAAATGAATTGCGATAAATACTTGAAAATTTAGATGCTTTAAATATTTTTCTGATTTCGGACCCAACCCGACTCGGATCCATGTTCTTTCCAAAATATTGGACCCGGACTCGGCAGGTATTGAAACCCCGGGTTTTCAAAAACCCTGCCAGACGTGAATTTATTTATTTCAGACACCATTTCAGTAGACCAGTATTATATAATTTACAACAAAAGTTTATTAATAAAAATTAAAGATAATGCTTGCTTGAGTGCAGACGATATGTGCTATGAATAAATAATAATAAGAGTAAATGCTTATTATTTACTCTTATTATTATTTATTCATAGCACATATCGTCTGCACTCGTCTGTAAATAGTACAGTTGTTGTTTGGTTTGTGAGGAGTCAGGAAAGCAGCTTGGCTAGCGGGGGCGCTCGGTTCTGTCGACAGTACAGCCATGACCGAGCAAGAGGTATATTCGTATGTTGCATAACGCATCGTCATAAAGTTTGAAACCAATAAAACTTTCAAAAAAATTTAGTCGATTGAAGGCACAGCTTAAGAACAGTACACTGTCTCAGAATCATGTGTACTCGTATAGTTTGCCAGAGAATTTAAGGGTGGACGAGAACGTGTCAAAAGCGAAGGTCATGATCAACATTCAAGGACGTTTTTTAAGTTTTATTCATTGATTTTCTTCACGATCAACGAACAGTTATGCGGCTTACTACTGGTAGTTGTTAGAGTCGGCAAAAGCCGCATATCAAAGCAAATGGCAAGGTATGCCTACTTGAAATGTCATCTTTCTTCATGACTACGCGAATCCTTACACCGCGTTCTTGACAAGGAACAAATTAAAAGAAATAGATTGAGAAACCCTCAAAACCACTCCTTATGGTCCTGACTTGTCCCCTGTGGCTGTTTTTTGTTTGAACCTTTGAAGGAATCAGTTAGAGGAAAACGATTCGCAAGCAATGAAGAAGTCCAAGTGCACATGCGCAATTTTCGTTTCGTTTTGGAAATAGTACGGATCGATGATTTCGCCAGAAAAATCCGCACCAAATTGTGACTTTCTCGAAATGCATTTGGGGCTGGTGTATCATCGCTAATGATGATTTTTTGCGGAAAATTTCTTAAACTGAGCCTCTTGATAATAAAATGTGATAATTTGTACATGTTGTTCAATGTTATACTCTTCCATGGTGATTTGCCGTACATTACTAAATAATTGACAATAAATTTGATTGATGTCACTTTAACAACTATATAACCTAACAAATTTCGGGCTTTCCTATTGAAAGACCCTATATCTTGAACTAGTGGGGTCGAACCGCCATCACTACAAAGCATTTGATTTGAAGGTTAGAAAAAATTGTTCTGTAATTACATATATTTATCATAAATCGAATATGCAAAACAAGGAGCATTTCAATACAAACCATAATGGCAGCACTTAGCTTAAAAATATAGGTAGTATTGCAGGGTGTGACAGTGAAACGGAAAGATTTCAAGAGTATATTTTCCAAGATGTAGATTTTCCCAATCTACAGTTTTAAATCTAAAATCTTGATGTAGCATAACTGCACAATATTTAAAATAATACCTGATATTTTAACTATCGGCAGTGTAGTTTTTGAGTCCACACAGTCCCGTGTTAAGTGACAAATTCCATGCTAGTCAAAAATGGAGGAGGAGCCCCTTTGTTGCGAAGTTTTAATTAATACAAAATATTCTTGCATTGTATTTTGTTTCTGAAAAAGTATCTTGTGCAGAAAGTCTTTATTATTTTTAAGTTTTTGGAAGAAGTTGTCTGTTTTCTTTTTAGCTGTCACAGAGATTGTTGGGTACAAGAATTTTAAGGAGGTTCCCTTTTACATAATTTTAAAATTACATGTGATTTCACAAAGCTTATAAGTTATGACCCTTGCTAACCCGATTGTCACATCTTGTTACAACTTATGGAAACTCCACGGAAAAAAAAAGAATTCGTTGCTCACTTCTGGATCAAGCCTTCTGTTATTTGTTAATTTATCTCTAACTAATACCTATATCATTTGAAATTAAGGATCGTCTATTGAAATTTCCTTAATTTAATCTATTTATTGTTTTGTTTTTGTTTTTACACTACTTTTGTAATTGTCACTGTAGTTCGAATGGTTTCTTCCCCTTAAGTCTTCTAGTTAAAGCTTGGTTGTCCAACAGATGGAGTACATCCACATTTGGATGACAGTGCATTCTAATAGATCTAGATCAACAATCATAATTAATCAAGTTAAAATTAACAAAAATTAACACTCATTTCCTTTGGACGCTAACTTACAAACAATAATATATTGACGTCATCTTTATATATAAAAATTCAACCTGCTTATATTGGTGCCCGCAAAACTCGAAAAGTAAAGTTGATTTGAATTGAGTAGTTGATTGATTTGAAATTCTGACATAACATTGCATTTGAATATGAGCATGTTTTCGAAATACGAATTAATTTGCATCGATTCTGTCCAGTTGATAGTCGTCTGTGTTTGTGCGTTTGTGTCATCTTTTTTTACATTCCCATTCATTTTACGTTTGAATATGTCTATTATTTTACATTTCAAAAAGGAAAATATTTTCATTTTTAGGGTATATTCCTATTTAGTTTATTTTTTATAACAAACATATTACATTTATGGATATCACATTTTATGCAGTTTTACTATCTTATTTTATTATTATTACAATTTAGACCTCTTAATTCATTTTTTTATACTTCCCGGGAAATTTGATTTTGAATTTCTCGGAAGCAAATTTTAAAAAATCAATAAAATATTCTGCAGTGTCATACGAGCATAATAATTGACTTTAAGTGGACAATTATCGACCATCAAAAGAAAATTGCTTAAAGTAGGTAATTGTTTAATGGTGCATATATCAAAGTTTACGGGGACAAGGCAGCCCATATAGATATTGTGTTTTTCATCGTCAATCACTTTGAAACAGTGTCTGTCGTTATACAGTTGTAAAGTGAGGTTGTGTCTTCTGTCTTTGTATTGCATCCAGCTTGGTCTCTTAATGGCTTCAGGAAAGTACTTCCTGTATAAAAGTTTATGTTCATTTTAATTACTATGAGTGTTCTCTTTTTGTTGCGTGCGGAGTTTTCTTTTTGAATTTCTCTCATTTGTTTATTGTTCTATTGTTCTTTTTAGAATAACGCGGATTCTACCTAAATTTATGCAGTAATCCGCGGAAACCAGATATCTTCTGTCATTTGCCTGAGTTCTATGGAGTTGTCTGTCATAATCTGCTTGTGGTTCGTTCGGTGGTGGAGAATTTCTTTTTGTTGTTCGTGGTTTCTGTCATTAGCTTCTGTGGCTCGTGTTGTTTGTGGGATAGTTTGTTCTGCGGTCTTATTGGTTTTTAAATAGCATAATTGTCGCTTTTCTTTTGTACATCTTCGTTGATTGAAGTTATTTTTTGGTAGCTAATTTCTTCTATATCCTATTTGGAGTTCTGGATGGTACTGCTGCATTGTGCTTGTTAGCTTCGTAGTGGTAATAATTTGTCCTTTATTTACTCTGTCTACGTAGCTAGTGTACCTAATGCAACAAAGCACCCTTTGTATGATGCTGAGTGTTCCCCTATGACGTTGACATACGTTGCTACATCTGTTCCTCTCCTTTCATTAACCCGTAGCGCGTTCGTCATCACAAACAACACATTTTAAGGTAAATTATTGTTACGATGATTACTGTTCTGGTTAGGTGACTCGCGTGTTTTGCGTTGATGCCCTCTGCTACTAAAAAAGGTTGATGTCATTTAGTTCTAGAGCTTCAAATATCGAACTCTTTTAGTACTAGTTTCCTATGCATTTTTTCCTTCAGTTGGAAGATCGAAGTTTTGTGGGGTAAGTCTGTCTAAGTATCTCATAGAACTTGTGTATGCTGTGTGCGTTTACTAACTTTTGCAAGTTTTTCATAATATAGCTTGTAAGTAAAAGGTACTTTTCACGTATCTGGGGGTCTCATTCTTGCATATTCAACCAACATATAATTCTTATTATATCCAATGATAGCCAAAGACATGTCAACTTTCGAGTTAGATCAATAGAAGGCCATTGGACATTGGTTCTTTTAAATTTAAATTTTTGATTCAAATGGGCAATTATTACACTCTTAAAAAAAACTTTATAAATTTTAAAACCATTTAAGAGCATATTTGAAAACTAGGTATTGAAACAAATTCAGATACCAGTATGTTTTCCAATTTATATTATCCCAGTGCATTTTAATAGAATTCTTTAACAAATTCAGACAATATGGTAATCCATCTTTAAAAAAATTAAGAATTAGTTCCTAATTTTAATACGCGTTTATCTATTAAAATTAAGAACATTTTTAACAGTGTACTTATCACAGATGTGCACCAATACTTTTGAAAAGTATACCTCGTTATTTTTCTATTTCAAATACAAAATAAAAAATAAATTTCATGTTAGTATTTAAATACAAAATACGAGTTTTACTAAAAGGATATAATAAGTACTGTTATATTTATTATTCGTTGGTTTCCAAATTGAAATATTAAACTTGTCCAAAAATAAAATAATCCTATATTATGTGCATATTTATATCCTTACTAGAATTTACGCCCGTCGCAAGCGACGATTGTCGTTAACGTGCGAATTGAATTTCATTTCAAATTTTGATTCCATTTTTTAATTGAAATATTTAACTCGTTCTATATTAATTTTACATATAATTAAAGTTTGAGTAATTTAGACTTTAATAAAAAAAACAATTTATTTTAAGTTTACTTAAATAATATTTATTTGATTCAATTACTAACTGCGCGATGCAGTTTATACATGAACTCAAATGGTGAGCCAGCCAATTACTATCTGCACGATGCAGATTATACATGAACTTGAACTAATTAGATTAAGACTAATACACTACTTATATACTATTTTACTATCTCTAGAGTGCTTGGTCAGCAAAGATACTGAAGAGACACTGTTAGTTTTGTGTTGTATGGAATGTGTGCTATAACACCTCCCCTATAAGATAAAATCTTATGCTTCAAATGTAGCAAAAGGTTTTTGCAACTCTTCAATATTTTTGCTATCTATTTCTTGTGCATTTTCATTTTTTATTATTTTTATTTTTCTAAAATATTTGATTATCTTATATACTACAATAGTAATTATTATGAATAATATGGGTAATAGTGTATAATTAATTATGTGCACATAGTCTGGGATTTTTCTGTCATCGAAGTCTTCAGGTAGTAGGGCTAGGGTGGTCTGTAGCTTGTCTACGTTGCCCAGGTCCAGGTGTTTTAGGTTGGTCACGGTAGAGATGTTTAGGTGTTTGTTTTGGATCTCTGGTATTTTCGGCAGGGAAATGGTGTTCCAGGCTTCGACTTTCTCTTCTATATTCATGTATTGAAGAGTATTATCTGAAACAGAAAATTGACAATCTCGTGCAAGGTGTATTATATACGTTCCTTGTAGACGTATGTCACGCTGGCTGTTGCATGTTAAGGTGCCACTGATTTCGTCATTTGTGATTAACATCCAGGTGTTGAATTCGATGTTCTGTATCTTGATGCCGGTTAGAGAAATCACTAAGGGTTGACGTTTGCTGGTTGGCTGGTTTTGAATTAGTTCTATCTCGCAGGTGGTTTCCTCGATGTTGAGTGGTTCGCTAAGCTTGCATAGGAATTGATTGTTATATATTTCTTTGCAGGGTGCATTAAAATCTACATGTTTATACTCATTCACAATGGTGTATTGGGTTCTGGGAATAATCATTTGGAATTTATTGTTATAAGGTATGGGGATGGGATATAGTTTATAATACGTAAATATATTAGGGTTTACTAGTGGTATATTTATTACAAAAACGATTAAGTTTTTATTGGTGTATGCTTTGACTTTGCTAATAGTTTCATATTGTTGAATGTTCTCCGATGTAATATCGTAAGGCAGTTTGATATGTTTGGTTGTATCAACATGTTCCTTTATTGCTTGTAATTCTGCTAATAGGTGATCAGGTTCTAGGATTGAACCACTAAGCGTGTTCAGTTTAGCGAATGTTATGTCAGTTTCAATGGTTCTTAGTAGGTGCAAAAGTAATTGCATTGATTGACTGACAAGTCCGATCGATTCTGTTATAAAGATGTTAAATACTTGGTGTTGGAGTTTATCGATATCGTTCATTAGGAATTTGGTACGTTTATCTAGTTCTTCTTGATTAGAATCAATGGTGTGTAGGGCCGATTTAAATTGATCGAGTATATCGTTCGTTAATTTTATTTGTTTAGATATAGCTTTATTTAGAGTTTCTTGTTTATTATCAAGTGTTTCCAGGGCTAAATTTATACGCTCGCCGTCGTTAGCGTCTAGGTTTCCACCGATTGCTTTCCAAACAGTACCTAAGCCATCTATGAAGCCTCTTTTTTCTCTTCGAGTTGGGAGAATTTGTTTAAATTTTCTACTTATTTCCATATCCAGGATGTCCATTACAGCAGTGCTGTGCCCATATCTTGTAAATTTCTTTTTTTCTAATTTCGTTTTAATATCTTCTCTAGTCAAGTGTACGTGGTTATAATATTTTATTAAGGGGTCCAAATCTATTTTCTTGACTAAAGTCCAATATTCCTTGATGTTTTGGGCTGTTCCTAGTTGCACAGGATATAATCCTGGGTTATCAGTGATTTTAATAATTCGGCATTCGTTAATATCGCTGGTGTTGATTGCGGTGATGATCCTGCAACAATCAGGATTTCTTAGTACTTGATCGTGTTTTTAATATATTTATTTATAATTAATTAATAAATAAATAATTCATTTGTATTTCGGGATTTGAGTGCATGATGTATTTGTGCTTTGTGGGCCCATGCCGTTTAAATACTTCTAGGACCTCTTCTTTTGTTCTATTAAAAAGTCCTTGTGCTATAGGGGGCATTCGTATTATTAATTCGGTTGGTGAATTTTCAAATTCTTTTAGAAATTTGGCAAGTTTGTCAAGGCAGTTTTGTTGATTGCAGACAAGATTTATTGTGTGTCCAAATGTTCTGCCTCGCGTGAGTTTGTATAGGCCCTCTACGAGGTTATTAGTTCTTTTAGCTTTATTTAATATGTATTCGAAATTGGGTGTGTCCTTTGCTATTAACTTTGCGAATCCGTTGTAGTATCTTGGTTTTTCGTCTCTGGGGTTAAATTTGTCGTGAACTAGGTGTAGAATATAATCTGTCTTAGATTTATCGACAGGTAGTGTAGTGTGTTCGAATAGGACGTTAATTCCTTTCTCATTAAACTCGTTTGGAGTTGGGTTTTTCATTTTGGTTTTTCCTATGTTATCTACAGGTAGTGTAGTACATTCGAATAGTACATTACTTCCTTCTTCGTTAAGTTCGTTTGAAGTTGGGTTTTTCATTTTGGTTTTCACTAGGTTATCTACATGTGTTTCTCTTAATTTTTTATTTTTTAGGTCTTCTATTTTAGCTATATAAGTATCGGACACTTCTAGTACTTTAAAGGGTCCTGTGTTCTTTATTCGGCTTTTGCCCTGTTTTGATTTAGTGTTGAGGTATACTATATCTCCTTGTTTTACGTTTGGGTCTTTAACGGTAGCATTTCTCTTATTAATAACCTGTTCTTTTCGATTTGCATTTATTTCTTTAATTTTTGAGTATAGGGTTGAGATTTTAGTTTTATGATTTTGGGTGTATAAGTCCATGAGTGTTTTATCATAATCCATAAGCAATACTGACTTGGTTTGTAAGTGTCCATTTATTATTTCAAAAGGTTTATATGTTGTACTAGAATGTGGGGTTTCGTTATATCCTATAATAGCATATTTCATAATTGTTTCGGGTGTAAGGTCATGTTTATGTTTCACTATACGATATAGTTCTAGTATCGTGGAATGTGCTCGTTCTATTGGAGAATTACTTTCGTGTCTGTATGGTGTTGTTATATGAATTTCGATTTTATGTAATTCTAGTAATTCTTTGATGAGATTATTTGAGAATTCAGTTCCTCCATCCATCGTAATATGATTAGGTATGCCGTGGTGTGAGAAATACGTTATTAGTTTATCGGCAATTTCTGTGGATGACCTATTGGCGAATTTGTATGCCTGTGTGTATTTTGAAAATACATCTATTATAGTAAGGAATTGGGTATTGTCTATACCAAACGTATCTATATGTAATTTCTCAAATGGTCTCTCAGGTGTTTCGGTATTATTTAGCGGTGCTTTAATTGGTTTTCTGTTATATTTGCACTGTTTACATGTGCTGCAGTTATTGATGAAATTTTCAACATCTTTACGTAGACTAGACCACGTATATCTTTCGCAAATTAATTTATATGTGGCATCTATTCCTCGGTGCTGAGTTTTTCCCTCATGATATTGTTGAATTATGTATTTTTGATCGTCGGGATCCGTTTCAATGCTAACTCTCTTTATACAACGTATTAGCTTGTATTTGTCGAAGGTATTAATTTTTAGATCATTATAAATTTTGTATATATTATCATCACAGTGTATATAATAGGTTTTATTTGGATTTAGTTTGGTTAGTGTGAATATTAATAAGTCGTGTTTTTCTTGATTTCCTTGAATACTTAATTTAATTTGTTCTTTACCGTCGATTTTAGTGTTTTTACATTGCATTGGTGTTGGTTCAGAGATAATTATTATTTGGTTTCTTTTAGTTTCTAATGGGTCCTCGCTGATCGTGATGCCTGGTGTTGAATCTTCTTTTGAATGCATGGTGTTTGAATCTTCTGAGCTTTCCTCGCTGGGTATTTGGATTACAGGAGGGTGCTCTGTTATTGAGTTAGGTCTTTCATTTGCTACTATTTCCGGTAAGGGTTCTAAAACTGGTGTGTTTATTTCACTTCTCTCCGTATCGTCAGGGTTATTGTACAGGCTAGAGCTATCGTTATCTAGCGCATCCGCTGCCGTCATGAAGTCGTCTAGAGCTGTTATAACTTCCGGATTGTTAAATAGACTGTCAAAATCCTCATTTTCAAGTGCATTTATTTTGATTCTACTCAGTGCGTCTGCATTCGTATTTTTCTTTCCCTTTTTGTATTCTACAGTATAGTCGTAGTCAGACAATTTAGTTTTCCACCTTATCATTTTCATGTTTGGGTCTTTTAATGAATCCAGCCACACAAGTGGTTTATGGTCAGTGACCATGGTGAATTTTCTTCCATATAAGTAGGGTCTAAAGTATTTTGTTGCCCAAATGATTGCTAAGAGTTCTTTTTCTATGGTGGAATAATTTTGTTCCGACTCGTTTAATGTCCTCGATGCATATGCGATGGGTTTGTCGGATCCTATAGGTCCTTGCGAAAGTATCGCTCCCAGGGCATAATTGGACGCATCTGTAGTCAATACAAATGGTTTTTGAAAATCAGGGTATTGTAACAAAGGGGAATTGCACAATATTTCCTTCATTGTGTTGAATGCTTTGATGTATTCTTCGTCATGTTTTATTGCTACGTTTTTTTTTAAACATCTAGTCATAGGCTTCGTTATTCCGGCGAAATCTTTTATGAATTTCCTATAATACCCTACTAATCCCAGAAATGACTTTATTTCTGTTATTGTTTTTGGTGTAGGAAATTTTCTGATTGCCTCAATTTTTTTTGGGTTAGGTCTAACTCCTTCTGGGGTTATTACATGACCCAAAAATTCAGTTTCCTTTTTCAAGAATTCGCATTTGTCTATCTGCACCTTCATATTTGCACTTCTCAGTTTGTTTAATACTAATTTTAGTTTTGCCATGTGTTCTTGTAGCGATGTCGAGTATATTAGTATATCATCTAAATAAACTAAACAAGTGTGGGGCATTAGATCTCTGAGGATGTTATCCATCACTCTTTGAAAAGTGGCGGAGGCGTTCTTTAACCCGAATGGCATACGTCTAAACTCATAATGCCCATTCTCGACGTTAAACGCAGTTTTAGGAATATCAGATTCCTTCATTTCTATCTGATGAAACCCACTATCAAGATCTAATGTTGTAAAATATTGACTTTTACCTAATTTGTCAAGTATGTCAGCGATGTTGGGTATTGGATACCTGTCATCAATAGTTTTGTTATTTAGATTACGGTAGTCTATAACCATTCTAAATTTCTTTCTTCCACTTGCGTCGTCCTTTTTGGGTACCATCCATACAGGTGATGACCATGGTGAGTTCGACGGTTGAATGATTTTGTCGTGGAGTAGTTTATTTATTTGTTTCTTTATTTCCTCCTTATAGATATAAGGATATCTATAAGTTTTTGTATATATAGGTTCGTCATTATTAGTTTTAATTTCGTGTTTGATGTTATTTGTGAAACTAAGTTGCTCTTCTTCTTTTCTAAATAGATCGGCATAATCGTTTAGTAGTTTGTGTAAATTAAATTTCTCTTCCTCATTAAGGTGATTATGTCGAATCTCTATTTTGTTTAACTGAGCTTTTGTTATACATTGAAAATGAATAGGTATTACCGCATTTTCGGTCGTCAATTTTTGATTAATAAAGTCTAGTTTAAATTTTCTTAATAGCTCCATACCGAGTAGTCCATCGTATTTTTTGTTAAATTTGAATAGATATAATTTAAGCGTTTCTTCTGGAGAATTAAAAATCGGAAATAATGGTACTCGTGCAACTTCGTTGTGCTTGCTGGTATTATGAGCTGTTTTTATAACAAAAGGCTCGTTACTTATAGTTTCAGGTAAATATTTATATATAATTTCGGGGTTAATTAATGAGCGATTGCTTCCTGTGTCTATTAATAGTTTTATATTTAAAATAGGATCTATAATGTATGGTAACACATTATAGTCTATGTTATTTAGGATTATTTGTTCTCCGTAATACTGCTGTCCACATGAAAATTTACGTTTTCTTCTTGTGGTTCTTCTTCGGGTTGATATTCAGTGTATTGCGAAAAATCATATTCTTGATATTCTTCTTCTTGTTCCTCCTCCTGTTCTTCGGTAAAGTTTAACTCTTCCGCAATATAATTTTGTCCTGGTCTTGAAAATTGGGGTCTCCAATTACTCTGTACTCTGTTACCAGAGTTAGTGTCCATTGGCGTCCAATGGCGTCTTATTGGTTGGTTTGGCTTTTTGTTCCAAACGTTAGTTTGGACTGATGTTTTTGGTTGCGGAGGATTGTTATGTGGGTTGGTTGGGTTACGGTATGTTGATGTGTTTTGGGAATTATATTTTGGTATATGGTTTTGAAATACGGGGTTAATTTTCGGTTTATCGAAGTTAGGATAGAAGTTTTTTTGTGGGAATTGTTGAGGAGTTTTGATAGGTTTAATGTCCGGTCTCATTAATTTGTTTTGTTGTATTCTGCTGGTTTTTAATGTGTCTTCTCGGACTATTAGTTTCAGGGCGTCCTCCATCTTGCTTAGGCTTTGTAGCCGTAGTTGACATCCTAGAGGGTCATTTAGTCCGGTTAGGAAACTTTCTAAAGTTAAATTAGCGTATGTTTCCATTTTCGCATATTGTATAGTAATAGTCGGTTTACTAATGCGAATATTATTAATTAAATCGTTTTGTATTTTTATACAACGATCATAAAATGATAAAGCAGTTTCGTTTATATCTTGCTTAAGTAGCATTAGATCTCTAATTAGCGATGTTTCGCTTTTGTGGTTTCCGAAGTGGGTAATTAATAATTCTTTTAAGTCATCCCAATCATCAATATCTCTGTTCTCTAGTGTAGCTTCGGCTTTACCAACAATCTTAGATTTTATTCCCAAGAGTATTAGGGCATTGTGTTTTTTGGCTTCCAATCGGTCCTCATTTTCAGTGGGGAATTGGCCAAAATTTTGTATTATAATTTGGCAGTGTTTTATGAATTCTGCCAATGAATTCTCTCCATTGAATTCTTTTATATAGTTTAAATAGCCCGTAAAATTCGCCATTTTAATTGATAGGGTAATTTTATTTTTAAAAAAATTATTATTTTAATTAATATTTGATTATTTTATTACGTTATGTAATTAATAATTTATTTTAATATTATTTTTAATATTACTTTTGATATTTTTAATTTTCATTAGGCCTATATAAGCGATTTATATTCCTTTTTAGAAAATTATTATTTAATTATTATGTATTACGTTGTGTAATATTTATTTTAATATTATTTTTAATATTTGGTAGGCCTGTATAAGCGATTTATACTCCTTTTTAGAAAATTATTATTTAATTATTATGTATTACGTTGTGTAATATTTATTTTAATATTTGGTAGGCCTGTATAAGCGATTTATACTCCTTTTTTTAAATTTAATACCTGTTTTAGGCCTGTATAAACGATTTATACTCCTTTTTAAACAGGAAATATTATTGTAAAAATAATAATAATTTTTGTTTTTGGGAAGTGTGAATATAGAAAGGAAATATGAATGAGTACTCACATTACGATTATCACCGCGATGCCTTGCGAGATCTTCATGTCCATATGCTGCTGCTAGTGGGTCGATGAGCCTCGGAGCACTTCACTTTCTGTTTCTATTTCACTCCACTATTTATTAAGTTCACTTTATTCTTTAACTTTATTTTTGTAGGTTTCGAAATATTAAGTTAACCATAAAAATGGAAAAATTTACAGCGATTGTAATTCCTTAATATCCTACCGACTGCGCCAATTAAAGTTTGAGTAATTTAGACTTTAATAAAAAAAACAATTTATTTTAAGTTTACTTAAATAATATTTATTTGATTCAATTACTAACTGCGCGATGCAGTTTATACATGAACTCAAATGGTGAGCCAGCCAATTACTATCTGCACGATGCAGATTATACATGAACTTGAACTAATTAGATTAAGACTAATACACTACTTATATACTATTTTACTATCTCTAGAGTGCTTGGTCAGCAAAGATACTGAAGAGACACTGTTAGTTTTGTGTTGTATGGAATGTGTGCTATAACAATATAACAACAAATAATTTTTTATATAAACTGACTAAAAAAATAAATATTTTTCAACGAAATTTAAAATATTTTCAATTTATTCATTATTTTTTATCTTTTTTCATTATCTTATTTCGATTTGTAAGTTAGGTACCAAAGTAAACCCATATAAAAAATTTCAACTTTATAGCATTCTTATATTCTTATATTCTTATATTCTTATATTCTTATATTCTTATATTCTTATATTCTTATATTCTTATATTCTTATATTCTTATATTCTTATATTCTTATATTCTTATATTCTTATATTCTTATATTCTTATATTCTTATATTCTTATATTCTTATATTCTTATATTCTTATATTCTTATATTCTTATATTCTTATATTCTTATATTCTTATATTCTTATATTCTTATATTCTTATATTCTTATATTCTTATATTCTTATATTCTTATATTCTTATATTCTTATATTCTTATATTCTTATATTCTTATATTCTTATATTCTTATATTCTTATATTCTTATATTCTTATATTCTTATATTCTTATATTCTTATATTCTTATATTCTTATATTCTTATATTCTTATATTCTTATATTCTTATATTCTTATATTCTTATATTCTTATATTCTTATATTCTTATATTCTTATATTCTTATATTCTTATATTCTTATATTCTTATATTCTTATATTCTTATATTCTTATATTCTTATATTCTTATATTCTTATATTCTTATATTCTTATATTCTTATATTCTTATATTCTTATATTCTTATATTCTTATATTCTTATATTCTTATATTCTTATATTCTTATATTCTTATATTCTTATATTCTTATATTCTTATATTCTTATATTCTTATATTCTTATATTCTTATATTCTTATATTCTTATATTCTTATATTCTTATATTCTTATATTCTTATATTCTTATATTCTTATATTCTTATATTCTTATATTCTTATATTCTTATATTCTTATATTCTTATATTCTTATATTCTTATATTCTTATATTCTTATATTCTTATATTCTTATATTCTTATATTCTTATATTCTTATATTCTTATATTCTTATATTCTTATATTCTTATATTCTTATATTCTTATATTCTTATATTCTTATATTCTTATATTCTTATATTCTTATATTCTTATATTCTTATATTCTTATATTCTTATATTCTTATATTCTTATATTCTTATATTCTTATATTCTTATATTCTTATATTCTTATATTCTTATATTCTTATATTCTTATATTCTTATATTCTTATATTCTTATATTCTTATATTCTTATATTCTTATATTCTTATATTCTTATATTCTTATATTCTTATATTCTTATATTCTTATATTCTTATATTCTTATATTCTTATATTCTTATATTCTTATATTCTTATATTCTTATATTCTTATATTCTTATATTCTTATATTCTTATATTCTTATATTCTTATATTCTTATATTCTTATATTCTTATATTCTTATATTCTTATATTCTTATATTCTTATATTCTTATATTCTTATATTCTTATATTCTTATATTCTTATATTCTTATATTCTTATATTCTTATATTCTTATATTCTTATATTCTTATATTCTTATATTCTTATATTCTTATATTCTTATATTCTTATATTCTTATATTCTTATATTCTTATATTCTTATATTCTTATATTCTTATATTCTTATATTCTTATATTCTTATATTCTTATATTCTTATATTCTTATATTCTTATATTCTTATATTCTTATATTCTTATATTCTTATATTCTTATATTCTTATATTCTTATATTCTTATATTCTTATATTCTTATATTCTTATATTCTTATATTCTTATATTCTTATATTCTTATATTCTTATATTCTTATATTCTTATATTCTTATATTCTTATATTCTTATATTCTTATATTCTTATATTCTTATATTCTTATATTCTTATATTCTTATATTCTTATATTCTTATATTCTTATATTCTTATATTCTTATATTCTTATATTCTTATATTCTTATATTCTTATATTCTTATATTCTTATATTCTTATATTCTTATATTCTTATATTCTTATATTCTTATATTCTTATATTCTTATATTCTTATATTCTTATATTCTTATATTCTTATATTCTTATATTCTTATATTCTTATATTCTTATATTCTTATATTCTTATATTCTTATATTCTTATATTCTTATATTCTTATATTCTTATATTGTTATATTGTTATATTCTTATATTCTTATATTCTTATATTCTTATATTCTTATATTCTTATATTCTTATATTCTTATATTCTTATATTCTTATATTCTTATATTCTTATATTCTTATATTCTTATATTCTTATATTCTTATATTCTTATATTCTTATATTCTTATATTCTTATATTCTTATATTCTTATATTCTTATATTCTTATATTCTTATATTCTTATATTCTTATATTCTTATATTCTTATATTCTTATATTCTTATATTCTTATATTCTTATATTCTTATATTCTTATATTCTTATATTCTTATATTCTTATATTCTTATATTCTTATATTCTTATATTCTTATATTCTTATATTCTTATATTCTTATATTCTTATATTCTTATATTTTTATAAGAAATATTCTCATATGCTTTTAGGTGTATATTTATGATCTTATATTCTTATATGTTTGGTAGTTAATTTTGTATGGTTGCTCGAAAACTGTCGTAGAGAAGAAAATTCTATGACTTTTGGCGTCTTCGGATTTTTCCTGAATTTCCTAAAAACCCGTAATTTTGGAAAAACTAAAAAAAAATGTTTCTTTTTGCTCTATAACTTTTAATTCGTAAAAGATAGAAAGTTGAAATTTGGCATGTATATTACGGTGTTTAATGCTAACATTTTTTAAAAATTAGAAGTTGAAAATTACAGGGCCCGGTAGGAAGCTTTGGAGAAACCTCAAATTTTGGATTACCTAATAATGAAATATGTTATTAAATGCAAAGAATTCAAACTTCAAAAATTTAATTTGGGGGCACTTGGGCGGTATTTGCTGAGGATAAAAATTGAGCTAGAAAGTAGAAATTTTATATATGGGCTAACTTTGGTACGTAATGTACAAATCTTAAAAAATATATATCAAATTTTGAAAAAAAGTTGATCAAATAATGAATAAATTGGAAATATTTTTTATTTTGCTAAAAAAAATATTATTTTTTAGTCAGTTTATAGAAAAATTTGTTGTTATATGTAAAATTAATATAGAACGAGTGAAATATTTCAATTTAAAAATGTAATTAAAATTTGAAATGAAATTAAATTAATATACAAACAACAGTCGTCGCTTGACTGAAGTAAATACTTTAAACATATAATCAAATAAACTTTCACGTAGAACAGTATAATATAGGATTATGGGAATTTGAAATTCTGGAATTTCACACATAATCAATTTGGTATTTGCTAACAAAAATGTACCTGTAGCCTCTACCAAATATTTTTCTAAGGTACTCAGTTTGACATAATAAGTAATATTTAAAAAACAAACAATTTAAAACTTCAAAATAATATACTTTTTGATAATGTTTATTTCGTTGTGACACTTTTTAGTACTTTTAATATCACAAAGCATATGACCCCTTCTCTAAATTGGGTTGTGAACGATAAGTGAATTTATACAAAACTGCACTCAACCTCAAATATCCAATTATTTTTATTCAATTCGCAATATTAAGTTTTTAACAATTAAAATAGTTATTTTTTCCCCTTTAATAATTCAAGGAGTAAGGGCTTACAAAAAGTGATAAAGTACACGACGTCATTGCTTCCTCACCTTCTTCCCAATTACCACTTGCCTACCTTTAGCATTACAGTAAAACAAGAGAAGTACAAAAGAGATGCAGTATTAGACTGCAAAGCTATAGCAACTGTTGAGTCGACCTATAATGTTTTCATATAATGTCATGATATAAAACGAAAAATAAATTACATTGCTTATAATATTCTTTTCAATTCGTGACGTCATCAACTACTAAGATAACAACCGGAATATTATGCAGTAAAACAAAAGTGAAACTATAAATATATATATATCAATTTTTGAATACTTAATAAAATAAAAACGTTAATATACGTTGATTAACCAATATTTCAATAAAGAATTAAAAAGTCGACCCCTAAAAAATGAGTTTTTCAACCCAATTGTCTTATATTATGTGCATATAAAAAGAACAGGCTCTATCATTTTCAATTAGAATTATCACGACAATTATGCAATGTTGGTGGGGTTTTAAATTTATATTTATAAAGTAATGTTTAACACTATAAAGTAAAAGAAATAAAATAAATATTTTGCATTTTTCAAATAAGAAATAGGTTTGTAAAAGTTTTCAAATAGAATATAAAATTCTATACTCTTAAAAGTTACTTAAATACAAAATAAGTATTTTGTATCTTGTATTTGTATTTTGAATATATGTATTTGAAAAACGCACATCTTTGGTACGTTTCATACAGAAGTAATAGGAACCTTCACCTCCATATTACAGGGTGTGGCGCGAGAACTTCTTTATTTAAAAAATTATAAAGCAAAAAGTATTGGAGATGTCTTGTTTATTTTTTTTCATTTTCGTAGAGGTATATCTAAAAAATAAATTAAATTACTTATTGAAAATGATTTCATGAAGGTAGCCAAATGTTCTGGTCAATACATATAGAGAGTCGAAATCGATACTTATGGCCCACTTTGTTCAGCATGTTTGTGTCTATATTTGCAATATAAGCACGGATATTGTTCGACAGCTTATCCAGGGTCTTTGGACGATTGGGTTACATCAAGGCATTAAAATATTCCCATAAAAAATAACCGCAGGGTACTAAGTCCGCCGAGCTTCATGCTTTTTTCAATGAAACAAAGTCGCTTAGATTAACTTTTTGCACCACTGCCAGTTTGTATGGACAAAATGTCAGGACTTAATGAAGAGCTGCACGATCTGCAGACGCAATTTTAAATTGTTCCCTTTATGCACGCTGGGTCGTTAAAGTAAAGTAAGTCGCCACGGCAAACGCACTATTCTCTCTTCAGGGGCTCAAAAATTCAAGGTCCAAAAAACGTTATTTTTTTCGAATACGTACAATCTCACTCTACAAAGATTAATGGCCTCGTGTTTAAAAGAAAGGCGCCGCATCCTCTATATATTTACTTTTGATTTGTTTAATTGACCTTTTAAAATTTCTCATTATCTCTATAGATTCCTCTTTGGTTGATTTCTACAAGGATGCCGTTATACTTATTACGGGAGGAACTGGCTTTCTTGGAAAATGTCTCGTGGAGAAATTGCTGCGGTCTTTTCCTGATGTCAAACACATTTACATGCTGGTCCGCTCCAAGCGGGGAATTTCTGCGGAGTCTCGCATGGATGACTACTTCAACCAATCAGTAAGTTGCTTCTCGAATTACGGCACGCTCGATGTATAGTACATTAATTACGTATAACGTATTAACAGATTTAAGGCAACGTTTTGATGCTGTCTCTTTCAAGTCCTTTTTGACTTCACTACCAGCTCTCTACTTCTTAGATTCTACTGCCTCACAATAAATAAAATTTTACTTTGTTAAGAAGATTTTACTCACTTGTATTTAATTCTATACATAGTATAAAGTAGACCGCCGAGTATAAAAAACGACTCGGACTGCATGTCGACACATTAATTATTCTTACCCAAAATTTACTGATCGAAAACTAAAGAATTACATTTTAAAGAAGAGATAAAAAGGTTTTATAAAAAAAATTATCCCTCTTAATATTTTGTATTGCTCTTTAGGCTTTGATAACGGACTGAAGTTGTTGGAACCTCGTCAATTTCTTTTATCGCGGCCTACGAAATGTTCTTCCATAGTTCTCGACCGGTCATTAGGGAGTTTCTGCATCGCACCTTTTTCTGTGTTCTACGCTAAGTGTCGTGTGGCCCAGTGTTGCCATGGTCATGTGTTACTTTTGAAAAGCGAAAACTTTGAAAAGCATTAGGCTCTCGAATTTAATGTTTCGCCCAATACACACTCAACTGTTCCTGTTGCAATACACTGGCCAGTTCTCAAAGCGAGCATGCTGGTAGTCTCGTTTACACGACCGAATCATACGTGACCAACTTCAGTTATTAATTTAATGTCGCGAACAACACATGTAAACAAAAATGATTTTTGAAAGGAAACTTTTCAAAAAATAATAATGTAAAATTTTGTTATAGTATAAAACTAATATCAGTGAATCAGTGAAAAACGGAATTTTATTTTAGCTTCACCGGAGTTTTTATAAACGGAAGAATTAATTATCTTAATCTAGTTATTCTAGTCTAAAGGCACGAACTTAGAACGTTTTTCAAGATAATAACAAAAAACCAATAATTGACTATCTATTTATGTTACCATTTATTTATTTAATGGTTACATTAATTTTTTAAGAATTATCAAAAAAAAAAAATTTAAAAAGTCACAAAGTTATAGGCTGATGAAGTGGAAGGATACAAAAAAAGAGCTTGTTTGAAAAAAAAAAGATTTTTACTCTTCGATTTTTTACTCTTATTATGTATTTTTTAATTTTTTAAAAATAGTAAAAATCAAAATTTTGACTTAATTCTGGTAAAGAGATATATAAAGAAGATCCATATCAAATTTGAAGTAAATTGGTTCATTAGAAGTTAAGATTATCATGTCAAACGTGTTGAAAGAAGTAGTTTCGAGAGAAGTGTCTTTTGCGTAAACGTTTAACGTGAACCGCTTTAGTTTCCGCGTCACTAAAGTACCTATAACTTCGTAAGTAACTTCCAAATTCGTAATTTTTCTTCTATAAGCTTGTTACTGAATTCTTTACTTCTTATGTCTCAAAGTGACTTTATTTTCTATATAGACTAATAAATTCGCTCCAAAACGTCTTACTGTTATCAAAATGTTATTATTAAATTCACAGTTAACTACTACAGAATAATAAAAACTTGTGACACGTACGAGCCAGCTATCAATCCACATATTCAAACTACTTCAAATGCCAAAATTTACAATGCCAACATTTACAATGGGTTTGTGAACCATGGCTTTATTTCTAGTACACTGTTCTATATATTAATAAACTTGGCTACCAGAATTTCAAATGTCCAATTATTTGTAATAAGTCACAGTATTATATGAGATATTAACAGTTAAAATATAAATTGATTGAACCATTAAGAATATTTAGGAGAAACTTATCGCCATATCTTTTATACTGTGTGTGTGTGTGTCAAACGTTATTGCACCCCATCAAGTTTCATATTATGATTGTTGTGAAAAAGAAAAAAATAATCTTGATTACTTAATTCTTCAGTGATGTCATACGCAGAGCTCTCAGAAGTGAAAAACAGAAATTCAAATTTTAAACACCTTATTCGTCAATTTTTGGATATTCAAATTTAAAAAAAAACCATTAATACACAGTATACACCCTATTAACCTATATTTCAACCAAATATAAGAAACTACCCCTAAATGAGTTAACAAGCTCATTTTCTAAATTACTTAAATATAAATTTAATCGCAACCGTCTCAGTGCAGCTAACCATATCTGAACAGATCTGATATCCGTATAGTATTAGAGTTCCCTTTTCGTGAGATCTCGGCCCCGCGGCCTCATTTCTCACTCCCTCCGTATATTTGTTCCAATTTCAGATCGGTGCCCCCGCCCCCTTTCGCTTTCTATATATTATTTACGGCTAATTATATGAGTCGTCCGATACGCTCTACAGACTGTCAGATGTTAATGGTCTCAGCTATCTTACGTACTTGTGTTTTTATCATTTTACAATCAATATTTGAAGTTCCACTCAGCGTGAGTTATATCAGTCAGTACTTCAGCACCCCCGTACCCCGCACTCTATATTCCACACCATAAATATGAGAATGAAATTTTAAAGATATTTTAAAAATTTAACTTGTGTTTTATATATTTGTTAAAAGTTTGTCTAATTATTAGTTTTTGTTAAGTTTTAGGTGTCTAATATAAAAACACGATGCGCCTGAGAAACAGAAAGAATTCCAACGACTGCAAAAAATTTCATATTATTCATTTATTAGGTATAACTAATACAAAGAATTCTATTGAACATAAGTGACCGTATATTTGTGGTATTACTTAATTTATTCTCTGTAGCATGGGTTGCATAAGGTGCAGGCGTACGCACTGTGTTGACATATGCTTTGTGAAAATTTAACAATTGTTTCTGTCCTCATTAACAGGAAGAATCTTTAATAAATCTACACTTGATAGAATAATTTATTGCCAATTTGCTGAAGCAATACATACTTTATAATTGTATTAAGTGATTGACCGGACATAATCTACATTTTCCATCCACTACATTTCACCACCTTCTTTCAATTTTTACGCTCGTTTTTTCTTGGCGCACGATACGACCACATCTCTCGCATGCACAAACTCAATTCAATGTAGGTATACTTTAGTCCAGAATAAGTACAGAATAAATTTGTTAACGATTGATTTGGACTTTCAACGGGGCTTAAAAGGGGTCCTGCACAATTGCCCATTTTCCTCGTAGAATAACACACTTTATTTAGATTGTACTAGCATCTTAAATTCTAAAAATGAATTTAACATGTGCTGATAAAGTTAACTATCGAAATCTTAAATGTGTTCTTTAAGTAATCGCAACATTATTTTTATTAGGAAAACATTAAGTTATAAGTAAATAAAATAGTAATTTAATGAACCAGGTTAATTAAAGGAACAAAAATTTATTATAAATGGGAAAACATTTAAAGTTATGTTCATCTTTACAGTTGCATTCTACACTCTACACCTTTGTTAAATAATATTTGCTTTTCCTTTTTTAGATCTTCACTCGAATCAAAGCCGAATCTCCAGGACGCATTGAGAAGGTGACAGGCATTTGTGGAGACCTGACTTCTTTCAGACTGGGAGTATCTCCCAGAGATGAAGAGAAGATCTTAGAGGAAGTTAACGTAAGGGAATTTCAATACCCAACATTTGGGGCATTACCACTGCCACCCTGTTTTTTCAAACGGCTTGAATTTCATTATTTTATTTTTTTTTAGATAATATTCCACGTTGCAGCCACTGTTAAATTCACAGAGCCAATGAGAACGGCCGTGGCTATCAACGTACGAGGGACGCAAACCGTTCTAGATTTAGCCAGGGAAATGCCCAAAATGAAGGTACAACTATTCAACATTGATCCTGCGGTTGCCTACTTTCCGAATTGTGGACGACAACCCTATTTTGATTTTAAAACATAATTTAAAACATTATAATATTTTACAGTCATTCGTCCATGTTTCCACTGCCTATTCAAACTGCTTAGAAAAATATATCAAAGAAGAAGTTTATAATCCACCAATTTCATATAAAAAAATTTATCAGGTAAGAACATATTTTAGGGTAGTTGTTCTACTGTATGTCTCATTGGTAGAATTTCTTAATTGTTGTACAATTACAAATGATATTATTATCCAATTGTCCTGGAAAATTTGAAGTCGATTGGCTGTTTCGTGCTTAAGATAAATTTAATCAAAGTTTGATTAATTTACAATTTGCGGAATTGAAGAGTATACAAATAACGGTTTTATCAAATTGATAGATAGATAGATAGATATTCTAATAAAAATGAATAGTGTATTTATAATACGAAAATTTTTAATTATTTCCCTGTTGTTCTTTATAAGGTAACGTAAAGTTGAACATACTGGTATAGATTTTAACTAAATTTTTCTCACAACACCTAGTTTGACAAAATCCTAGTTTGTACATTTTTTTTGTTGAATAGCGTAGAAATAATATTAATAAGAACATAAATAATAATTTCGGGCAACTTTTAAATCAACAGAGCTACTCGTCACACAGACAGGCTGTATTAAGCCTGAGGAATACAGGCAGATATTTGAAAGCAGGGAAAGTCTGAAAAACCTTATTGACTTTATCAATAAAACTAAAGTTGTAAATTATGTATTGTAAATGTTTAAAAATGTATATATTGTTTTAAGTGCTAACAACTGTTGAAAGTTGTTGCACTCAAGTAAATATTGAAAAAAAAGTGAGCACTGTGCATGTGGATTTCTATGATTTAATGTATGTGGTGTAGAATCTAAAACCATCCCGGTTTAGACTCCAATTTGTAGTGTAATTTCTACAATTGTAGTGTAATATTATCAATCCCGGACGAGCCTCCAAGTTGTAGTTTTGCAAGTAACAATTAAGGTTGAATCCTCAAGTATGGTGCAAAAATAACAATATAGTTTATTTTAAACGAGTAAACACATAACTTGAATAATAGTAGTTCATTTAATTATTCCACGCAGTTATACAATTACATTTCAATAAAGCGAATTAATCAAAATAAAGTTCACAAAGATAATAACACTTGATTAAAATACAATACTTAGATTTACAGTTCTTTTACAATGTTTTGCGTGTTACCACGTAATACGCAGTTTCGATAGTTCATAGTTAACAAACACAATGATTTTACAATGATAAATACACCCTAGTAATTAACATTACATTTGTATGCTTAACTCTAACTATTTACGCTGACAACAATAACAAATATTACACACAGTAATAAAGTTAAACTGGATTTAATTCACAAATAATAATAACACTCGTTAATATTACTTAAACTCACAAAAATAACAACGCCGTACAAACTATGTACATTTCTTGTCGCCATTTTAGAATCTATCTGCCACACCCTAGGTGTCGTCAGTTCTTTTCTAGCGAACGCTGTTCTGCTGTTCCCCTTAGCGTTCACTTTGGCGTTCACTATGCATGTCCCAGCGAACGGCTTAGAGGGTCTACAAGCGGTTCTTTTAAAGCATTCAAATATATCCCGATCTTAGCAAAAATTTTAACCTATTCTACAGTGTTCCTTAAAATTATTATATCTTAAAACTAAATATATCTAAACTTAAATCTAATCTTAAAAAATATCCCACATCTCGGCCTCTCCTGACTAGTAACTGTCCTCAGTTGCTACAATCATCCGTGCCCATGGTGTTATCATGTCTGTTGATGTAGAAGTCCTATCTGGCCCTTCACACTCTCCTGCTTTCTCCACGTCATAACGATCATTTCCTTTAATTTTCGTTATTTTGTATGGTCCTTTAGCCTCTTCTGCTTGCATCGTCTTCTTCGGCTTCGGATAATGCTTGACGGCTTTGTCCTTATCATTAGAGAAACGAACAGTGTCTTGTTTGGTTTTCATTTTAACCCCAATCATCAATTCATTTTCTGTTATACACTTCCCTCTATAATTCTTTACTTGTTTCGTCTTCTTCGGCATCGGAAAATGCTTGACTGCTTTGACCTTATCCTTAGTGGGACGAACATTGCCTTGTTTCCTCATCTTCGGCTTCGGAAAATGCTTGACTGCTTTGACCTTATCCTTAGAGTGACGAACATTGCCTTGTTTCATTGCACAACCTAGGTCGTTCATTTCCTGGGCTGCCTGTATGACATCCTTTTCTAACCCTGCAGGTGGTAGTCTAAGCGGTCTAGAAAATATAGGAGTATCATTTTTCAATATAATTGTCTTTTCACTTTTAGAGTTGCGTAACTCTTTTCGTTTGTCATTGTCCACTGACTTGGGTATTTTATTAACAACATTTTTATCGTTTATATGAGATAAGTCTAGATCACTTTCTTTATCAACATTGTCTATTTTTAATGTCAATAATTGTTTAACCTCACTTTCATTATCATCTTTATCGTTATAAAGTTTATGAAATTTAACACCTGTGTTATCAATAATTACTCTAGCTTTCGCTATGATGTCCAAACCTATTACCATGTTCATATGCATTGCCTGTGATGGTAACACTTCAAAATAACTAACGTAATGTTCTGAATCAATTTCAATGTCCAACTTAATTCTACCTAAAGAGTTTACTCGAGAGTTTGACAAACCACGTAATGTTATAACAGAGTCATATAATTTAACATTCTTTAAGGTTTTAAAATAATCTTCCCGCACTGCTGACAAATCACTACCAGTATCGATTAAAGCATTTACATTACTCCTGTTATTAACACAAATTGATTTTATCATTTCTACTTTCATAATATTATGCTCCGCTTTAACAGTTTTTATTTTAGTATTACAGTTTCGACTAACATGTCCATAATTACCACAATTAAAACATTTGTAACCCTTGTCTTTATCTGGACACACTTTAGATGAGTGTGATAACGAACCATAATTAAAACATTTAATCTTCTCACCTGTTGTCTCAGTTTTAGTTTTAGTACCTGTCCTAGATCTCTTATCATAGTCCTGGATATCCATTTTCATTTTTTCATATTGTTCAAGCTTACGTCTAAGTTGCGCAATATTTTCAGCTCCATACAATATTACTTTATTCGCTGTACTGTCACGAATACCTGCTATGATATAATCCATAATAGCTGCTTCTTCGACATCTGCTTGCCTAGCAATGTCTAAAATATCATACACATATTGACGAAAACTTTCACCTGATTTCTTCACCCTTTGTTGAAGCATTTTGTGAACCTGTGCACTATTTAAACTCGTATCGAACTCTTCAATCAAATACGATTTAAATGTATCCCAGTTTATTATCCTGGTTTCAAAATTAACAAATTGTTTTGCTGTATCAGTTAACAATCTCCTGGCATACAAATATCTGTATTTTGTATCTATTTCCGCCTGGTCGCAGAAATCATCAAATTGTTTGAGCCATAATCTGACATTTTTAAGCCCATCATATTTAGGTAAAGCCAATTCTAAATCTAAAAATGTATAATTAGTGTTATTGACTGTTTCATTGTTTACAGACCTACTATTCTGTTCACCGACTCTGCTATTATACGAGTTCATTCTTGATAATAATTCAGCACGATTCCCACGCTGACTTAATCCAACGAAGCTAAGTTCCTGTCGTAATTCTGCCACTGACAAGTTGTTTAATTCCTCTGTCATTGTTATAATTTTCACTGCTAACAGATTGAAGTGTAATTACTTTAATGAGTAAACTGTACACCTGGAAATTTAAGAGTATTCTTGATTGAATAAACTAATTTTTCTTTTATCTGTCCTCAATTGTTCTGGTTCAAAAGGTTAAGAATAATCTTGACTGAGTAGACTTGGTTTTCCTTTTGATCCCGTGGTCAACTGTTCTGGTTCTAAGGTTAAAAATAATCTTGACTGAATATCCTTGATTTTCCCTTAATCCCGGTTCGATAATAAGTCTGGTTCCAAGGTTAAGAATAATCTTGACTGAATATACTTGATTTTCCCTTGATCCCGGTTCGATAATAAGTCTGGTTCCAAGGTTAAGAATAATCTTGACTGAATATACTTGATTTTCCCTTGATCCCGGTTCGAGCCCCCAATTTGTGGTGTAGAATCTAAAACCATCCCGGTTTAGACTCCAATTTGTAGTGTAATTTCTACAATTGTAGTGTAATATTATCAATCCCGGACGAGCCTCCAAGTTGTAGTTTTGCAAGTAACAATTAAGGTTGAATCCTCAAGTATGGTGCAAAAATAACAATATAGTATATTTTAAACGAGTAAACACATAACTTGAATAATAGTAGTTCATTTAATTATTCCACGCAGTTATACAATTACATTTCAATAAAGCGAATTAATCAAAATAAAGTTCACAAAGATAATAACACTTGATTAAAATACAATACTTAGATTTAGAGTTCTTTTACAATGTTTTGCGTGTTACCACGTAATACGCAGTTTCGATAGTTCATAGTTAACAAACACAATGATTTTACAATGATAAATACACCCTAGTAATTAACATTACATTTGTATGCTTAACTCTAACTATTTACGCTGACAACAATAACAAATATTACACACAGTAATAAAGTTAAACTGGATTTAATTCACAAATAATAATAACACTCGTTAATATTACTTAAACTCACAAAAATAACAACGCCGTACAAACTATGTACATTTCTTGTCGCCATTTTAGAATCTATCTGCCACACCCTAGGTGTCGTCAGTTCTTTTCTAGCGAACGCTGTTCTGCTGTTCCCCTTGGCGTTCACTTTGGCGTTCACTATGCATGTCCCAGCGAACGGCTTAGAGGGTCTACAAGCGGTTCTTTTAAAGCATTCAAATATATCCCGATCTTAGCAAAGATTTTAACCTATTCTACAGTGTTCCTTAAAATTATTATTTCTTAAAACTAAATATATCTAAACTTAAATCTAATCTTAAAAAATATCCCACATGTATTACATAATTACGTAATTATTTCCGCGCTATTCTTTTTCGTAGTACGGTCTAAGCAAAAGAAAGAGACGCGTAAAGCATTTTTTCGACCAATTATTTTTACAGTCTAATGTACAAGTCGAATTCTCGCGCAATAACCTTTACTTTCGATACATAACTATTATTCCACTGGTACAATGTCTGGTATTTTTTGTACTTTTTCCATTTTAAATTGAAGTGGCAATTGATTTGAGTGTGCTCTTGTAGGCTATCAAACTATTTAGATGTCCTAGTTAAATGTTAGAAATTAAAAATGTAACTTAAAACGGCAGTCTCCTATTACTTGTTACGTCTGTCATATCTATTGACTGATTATTGATTTTCCAGCTAGTCGACTGCTTGGATGATGTTTCTCTTGACAGGATCACAACGTCGCTTTTAGAAGGATGGCCAAACACATATACATTTACAAAATGTATAGCTGAAAGCATGGTGTTAGAATATAAGGAAAATGGATTAGCTGTTGGGATATTTAGACCAGCGATAAGTAAGTTCAAACATTTCACAATAGGGAACGTTTACGAAATAGAAATTTTTAAATTTACCTAAAAGCCAGAAAATTATTGCATATAAAGTGAAGGAAAAGAATATTTTTCATCAAAATAAGTAATAAAAATTAAAATAAATTTAAATTTAGTTATGTAACTTAAAAAGATTTGTGATTAGCATTAGCATCTGCATTGGTAAATCAACAGGCAACAGCCGGATATGCTATACAATTGAGACAATACAATTAAGTTGTGAATCACAAGTGAATTTATATAAATATGCACAGTATATTGCTATCAATATAGGCTATCAAAGCCTCAAATATTCTATTATTTTATTCAATTTGCAATATTATAGAAGTCATTAACGATTGAAATAGCCATTAATAGTAAAAAGTGGTAAAAATTTACAAAAAATGACTGACTACGAGACGTCATTGTTTCCTCACCTTCTTTCCCACTACCATTTGACAACCTGTACCATCACTTTCTCACAAGAGAAATGCAAAAGAGATGCAGAATTAAATGTCAAAGCTATAGCAGATGTTGCATCAACCCATAACGTTTTAATATAATGTCGTGATATAAAAGGAAAAATAAATAACTCTACTTATAATATTCTAACGAGTTCATGACGTCATCAACTACTAGAATAACAATTAAAATATTACGCAGTAAATCAAAATTCAAACTTTAAATAGTTATACATATTCATTAATTTTTTAACATTTTATAAATTAAGAACTCCAATATGCATTTATTAACCAATATTTCATTAAAAAATTAAAAAATTGACCTTCAAAAATGAGTTCAAAACCCAATTTCTCATTAGAGAGTTTGTATTTAGATTATATTAGCAGAATTATATTGTTCATGGTGGAAAGTATTCATGGAAATGGATTAGTACACTAAAACCTTAAGGTTAATATGTGTATGTTTTAGTAATATAATATTGTATGCAATTAGGGTTTTTTTTATTTTACGAGTACGTTCAGTCATAGGAGACTAAATCATCTAAACATTACAAATAATTCTAAACCTCCAATTTGTTTTACTCCATTTGACCTCGTAATAAAACCTATATATTTATATTAACACTAAATTATTATCAAAGGAATTTAGTAAGACTGTTAGCAATGAAAACTTTACAAATATATTACATCGGATTAATACTAATTTTACAAAAGAGTAATACACGGATGTTTCTATAAACTTAAAAGAGAGCTTTCCATAAGCTTAGAAGAAAGCCGAATTTGACCGCTATGAACAAAAAATTAAATTATTGTATTTTTTTGGTATTTTATTTTGTTATATTATATTGTATTGCATATACCTTTTTGGATTTACAATCTGTTTACCATTATTTCTCATTACATTCTCTAAGTTTACAAGTTTTAATACCTAATTTCATTCCTTTCTTTGTATTAACAACTATCTCTCGTTTCACTTCATTTCGTCTACTCTTTCTTCTTACATCAGTTGACCACACTCTTCAGTCCCTTTTCCTTGCAATACCTCCTTTAGCACTAATTGACTTTCCACTATCTCCTGACCCCTACTCTTATTGTGATCTAACTTGTTCTCTTTTCTACCACTCATCCTGCATACTTTTTCTTCTTTTATTCCCCTATATCTATCATACATCACGTTACCCCCCCCCTGCCTTTGCCAGGAAAATGCCTGATCACCTAAAAAGTAAATTATATGGTAAGTTTAAATTAAACACCTAGGTATGTTTTTACAGTGCTGAAAAAGTAGCGATACTGAACGCGTTAGAAACTAAGAAAAGTTGACTTATAATGATATTATTGTACTAGCGGACCCATCAGTGTGCTAAGAAATTTAAATTTAAATAACTATAAATTTAACAATGATTACATGACATGCAAAATTAAGGAGCTATAGTTCAATTCAACTTCTAAAAATAAGAAAATAAGAATTATGTGGATACCAGGACATTATGGAATAGCAGGGAACAAAATGGCAGATAAATTAAAGAAAAAATCTATTCATTTGGATAGGGAGATTAATATAAACCTCTCTGCATATGAAAATTTCAATGTAATAAAAAAAATCAAACTATATTTTGTGAAACGAAGATTATATTAATAAATGTCAGGTGAAATGGTTCGTTCAAATTTAGATTGTTCAAAGATGAACCCCGCATATTTATTTCAACTATAATTACAATTAAAAGCACCAACTGCAAAACTCCAGCTTTCCTTTTTATTTCAAAAATTAACATTAAAACGGACCATAGATGTGACTGTGATAGTCCTGGACATTGGATCATGTTATATTCGTTTGATAAATTATAGTATTCAAAGAGAGGAAATTTAACAAGGAAATTATTAATACTTCCAAACCCGTCCAAGTGAATACTAGATCTCTTCAAGGGATTATAAACTATTAGGCAAATTAAATTTTTAGAAAATTCGAAAATACTTTTAATTGTATTAGTTTTCAAAATCATTTAGAGATTTGCAAATATATATATTATAATTCTAAGTAACTTTATATCAAAAAATGAGAAACCTAAGCTTTTAGAATATGATAAGTGTAAAAGAATTATGAACCTTATAGACTTTAAATCGCCTAAAATTCTAAAATAAAAAAAATCTTATAGACTTACCCTTTTTATACTTACTTGTATTAATATTTTCTTATAGACTTAAAATGTAATTATATTAAATGATGTTAAACCAACATTATAGCGGATGAAGCTACTACTTCTAAAGTCGAGGTAAAATAAAATAAAAATTAATGTACAACTAAATCTGAATTACAAATACAGCGGCATAACATCTTACTTATGGTACTTGTACTTAACTTTAAAGTATTTTCTCATAGCCGTGGAATATATACATCGTAGTATAAGGTAATCTAAGAATATGAAGAACAATGCAAAAGTAGTAATTTCTACTGCATATATAAGCAAATTAGTATAATCTGCAATTGCAGATTCTGTTTCTTTGCTTTTCTTATTCTAAATGTTTAGTGTATTCGAAACAAGATTACTAAACAACGGACCGCATTGCCAGATTCCATTTTGACCAATGTAAATTTAATTTTATCCAGGGCGAATTTATGTTAGACATTTACAAAGAATTTGTGTCCACCAGCTTATCTAAACTTTTGGCCATATACCATGACAAAACAAACAAACAAGTTTATAAACATTTCAGTTATACCAACATATCAAGACCCGTTTCCTGGATGGGTAGACAACTACTCTGGGACGACAGGTGTGATGGTAGGAGCATCCAGAGGTTACATCAGATGCATGCCGGGAAATTACAAGGTCAAACCAAATCTTGTGCCAGCAGATTTATGCACTAATATCATGATAACAACCGCCTGGGATATTTCAAGAAGGTAATTTCATTGTGCTCAGCCCTATTATATTGGATATTGATTGGAAGTTTTTGATATATGTGCTGTAAATCTATTTGTCTGGCAGCAGAGTAATTTCGGTTTTTTAGAAACTGACTTACCATTCATCAGGTATTACATATTTTTAATTTTGTTCGATAATCCTTTTCGATTAATGTTATCATTGACTATCCTTTTTTCATCATCAGTTATGACTTGGTTACAAAAAGGGACGCTTTCGTTTGAGATACATATCACACATTTTAATTAGTTGTTGTTGGATTTAAATTTAGCGCCCTCTCGGTATTGACACTATTGTATCTTTCTTTCTACACACGGTAATACTGTAGTTAATACTATACTCTGTAATACCGTCCTACTATGTAATTCTATACTCTGTGACTCCATAACTCATGTGTACATTTTAATTAAATAATAAACCTGATTAATATAAATTAATAGTTTATCTCTGCTAAATATAATAGTTGTATTAAGGGAATCTCTTTCAATTCATGCGTAACCGAAATATCGACCTTGCTAGCGAGTCCAAGACATTGAAAGCGTATTATAAGCGGCCCGATAATGTGATTTAACACCACTGGATTATTTTGTGTGTGGTTATGTTAAAGACAGAGTCTATACGGAGCCAATCGAATCAATTGCGGCATTATATTCAAAATCCGTGACGCGATTTACGAAATAAACCCGCCATTTTGATAATACAATAAAAAAAATATATTATTTTTATCTAAATTTCTTGTTTTATAAAACAAAGTTCTTGTTGAAAAACCCGATATAAAGGTGTTGTGGGACTTATCGTTTTCAAGATAAACAGGAAAACGGATTACACCTTGAAAATTCAGTCTGTAACGCCACACTTAGCAGACAAATAGTCAGCGAAGTCTAAATTGTTTTTTACTTCCTATATTTATTTCTATTTCTTTTCTCACATTATTACACCTTGTTACATTATTCTATCTACACCTCACTCGAACCTCAATGTTCTCATTCGAGCTTCTACTCTATATTTATGTTATATCCAGTATACATCTGTAACTGCTTCTATTCTACCGGTGTAAGTTTGTCAATGACGACCCATAGTTTGGGGACCCCTGGTTAAACTAAATATAGAAGTTGACGTACGACTTATTAAAAGAAGTTTCTGTTAAAGTTTAGTTCTTTGTGAATTTTTAAGTGAAAACAATAAAAAAAACTCTTGAATAGTTAAACAGTGACCTCGAGACGAAACGAGACATGTGGTCGATAAGTCATCAATATCAACTGCGTCTTCTCTTTACAAATGTCGATATCAAATAATAATGATGTTCAGTGGCTTACCACTGCATTTACATATGTAGAATTTTATCTGAAATTAGTGTTATTTAGACATTGGCAACACTAACGCACTGAACTTATTGAGCAGACTGAATGTAGCAGCAAAAAATGGAAAATGCTCAAAATTGCTCGAACATTTACACCTTACGATTATTATATTCACACGAAACGAGTGAAGTAAGATTCGATCACAATTGTTAACACTATTCCTGAATACAATCGAAACTAAGGCGCTTATTTTGCAACTTCGTCGGGTAGAGACCAGGCGTCGCGTTCGTATTTGTATCCGACGGGGCTGTTTCACGACGGTCTGGTGTCGTGCCATCGATTTAGGTATTGTGAAAGCCACGTCAGAAGTGTTTGGTAACTATCAGACGTCTGAGTCGATTGGTTGAAAACATAGGTGAAGTTACCAACAAAAATTTAAAATATTAACCAAAAAATGTCCTTTTTAAATTCAAAATGTTTTGATTAATAAATAAAATACACTTGTATTTAACAGTACAAACGTTTGTATTAAAATTGAGTTAATAATAAAATGTGAAAATAACAATTAGACACCTAAAGTTACAGGAAAATAAATACAACATGTATTGCAATGAATTTATTATACTATAATAATTCTGTACGTATAATTCATAATAAAATTGGAAATATATGATACAAACTAATAATATTAACAATATAACATAATTCAACAACACTCCTCAGAGTAATACAAGTACATTTTGTTTCATTTAACACTTCAACATTTATACTACAACAACTGCATCTTTCATATATACGAATCTGGGTAGGGTGGAGGGTATACAGGATCAAAGAGGTTCACTGTTCGTATATGTGTACCATCTGTGTCACCTATTACTCTCTGCATGTTGTATTTATTGTAAAATCTGCAATGACAGGTTTATACATAAAAATATATAAGATATAGATATCGATGTTTTCATATAATACTACACAGCTTTGATATTATTCTTTTCATTTCGGGAATCGGATGTATTTAGGCATCATTTCATTATCAAATCACGGACTGGATGTATACTTTTACTAACGATCATCTGTGAAAGTGATACATTGTAGTGATGCTACTTTGTAGTGATGCTATTAAAAGATACAGCTGATCATCTAATTTGTTTTGGCGCGTGGGGCTTCAGTGTTGCGATTATCATCTTAACTATTTTCTTCGAAAATCTAAAGCTATTTAAAATGAATCAATATAAGATCTCAATGTTATTCATCTTAGGTATTCTTGATGGTAAGCAGCAATTACCTAAAGAAGCACATCATCGGAACTGTTAAATAACTACATTATTATAATCGTTTGTTGCTCCTGTCAAATAATCCTAACCTATAATTTTTTAAAGTCAAAGTATTGAATATGCTAAATAAAAAATATTAAAACATAACGTATTTGCAAATATACTTACCTTATATTAAAAAAAATTATAGGCAATTATTTAATTAGCTAGATCACTTTTCTTTAACTTGTACAAAAATTACTGTATTTTCATATGATTTATATTCAATATCATTCAATATTTGAAAAAAGATTAGATTTTTATATAGAATAGTGTAGATTTCTACCAAGTCCGACGTCGGATCAGTGTTACCAGGCACTTTATTAGATGCCTGGTAAATAGCGTCGTATTCACGGCGTTTCCTAGACACACTCCTGCCATGAAATGTCATTCAAAATGCCGTTTTCAAAATTCAGCGTCGTGTCGTCGTGTGTCGGACTGGTACACGACGACACGACGTCGTTGTCAGAGTTGCAAAATAAGGCCCTAACATTCTCCAATCGATTGAATATATTGTGGAGAACGTTTTGTAAATCAGCAAAATTCGGGAAATTTAAATTAATTTAAATATTTTTTGCAAGTTGGATATGATTATCTGGATAAACTATTATTTCTACCGTTTTTTTTGATTTTATAAGAAGCATTTATCTTGGTATAGTACAAATTTAATATTGAATACAGAGTTTGTATAATCTTAATATATATAAATTACGTGTCACTGTGTTGTCCGCTATGGACTCCTAAACTACTTAACTGATTTTAATGAAATTTGTACACCGTGTGTAGTTTGACCCAACTTGAAAGATAGGATAGCTTACATCTCAATTTATTTATCTTATTGCTAATTATTTGTCTATTAATTATCTGTATATGACATATGACATCGGGCGACGATGATGGCGACATCTGTTGACTAGATTGAGTAAATATTCTGTTGAGTAAATCGAAATCTGTTGACTAGATTGAGTAAATATTCAATAGATGGCGCTACGTTAGGCACAGCAACGCGTGGCCGGGACAGCTAGTAATTTATATATTCTCCTATTTATTAATTTTATAGAACTTTTAATCATTTAACAATTGAATTTTAAAAATGATATGCATTAATAGAATATTAGAATACATTATATTTGTTAAATTACAATAGATTAAAAAAACAGCACTTATTTTAATAAGTATGTTTAAGAATAAACACAATATACTGTTTCTAATTTTATTAATAAATAAACAGTATATTCTATTATAAATAAGATCTATTAATTAAGTGCTTTGGCTACGTATAATTTCTGATTCTAATGGTTGTATTTTCTTAACTGTATTTCATTTTCCATATATAATTTAATTCCGAATTTTCAAGCGTAGCTAAATTATAAAGCCATACTTCTTAGAGATGTCATTTTTATTAAATTAATATAAAGCGCAATAAAAAGTTATAGAAAAATTTTAGGGTAACTTCAACAAATATTTATTTTTTTGATATTTCAATAAATAAAAAAATTGACATCAGAAAAATAGATCAAACAACACAAATTTTACTAAATATTCTTGCCTGAAACAGTGATAACTAATAAAAATCACTAAAATTTACTGTTCGATCGTTCATTCGCAAGCTAAATAGTCGACTTCACGAGTCGAGTTCACTTTTTTGCTCGATTTCTCTACTCGTAAATTTTCGTAAAATTTTCAGAAATAGCACTTTTGAGTAAATCGAGTGATTTGTGAAATAGTCGACGTGCGAATGTTCACTTTTTTGCTCGATTTCTCTACTCGTAAATTTTCGTAAAATTTTCAGAAATAGCACTTTTGAGTAAATCGAGTGATTTTTCGAGTGAATAGCGCCCCTGTTCTGTGTCGTACGCGTCTATTGATTTATCTTTTATTGTGTCTACGTGATTTTATTTCATGTGAGTGAACGGGAGTGACATAAGCAATGCAACTGCTGCTGATACATATGCGTCGGTTTCTCATAAATATCAATATACAAATACAATATACAATAAACAAATTCATTGAAAACGTAATGCATATATAATCATATTTTCAACATAGTGCTGTAGAAATGCCAAATGATGCTTAAATGGAGTCGACCAATAATTAATTAAATCAAAAGTCACCACAGATCATATCCAATAATATAATGAACGAAGCAACCCTATTGCGTGTATTGACGATGCTGGTACAATACTCTGGCACGGTACAGATAAGTACTTGTAATGCTATAGAAAAATACTAAAATGAATTTGACATTGTGGTGCTGGCATATGAACGCATACCTCTAATCATGCTGTATTGTTATTGAATTCGTTTGATACGTTATACTGTAGACGCGTGCCTTGATATTGAGACATCAGCCATTTAACTGAAATTGTTTTCCATAAATAATCGGATGGTGTTGACTAAAGCAACAATGTTCAGAAAATAATAATAACAATCAAAAAAAAAATACCAATGATCCACTCCTTACAAATAATTTACTCTCTGATTACTCTCTTATTTTGCAGGTTTCACAATAAAAATGAAACTCATTTGCCTATTTACAACTACGTTGGTAAAGAAAATTTAATTTCTTGGGGAAAATATACCAATCAGATATGTCCGCTGGGATTAGACCATCCATTCCAAGATGCTATGTGGTAGGTATTAACAACTATTTAAGGTTTTAACTAACTAAGGTAACATCACATGAAACTCCATCAAGAAATAAATAAATTATAATTCATTATGAACGTTAGTGGAAAATTTCCAGCAATTTCCAATTAAGGAGGTACAGGACGTTAACGTAAATGATAAAAAGGTTGTGAAATTTGAAGGATCGATACAAATAATTAAAATACATGCTGTCTCAAAATTTTAGAGACCTAGCGTTCATAGGTTTTTTTTTATACATGATTGAAAATAGTCATTTTCCATACAAATCATAATTTTTAGCTCAATTTCACCACATAATATAACTTTTAACTATAAAAAAAATGGTGATACGGCTTTCAAAAACTAGGTGTATATAGAAGAATCTTTTCTGTAACTATTGCAAAAAGAAAATTATCAAAAGGATACCTATTTACGAAAATATTTAAATAAAACCAGTAAGAAACAGTAAATGTAGGTTATAAGCCGGCAACGTTGCAAATGCCAATTTGAGCGGGAAATTCAAAATCGGAATAAATATTATATAAAATACTAGCTGTCCCGGCCACGCGTTGCTGTGACTAACGTTTTTGTCATATTACATTACATAGCGCCATCTATTGAATATTTACTCAATCTAGTATTTACTCAATCTAGTCAACAGATGTCGCCATCATCGTCGCCAGATGTCATATGTCATATACAGATAATTAATAGACAATAAGATAATATTGCAATCATAAATTGAGATGTAAGCTATCCTATCTTTCAAGTTGGATCAAACTGCACACGGTGTACAAATTTGATTAAAATCGGTTAAGTAGTTTAGGAGTCCATCGCGGAGGAACAACGTGACACGTAATTTATATATATTAAGATAAGATAACAATTTATTGGTGAACGAACCAAATCATGCATGCGTCAACACACATAAATTTGCAGCGTTGCAAAATTTATTATTCAAAATATTTAATCTGTATTTAAATTTAATTAATATAAATTTGATATTAATTATAGGTAATTTTTAATTTATTAAACTATTATATGCATAAAAAATCATTTTAACAATCAAAAGCAGTTTAATAGGGAATTGACAAATTCATTTTCAAAGGTACAGTCCTAATATTTGCTCGTCCCTCATGTACTTCGTATTTTGAATTTCGTATTACCGAGAGATAAACTATTTGCCTTGACGGTACGTCCTGTACCTCCTTAATTAAAACAACGGGGCTTGCATTGGCCATGACAAGCGTCTATCGATAGAGTGGATAGATTATTTAAAATAATACTTCAGCATGTAGTTATTATATTGCATTGCATACAATTCGGTAATATGGACCCTTCCATCTATAAATAAAGGGAAGGTCCTTGCATATTAGTTAAAATATTATTTAATTATTTTATCGTCATTTGTGCATACTAAAATGTTCAATACTTTTGGCGGGAATTTCTATTTTTAAAACGTGTGTAGAATAATTTGCTTTACACTACACTCACTATATAAAACATTTTTGATTTATAGAAATGTACTCATTATGTTACCTACATTTTATCATAGACTAGAATAAGTTATTTATTTAGTAGATTGAGCTTAAATCACCTATAACCCAGTTGTATCAGGAATTAATCTCGAAGTGAAATGCAAGCTATTATTTTATGTAAATCCTTTTTTTGATATTTTATATATTCTCTCAATTTGATCGCTTCTAACTCTCCGCGCTATATCTCGGAAGCGAAAAATGTATAAAAGTTTATCATATTATGTTTCACGCCAATATTTAGTTCTTTTTCCACCTTACATGTTATTAGCCGATATAAAATTTAACATAAAAAAATTTGCATCATTTTTTGTTATAAACTGTTCTTGCTTTTAAAAAATATGTTTCCTTTTCAGGCAATACAGTATGACAATATTCAAAACGGATTTTGGATACAACACAGCCATTTTCTTTTTTCATCTACTGCCTGCATTGTTCATTGATGGCATTGCTACAATTATTGGCAAGAAAGTTGGGTAAGATAAGAATTTCGAACTGCATATACGTTCCCAATTCTCGGTTACTTCAATTAAGTAGGAAAGAACATTTACCGAATTTTTTTTTGACCTAGACTTTATTGTTCCAAACAAAACTTATACATCTAAAATATTTCTTAAAAATAAATTATAACTATATATACAATAAGTTTTCATAATGGCTTAATGGCATAATGACCGCGATATTCTCTTGAGCTGTGAGATGTGAGGCTGTAGCCATCATGAAGGAATGAAGAACTGTTCCGACTCCTGCAGGTAGCTGATTATCTCTAACGAGCCCTTCAATATATTCGAGAAATTCAAAACCAATTAAGATTTTACTGTCAATTTCAAGTTCTGGTTCATCTCTGGCGTCAAAGTTTAGTGCCGTCATTTTGGTCCTTAACTACTAAGCTGAATTTTTTCTCAATTAAAGTTTCCCATATTTTATTCAATAGATTTGTGTAATCTGTTGTTTTAATATCTGGCATTAGCCATTGCTCCAAATCAGCTTTCTCTGGCTGTAATTATTTTTGTTTTTTTTTTTTTGTTTTTTTGTTACCCTTTTAAAAAGGATAAGTTGAGTAATGACCCCATATTTCAATTTACTCGAACACGCCTTATCAGATCACGTCTTCAATTTGCTTCAGATTCATACGATTATGGCATGTGTAAACTCGAAATTCTGAACGACAGATCGAAATCTTCAATTGTTATTGATAGGATGCGTCCATCTCCTTCACATATAGTATCTGTAGCTTCTATTCCCGGCGTTAACAAAATTGCAGTTCCTCTATTATTTATGCCAATGTTTGAAATATAGGAATAAGACTTGAAGAAACTTAATTTTTCTATATTAACTTCTTGTAATAAAATTATGTCTAAATCGTGGTCTATAATAAATTGTTTCAGCATAATTTTAGATGTTACAGAGGATATTCTATTGATATTAAATGTTGAAAATGTTTTTAGTACCATATTAATAACATATTCAATAGATAAAGGTTATTAACTAAATTGTTTTATCTTTTCCATCTAATGCTTTTCCTATTATTATCGTTTGTTTCTTTGGTCGTTTACTGTTTTTTTTTTGTCTTTCTTTTCACATACTATTTCCATTTTGGATGCGTTGGAACTATCTGAGCAATCTTCAATCTCAGAATTTGCCAAAGTACCTTCATTTGACGATGATTCTATAATATTTCTCTTATATTCCTTGTGTGCTGTAGGAATTTTGGACAAAATCTGATCATCATCATTAATAGTTGTTGAAATAATTTTAGTCGCACTGTTTGCTTTTGTTTCATTTTGCATATTCTTTTGGCATTAAGTGTGAAAAAATTGTATTTTTGACAAAACTTACTTCTTCAATTTTTGATTCAGTTGGAATTACACAATCAGTTACCGTTTTGACATTCATTGTATTCTCCGAAATGGCTGCATAGCTATGCTCAAAACCATTAGAATTAATTCTATTGCTTATTCTTTATCACAAAATCTACAAGTTTTCCTTTGGCTAGTATAGCTAACCCAAACCTTTCTGCCAATCATTGGTATATACGAAAGGATTTCTTTCTTCAAAATCATTTTTATTGATCTTTTTTCATTATAAACTGGGATAGGCATATCTTTACCCCATGTTTCTTTTTTGGTGCCAATAACCGTCCCATATCCTTGCAGTGCGTTTTGAACCGTTATATCCTGAATTTCATATTTTATATTGTGCATTCTTACTATTGTACATTTATCTGCTCTTTCTATAAACACATTATAATTATTGTCATCCGTATCTTTATAATTTATTCTCTCATTTATCATTTCAATAATATCATCAATTAATAAATGATCTCCAATTTTTACTATCATCTTGTTTCCATTAATTTGAATAGCCATAACATCCTCTACCGATAATTTTAAGTCATTTTTCAAAAATAAATGTAATTCAGTAAATGTCATTTTATAAGTCACTTCGACGAAGTCTACACTCAAAGTATTTTTCCTATTATTATTTTCCATTTTTTTTATTCAAATCAATTTCTAACACCATTTTAATAATATATGATAGTTTATTTAAATAATATGAACTATTTAAATATTTTTTTAATGTATTTAATTTTTTATGCGTGAAAGGAGATTTATTCCACGAAACACAAATGACTATAATGTACATTTAACGAATTCGGATTCATATGGATTTCGTAATGAATCGAACAACGAACTTAAGTTAATAATAAATTCATTGCAAAATTTACTGGCTAATTATTTTATCAATTATCAGTTTTGATTTTTAACCTAATTCATAATTGAACTAATTTAAACTCAGCGTGTGATATCACAGAAGAATTACCTTTTTGAGATTATTTATCTTTTTTCACGACAACTATAACATAAAACTTAATGAAATGCACAACCCGGCTGTAGTAACTACCTCAAACACACTCGGCTGCATCTTCTCGGCACACGCAGACTAATTTTTTATAACTTTGGTTCTATTTTCTTTGATTTATGACAACTTTAATTATAATATATTCTATAATATTGTGACTTGTTAAAAAATAATTCAGTATTTGAGGTCCTGGAAGTCAACATTATCATAATTTTGTATATTTTTAAATAAATTTAGTCATGGTTCACAAGGCCCATTGTAAATAATTTAATTCAGAAACGTAAATATTACATAAATGTTACTTTGGTAAAAAAGTAGGAAATTAAGTTCAATGAAAACAATATCCAGGATAAGAAGCATAGCGACATTTACAAATCAATGCAGTTACATTATTAATTTTTTTTTAATTTGAAATCTGCTGTCTATTATCTCTTCGACGGTAAATTGTATTTAAGGAAATGGATTTGGATCGTCAGTTAAAAAGTTTTTCACATTTGACTTTAGAGTTATATTATAGCACAGTGAAGTACAATGGTAGTGTGCAAATCAGTGACTTCGAAATCAATTTTTTTTTTAATCCAATTAATATTTCAACATACTTTTTTTTCTGCGCGGTGTACTTATTGCTAAAAATAATATTTATTAGTCTCTGATTTGACTTGAATGACTTGCTCATTTGATGCCCATCTTCACTTCATGTTTGGAAAAGGTTACAAAGGGTTAAGTCTGGGGGATAGTGTTGATCTAGAAGTAGTTCATAGCCTAATTTAACTAATATTAATTACGTTATATATTTTAAAACCTTCAATATTTTAATGTGGGTCGCGGGTCGTACACAACTTATTTAGTTCAGTTCACTATCATACGTTTTGATTTATATAGTAATCTAATATATATTATATCTATTACAATATACTCGTATATTCTAATAGATTATATATAGTATAAGTATATCAAATAAATGACAATAAAACAAAATAAAACTACACAAGTCCGATGCTCGTCCTATATTAACTTTGCTTTGCTGTCTTCCACGTTAGAATACCTCTTATTCTTCTCTTCTCTTTACATTTTTCTTGTCGCAGTTCTGCTCTTGTCATTATTTTTCTTCTTCCACTTTCTGTTCCCTTCGTTTCGTATTTATATTTACCATCCACCCCCTTTTCCTCTCCTTCTAACGCTATCTCAATTCCTTTTGTTCAAATCCTTTTATATGTTTTATTATAATTCACTTCCTTTTATTTTGCATTCTTATTTGTTGTTGTCCCTGTATTTGTTTCTAATACCAGCCTTGCATATGTTCCAGTATTTGTTCTAGAATAGTTACATTCCTGTATTAATATATAACATTGTTTTTCAGGTTGTATAATACCTATAAGAAAATTCACTCAATGGTTGCTGTTCTGAAATATTTTGGAATGAACAAATGGGATTTTGAAACAGCTAATTGTGAACAACTTTGGGATAAATTAAATACAAAAGAAAAATCTCTTGTACCATTTTCAATGAAACATTTTGATTGGATAATATTTGGAAAACATTTTATACCAGGAGTACAAAAATATCTGATGAAGCAAAGTAGTAAAAGTTTAGCTCAGGCGAGGACACGTGCTCAGAAGTAAGTATTGGGTTGGCAAGAAAATAATTTCGGTTTTTAGTGCAAAATTAACCTTATTTTTTTAAATTTAGAACAAACTTCAATTTTTCATTTTGTTCTATAACGTTTTGCCATCCTTGTGAAACTTCATGATTTCACCAACAAGGAACTTATAGTGCTTGTCAAGAAAAGACAAGTCAACATCATTAGTAGAAGTTGCAATTTAAAGCGTTTTCCAAACTTCGAAATAAATGTTAATCTGATTACTTCTCAAATAGGCTCCAATGATATTCACCAAGTTACCAAAAGTGAGGTGTGTGTGAGGCCATGACTGTCTTGATCGATTTTTTTGCGATTTACTAATTCTAACCATTTTTCTTTGAAGTCTTCCTCCAGTTTCATTAGTTGTTGAACATCTATATGACGATTCCTTGTAACAGCTCAAAATAAACGGCACCTTTGTAATCCCATCAAATTGAACTCATGATCCTTTTTGGCTGCGATTTATTATGCGGACATTACTGTGATGATTCGTTTCAAAAAAGTTACTATTTCTTTCTAGAAAATAAACCACTAGCTTATATACATACTATAATCATGGTTGTTTATAATTTTTCAATGTCGTGAAGACACGTTCGTCTTCAGAGCGGTCACTGATCTAAAGAGAGAAGTGGTTATTTTTATTTAGAGGTTCTTACTGACTGAGTCCTAAACTAAATCAAAAGTATTCTTTAGTTTAAGCAATAACAAATATTATCTGTGATCATAAATTTAAAGTTGGATGGTATTGCCACAGTTGTAGATGTACCTGATCTCTAAGTATTACCAGGTAGTTTGTTTGGTAGTACTGCCAGTACAATAATGTTGTTTAGTTTAAAAGTAGCAGGGCTCTACTCAGATGAATGTACACAGGGTAATTTTTTAACAATACATAACCTCTATGCAATCACTTGCGCAGTTATACGACGTAGCCTTTTATCGCCCCTAAACTTTGTATCCCGACAACAAGAATGATCTGTTCATAGCCTCTGCTGTTATAATTACTAACTTCTATAAGTCTACAATATTTATTTATGAAAACCGAAATTTCTTTCATTTAAACTAAAGGTATTATACAAAAATAACGTAAACCAAAACTTAAGGTATTATATAAAGGGAGTCTGTTATCTCACAGTGGGTTACTAACCCATTGTTCCTTAACCTTCCCCACCCCCTCCCCATTAACATTACATCTGCAATGATAATATCCATAATGTTCATTTGTTTCAGATTGCATGTGCTGCACCAAATCATGAAGTACATCATGCCTTTCTTTGTAATGTTTATAATCTGGGGAATGCTGAGAAGAAAATAATCACCGGCTGGAGAGAGTGTCGCATGTCGCAGGGACCCAGCGTTACATACTCTTATACATCTCTTCAATAAAGTTTATCTTATTATAAATTTTAATTAGTTGAAACCCAAAAATAAGATTAAACTAGTTATAAGTGCTATAACCTTCATTTTTATACAGTTACTGAACACATTATTATCTTTTATCGTGGAATTTTGAAGTCGACTCGGAATCGAGATAAATTTAATCGTATCATTCGATCATTTTATCGTTCGTATCATTTCTATTCGAAGCAATGAGAGTGAATGAGAGGCAAATACGTTTACGTGTAGTTACATCAGATTTGTTTTTTATTTTTAATAAAAATTGGTCACTAATAAAAATTGGCTTAAAATAAAGGAATAAGTACCCAAAAACATTTAATTATTGGCAGTGTCATTTAAATAAGCTAATGTAAAGTTGAGCAGGGCAATTCATTAATAAATGATCGTACTGCCACACTTGCACGTGCTGGCCCAGACATTTTTAAAATATGAGACAGTATTTATGTACACGTCCATATGGCTGTTGTATGTATAACGACTCTGCTGATATCGATTTGGACTTACTTAGCTATTAGTCCTTTTACTCGTATATCAAGCCAACGTCCTTAAAGATTCACCTCGCCTAAATATACAAGACTACGACACCATAAAAACTGCCAACAATAATAGGAGGTCGTCGGTGATAAGACTCAATATCGGAAAGAGATCGGCGTTAAATAAATATATTTAAAAAAAATTCACCTTGCATATGCAAGTTGTTATGGATAACAACTACAATCAGTGAGTTGCATTCAAATTAGCTTTGCCTCGGTTGGAGTATTATTATTGTATTAAGGGGGCGGTACGAATTTTTTTTCGATTTCTCATAGTAAACCATTTGGACTCCATACGAGTTCATATTGTATCAAGTCATAGAAGTTCAGCGATAGACGAGTTCGCAGAGTTTATACAAAATGTCTGGATGGCAAAATGTGTTCAGGACAGAGACAGGAAAATACAGGACAGAGATAACAATATTATGAATACCATTAAAAAATAGTTATGTTTGTTAAAAAGGATGCGAACAACACTCTTGTGTCTTTGGCGGCGGGTAGTCTAAAAGGAAATGAAAGGGATAGCACTAATATATTCCCTCACATGTATAGTGTTGAAAAGAGAAAGAAGGCATACGAGAGGGAGTGTGTATGCTTACTACTAACAGCAGTTTCCCATAAAGTTTTATATTACAATGATTGCGAAAAAACAAGAATCTCAAATACTTATTTCTTTTGTGTCATCATATGCAGAGCTAAAACAAGCGGCAAAAGTGAAATTCATATTTGATATAGGTATAACTCGCTCAAATTTTTGGATATTTAACAAAATAAAAACGTCAATTTACACATATTAGCCTTTATTTCAATTAAAAAATAAAAAATCGATTCCAAAAATTGAGTTCACAAGTCAACTATAAGTGCCACAACTTTTTAAATTTGAATTCCTAGAAATTCTCTTTAGGGGGTCACTTGTATCTGCAAAAACATATCCTTGTTGACAGGCCCCCTTCACAACCGTGGTGTATCACTTCAATCGCCGTGACAATCGCGTTAATTGTAGGAGAATAAATAAACAACCTTAGTCAAAAGAAAAGATATAATAAATAAAGAAGCACCTTATATTTGAGTTTCTAATCCTATTTTCGGGCCAGACGCCTTAATACAACTTGTGCTAGTAAAGCGGTAAGATTTCAAGGTGCTGAAAGAAATCAAAGATGTTTTTCTACATCAACTTATTAGGTATAAATGGAAAGTACATGAGAAACCATTTGGTGTATAATGGATAGCATAACGGCAGGCGTATCTAACATGTTGCTGCCAGAGACTACGCAACTAAATTAAATATTAAGACATTATAGTGTGTGTATAGGAATGATTCAAAATTTGAGTAAAAATTCAAATTCAAATGAATCTAAATTTATATCTTACTCAAAAAAGAGATATTAAAAAACAGACCGCATCACCAGATTCCATTCTAACCGGTGCAAATTTAATTTAGACTCCATTCAATTCAGCGTAAATCTGCTATAATCTAGTATAAATTTGATAAACATTGATTTGGGGTTATATTTTCTGGTTTTGATTGTTATTAAGTAAAATTCATTATATACACCATAAAAAGTGCCAAGATAGTAGGATGTCGAGAGAACGATGCTGAGAGAACGAAAATAGGCTTCTATCTGCGTATTGACTATAGGAATACGAATGTGACAGCATCAGGAATAGACCGACGTTAAATAAATTAATAAAAAAATATATATTTTAGTACAGTTAATAGAATTTGAATTTCTCCCCTGTACGGAGTTAGAGTCTAAGATTGGTTTTGGAGCACAACACAATTTCCCGTTTGTGTACATAGGATAAGGCGTCATTGGAAAAAATAGAGAAAATGCTACGGTCAACACGCCTGCTCGTTATGCCACCCATAATACATCGTTACTCGAGTACTTTCCAATTGCTCCTAATAAATTGATACGTAATAATTATTTATTATATTGTTCAACCCCTTGAAATGTTTCCATTTGACTGGCGCTGACATAATGGTGCTTCATTGGTTACTCTTGTTGCCTGTATTATTTACTTTTATTATGTGTTAGCGCTGTTAATGTTAAGGCACCACTGCCTTCTAACACAGCATCACTTATAACGTAGATCTTTTGCATTCATCTTTCTTCTCATTGGCTTACATCGTTATCAAGAAATGTATATATAAATGTACATCTTTATTGAAGAGATCAATATTTGTATTTTGTTTAACTGAGTAACAGTTACGGTTAGGGAGTCATTTGCCTTTTACTAGTTTTCACATAATATTTTTATATTTCAATTTATAATCAAATTAAATTAGTTAAGTAGTTAAAACAATTTAAAAAAAAACAAATTTTATATGTCAATCAATGTTTATTGTAAAATATATTTAAATTTGAAACAGCAAATAAAAGTATTTTATTTATATATGAATTATAGCACTCCAAAAGGAGCCCCATTGTGGTTTCTAATAATATCTTCGTTTCTATTAGTTTTACGACTACATAAGTTATTTAACAAAAGAAAGATAAAATTTACTACAAAAAAGTTTCTATACATTTGTTTCGAACAACCAATAGTTCTCACGAAACCTTGATCACGTGGTATATAAAACGGTATGGCACAATGGCCTAATGCGTTGAGACATTGTTACTAGGCTTATATGCCTTTAGCTTGAACGGTGAATGGACCAATACTATATTTGTTTGGCTTGGTTATCGTTTTGTTTCAATGGTTGTATGCAAAATGTAAACACGAAGTTCTCAAGCAACGTTCTGGTTCACATAAATAAGGCATCGATACCATCATAATAGGTTAAAAAATTATATTAAATAAAATAAACAATTAAATAAGAATAATTATTATTATATTATAAATGAAAGTAATATTTTACAAATGTTAATTGATAGCTGTTGGTCATTGTACCGTACCGTGTTATAATACCATTTGATGAAGTTTCCGTGAAAACCATTGCTGGTGTAAAAAAATTGTATAGAACTCTTTTTGTAGTAAATTTCTTTTGTAAAATCTTTCTTTTGTTCTGCATTTTGATCTCGCAAAACTAATACAACCCAAATTATTATTATTGATTATATAACTATTTTTATTGATATATGCTAATATATGATATGATATAGCATACGTACCGTGTTTGGCAAAAAGCCTTTTACTAATTCTATAAATTGCCAGATCTCTTGTACAATAGAGAATAAAAGATGCTTAAGAGTGCATACTCTAAACGTCAGATACTACTTACAGCTGTCTCAAGCAACACACAAAGTTTTGCACAAACAAATAAAAAAAAACTACTCATTATTTTACAGACTTTTTAAGACGGAATCGCTAAACAAAATTAGGCGACAAAAAGAAATTCAAATTTGAAATAGCAAATATTTTCGTCAACTTTTAAATATGTTGATGTTTGTCAACATATTTAAACAAATTAAAAAGCCAGTAGTCATATATTAGCTTGTATTTCATTTAAAAAATTCAGCTTTAAAATAGAATTTAAACGGCGATTGTCAAGGTCTTGAACACACATGCGATTTAAATCGCGTAGTTTTGTAACACATGGAATCATATGAGCATGCACACACCACACACTCGCTGAGATTTAAATCGCAGTGTGTTCAAGCTCTAATACAGTGAAACGAAATGATTTCAAGAGGCTGATAAAAAAATATATTTTTAAGCAATTTATTACGTGTAACTGGAAACAATGTAACTAACCATTGAAAAAATTATTCACCATAAATTAAATAACCCTAAACCCTACCATAATTTTCCCTAAATATGTTAAAGGAACTTATTATTATTCTCATGCATCAGAAGCATAAGTAGCAGGCGTATGCTCTATGTTGCTGGTTTAGCAGCTTGTACAAATCTATTTGATGAAGTCAAGATTTGTTAAAGATTGATATTAGAGCTTTCCTATTAATGTATGCCAGAGGTGTTATTTTTGTACATGAAATACGCCTACTTCTTATGCCACCTATGTTACAGAAAGTAAAAAGAGTAATATCAAAAATTTACTGTAAATTATGGCAATTTATGGTTACTTCTCTTTTTTTGTATTACACAACGAAACACTCCCGCAGTTTTCATTTACACATAATATATATTTTTTAAGCCGCTTGAACTCTTTCCGCTTCACTAGAGGGTACATTGCAGTAAAATTTTACAGATTTAAGACTAAAGAAACTACCCTATCCTTTATATTTTAAATATTGTAACAGCACAAATATAAAAAATTCACCAGCCAAATAATTTTTGGTATATGAATCAATGTATAGTGTTCAATTTTCTTTAGTGATTGTACCTTCCTTAGGAAAGTACCAAAACTTGCGCAGGCAAGTATAAAATTGGGGCACCATGCAGGTATTTTCCCATCGTTTCCTGCTGACGTTGTTGTTAACAGCCACCAAGATATCCATAACGTGTTTACTGGAAAAAATAATGCGTTAAAATTTGCAGAGATATAAAGTCTTAAAACAACAAATAGGGTCTTAAAATAAATGTGGTCATTTTAAGGGGTCTTCTCACTTTGCAAATTTTAAAAAATCGATTTTTTTTTTTTTTGTAATTTTGAAAGTACATATCATCAAAAATGTTATATCAAAATTTCATAAGGATCGGACAAGTCTAACTACATTTTTGGGCGACCGTTAGGTGACTACCTCAGAGCACCCGGCTTTAAAAGAGCAAACTTTAAACGCTTTTATCTGAAAACAAGGTTTTTCAGTTGATGAATAGGCCTTGTTGATGAAATTTCGGAAACTATCCGGCCGATTGTCATGAAATTTAAATGACATATTCTTCATAGTTATGGCTATAGCGCATACCATCAGATTTTTAAAATTTTGATTTGAAGTATTTTTTTTTTTACAAAAAACTACAAAAAACTGCAAAAAAACGCGTTTTTCTTGGTACTTTTTCAAAAAACGTGCGCCATTTTGTTATTTTCGCGAATATCAAAAATCTTTTGGTATGCGCTATAGCCACTGATATACTGAATCTAAAACTGTTTTATTTTTTTGTTTTAAATGACCTGTCTCGGAGATACCATCAACAAGCCACGAACATTACATTTCTACACGAGTTTTTCGATGCTACTTTTTTGTTATAATAATTGTTCAAAAAAATAAAAAAAAAAAAATTTTCTTGTACTTGAAAGATGTGTTTATTACATAGGATCCATTTTATCCCATAATTTTGTGCAAAAAGGCTCGAAAAAAAATTGCGAAAATAGCCTATTTTCGAGGTGCCTAAAGTGAGAAGACCCCTTAATTCAATAGAAAAACGCAATATTTCCGTGAACAGTGGAGGTATTTAATTTTAATCTGAAGTACAAACTCAGAAGTTAGTAATAAAATACAATACATAAGTACATATTAATGCTAAGGCGCGTTCCACTTTCAGCCGTTCATTTCAGGCGATCGTGAACAATACTTACAAGTTAGTCTAAGTAATCCGTCCTTCAAGACGGAGACTAGCTATGCATTTTGGGTACGCTGCATTTTTATTTCACCATATTTAAATTATAGATCTCACCTATATTTAAATTTGAGTTTTCGACGTGGGAACACCCCCCATTCAATCGCCATCGTGAAAATAATGATGTAACAATAACAGCATAATTCTCACAAAAGTGAGAAGAGTTTGAAAAGACATCTTTTACAGATAATAACATTACCTACAACTTTTAATACCAACATTTTGTTGTACTTTTTATGATAAAAATTTATAAGTACAGTACAGTATTGCAACTTAATTTAGGATTTTTTATAATTATTACTTTTTTTATTAAAACGGTTACAACAAAAAATTATTAATAAATGTTGTATATAAAATACTATTATTTACGAAAAAGCATTCAAGTTGATTACACCCTTATTTGCAAGATAGCAGCCGAAGGTCCCTTCCTCCCTCAAACATTCAAATGTATATCCAGATTTTCTCAGGCTCTTTTAGATCACAGAAATATAAACGCTAAAAAAACAATTATATATTTATTGAAAAATTATTTCGACAGGTATAGGATATTTTATCGACGTCAAGACAACGATAACGGCATAAAATTGAGCATAGGGTTGACGACTCAAAACATACAAGTAAGCGTGGAAAATATTTTTTCACTGAGGTACCTGTACCTCATGACGTCGCCAATGCAAAATGTTTAATACGAAATATAGGGACCTATTTTGTAACTGCTTACCTGACGTCTGTTAACTTCTGACGATAACTGTTAACAGACGTCAGGCAAGCATTTACAAAATAGCCTCCACAGATAGAATGAACAACGGAGTAATAATAAATTTGGCAACGCTGCCTAAAGTAATATAGAATAATTAAATTTATTTATTTTGAAATTTATTCATATCTTGGAGTATGTCTTTTTATTTTGGATTTCCCTCTCGATCTACCATTTACAACGTTGCCGGTACATAACCTACATTTACTTCAGCTGACTACTGTTAATTAAGTACTTTCGTAAATAGATATCCTTTTTTAATCATTAAAAAAACTATGAACCCTTGGTCACTAAAATTTTGAAACAGCATCAATACGTTGTAATAGTTATATTAACAATTTTTATTGGTGTTCTAAATTTCACGATACTTTCATCATTTAAATAAATTTACTCGCACTGCTCTAAACAAACTGGTTGACAGATCTTGTTCATGTTTGGCATAGTAATTGTGATAAATGTTTGCGAATTTTCCTATTTTCTTAGCGCTGCTATTTCTGTGAAGACTGCACATTTACTAATTAAATTAGGCGTGTGGTAATATTGTTACATAATATTAATGAATAATATTTAAAAAATACAATTTAAAGTATAAAGTAGTGTACCTGTGACTATATTTTTCCAAGCATTCACATAATTCCTGGATAAACCAGCTTCCCTTGGTCTCATCCCTGACAGATGCGAATCCCGGGACCGTCGATACAGCAACCAACATATCACTGTGTTCTGGATCCGTCAGATTTTGAAGTTGGCGGTCATTTGAAGGTCCATCCGTTTTCAAAGTTATCGTAGTCGACGTAACTCTAACTAAAAAACATACACACTATTAATTGAAGCTTCATTTATCATTTCCAGTAGTAATAACTTTTGTAATAAATGTTTTTATGTAATGAATGCAACAAATATATCGATCGTCTAGAACATTAGGGAGTCAACACCAAAAAATCGAAATTTGAGTTCAGTATGCAGTCATATGTAAAATTATATCCTCTATCTGAGGTAATACTTAGATAACTCATAAATACAACCAAATAAATAATAATGCAGATAAACTAATATTGAATTAATCAAAATCGTAATGTTGTCTGGACCATTAGAGTGTTATTTGTAATGTCTCTTTTATGTTTGTTCTCTTTCTTATATATTTCAGATTTAAAAATTAAATGTATTTTTAATAGGTAAACATTATTTTAAATAGAATGAATACTTCCAATAGGTATAATTAGGATTTTACATGTGCCTAGTTCTATTAAAACATCAGTATAAAGTGTAGACTTTTAAGTATAAAATTTTCTTTCATTTTTAAATTCAACTAAGACAACATCTATTCTAAATTCAAAATAAGTGAATGTAATAAAAAGGAAAGCAGGGAAAGCTTAAACTACTATTGTGGTAAACAAATTAATAAATATTAATACATATATTGATTCATCCGGTAGTATACTTACAAGATTTTCAATAAGAAATTGAAGATAATATTGTGGCACAAGGACCATTAGACCTTAGGATTAAACCATCTATTAATAATATCAACAAGATTTTTGGTTCTATGAAGAAACTATAGAGGAAGAGAAACGTAAAAAAAGTTGGAAAGAATTCGGGAGACAGTTGCACAACACTTGATGGATGGATGTTATTATCAGTCGGATCAATGAAATCCACTTGTGGAGAAAAGTGTCTTTTTAGATCTAAAATAATATATTTTATATACTTTCTAATTATAAATAAGATATAAAATTCATGAAGAGTTTTGGAAAATGGGTGAATTTAACGAGGCAGCGTGATTTTATCAATATAGGATGCATAAATAGAACAGTAATTGTTTCGACGAATATAATTTCAATATTAATGCTGAGCAAACTCGAGTATATGTATGTATATGTAGAAATACTTTCAGTCGACTTTAGACACGAGTAATTCCTTTCCTAATATCGCAATTAAAAAATGAATACTAAAAATGATAAAAGGGCTCATATTAATTCATATTCTAAAGTAGAGGCTAGTTATGATGAAGTTGGCACGTGCTTTTACACTTTTCCATGGTGTAGGGAAGGAAGTGATTGTATATAGACAAATTGCGTTGCACAAAATAAAAATATACATTTAATAAAACTGTGTGCAAAAAAATGGAGCTCTATATGACGTGAAAGAATTAGACTAAAAAGATACCTTTAATCTAAAAGGTTTATTATCACAAAGAAGAAGAAATTTCACAACTGAAATAAACTGAAATAAATAACATTAAAGATACGTACCACCCAAAATAATCTGTTTATTACAGCATGTTCATATACGTACAAGAATGATGTATATTTAAAGATGAACTCCCGTGAGGCAGATGCGAAGAGGCAGGCCAGACAAATTATTACAAAAAATTAGACAGGCCTAAAATAACAGATGCAAAAAAGATCTCCTCTCGCTCTGCCATGCAAATTTTGAGAGAGTATATTAGCCTTATTTTGAACATTTTCAAACAAAAATAAACGTGAACGATGAAGGTGTTTACGATTCTAATAATTACGGTTAATTTTATATTTGTCAATTTATTGTGTAATTTTATTGTATCGCTTTTTCATTATTTTGAAATAAAATTCATTTTAAACATAAATGTGTGGTTCATTTCTAATACAATTCAAAATGTTTTGAAATTGCCATGCATTTTTTTTAACAACATCCAGTACATTAAAGAGGTAACTCAGAAAAAGACTCATACCTCAGCTTCTAATCCAAAAATTTTAAGTCTTTATATCAATACTAAATATTTAAACATTTATTGACATAATATGTAAAATACAGACACATGTAAATAATATTTGATTTATGGTTTTTATTTGAATATTGCTTTCCTCAATATCTTAAAACTCAAAAGTCGAAGTTGGCTCCTAATGTTGTAGACGATCATTATATATTGTCAGTCTTGGAGAAGTATTCTATTTGACTGGTTTGTTTTTAACACTGGTTTATTTTATGTTTTTGGTTTATTTTATGTTTTTGGTTTATTTCGTAATCTGTTTTTAATATTTTTACTGTCATCAATTGTTATAATTGTTTGTTTATTATTTTTTGGGTTATAGGTTGGCTGTTTATTTCTGAGATGTTATTAGTTTTAATTGTTTCAGTGTTTGTAAGATTTGTTGTTTTTTTAGTTTCTGTTAAAGTTTGTAGTTCATTTTCAATATATGAGATGCGTGTTAAAAAGTCATCATCTCCTAAAGATTCTACTGACTCCTTGCTGGTTACGCGCTTTCTCTTGTGATGTGGATGAAAAATTGAATATTTTATTTTGGGTTTTGGATGTTGGCGAAATACTGTTCGTTGATTTTTTATTGCTGCGTCTTGTTATTGGTTTGTATATAAGGATTTAAGGGGTTACATGGGTTTCGTCGGGTAAAAAAATGCCTATTTTCAATATTTTTTTTTCTATGTAAAAAATTATTTATTTAATTCAAACTTTTTTCTGTCTTATAGATACATATTTAAAGAATAATTTCTGAAATTTTCAAAAAAAAAAAATTAAAACTCCTCCATTGTGACGTCATTTCCGGTGACCCCTCGAAAAAAAGGTGCGTCCGCGTTGTCAGCATAACTCCTGACAGGATCATCAAAAATGAAAAAACAAAAATAGGTGTTTTAGTTAAGACCATAAACTCGTGCTTGAACGAAGGAAAGAAAAAAAAAGTAAAAATTGGAATTTTGGCAGACATTTTTATAAAAAAATGAAAATTTCGATCAAATTTGCTTGACATTTTGTTTTTTTAAAATAGTTGTAATTGAAAAAAAAAAAAATCCTTCGTCCAAGCACGAGTAAATTGTATCTCGAACACCTGTGTAAAATTTCATCAAGATCGGTTGAGTAGTTTTCGAGAACATTTGACAACCGACTTTGAAAACACGGTTCCCAGAAAAACGCGTTTAAACTTTTGAGTAAGAATAAAACTGACTTGGAGCGCACACCTTCCAAAGGCTGTATCTCCGAAACTATTATTCGGATCGACTTGAAAATTTAGGATAATATTCTTGAGATGTTGTAGAAATTAAAAAGCCAAAAAAAAAATCGATTTTTTGAACTCACGAAACCCATGTAATAACCCCTTAATTAGTATTATCTGCTGAGCATATCATAGGTGGGAAGACCTCATAATATGGTTGTTTCGGTGTATGTCGAACATATTTCGTATGACAGTGTGGAAACAGATAGTCACTGATTTCCCGTCCTGCTACTTCGTCGCGAGCCTCATGATAGCTTAAATTGTAATCAGCCATAACTTGTTTGATTTTCTTTTGAACTAATCTCTCAGGGCAGTGTTTATCAGTCACATTGCAGTTGCAGTTGCAGCTGTGCATATGTGTCGGCATGATGGTTCGTACTTAACAACATTTTTCTAATAAGTCTTTGGACTTAAAGTAATTTTAACCTTATTACACTCAATGTTATTAAGTAATGTTTCCTCAATGTAATTCAAATCTACATGTTTAATAATTGCAGTTTTTGTATTCCAGAAGTAGGGTATGTATGCTTTAAACTTATTATGCTTTAAAATCGGATACGACAGAATCTTATTTGCAATTTCTGCTTTTGAACATTGTACAATGGCCTTATTTTAATTATTATTATTAAAAGATAAAAGTTAAAACGGAAGTAAGAATGTTTCCAGGATATCTAAAATTGTAAAAGAGAAAATGTTGTGCAATAAGAGACAAAGTAAGATTAGATTTCAATGTTCATTATTTCATAATAATGTTCATTATTTTCTAAAACCCGGCGATCGTTCTGTTAATATAATAGAAATTTAAGTTAATGAAAAAATAAAAATTCTGTATTATTTTTATAAAATTAATCATCACAACAATTGTAGATTTTATTTAATTTGCAATTTCTTCTTTGATAATAACATTATAAATAAGTGTTTCACCAATAAAGTATTTTAACGGCCTACAAAGTAAATAATATGTGGTGTTATTAATATTATTATTTTTGAGTAAAACACAATCATCAAAATCATTTTTCAAACTTAAAACATTCAAATATTTAGTGTTCCTCAACAATTCTTTGTTGAAAATAGTGTTTTATATAGTTTTGTTTCTATACAACGCTCTTGTTTAATTAATATACAGGGTGTCCCAATATTCAACGATAAGCGGGCACCAGAGGGTGGTCCTGCTCATGACTACACAAGAAAAAAAAAATTTATCTCATTTTGTTTAGGAATTAAAAAAAAATTTTTTTTTCGAAAATTGAAACACCTTAAGATGTTTTTAACTACCATGACCACAATTTTTTAAATATTTCTGATTTCTTTTTTGTATCGGCAACCTAAATAGCACTGCTATCCACCACAACCATTAAAACTCCCAGAATGCTAGTAGTTTTTACACAAAAATCAATCGAAATTATATTTTTTCTTAAAATGTTTAAAGATTTTTACTTTCTGTCCACTTTAACTCATCGTTTAACATCGTTAACAATCTAACAGAATAACAAATAGTGTTACAAACAAAGAGAACCAAGATTAATTAAATGAATTCAAGGTACATGCTAATTAAGTACAGTTAATATGACTTAATATTATTAATTAGTCTAAAGATTTGAAAGATCTAATGTAATATTTTTGCATAAGCTTTTTTAACTCTCCTAACATTTTCTTAACGTACCCTTTATTAAAATCGGCTGTAATTATAAATAATTTTTTGTCAAAGGAGTAGAAGACGAAAAATGTTTTTTTCACATTTATCAAAGTCCTTCCAAGTTGAATTTGTCCGTAGAATTTATACCACTCTTTTAAAGCAATATTGTCTCCTTCCTGGTTCAAATTTTTCAAACTTCACCGATAAAAATACAATAGCGTTACTGCTGCATGTTTACATTTTCCTTCTTTTTCTAGTTTACACGTATAATTTGTTGCTGCATATGTCTCATGAGACTTTTATATAAGACGTTTGTATACAAAGCCTTCATTTGAAGTTTGAGTATAAAGGTTCCACCATTTTTTCCACATTTAATTACATAGCCGGTCAATAAAATTCGCTGTGCATCACTGTCCACCCAATTTTAATGACATTACAAAGGCAGTCATTTAAATGAAATTGTTTTTCATAAGTAATTGGAAAGTGTTCTCTTGAATGAGACAATAATCATTTAAAAATATTTAACGGTGTAACTTTAATAGAACTTTCAAAAAGAAACCATCAGATGACCCACCCCTTATATTGCCACCATACTTATTCAACTAAAATATTAAAAGAAAATCTTTATGCTGATTTAACATTTATTTAAAATTATTGTAAAACAATTACATAAATATATTCTAAAACATTCGTTGATTTAAAAAAACGAATCGTTGAGTAAAAATTAAGACAATAAATACAGCAGAAACTCATGATTGCTATCCTATTACCTCAAAGATGGAAAATCATGCAAATCGTCGACCTTTGGAGCTGTGCAAACTTCGGTGTCTGTACGATGACCAGTTGGTAAATTACAAGGTCGACCTCGTGGTCTTCCTTCTCTATTAAAACTCAACACAATGTCATGTATATGTTTCCTTTTAACTTTTGGAGGTTTATCAGTCACATGGCTTTCACATTTACGCATATCTTCTTTCTCCTTTCTACAAATAACGTGCATATCTTTCCACCGAGAGACATCTACACCTTCTCCAGGCTCTCGTATGTTAAATGTAGGTTTCTGACGGGGGACTTGCTGAACTCGCCATTCATCAAGAGTCATAAGTTCTAGTTCCTTTACGGGAGCTATGACTTTGTTGAAGTCTGATTTGGCAGTCTTCAATTTGCTCGCTGTCAATTTGTCTCTCTCATCATACGAAACTAGCTTTTCTGCAAATCGAACAGACTTCTTCCGTTTTGTATGAGTTTCGCCTCCAATTACGTCTGCTGCAGATGGATGACATATTACCTCTTCTTGTCTTCCTTGGTAAGAATCATTTTGTCCAACATGCGGTTGGACGCTTAGTAACTCCAAGGAATCAGTTTCATCGGCAAATAACAGATTATTGAACCGATGCGACGTTTCAACATTAAATGAAGTCTTCATCATTTTTAGGTTATGTTGAATTCTCAAAACTAAGCAAAAAATACGTGGTAATTCTGACAAGTATTTTTCAAATTAATAACAAATGACTTTATAACGTTTTAAGTTTCCTCAAGTATATTAACAAGAAGCTGTTTCAAATTTACGTTACTGCCTTATGAACGTCGATTCCAATACTAAGAATGATACTAAAAATAAATGGCTTTCACGTGGTTCCCGTATTGCACGTTTCACGTATACCTTTGTATACCTTGTTCCGGACATAATATGTACTAGTCTACTACCCAGTAAACATTTTGGAGTCACTTTGACATCATATTGAAGATGCGTCATGATTTTTTTGTCATTAAAGAGTTCATTTAGTTCAGTTTATCACATATTTTCATATAAAATGTCTACTTTATCGACTACAAATGGCGAAAATACTCCACCTGTCGGAATACAAATGAAGATAAAGTTGATGCGAACTATAATTGAAGTGAAATAGTGATAGAAACGTCACTAAATAGGGCACTTCACCAAATTGTTTACTGGGTAGACATGTACAGAGATAATATAATAAGAAGCCCATACGGAGAAAAAAATTAATAACAAGGCAACTTCATAGTATTTCTGGAGTTAACTTTAGCAAATTATTTGATCTCCGATGCATTTTAGTATTACCAGACAGTAGCACGCCTTTTCAAATGTATAATATTGCTTTTCTTGAAACAAAGGAACCGATAAATCTTAATTTTAAGTCAAAATTCAAGAAATTCAATGTAATGTTATGAAGCAATACAATACACTATTTTAGATATAATACGACCCTGATTTTAGACGACGAGATTTTAGACGACATACGACCCTGCGTATGTATACGTCTGATAACGGACCGTGACGATCTTAGCGAAGTTTTGATAACAAAGATCATGTACGAGTATATCTAGCTAAATTTTTGCAGATTGCGTAAACTACGTGCTTTGATTATGTGTGAGGGGAAGAAGAGTTAGGCAGAAAGCTACGCAGGGTTACGTGGATGAAGCTACGTAGTAATTTTCATTTATTTTATTTGGCACAATAAAAACCTATAATTTTTTTTCTATAAAACTTAAAAGAATTTTAACTCTCACGGACAGGAAAACAATATCCCTTTAAAGAATTTTTTAAAGAGGCAAAATGGGACCACGTATATAATTATTTTTATTTTTATACTTAATACTATTTTAATAATTTCACTTAATTTTAATAAATTTTTTTTTTCAGGCATCCTGAAATGTCTTTTAGTATTACAGCCTTTTTCATAACTGCATTCAGCACCATTTTAATTAGTTTTGCTATTAATTAATGGATATTTTACATATATTTTTATTTATTTTATTAATTTTATTATTATTTATATAAGTTCATGCATTATACGTATATATTTATTACAATATACACAATTTTTAATGTTATTTATAATTAATTTAATTTCCTAGTCTATCCATAATAGGATATATAAAACAAAAATATGTATATATTATGAAGACCGTTCCTCCACTTAAAATTCCAGAACTTGAAATTTAAGTGCGACCCTCGCTCGTTTAAATAAGCTGCGAATATAAGCATATAGCTATAATAGTTTAATAATCAAAAAATTACCTATAATTAATGTCATATTTATATTAATTTTATTCCACTTCAAATTACATATTTTTGAAAAGTAATGATAAATTAAGTAAAGCTGCCAAAAGAAACATATGATGTAAAACTATGGTGTAAAACATTTACAGTATGATCTCCTTTTATTTTGAATTTCAAAAAATAATTTTTTAAATACCCGTGGTTTCTAGAAATCGTTTCACCATTCAACGCGCATGTTGTTGAGTTTAGAGGGAAGTTATAAAGGTAAAATTAGTTCGAGATATGAGACGTTGTTTTTATGCAGAAGAAAGTTTTCTCAGAGATCTTTCAAATCGGAAAACTTATTAAAATACGGATTATCAGTACTGTGCCTAACATATACATATAGAAAACAGAAAGTGAATGCACGACCGTATTACTGTATTACATACCATAATAATATTTACAAACTCTCATATATATTTATTTTATACGTTTAATAAGCAAAACGGGTCACTCCGTCTTTATATCGAATTATTCATTTTTAATTAGTGTAATATAGTTACTAGGTAAAAGAAATGGCTCAGGTTTAGAAACTTACCGAGGAGGGATATGGAGGCCCGCCCAAGGCCACTAAGAACTCGATTTAATTATAATGCTGACACTTGTTAGATTCATGGTCTAATGATCGAGCACGATTATCAGATAAACCACCTGTTTACATATTTTTTTAAAATTGGCATTCACTACCCAAATATTCGTTTATACTGTGTATTCCTTGTATATCTCACATGATCGAGGCAAATATTCGTACGGTTGAAGATGCGCTATTACCGACACTACATCGAAATCGTTTGTGTTGATGAACCAATACCAAATGTTTGCCGTGTGAACATGAATGTGTATTCGTATACAAAAGCGGAACATTTGGACCCGAACACGCATGTGTGGTCAATATTGACTAGATACAAAAATTTTGCGCGAGATCTAGAAAAAAAATAACGCTTTGACTAGGTAATTTTAATACACCTCCATATTGAGTACCACCTCAAGCTCCCATCGCTCTTGGAACGCTACTGCTTCAACGCTATATCATGGTGCAGCATTAGCCGTTGAGAGCAAATTATTTTTAAAATGTCATACAATAGAAATTATTTTTACCTTGTTGACGAGGAGTTCCCTGACATGATTGAAGTATAAGCCACCGCGGTTTTCCAATTAAATGTTTTGATTTCATCAATTTCTCTATTGCACTAATTTCAACAGGTATACTATTGCTTCCATAAACACAACCTGAAAAGTAATAAAAATTCTGTAATATATATGCAAACAAATACCTAATACATTATTCAATATCTAAATGACTATGACAAGGAATCCGGAAGATTTCCAACGGTCAAACTGCGTACAAAACATTGCCAATTTGCAATTGCAAAATTAACCAGTTAAAACTAGCTGAAACTACCGTAGAACTCAGTATAAAATTAGTAAACATTAAGATAGATTGTTCATTCATTGTTCTGTACTCGTAAAGCAAATACCAACGGTGTATATTGTATTGTCATCACACCCACATTTAGATATATTTCAAGTTTAATTAACATAAAAAAGTTTACCTGTTACATAATATTTTTTAGATTAGATTAATTTTTTTAAATTTCGACATAAATTTTCGTTTTTTGACGCAATGAGCCTTTGAAGCAAAATTAAATAATGTTATATATTAAAATAATATATTTGTACAATATTTTCAAAGTATTTCGCATTTATTTAAAAATATTGTGACAGAATTAAAATTTTACGTATTTATAATATGACATAAATATTCCGTGTGTTTAGAGTGCAGCGTGACATGATTAAATATATACTAAAAGACATAAAACTAATTTATTTGTCTATTGCAGTTTGTTCTCCACTATTACCGAACATTTGTACTTACGATTTCTTCAGAATTTTTTTTTTAAATGCATCAAATTTAAACTATTATTAATATAATTATTTATTTATATATATTCGTTCAAGATTTACTTAAACACTTGTACATAACAAATGTAATTACAATATTTTACTTAAACGAATCCTAGTAACATTTAATTCAAGAGATCTTCGTAATATATTTTATGATTATGTTAATTGAGGCAAAAATACGAATTTATTTTTCAAAAAGTAATAAAATAGATCCCAAAAAGTTGAATATTAGGTAATAACAAGTAATTTTTCTTATGTGAGTAGAAAGAAAATCAATTAATTTTAAAGAACTTGTAATAAGTACTAATGAACGTAAGAGTCGTTCAGAAGTGTTCAGAAGCCAATTCGATTAAAATCATAAAACAAAGAAGTAAGTATTTAAAATTGCTAGCCTACTTATTTTTGTTATTTTTAAATTTCAGTTCACACCCTCAAAATTATTTTTCAATTTTATGCTGGTTGGATATTAAGCCAATTCACTACCAGCCGAATTGTTTGCTTCTATTGGTGATGGCATTCACCAACTTCATAAAGAACTAATTTTATTGATTAATTTCATAACACTTTCTCTTCTATTATTATTTATATATTTTTTTATACTCACAACTACTGCAGAACTACTAAATCAAAGTCAGCATAAAACTAAAATTAATAAAAGTTAATTACTAGGATTTTTTATCTCATAATTTAATTTATAAAAAATTAAAAAATCATCTTAATCGTAATGGATTCATACACCGATGCCTAATATGTTTTTGTGATTATGTGAACACATAATTAATTTAACCTAGATACACACAAAATTGATCAAGTATAAATTCTTCCGGCTATTGTGCTGTCGGGGAATTCTGTATTAAACAAATATTTAAAAAAAAAGTTTAAAATAAAAAATCGTTGATTATCGAAATAGAGCGGCTACGCACTTTTTAGTAAGCATTTGCCCATGTTCGCAGTTTTCTGTGATTGCACTTGGTTTACGTACGCAGTTTATAATTCGAACTACTCCTAGAATCATATAAAAATACAAAAAAATAACTGAATCTAAAGAAATATCTTACCTTCTTGCCCATGCGATAATATGCATACAATCAGAGAACAATCTTCTTTTTTTGTAAAGACGCAAGCAACCTCTTTAACAACTTCCATAATTTGCGAATGTGTTAAATTTTTTCTTTCTATTATGCGATATTTATGTAAACTAAATACTTCAGACAGCTTATTTTTATCAAAATGTGATCCGATCCTTTTTTCTAAAGGACGATTAGGTAACTGATCCTGAGGAGAAATTTTTAATTGATCAAAAATAATGATATTCACAACTAAATTGATATAAATATTTTTGTTTAAAATAAATATTTGTGCGAGCAAAGAAACAGATACAAAAACATTTAAATCTTATAAACTTGAAAACCAATTGGAAGTTTCCTATTAATGTAAAACCTTACTGATAGTTAAGTTGTATTATTTTTAATAAAGGTAATAATACAAGGGTCGTGACTCAAAGTAATACTAATTGGAAATGCTGTAGTTTCGTATTTCATTATATTAAATAAAATTCATATTTGACTAAATTACAGTATTTTTACTTGGTATCACGGACTACCCACCCTCTTTCACAAATGCTAAAAGGACAGGGCACATGAACATGGGTTGAACGAGAAAGCTTTCTCGAAACTACTAACAGTACATTATTAGTACAAAACTGATATTTTTAAATTGATAACCACAAGATTTTTTGTAGTCGACACCCAGTTTAAAATGTCCTGTAACCTGTTATTCAGTTATCATTTATTAATACCTTTATCATCATTATACCTGCAAATCTAATTCAGTTTCCATATAAAATTCTTCTTGATTTATTATTAAGCATATACCCATATGCTGAGGATCGAAGAAGTAGCATTCATCCTGACTAATAGAAGCTGCCTTGTTTTTTCTAGATTTTCCATTAACAATATTGGTGTGTAATGTATTAATCGATAAAGATAAACGCTCGGCATCATTTACTAAATCAGTATAATGAATGGAATTTTGTGAATTGATGCTCTCAGGTTGCGTTGAAAACTGTTTCGGAGGTGTTACTATTTTACCATTTAGTCGATTTTCGGTTTGTTTTAGTAAATCACATAAAGTTTCTTTTCCAAGAACTTTTAACTCTTGACAAAGAATTTTAATATCACATTTTGCGTTAATTGTGTCTGGCCAACTTCCCAATGTTATTACTTTTTCAGAAAGCCATTGAAGAATGTGTATTTCTAAATAATTCTTATCGTTAAAAGTATATTCTTTTAAAGTAGAGTTGAATCTCTGCATTGATAGAATTAAATCTTCTGCTTCATCAGTTATATTTTCACAAATAAAATATAAAGATTTCAACATTGGGTGAATGTATACTGAAGTTGCATTTGTTTGGGGAAGATATCTTGCATATTGTTCAAATATTGTTAAACCTGAAAGTACATAAATAATATGAAAATATGTGTATCAATAATTTTCTTCTATATGTGAATGCCAAATAGTATCACTAATAGCTAAGTTACAATGGATGCAAATGAAATCTATACATTCCAGGACAGTAGAAGAACTTAAAGTCGTGTATGTAATTAACAAAATTCCAAACATGGTGTTAGAAGAATCTTTCGATCATCATCTGTCTGTGTGCAACAAGATAAATATTATTCACCATTATTTATAAACTAATTTATTACAAGAAAATATAATTAGTATATATTCCGCATTTGTGTATAGTGCAATAAATGTAATCCGAATCAATTCGTGTATTTATAATCCGAAAAAGGTTATTCATTTTTTATTTGGTTTGAAACATAAGAGTCATGTAAGAATATATTTATGAGAACCTTTAATGATATTTATTTTTATGAACTTATTTTGTATACAAAAAAAGTATCCAGAGTTAAGTGCAATTTTGAAGTAGCTGTTACAACGCAAACTTTGCAAATTTAAATAACTTTAAAAATAAATTGAAAGCCTGTTTAAAAATAAGTAGCAACAAACACACAATTTATAAGATTATTAAAAACATATATGATTTGTGAATACCTCTTTTTCTTGGTCGCAGCACAATAAAAACCATTATTATTATTATTAATTAAAATATCAGCTATTTACCTAATTTCTTTACAACGGCGAACGCTTGTATAATCATAAGTGCTTCAATTAATGGTTCTTTCCAATCAGTTTTCTTTGATCGTGCCCAATCTGCTAGGAATGTAGATTTTCGGTCGCCATATGACAAGAGGCTTAAATTAGTGAGTCCAACAGCAGGAGCGTCGAAGCCATACAATAAAAAAACGGCAGATACCTAAAAAAGGGAACACAATAAAAATTCGTACTTAAGATTGCACAATGAATAAGTTGTAATTATTGTTACCTTTTCATAAAAGCTAAGATCGCATTCTAACCTCTCAATGTGTGATATATTTATTCTATCTATGGCTTCTTGTTCCAACCTATAATTTATAAAATTATGTTGGGTTCCATAAGGAACACCGTCCGTCTTTGACATTTCGTATGAAATATGATTTTCACATTAATTAACTATAAAATACAGCACAATTTTCGTTAAATTCTGTTCTTGTACTTAAAGTGACTGCAAAATGCTGCAAAATATTAATATATTGACATATGACGCATTTGATATTTAACAAGGTCAACAGCAGAGATTGTTCAGTGGATTAAAATTTTAATATAGGAGGCATTTAAATTAAAGCGGGAAATATCTTGTTTTCCTTTCAAATCTATAGTTTCTATGTGGTTTCTATATAAAACATTATTTCTAACTGTAATATAGTAAATAATCTTTTTGCAAAAATGAAATTATTGACAACTGGCATAAGTAACTTTCAAGAATGTATGAAATATTTCTAACAAAGCCAGCCAAAATAGAGATGGACGAAGTAAAAAAAGTGAAAGATACTATTTAATGTCAAAAATAATACTTACGTAAAAGTCAATTGATCTGTGAACTGATCTCTAATGAATATTTTATTGAAATATAAGGTAATGTTGTTAAAAGGTGAATAAAGGTGTTTATTGTTTTTTTTTAATTTTATTAAATATAGAGAAATTGTCGGTGATATATATCTATTCAAAGTTTGAATTTCGTTTTATCGCTTAATATTTGTAACGTCAGAAAGTCTGTAGAATATAGGCTAATAGTCGTATAGATATATCATTGCATACAATGTTATACAATCATAAATATATACGATGATAAAATACGACATCTTATAATGATATGCACGTAATTATAAGGTGTCGCGACAGTTAACTTTGTGACGTTTATTCTGCATTTTTTTTACACTTCTCTTATTTAACAGTGATGGTAATTGTAGTGGAAAATAGAGTTGGAAAGAAAATGGAGACAAGAAGTGTGTCATTGTAAATTTTTAACACGACTATTATAATCGTTAATACCTTCTAAAATATTGAGAATTAAAAAAATATATTTGACTTTTGAGGTTCTGGTGGCACTTTATCAATATACAGTGCAGTTTTCTATAAATTCAGTTATGGTTAATCACAACCCAATTCCTTTTTGCAAATTTTTTACTTATAATGAAGACATATTTTTTAGAAAAAAACTCAGCTACAGAAAAAATTTAAAAAATAGAATAAATTTTGGACAAAAATATAAAATAATTACTGGCAAATTAATTCGCCAGGAAATACAGCAGGATTTATGAGTTACAAGAAGCTGCTAATAAGTTGGAATTAGCTATATATGAACATGTCGACAATATAAAAAAGGAGATTTAACAGGAACAAGTTAAAACTTTAAAAAGTAATAGTCATTTTATTTAATATTGGTATTCGAATTTATAAATAAAGAAATATGAAATATATCTTTCTTACAACTAGATGTTTTTGTCATGTATAATATATTTACTGTTTTCTGTGTATTTGGTATTTTTAGTTATTAAATAAATAATTAATAAGAGAAAGGGAAAAAACACTTTTACTAAAATTGATTTTTGAGACGGTTATGACTCTTGTTTCCTTAAACAACCTGAAAAATTGTATTTTATAAAAATATTTACTAAAAATATATATATATATTACTAAATTTCATTTTTCAATGAATTTTAAATTAGCCGATGCTGTCATGTCCTTACAATCTAAATGCCACAATGTAACAGCTCACCACCAAGTCACTAAAGCATATTATTCTTCAACGCTCCAGGTACTCATTGCACAGACGAAACTGTAATATGTTTAAATAATATGAGCAGATTCATGAAAACAGAGAAAGTTTAAAAAATCTTATTGACTTTATCAATGGAACAAAATTAATCTCTTAATTTTAAATACCCATACCCGTGTTGGTAAGTTGTTAAATGCGTATTGTAAGATTTTATTTAGTTGATGCACTCAATTAAATATAAAAACAAACTTGAAAGCTAGAACTGTTGCATATTCTTCAGACGTCTTTATATCTATTTCTTAAAGTATTTACATTTATTCTTTTTCTAAGTTATTGATTAACGTTACTTAATATTTATTAGAAGTAAATGAACAATCAATTTGCAATAACAATGAGTCAATTTAATTACCAGTTTAGGAAAAATGAAGTAGGAGTAAATGTTTCTGGTATGAACAAAATAGTCATGGGTGTATAAATACTAGCTTGCGGATCAGGCGCTAGATGTATGGTTACTTGTGTTATCTATGATAATACTATTAAATTTCTGATTTCTCTACTGTTTAATAGATGTCAATTTTGTTCTAATCACTTCGTCAAAAAACTACTGCATTTGTGTATGTTTTATTATGCTTATTGTATTCTCAAAACATGTCAAAATCACTACGTAATATTAATTTTACCACTTTTTATTAGGAAATAGCAGATATTAAGGGTTAAAGTTGACCAAAAAATGTGAAATTTGATATAATTTTACACATAATTTCGTTAATATTGGCCTGTGTAATACTTACTTTCCAAGATTCAAACCAACTATAATATATGTGATGGGTTTGAATATATGATAAAATAAATTTAAAAAAGGTTTAAATATATGATAAATTAAATTTAGAAAAGTTTTAAATATATGATTTCAAATATTCAAAAAAGCACGGTGCTTTTAAATACTTAATTTTACATAATTTCTAATTTAGTAATTATATAGATGTAGGTTTTACACTAGCTCGATAAAAAGATATAAATAAAGATAGCAGTATATATGTTATATTTAGCAGAGATAAACTATTAATTTATATTAATCAGGTTTATTATTTAATTAAAATGTACACATGTGTTATGGAGTCACTGAGTATAGAATTACATACTAGGACGGTATTACAGAGTACAGTAATACCGAGTGTAAAAAGAAAGGTAGAATAGTCAAACCCTAGAGGGCGCTAAATTTAAATCCAACAATATAATTACTAAATTAGAAACATGTAAAATTAAGTATTTAGAGAGAGAAATTTTTTTTTTGTTATAACTCTACAAACAATTTTGTTCGGAATCCTATTAGATGCGAATGGTGATTGGAATCCTAATAGACATTAGTGAGACATTACATGAAGCTTTGGACAGCATGTCTGTACCGGCCGGAACGCTCCGTACCCCCGCTGATTGCCTTCCTAATACTTTCCAAACGAGGTTTGCCGAGGTGCAAGTCGTGGTACTACCCAGTACTACCACATATGTTCTTCCGAACACTGTTTGACTACTGTCTAACTGCTCCCTGATACGAGAATGCTAAGATACGACAAATTGTTTGTAGGGAAGAAAAGGCGGTTTTGATATAAAAAAGAGCGCTGCTTTTAAGTACTCTTTCTAAATAATTGTAATCTAAGTAATTATACATATTTATTTTATTTTTTATATTAATTGTGTGTGCCTTTCGGCTTTACAATTTACAGTATTATATTTATTAATACATTTCAATCCTATATACATTCCAACTTAAAACTAAACTTTAACTACTTCCAAAATTGCTTTCTGCTTCTTCTTCTCTTGACCCTCTCTCTTCACGTGTCTCTCCCAATGAAAACCCGATAACGAGATTATCATTTATTGTAATGTTTTTCCCTTTAATAACTGCACAATATTCTTCCCACTCTGAACTGAATGCACTGAAAAAGATAAAAAATTCACCAGTTGTGTGCTATGTTAAGTATAGACTGATGTCAACTGATGTGTAAACGTATGTCTGTGTTTATTTTGTAAAGAAATTTAAATTTTTGAAATACGAGTATATTTATTTGAAATAAAAGCGAACTGTCAAATATATTATCAAATATTATATTACCATATGTTTAGAAATATTATAATACAAAATGTTTAGATCTTTGAAGAAGAAAGCAATCACATATTATAATTATGAATGTTATGAGATATTTTGAGAATGAATGTAAAAATAAAGGACCTACATTACCGTTAACATCAATAATGCTGGTAAAGTTTAACTTAAATGTCATATTATTATTTAAGTATTAATTCCGGATTGGCTTGAACCCCAATTAGTCCGCATAATTGAAGCCCTACAGTACAAATTTTTTGTATATGTAGAGGACAGCAGAAGCATGTGGAATAGGAGAAAAATCACTAAGAAGTGTCAAAAGGCGTACTATACCAACTTTTTAATAGTTCCATCAAGTACAACTAAACATAGTGTTATAATTGGTAAACCCCTGCTAGACCAAGTAGAAACCACAATAAGCGTAGATGGTATTAGCATGCGAAAAAAGTACGAATCCTAACAAAATGATTTGGTTTGAATCCAAATAAGCCAGTATTATGCAAAAAATCTGTCAATTGATACACATAAATGTGGTGATATAACTTTAACCCTGAATCCTTCGGCGGCAATCCGCTTCTATTTCTTAATAATAAGTGGTAAAATAAATATTACGTAGTGATTTTGACATGTTTTGAGAATACAATAAGTATAATAAAACATACAAAAATGCAGTAGTTTTTTTTACAAAGTGAAAAACAAAAGGTGTAGCTATATCGAATAACTACCGAAATTTTTTAAAATGTGGCTAATGTACCCTCTCAAAATTTGCATGGCAGCACAATCTGTTATTTTAGGCCTATCTATAATTTGTTTGTAGCTGCCTGGCTTTCCTCGAATTCCTTGACGGGAGTTCATCTTTAAATATACATCATTCTTGTACGTATATGAACATTCTGTAATAAGCAGATTATTTTGGGTGGTACGTATCTTTAATGTTATTTATACTACAACTCCGTTTATTTCAGTTGTAAAATTTCTTCTAATTTGTATTGATAAAACTTTTAGATTAAAGGTATCTTTTTAGTTCAATTCTTTCACGTCATATAGAGCTCACTCTTTTACGGTACGTCATTCGGAAGATACAAAAATGAATCAATTTAAAAAAAAAGAAGTTTTTTCCAATAGTCGTTACACAATGTCGCCATCATTTTAAGTATGGACAATTATTAAGTATTTATGAGTGATGGACTTTATACCCATTGTTTGAACACAATAGTGATATAGGGAAATTTAATATCTATTTTTATTTTGAGTAACCAAATTATCTATGTAAAATCACTTCCACTTCCACACCATGGTCATTTAGCAAAGTGTAAAGGCACGTCGCGATCTCGTGGACATTGTTAAGAGATGGTTTAATCACCAGGTCTAATGGTCTTTGTGTCACAATATTATCTTCAATTTCTTGCTGATAATCTTGTATAGTACCGGATGAATCAATGGATGTATTAACATGTGCAGGTGGAATATTGTCAGCATCTAGACCGTTATGATCTAAAACAATTTTTTGGTTTGAGACTGAAAAATGCTTAGCAAATGCAAAGATAAATAATGATCCTACTACTTTTGGTCCACTGCTTTTTGAAGTTTAAATGTGGCTTCATTGATAGTGTTCCCAACGGCCAAGATAGCAGTATCATCCAGAAAGGTGGCCATTGTAGTTTCCTCATCTTGTGTAGAGCAAGTACAGTGTTACGCTAAGGACACTACCTTGAGGTACTCCTGCACAGATGCTCTTAAAGTCTGAGTAGCAAAGTGTTTAAATGTTTCTGCTATCACTTGCTTTTCACTATCACTTTTCGCCCATTCATTCAAGTTTTCCTTAACAGGTGGTGCTAGCGTCACTGGTCTGTTTATACATTTTGTAGCTTTCCACAGAGAATAGCTAGTATCTTTGCCTGCCGAGAGTTTCTGTAGATGTGCACTAATAGCTAGATTCTTTACGAATCGGATCTTTTCTTTTAGCTTACTACTCAATCGATTTAGAATCGTCTTGTCGTCTGGGGAGCGGCTATTTTGCCATTTTAGCCGTGCTTTCCGCTTTACAACTACTAGTTCTTGCGGCTCCGAGTGATATCTGATGTTGGTTTTGTTATTTAGTCTCATTTTTGCTATTGTATTTCCTCAAGCCGTTTGCTGTATATTAATAGTAAAGAGCTCTACTTCATTCTCCAGTTGTTCGGTAGTTTTTAGGGGTACTTTTAATTCTATAAGATTTTCAAGAGACTTCCTGAAACTTTCCCAACTTGTATTAAAACCGGTTAGCCTGGGTGGTACTTCCTTCTGTACTACGTTTTTACCTACTTTCAAGATAACAGGTGTGTGTTCTGAGCTCAGGTCACTACTGTCTTCAGTTTTTATGCAGCTGTTGGATAGACCTTTCAATATAGATAGAGATAGAAGTCAATAAGATCTGGTGCTTTATTAGTATCAGTAGGCCAGTATGTCGGTTTTCCTGTCACAGAACAGAACTTATATCTAGCCTCCAAACCAGCGTTATAAAGTATCCTGTACCTTTATTGGTAATATGTCTTGCCCCCAAAGGTTGTTGCAATGGATTTGAACAGTTCTAAGTAGTCATCCATTTGTAGTACGTATCGAGGGGGGCAATAGATTGCTGAGATATTAATGTTTTTGTTTTTGGCGTGTACGCACACTGTGGTAACTTGCATTGAGTCAAGTTTAATGCATTGGTTCTCATAATGTTTGATTGATCCCTTAATTATAACAGCCGAGCCGCCTCTAAGTTTTACAAATGATTGATTTGTCAAGTGCGTTTCTGCTATGAGACAGAAGTCCATTTTCTCATTTCGCAGGAATTGTTCTAGTTCTTAAATCGTTCGCTGGAGCCCGTTTACACTCCATGCTGCAATTCTAAGACTATAGAACATTATGTCTTGCCTCGTACGCGTATAAGATTTTCATGTTATACTCTAGCTTTTTTAGACAACGGACAACAATTTATTCACTGCATTTTGCTGATCCATCTTGCTAAGAATGAGTGCTAGTATTTCTGCCTTTGAATAAGATTCACTTATCTTTTATAGCTGTTTGCGCATATTGTTATAGCACACATTCCATACAACACAAAACTAACAGTGTCTCTTCAGTATCTTTGCTGACCAAGCACTCTAGAGATAGTAAAATAGTATATAAGTAATGTATTAGTCTTAATCTAATTAGTTCAAGTTTATGTATAACCTGCATCGTGCAGATAGTAATTAGCTGGCTCACCATTTGAGTTCATGTATAAACTGCATCGCGCAGTTAGTAATTGAATCAAATAATTATTATTTAAGTAAACTTAAAATAAATTGTTTTTTTTATTAAAGTCTAAATTACTCAAACTTTAATTGGCGCAGTCGGTAGGATATTAAGGAATTACAATCGCTGTAAATTTTTCCATTTTTATGGTTAACTTAATATTTCGAAACCTACAAAAATAAAGTTAAAGAATAAAGTGAACTTAATAAATAGTGGAGTGAAATAGAAACAGAAAGTGAAGTGCTCCGAGGCTCATCGACCCACTAGCAGCAGCATATGGACATGAAGATCTCGCAAGGCATCGCGGTGATAATCGTAATGTGAGTACTCATTCATATTTCCTTTCTATATTCACACTTCCCAAAAACAAAAATTATTATTATTTTTACAATAATATTTCCTGTTTAAAAAGGAGTATAAATCGTTTATACAGGCCTAAAACAGGTATTAAATTTAAAAAAAGGAGTATAAATCGCTTATACAGGCCTACCAAATATTAAAAATAATATTAAAATAAATATTACACAACGTAATACATAATAATTAAATAATAATTTTCTAAAAAGGAATATAAATCGCTTATATAGGCCTAATGAAAATTAAAAATATCAAAAGTAATATTAAAAATAATATTAAAATAAAATATTAATTACATAACGTAATAAAATAATCAAATATTAATTAAAATAATAATTTTTAAAAATAAAATTACGCTATCAATTAGAATGGCGAATTTTACGGGATATTTAAACTATATAAAAGAATTCAATGGAGAGAATTCATTGGCAGAATTCATAAAACACTGCCAAATTATTATACAAAATTTTGGCCAATTCCCCACTGAAAATGAGGACCGATTGGAAGCCAAAAAACACAATGCCCTAATACTCATGGGAATAAAATCCAAAATTGTTGGTAAAGCCGAAGCTACACTAGAGAACCGAGATATTGATGATTGGGATGACTTAAAAAAATTATTAATTACCCACTTCGGAAACCACAAAAGCGAAATATCGCTAATTAGAGATCTAATGCTACTTAAGCAAGATATAAACGAAACTGCTTTATCATTTTATGATCGTTGTATAAAAATACAAAACGATTTAATTAATAATATTCGCATTAGTAAACCGACTGTTCCTATACAATATGCGAAAATGGAAACATACGCTAATTTAACTTTAGAAAGTTTCCTAACCGGACTAAATGACCCTCTAGGATGTCAACTACGGCTACAAAGCCTAAGCAAGATGGAGGACGCCCTGAAACTAATAGTCCGAGAAGACACATTAAAAACCAGCAGAATACAACAAAACAAATTAATGAGACCGGACATTAAACCTATCAAAACTCCTCAACAATTCCCACAAAAAAACTTCTATCCTAACTTCGATAAACCGAAAATTAACCCCGTATTTCAAAACCATATACCAAAATATAATTCCCAAAACACATCAACATACCGTAACCCAACCAACCCACATAACAATCCTCCGCAACCAAAAACATCAGTCCAAACTAACGTTTGGAACAAAAAGCCAAACCAACCAATAAGACGCCATGGACACTAACTCTGGTAACAGAGTACAGAGTAATTGGAGACCCCAATTTTCAAGACCAGGACAAAATTATATTGCGGAAGAGTTAAACTTTACCGAAGAACAGGAGGAGGAACAAGAAGAAGAATATCAGGAATATGATTTTTCGCAATACACTGAATATCAACCCGAAGAAGAACCACAAGAAGAAAACGTAAATTTTCACGTGGACAGCAGTATTACGGAGAACAAATAATCCTAAATAACATAGACTATAATGTGTTACCATACATTATAGATCCTATTTTAAATATAAAACTATTAATAGACACAGGAAGCAATCGCTCATTAATTAACCCCGAAATTATATATAAATATTTACCTGAAACTATAAGTAACGAGCCTTTTGTTATAAAAACAGCCCATAATACCAGCAAGCACAACGAAGTTGCACGAGTACCATTATTTCCGATTTTTAATTCTCCAGAAGAAACGCTTAAATTATATCTATTCAAATTTAACAAAAAATACGATGGACTACTCGGTATGGAGCTATTAAGAAAATTTAAACTAGACTTTATTAATCAAAAATTGACGACCGAAAATGCGGTAATACCTATTCATTTTCAATGTATAACAAAAGCTCAGTTAAACAAAATAGAGATTCGACATAATCACCTTAATGAGGAAGAGAAATTTAATTTACACAAACTACTAAACGATTATGCCGATCTATTTAGAAAAGAAGAAGAGCAACTTAGTTTCACAAATAACATCAAACACGAAATTAAAACTAATAATGACGAACCTATATATACAAAAACTTATAGATATCCTTATATCTATAAGGAGGAAATAAAGAAACAAATAAATAAACTACTCCACGACAAAATCATTCAACCGTCGAACTCACCATGGTCATCACCTGTATGGATGGTACCCAAAAAGGACGACGCAAGTGGAAGAAAGAAATTTAGAATGGTTATAGACTACCGTAATCTAAATAACAAAACTATTGATGACAGGTATCCAATACCCAACATCGCTGACATACTTGACAAACTAGGTAAAAGTCAATATTTTACAACATTAGATCTTGATAGTGGGTTTCATCAGATAGAAATGAAGGAATCTGATATTACTAAAACTGCGTTTAACGTCGAGAATGGGCATTATGAGTTTAGACGTATGCCATTCGGGTTAAAGAACGCCTCCGCCACTTTTCAAAGAGTGATGGATAACATCCTCAGAGATCTAATGCCCCACACTTGTTTAGTCTATTTAGATGATATACTAATATACTCGACATCGCTACAAGAACACATGGCAAAACTAAAATTAGTATTGAACAAACTGAGAAGTGCAAATATGAAGGTGCAGATAGACAAATGCGAATTCTTGAAAAAGGAAACTGAATTTTTGGGTCATGTAATAACCCCAGAAGGAGTTAGACCTAACCCAAAAAAAATTGAGGAAATCAGAAAATTTCCTACACCAAAAACAATAACAGAAATAAAGTCATTTCTGGGATTAGTAGGGTATTATAGGAAATTCATAAAAGATTTCGCCGGAATAACGAAGCCTATGACTAGATGTTTAAAAAAAAACGTAGCAATAAAACATGACGAAGAATACATCAAAGCATTCAACACAATGAAGGAAATATTGTGCAATTCCCCTTTGTTACAATACCCTGATTTTCAAAAACCATTTGTATTGACTACAGATGCGTCCAATTATGCCCTAGGAGCGATACTTTCGCAAGGACCTATAGGATCCGACAAACCCATCGCATATGCATCGAGGACATTAAACGAGTCGGAACAAAATTATTCCACCATAGAAAAAGAACTCTTAGCAATCATTTGGGCAACAAAATACTTTAGACCCTACTTATATGGAAGAAAATTCACCATGGTCACTGACCATAAACCACTTGTGTGGCTGGATTCATTAAAAGACCCAAACATGAAAATGATAAGGTGGAAAACTAAATTGTCTGACTACGACTATACTGTAGAATACAAAAAGGGAAAGAAAAATACGAATGCAGACGCACTGAGTAGAATCAAAATAAATGCACTTGAAAATGAGGATTTTGACAGTCTATTTAACAATCCGGAAGTTACAACAGCTCTAGACGACTTCATGACGGCAGCGGACGCGCTAGATAACGATAGCTCTAGCCTGTACAATAACCCTGACGATACGGAGAGAAGTGAAGTAAACACACCAGTTTTAGAACCCTTACCGGAAATAGCAGCAAATGAAAGACCTAACTCAATAACAGAGCACCCTCCTGTAATCCAAATACCCAGCGAGGAAAGCTCAGAAGATTCAAACACCATGCATTCAAAAGAAGATTCAACACCAGGCATCACGATCAGCGAGGACCCATTAGAAACTAAAAGAAACCAAATAATAATTATCTCTGAACCAACACCAATGCAATGTAAAAACACTAAAATCGACGGTAAAGAACAAATTAAATTAAGTATTCAAGGAAATCAAGAAAAACACGACTTATTAATATTCACACTAATGAAACTAAATCCAAATAAAACCTATTATATACATTGTGATGATAATATATACAAAATTTATAATGATCTAAAAATTAATACCTTCGACAAATACAAGCTAATACGTTGTATAAAGAGAGTTAGCATTGAAACGGATCCCGACGATCAAAAATACATAATTCAACAATATCATGAGGGAAAAACTCAGCACCGAGGAATAGGTGCCACATATAAATTAATTTGCGAAAGATATACGTGGTCTAGTCTACGTAAAGATGTTGAAAATTTCATCAATAACTGCAGCACATGTAAACAGTGCAAATATAACAGAAAACCAATTAGAGCACCGCTAAATAATACCGAAACACCTGAGAGACCATTTGAGAAACTACATATAGATACGTTTGGTATAGACAATACCCAATTCCTTACTATAATAGATGTATTTTCAAAATACACACAGGCATACAAAATCGCCAATAGGTCATCCACAGAAATTGCCGATAAACTAATAACGTATTTCTCACACCACGGCATACCTAATCATATTACGATGGATGGAGGAACTGAATTCTCAAATAATCTCATCAAAGAATTACTAGAATTACATAAAATCGAAGTTCATAGAACAACACCATACAGACACGAAAGTAATTCTCCAATAGAACGAGCACATTCCACGATACTAGAACTATATCGTATAGTGAAACATAAACATGACCTTACACCCGAAACAATCATGAAATATGCTATTATAGGATATAACGAAACCCCACATTCTAGTACAACATATAAACCTTTTGAAATAATAAATGGACACTTACAAACCAAGTCAGTATTGCTTATGGATTATGATAAAACACTCATGGACTTATACACCCAAAATCATAAAACTAAAATCTCAACCCTATACTCAAAAATTAAAGAAATAAATGCAAATCGAAAAGAACAGGTTATTAATAAGAGAAATGCTACCGTTAAAGACCCAAACGTAAAACAAGGAGATATAGTATACCTCAACACTAAATCAAAACAGGGCAAAAGCCGAATAAAGAACACAGGACCCTTTAAAGTACTAGAAGTGTCCGATACTTATATAGCTAAAATAGAAGACCTAAAAAATAAAAAATTAAGAGAAACACATGTAGATAACCTAGTGAAAACCAAAATGAAAAACCCAACTTCAAACGAACTTAACGAAGAAGGAAGTAATGTACTATTCGAATGTACTACACTACCTGTAGATAACATAGGAAAAACCAAAATGAAAAACCCAACTCCAAACAAGTTTAATGAGAAAGGAATTAACGTCCTATTCGAACACACTACACTCCCTGTCGTTAAATCTAAGACAGATTATATTCTACACCTAGTTCACGACAAATTTAACCCCAGAGACGAAAAACCAAGATACTACAACGGATTCGCAAAGTTAATAGCAAAGGACACACCCAATTTCGAATACATATTAAATAAAGCTAATAACCTCGTAGAGGGTCTATACAAACTCACGCGAGGCAGAACATTTGGACACACAATAAATCTTGTCTGCAATCAACAAAACTGCCTTGACAAACTTGCCAAATTTCTAAAAGAATTTGAAAATTCACCAACCGAATTAATAATACGAATGCCCCCTATAGCACAAGGACTTTTTAATAGAACAAAAGAAGAGGTCCTAGAAGTATTTAAACGGCATGGGCCCACAAAGCACAAATACATCATGCACTCAAATCCCGAAATACAAATGAATTATTTATTTATTAATTAATTATAAATAAATATATTAAAAACACGATCAAGTACTAAGAAATCCTGATTGTTGCAGGATCATCACCGCAATCAACACCAGCGATATTAACGAATGCCGAATTATTAAAATCACTGATAACCCAGGATTATATCCTGTGCAACTAGGAACAGCCCAAAACATCAAGGAATATTGGACTTTAGTCAAGAAAATAGATTTGGACCCCTTAATAAAATATTATAACCACGTACACTTGACTAGAGAAGATATTAAAACGAAATTAGAAAAAAAGAAATTTACAAGATATGGGCACAGCACTGCTGTAATGGACATCCTGGATATGGAAATAAGTAGAAAATTTAAACAAATTCTCCCAACTCGAAGAGAAAAAAGAGGCTTCATAGATGGCTTAGGTACTGTTTGGAAAGCAATCGGTGGAAACCTAGACGCTAACGATGGCGAGCGTATAAATTTAGCCCTGGAAACACTTGATAATAAACAAGAAACTCTAAATAAAGCTATATCTAAACAAATAAAATTAACGAACGATATACTCGATCAATTTAAATCGGCCCTACACACCATTGATTCTAATCAAGAAGAACTAGATAAACGTACCAAATTCCTAATGAACGATATCGATAAACTCCAACACCAAGTATTTAACATCTTTATAACAGAATCGATCGGACTTGTCAGTCAATCAATGCAATTACTTTTGCACCTACTAAGAACCATTGAAACTGACATAACATTCGCTAAACTGAACACGCTTAGTGGTTCAATCCTAGAACCTGATCACCTATTAGCAGAATTACAAGCAATAAAGGAACATGTTGATACAACCAAACATATCAAACTGCCTTACGATATTACATCAGAGAACATTCAACAATATGAAACTATTAGCAAAGTCAAAGCATACACCAATAAAAACTTAATCGTTTTTGTAATAAATATACCACTAGTAAACCCTAATATATTTACGTATTATAAACTATATCCAATCCCCATACCTTATAACAATAAATTCCAAATGATTATTCCCAGAACCCAATACACCATTGTGAATGAGTATAAACATGTAGATTTTAATGCACCCTGCAAAGAAATATATAACAATCAATTCATATGCAAGCTTAGCGAACCACTCAACATCGAGGAAACCACCTGCGAGATAGAACTAATTCAAAACCAGCCAACCAGCAAATGTCAACCCTTAGTGATTTCTCTAACCGGTATCAAGATCCAGAACATCGAATTCAACACCTGGATGTTAATCACAAATGACGAAATCAGTGGCACCTAAACATGCAACAGCCAGCGTGACATACGTCTACAAGGAACGTATATAATACACCTTGCACGAGATTGTCAATTTTCTGTTTCAGATAATACTCTTCAATACATGGATATAGAAGAGAAAGTCGAAGCTTGGAACACCATTTCCCTGCCGAAAATACCAGAGATCCAAAACAAACACCTAAACATCTCTACCGTGACCAACCTAAAACACCTGGACCTGGGCAACGTAGACAAGCTACAGACCACCCTAGCCCTACTACCTGAAGACTTCGATGACAGAAAAATCCCAGACTATGTGCACATAATTAATTATACATGTTCAGTACAAAATTAGTACAGAACATAAGATATGTCTCTGCTGACATTCCAACATTATAATGTATTGTTGTCTCTGGTAGAAGTAATACGTATGGCAACATTACGACTATTGCAGTGGACGCCACGGCCATGTACCGAGGCAGTCAGTTGTGTTCTGGGCTTTTACACTGTCAAGATCATAATTCGCAACCATTTTGTATTATAAGAATTTTGGTTAAAGTTATTAAAAAGTGTAAATTAATTTTATCATTAAACGATTGAATAAATTATTCAATCTACAATACTCGCATGGTTTTATTTCGTACATGCGAAGCTGGTCCTTCGAGCCTTACAAAGCCGATCCTTCGAGTTTATTATCCGCGTGTGTTTTCATTGTGTTTTGAGGCGTTTTTTTTACATTTGCCCCTTGGCGACTCTAGAAGTCACAATTGCCATTGATTGGGTAATGCTACGCTCTATTTTGACGGGTTCACGGAGGATTTGGATATTACAATTACATTTCAAGAAGGTTTTAATTCCTACAAACAAAACTGGTCTTACAAGCCATTGGTAACCGCATGTGGTCTCGTTGTGTTTTGAGGTTACATCTATATAATACCCGACACGTGTACAAGCTATTTTTTACATTTACCCTATGGCGGCCCGGCAAGTCATCAATTGCCATTGATTGGGTAATGCAACGCTTGATTTAGACGGATTCACAGACGGTTTGATTACTACACATTTATATTTCAAGAAAAATTATCATCACGGAAGAGGATACATGGATGCTGGAAGAGAGTAAAATACTTTTTTACTCATGAAGGTACAAAGCTATTATTACTATCTACAAGTACCAATTTATTAAAAACTTCTTATGTTGCTGGATTAACCTGGATTAGTTTTGTCATCCACGTTTCGTCTATCATACAAGTACGAATTTATCACCTAAGCAAGATGGAGGGATTGAAAAGGCTTAGAACGGCGCGGACGACTGCAAAAAGTTCAATATCAAGGATGGACAATTACGTCAGCGACCCAAGGGCTCTCGACTCCGCTACAGTGGAGGTGCTGGAAGTGAAAAAAGAAAAGTTGATGACTACATTTCAATCGTACGAGCTCACGCAGTACAGCATTTTAGAGATTGATAATCAAGATGAGGAAGACATAGAAGAAGTTGAAGAAAAGTATTTTAATATTCTAGCAAAATTAAATGCTAGCATCAATAGATTAAAAGAAGTTAATAGGCCTGACTTAGTTCCATTGGAGCTCCCAGCGGTGGAAATTCCAACCTTCGATGGCAAGGATATAACCAGGTTTAAGCCCTTTTATGAGCTCTTCCAAGCAGTTGTTCATAATAATACCTCATTGTCCGATGTACAAAGACTTTTTTATTTGAGAAAGTATCTCGTTGATGAGGCTCTCTCAATAATTGTAAATCTGCCGCTTGTGAACAGCTCATACAAAGAGGCTCTTGATTTATTGTTAGCGCGGTATGAAAATAAGGCGAGAGTAATCTTTAATCATATTAATATATTACTTGATATTCCAAACATGCAGAAAGGTACTGCAGTCGCTATAAGGGCTTTTTTATGTCAAGTCAAACAGCAATTACAAGCGTTAAAAAATCTTGATGAGCCTGTAGACAAATGGGATATGATTTTAATCTCGACCTTAAGTAGAAAATTAGATATCGTTACTAACCGCACTTTCCACATGGAAAGAAATTTAGAAAAACTGCCTACTATGGCAGAATTTATTTCATTTTTAGAAAGACGTGCAATTGCACTTGAGTATAGTTCAGATTATAAAAATATGTCACATGACAATAATTATAAAGAAAAATTTATTGATCCAAGAAAATTGCATAATCAAAATAAGTATTCACATAATAATATTGTATGTAATCTTGCTATTTGTGACTATACAAACTTTGAGAATGTTATGAAACAATCTTGGACGACTGAGAAAGTCCCAGAGGAATCAGATAAGTTTTCTGAGGAACACTTAAAGGCTGAACATAATTTTCAAAATTCAGTAGCACTTAAAAATAATTTAACTGTTGATTTGCCATTACTCAGCCCAGTAAATAAAATAGAATTGGGGGATTCTTTCTCAGTCGCCCCGCAAAGATTTAATGTGTTGGAAAAAAGATTTAGACGCAATCCTTCACTATTGGAGGTCTATAAAACAGTATTAAACAAATCAACCATTATTATGACATTAGGTTTGAAACACAATATTATTTTTATAAATAGCAAGATAAAAACAAATTTAATTTGCTACAAGTCTAGTGTGGCTCCATCAAGTAAGGTACTTACAATACCCCAGCTTGAGATTATTAGCGCAGTGTTGCTGGCGCAAATAAAACAAGCAACAGATGAAATTTTTGATTCAAATACAATACTTCCATCAGAAGGTGAAGATATTAATAGCAATGCTTACAACATTGAAGTAGAACAAGCACCTTTACTGTTGGAGTTGTTTAAAGAATTTTCTAACATCATTAATAACATTGTAACTAAGTTGATGATTGTTGTGCCAATTATGTTAATGATATTGTATGCTACATTGTTAGTTACGGTTTCTGTTATATTTAGGATAGTTATTAATTTGTTTTATATTATTTTCACAAAATTATGTAGACTACCATAGAATTAAGAAGTTTATATTATTTTGTGTAATTTTGTTTATAATAGTTTTAAGAAGAATTAGAATTAAGAAGTTTACATTATTTTTTGTAATTTGGTTTATAATAATTTTATGTAATATTGTATAATTTGATATTGGTTGTGAGCTTATCTATTTATCCTGGGCCCCCCAATTTATGTTCAGTACAAAATTAGTACAGAACATAAGATATGTCTCTGCTGACATTCCAACATTATAATGTATTGTTGTCTCTGGTAGAAGTAATACGTATGGCAACATTACGACTATTGCAGTGGACGCCACGGCCATGTACCGAGGCAGTCAGTTGTGTTCTGGGCTTTTACACTGTCAAGATCATAATTCGCAACCATTTTGTATTATAAGAATTTTGGTTAAAGTTATTAAAAAGTGTAAATTAATTTTATCATTAAACGATTGAATAAATTATTCAATCTACAATACTCGCATGGTTTTATTTCGTACAATACATTATTACCCATATTATTCATAATAATTACTATTGTAGTATATAAGATAATCAAATATTTTAGAAAAATAAAAATAATAAAAAATGAAAATGCACAAGAAATAGATAGCAAAAATATTGAAGAGTTGCAAAAACCTTTTGCTACATTTGAAGCATAAGATTTTATCTTATAGGGGAGGTGTTATAGCACACATTCCATACAACACAAAACTAACAGTGTCTCTTCAGTATCTTTGCTGACCAAGCACTCTAGAGATAGTAAAATAGTATATAAGTAATGTATTAGTCTTAATCTAATTAGTTCAAGTTTATGTATAATCTGCTTTGTGCAGATAGTAATTAGCTGGCTCACCATTTGAGTTCATGTATAAACTGCATCGCGCAGTTAGTAATTGAATCAAATAAATATTATTCAAGTAAACTTAAAATAAATTGTTTTTTTTATTAAAGTCTAAATTACTCAAACTTTAATTATATGTAGCTTGTCCTGGCGTACCTGACAATGTTGGTGTTTTTCTCTCTCTGCCTGTTACGACACTTGTAACTTGTTCAGTTTGTTTATTTTGTGGTCTTGTGAGCATGTTTCGTCTTTTCTGTAGCTCTCTGGCTATTTCACAGCCTCTATAACTTGCAGGATGTTGTCCTTTGCAGTTAGCACATTTTGGAATTCTTTGTCTGCTTAAATTGCAATCTTTGGTTAGATGTTTTTCCGCACATTTCACACAAATTCGCTCTTCTTTATAGTAGGCTTGCGGGTGATTCTAGACTGGAGTTAATTATCATTGGTTCAATTTTAACAATCATATTGAGAATTGTCTTGATTTGAAATACTATTTTCACATTTTCTTTATTATTATAGGTGAGCATGAAATTCATACGTATACCACTGAAATTTCTCTTGATTTAGTTTTAGAGACAAGGCTCTATAAGTGCCCGTGTCTTGTACGTTTATTTTCCACGCATCGATGTTTAGTGAGCTTACTTTATATTCTTTTCCCAAACCGGTATTTAGCAGCTATTTAGCAGCCGAGTCTCTGATTAGTAATAGGTTTGGTAATTTTGGTTACTTTCATCATATTTGTTATTTTTTGCCAGTTTTAGTCAACCCTGGGTATTTTATTTCCTCAATGCCCTTCTTAACTGGTGAACTTCCGCACTCCGCTATCTAGGGAGGTGCTTGTTAGGGAACTGGCCACTGTTTGCTAGTTTTAATTATTATTTCGTTACCCAAATCATATCCATCCGAAGCAGTAGTCGTCATAAATCCCATTACAAAACGTCATTAAAATTACAAAATTTTGATTTCGTTTTTTATAAAAACAGCAAGGAACTATCCAACATGATCAAGAGAAGTACAAGTAAAAAAGATATTTAAAGAAAGATCTTGTAATTTACTAAGTTCTCAACAATATGCAACTATAGTTTCCACAATATATTAAGTGTCGAATATTAATTTTCAGCAAGAATCTTACAAGGCAAAAGGCGGTGTATTTGACTCGCATACATAATAAATAAAAGCTTAGGCGGAACCAAGTTGCAAAAACATCAGCCGTTCAACATAACTAATTTTACTTATGTGTAATTATAGCATTTTACTCATATGTAAAACGAACAATATGCTGTTATATATATAAAACATAATTAAATAAATATTAAGACAAATGTTTTATTAGTAACAAATAGAACTTGTTGAGTCTACATACAACAATAGTACTTTGTGCTACTATCAGTTGCGCGTACTCTGGCACGTTTTCCATATTGTTATGAAGATTTGTAATCAGCAACCTCTTACCTTTACCAAATGCAATACTGTGTGGCACTGCAGATACCACACTTAAAGCCATTGATGCCTTTGTTTGGTATCTTAGAAGATACATTTATTATGTATCTTACTTTTTCTATGAACTGTGTAACTTCTTCAGATGAACTGTGTAAAGATGATGAATTAATCAATTATACAGGGTGTTTGGTAGCAAGGTGTAAAGCCTTAAGGGGATGTTAGTTAAGATCATTTAGAACATTTTGATCCATACATGTATTAGGCAAAGTCTGACTATTTATTTTTTACTGCTGTGTTTATAAAAACCCAATTTTTGACAGTTAAATGCCAACAGTGGCCCAATTTAAGTTGGTATGTTAATTGTTTTATTTTTTGGCGATGTGTACCTAAAGTAATAAACCAAGTTCCAAGAATCTGCCTTATTTAAAAAAAAATCCTAGTCGCTTTTGAAGTTGTAAAAACTTTTAAAATTAAAAAAGAAACTGCGCAGTTTATGGTATTTAGAAAAATAAATAAAATAGTCTCGATCGTTCTTTCAAGGTATCATTTAAGCTAAAATCTTACCAATTCTCTGAATTAGAACTAGAACTAGAAAAGTAATTTCCATACACTTTATAATAATGACACTGTTTAACTTAAATCATGCTATCATACCTGAAATCAAAGAAACGACATTTAATATTTATTATTTAAATTGTCAATTCCTTTTTATCTAATTTTATAGTAACCTAACATTTTGCACAGTGAGTTCTGTCAGCTGTTACTCGTTCCACTACGTACACTACAATGATAGCATCTATAACTAATATATATCGTTGGGTCACCTGACCATAATGCAATTGTAATATCTCTGGTCAGTGTTACCAACTAGAGAAATATAACTTCTTTACATCTTCCTCCTCAACGAAGAAAGTTTTCATTTATCTACACTTAAGTAATTAAAACTAAATTTAAATTTTACAGTATTATATTAAACTAAATAAAATTTTGTATGTCTTATTTCTATTTTTATGTAGATTATGTATAAGTTTTGTATATTATGTATAACTTATCTAATATTATGTATAAGTTTTGTGATGTGAAAGGGATTTGACTCTGTTTTCCATGACCTGTATTCATTTTATATATTGCATTTGATATCTTTTCAATAATTTTAAATGGACCAACCTTCAGCTCCTCTAATTTATTTCTATATAGTTTGTTTCCATTCTCTACATTTTTTTCTCGAAATTTTTTTTATCAAATATTTGTTTATCCTAGTTATGTGATTTACTTGAATTTTCCAATGCTATTTTTTATCTCTAATCCATTCAACTTCTGTTTTATTTATTTCTAGTTCATTTGGGAAAATGGAAACCTCTGTACCATCCAAGAGGTATTTTGGTGCAAAACCAGTAACTGTATTATTATATTTATCTACACAGTTATGAGCAATGGTCGTCCATGCTATTTTATTACTTTTGTCGTTTATCTTACATCTTATGTTGTATACTAGCGTTTGATTAGGTCTTGCATTTAAGCCGTTAGTAAACGGAGCATTTACTGCAGTAAAAATAATTGGTATAGAATTTTCATCTAAAAATGTTTTCAATTCTTTTGAGTTGATTCCCGGATATTGATCGGTGAGAAGCATTCCAATTGTCGCGAAATATGTTATATTATTGATCAGTTTAACAAAATCACTAGCACCATGCATTTTAGAGGTAACAATATACGCATATCGTGTAAAGTGGTCCACTAGAATATCTTTTCGTCGATCGTGAGCGTCCAAAACCTCCAATCGTGTCTATCGATACTATTTCAAAAGGTTTTATGGCAGGACCTAAATGTAACATTAGACCATATTTATTCTGTTCTCTCGTTTTACTTTTTAAACATTTCTCACAACTTTTATAATGTCTTAAAATTCACTGTTTAATTTTTTGCTGTATATAATGTACTTATTTTGTTTTGCTTCTGTTTTACACCTAAATGCACATGTTTTCATGTACATTTTTAATAAGTTTTTTTACTGAAATCTTCTGATAAAATAATTTTTTCTCGTTTTCCAACCGTTTTATAAAAAACATTGTGTCTTGATATTAATTTTGATTTATTGTTTAACAATAATAATATAAATGTAACAATATAATTCAATTTTATCATGTTTACAACTTATAATTGTTCATTTGTATCCTCATCTCCATCCAATGCTGGGTTCCTACCACAAACCACATATTAAATAGACGATTCACTGTGAACAAATAATTTTTTCCATTTTGAGGGGTATGAATCCATTACCCTGGGTAAGGGAAAGCAATCTATCTCATTCTATTAGTTGTCAAGCATTGCGAGTGACCTATCTATTTGAAAAATTGAATTTTTGACATTAGTTTGTTTACCTACAAATATATTAATTTATTTGTTCAATGTTTTATGATCTGTGCTGTCATTTAATTCAAATATATTTTTAAAAATGTAATATCGATATGTTTTACTTTATTCTGCATTTTGGATTAAGCATTACGATCTTTTGCAAAATTAATTGATTAGTAAACAAGGTAAGTGTTTTAAATAATATTATATATGTTTAATAATTATTATAGTAATTAACTATATAAATGTTTTGGTTTTAGAATTGCATAATTTTATAAACCGTGGCTGAGCATGTGAACAACATGGCATGTCTTCTATTGCAAGAATTATAAATGTGTTAATAAATTGTCTTATAAAGAAGTTGAATGATGAAATGAAATGAACTTTTTCGCCGCCATCAGATCATGAGGGAGGTTGCATACAAGACCAACATTCAACGATTTCGCTAATGCTTTTAACACCTTAATTGTCAACAAAATTTCTTCAAAGTTTTTATAGAATAAATACAAATTGTGAAGAAGATGACTTCTTAGGTTTTGTTAGCAGTATGAAAAACCTAATCAAGTAGGACGAAGGATATTTTACTTCAGAAATTGGTCAATGTCATTTAGAAAAGGATTTCGTTTATTCTGCCTTAAATTTTAAAGAGTCTGCCAATGAATTAATTCAAGTATGCCAGTATAAAATGGCATAATTTGTGAACGAAAATGTCTTTGCGTTGATGGGAATTGTTGCTAATACCAGGAAATTGTCCAGTTGAAATACACAAACTTATTGTAAAAAGATAATTAGATGGACAACAAAACTTAATCTCCAATAATACAAAATATTGTAATTGAAATGCGGCCAAAATCATCATCAGGTTGCAGATATTTTTGATGCAGAACAATACGTTGATTTTGCCATTTGTGTATTTAGAGGTCATAGCAGTGATTTAAAAGAAAAGTTAATAAACGTTTCCATAGATCCAGGAACACTACCACCACCAGGATTGCAGGATTTCGTGAAACTTGCTGCTACACGAAAACCAAAAGTAATATGCTGACATCCAAGACTAGTCGACAGACTCTTAAGTTAAATAAGATGAGTAACCCACGATTAATATGTATATGTTATATATACTATATATTGCTATATCTTTTTTGATAAATAAATATAATTTATAAACCATCTATCTTTTTTTAATTGAACTTATTAAAATTCCTCTTCTTCTTTCTATAATTAAATAGTGCTTAGTGTCTTGCATACCTACTAGGTGCAAACTGTAATCCCCTGCAACTCTCAATGGAATTCCCCTCACCAACAAAATACTAGGGAGTGAACTTTGTTCTAAGTTATGCATCTATTTTTGTGTAATTTGTGGTTCCTACTTAAGCAATCTGCTTTTATATTTTCTTTTCCTGGAGCGAATTAAATTTGAAAATCATATTGTGATAAATAATATGTTAAATCTCCTAATTCTAGACCTAATATTTAAATTTTCCAATGGTGTTATAGTTCTAAAACTGGTTGTGAGCAGAATAACTTTTTTATGTTTTCAAAAGATTTATGACAATCTACAGACCAAATAAATTTATGATTTTTTCTAAGTAAATTACGAAGGAGTTCTAAAATTACTGCACTTTTAGGTACACACTCATGATAGAAGTTAATTTTTCCCAGAAATTGTTTAACAATTATCTGAGTTTTCGGTATTGGGAAAGCCTTTATTGAAACTAAATTATCACTTACTGGACGTACTGTATTATTATATATTATATGATCGAGATATCTCACTAAGTCTGAAGCAATTGCACATTTTGTGAATTTTAGTCTATAACCCTCCATATTTATAGCTTCTAACAATTGTATTAGATGGTTAATGTGCTCAGAAGAAGTCTTAAAAAATATTAGGATATCATCTATGTAGTTTACTGCAAAATCATGTATCTTATACTTTCCTAAAATTTGACCGAGCATCCTTTGAAAAATAGCTGGTGATGTCTTAAAACCAAAAGGTAAATATGTCCATTGATAATGCTCTTCCTGCGTTAGAATTAGCGGTCTGGATGTTGGCGGTCTCGATGTTGGTGATCGAAGGTATAATAGCGGTTATTTCGCAATATTAATAATCGCTATTATAGCTGTCAAAAACAACTAAACAAGTATTTTTATTAAAATTAACATAAATACAGAATGCAATAAGAGAAAATAAGCATTTGTTGTCATATATTAGTATATACAGGGTGTCCCAATATTCAAAGACAAGATTACACGAGAAAAAAATTAAAAAAATTCGAAAATTAAAACACCTTAAGATGTTTTTAACTATCATGACCACTATTTTTCAAATATTTCGGACTTTGTTTTTGTGTCGGCAACCTAAATAGCACTGCTATCCACCAACCTGCACACAACCATTACAAATCCCAGAATGCTAGTAGTTTTTACACAAAAATCAATCGAAATTATTTTTTTCCCTACAATTTTGAAAGATTTTTACTTTCAGTCCACTTTAACTCATCGTGGTGTAAATAACAAGTATGAACACTACTACGGCAAGTTTTTTTTTTTTAAAATTGGCGCAACTCTTCAGGATTCCAAAATGGAATTAATCTACTGTGAGTCTTCGAAAGTTATCTAAACGGCTAAGAAAGCCGTTTAAATGTCATTGATTTAATTTAATTTTGATGGGAGCATTGAATTATAAATAATTTTGTATTGAAATATTACTGAGTAATATATTTGAATGGTTTGTTTTAACACTTGTTTATTTTATTGTTTGGTTTATTTGGTTTATTACGTAATCTGTTTTTAAAATTTTTACTGTCATCTTATGTTATATTTGTTTGTTTATAATTTTTTAATCACGAGGGCTCAGGCTGGCTATTTGTTTCTGTGATATTACTAATTTTGATTGTTTTAGAATTTTTAAGATTTGTTGTTTTTTTTAGTTTCTGTTAAAGCCTGTAGTTCCTTTTTAATATGTAAGATGCGTGTTAAAAAGTCATCATCTCCTAAAGATTCTACTTACTCCTTGCTGGTTACGCGTCTTTTGTTTTGTTGAATATTAGATGTGGATGGAAAATTTAATATTTTATTCTGGGTTTTGGATGTTGGAGGATTATTGCTTGTTGATTTTTTATTGCCACGCCTTGTTATTGGGTTTGTCTTGTATGTACAAATTGAATTATCATTATCTGTTGAGCCTTCCCATAGGTAGGAAGATCTCATTATAGCTCCGGAGTAGGTTGAACCTATTTTGTGTGCGGACTTAAAATAAATGGTCAGTGTTTTCCCTTCTAGCTACATCGCCGCGAGCCTCATGGTAGCTTAAATTATAATCAGCCATTACTTGTTTAATGTTATTTTGCACTAATCTCTTAGGGCAGTCTTTGTCTATTGCTTGTTGGTTTAAAGAATATGAAGTTTCCAAATATCTGGTAAATTGGTGTATTAATGGCTTTCCTAAAGAATGATGATAAAGACCGTTCTGATATTAACTCATATCGTCCCATCACGTTGCCGCTAGTATTAGGGAAAACACTGGAAAAGCTGCTTGCTAAGAGACTACATGCTAATTAGTATGTACAAGGATTGGATGCTAAGGTGCAATTTGGCATTAAGAAGGGAACATCCACAGAGGATGCATACGTAATGGCTCTGAAGAAAGTGAAACAAGCAGATGAAAAGTACGTAATGGGAATCTTTATTGATTTTAAAAGTGCTTTTGATAATGTATGGTGGCATAGCGTTCTACGAAGAATAAGACAAGCTATATAGCGCTATATGGCATTATGGAAAATTATTTCTGTCATAGGGAGTAGGCAGTATTACAAACGGGAAACAACATCTTAAAGAAGGACACTCAGAAAGGGTGCCCCCAAGGATCAGTTCTAGGACCCATTTTATTGAATTTTCTTTTCGATGAGGACACATTATATACGCATAATGGGAATGTCAACATATGCTTCGCTGATGATAAATTAATTATTGTTAAAGGGAATAGCAGGCAATAATTGGAAGACAAAGCAGACCATTTAATGCAGAAGATGAGAAACTGGATGGATACACATAAAAGTAAGATATCTATTGACAAAACCACGATGCTTAAAGGAAAATTTAAAACAGCTCTGACAGTTAAATATAAGGCGAATACCATAATCAGTGAAAAATTAGGCACATGTATGGGAAAACTGAACGGAGTAACAAGAAAGGATTGGAGACTGCGGCCAAGGTTACTGACAGATCTTTATAAAGAAATGGTTGTGCCAATCATAAAGTACGGTGCGCTGTTTGGTTTAAAGAAGTAAATAAAACCAGTATAAGGTGGCAGGTAAATGTAGCCCAATGATTTATTTTATTGATGATATCAAGATTCTTCAGAACAGTTTCAACAGATGCGCTACAAGTACTAACTGGTATATTAGAAGAAATTAATTTTATATCCAATTTATATTCCATTTTTAAACTGAAATATTTAACTAGTTCTATATAAATTTTACATATAAAAACAAATAATTCTTCATATAAACTGACTAAAGAAATATATTCTTTTTAACAAAATAAAAAATATTTTCAATTCATGCGTTTTTTGACCAACTCTTTTTTCAAAATTTGGGATTTCTTTTTTCGATTCGTAAATAAGTTACCAAGGATATAGCCTATATACAAAATTTAAACTTTTTAGCACAATTTTTACTCTCGACAAAAACTGCCCTCGTGCTCGCAAATAGAAATATTGAATTATGAATTTTTCTTTCCTAACATGTTTCATTATTATGTAATCCAAATTTTGAGTTTTTTTTCCAAAGTTTCCTATTGAGCTCCCTAATTTTCTCAACGTCCTCATTTCCAATTTTTCAATTTTTAATTTTCAAAAAATGTTAGCATTGAGCACGAATTTTAACTTTTTATCATTTACGAATTAAAATTTACAGAACAGAAAGAGTTGTTTTCGAGCCACCATACGAATTGCGTAAACATATAAACAAATAAACATATAAACTTTCAGTTGGAACATTATAATATAGGATGTAATTGAAATGTAAAAAATTAAGGGGGATAGAATAAGTGGACAAAGCAGCCCATATGGGCGGAAGCCTATGAGGTGCTTTTAAATTTAATAAATTAAAAAAAAAGTTGCTTGGTGGTTACCGCGACAATTTGTTCACCTTGCTGTTGTAGCTGTGCATGTAGATACTGCATGTTCGGAACTTCCACAGGCTCGACATTTAGATGTTTGAAAACGGCATTTGTTAGAGGTATGGCCATACTTTAGACACTTGTAGCATTGTACAGCTGGTTGGTTGGTTTAACAGCTCGGCGTACTCTCCATAAATAAACATATTCAGGTAAATTAATACCTTTGAAAAACAGTTTTAGAGTTGTCGATGGTTCGTACTTAATACCATTATCAGTAATTACTTTCCTGTTAAGTCTTTGGACTTAATTTTAAAATTGTTACATTCGATGTTATTTATTAATACTTCCTGGGTGTAATCTACATCAACTTGTTTATTTCTGCAGTTTTTGTAGACCAGAAGTAGGGTATGTATGATTCAAATTTATTATGTTTTAAAATCGGATCAGTCACAATTTTATTTGCGATTTATGCTGTTGTACATTGTACAATGGCCCTATTTTATCCAATTTCTTGATTTATGTAGTGTTATCTTTGTTCGTTATTGTGCAAAGTTAGTGAGCTAAAGAAAATTGTTGACCTTGTTGTGATACTATCATGACCTTATAGGTGCTATAATTATTGTTGCTATTGTACTTGTTCACATTAACTGTAACACTATCATCATCCATAGCTACTGCATTGTTATGTGGAGGATCACTATAGTGCCCTTGTTGCTGTCAAACAGCACAATACAAATTCGCATTTGCACAACATAGCCGCGGTAAACTAACCGTGGCTCAAACAGCCCTCCTTTTAGGGCTCACATCACCATCCATTACACACAATAAAAGAACAAAAAACTAAAACATAATATTAAGTAACTCCACTTATTAATACGAAAAATAAAAGAAAACTAATTTATTAATCGAAAATATATATATATATATATATATATATATATATATATATATATATATATATATATATATATATATATATATATATATGTGAAACGAAAAAATATATCGAGCATACAAAATAGGCGTAACTATAATACCCGGTCTAAGAAAGTCATAAAGAATGTGATTAATGACGGTATGTTTTAAATAGAAACCAAGTGACAGGTTAAAAGCAATTATAATGTGTGGAACTTTAAACCACTGAGTGAATACATGAGGGGATGTGTTTATTGAAACAAACCAGGCATATTCTGGGAAGTAATAAAAACAAACCTTTTTAAGTCAAGCTGAAAACTAATGTAGAACTGACTATATATTAACTAGAACTTAAGGTTTGGTGCATTCATTGTTTTGTATTTGTAAAGTAAACACCAACGTTTATATTGTATCTTTATTGTATTATTATCATTATTATTATCATCGTTATTATTTTATTCAATAAATGTATTAAACCAATTATGTGATTCTTTATCATCCTGACAAACTAACTAAGATATTACATAGTTGAATATTAATTGAATTGACATTTGCCCTAAATTAAATAAGAGTACCTTGATTCCACATCAGATTAGCGAATTGGTTATTGTTTTCCACATAAGAAGTTGGATAGTTCTCGTTTCCACATCAGGAGTGGGATTGAGCTCTCGTTTCCACATATATATATATATATATATATATAAATGCCAGTATTTAACAATGCGACAGTACGCTCTAACTGCTAGATCAAAACTCCTGGATTTTGTATTGTCTTCTTTTTTAAAAGCCAAAGACACCGGTGTCGCAAGCGAACTATAAGATTTTTGTGTAAGATTTTTGTCAAGTAGCTTTGCTATTTGTTCTTCTCTTTCTTTTTTATCTTCAACTGAACATCTATAAAGCCTTTTCTTACAATATTTGCCCATGAGTAGATCAATACGTGCTTCGTATTCCCTGACCGTGCCGATGTCGTATTTGTCTTTTGCAAAGATTGATTTATAAGTGTTTATCAGTTGGTGTATTTATGACTTTTGTTAAGTATTGAAATTATTATTATTTATTATGTAATCTTCTTCTTTTATGTGTTCATTAAAATTTATTGAACATCGGTTTGTTTCATTTTTCACTTCCTTAGTAGTGTTGTTTTATCATCATTCTCCTTCATAGGACCTTTTTGTTCTTCTATTTTTATTTCCTTTCTTTTTCGAGTGATTTTCTTATTTTCATCTTGAACCAGTCTAAATTGTTTCCTGTTATTCAGTCAAATTAGGAAATCGTATTTAAAATCTTCTTCATCAATTATACAAACGTCATCTTTTTCTTCCATATCAACATTTTTTATTTTAATAGTTGTCAAACCAGTTGTATTTTTAGCACCATTAATTGTGATCAATTTATCACTTTTAGAATCATTCTCTCTTTCTCCTTTCAGTTTTATCAATTTGAAGTTAATTACAGAAACGATTGAGCCTGAATAATATTTGCCAAATGTTTTAATTGTGCATCAAATAATAGTTCGATTTTAATTAATGGTGGTATTATTTGTTTTTTTTATCATTATACTTCAGTTCAACATCTATCACTGAATTGTTTACGGTTTCTTTATATTTTTCTTTATGACTGTATTCTTCTGTCTGTTTGAACCAGCACATTTCTTCAAGATGGAGCAAATACATTTATTTAAATTTTCCCAAATTTTGCATGGTTTCCTTATATCAGACTTTCCTTTATAGGCATTTTTTTATACTTGCTGAAATTGTTTTTGTTCGCTGAATATTAATGTATTCCAATTTCATTGTAGAGGCATGTAGTTGATTTAACAGCTTCTTTATCAATTATATCTATTACATAGTCCGGCAATCCTGGGGCCTCAAACACAGGTTCGTCTGGTATCTCATTTGGGCTTATGCATATCAAATTTGTTTTTTCGTCTGGTGACCCCAATACAACCAAATTTAAATGGTAGTTTCTTAATTTTTCTTGATTTTAACTAGGAATGTCATTGTATAAGAAAATATCTTCAGTTTTATTGACAATTGTAAATTTTTAATCAAACTTATGTGTTGCTCTGGAATCAAAGACTTTTATAGTAATATAGTAGTAATTTTATAGTAATTTACATACTTATTATTATAATTACACTGTTTAACTTAAATCATACTAATCTACCTGGAATCAAAGAAACGATTTTTAAAGATTATTATTTAAATTGTTAATTCCTTTTTATCTATTTTATAATATTCTAACAATATGCACAGCGAGTTCGGTCACCTCCGAATATCAGCTGTGTTGGCCGTTATTCCTCACAACGTCATCTAATGAGTCCAGGTGTATATGGTACTTGTTTTACCGACAGACGAGCTTTGTACCAACTAAAGAAATATAATTTCTTTACAAATAATTGTTTTTTTATTCATCTTTGCAACTACCTACCTATTCTAATTAAGCCCACATGCTCTACTTGTATTGAACAAAGGTCAGCATCTAATAACCCTCACCCACTAGCGTCAAAGTTATCGCGAGAGGGTGATCTGGAAACAGATCCCCCTCTCTAATGCTCAATCCACAGCGTAACTGCCATTTAACGCTCCGGCTCCAAGAGCCTGCTGCACCACTACTCCTGCACTTTTAATTCAGTTCCATTGTGATCCCATATCCACATGTCTCTGGAGGTGTCAGGAGTATTCCAATAAGATTTCCAGAAGGCTTTATGTAAAAAAAATATACGTTATAAATATAACTTTCATCTTTTAACGAGTCACGAGTTGAGCCTGGCCATTGGAAGCAATAGTATTCTATTAAAAAATCGTTTTATGGCAACTGTATCTATGAAGGTTATATTTGATGAGTTTATTTATTAACATGAATATTACAAATTTATATTTAAAATTTATTTCGTTCGTGCCGCTCGTTTTAAAATAAAACTTTTCAAATTTATTGAAAACTACGTATAAGTACTAAGTCATCACAGTTATGCAACCAAATAGAAATATATTATTCTGAGCAATCTCAATAAATCGAACCTCCAATCTTATGTCGAATTTCTTGATAAATTGAAGTTTTTCCATTCCCCTAGGAACTGTCTATCTCTCCCATGTTATTTTTATCTCTACATATCGAATGACTGGTCAGAGTAAAACTCGATATATTAAATTTATTCTAGAAAAGCGAAAAACTACAGTTTAACACTTAGTTTTTTTATAAAATTCCATAATTTCCATTTCCACATATTTCCATAATTATGTTATTATTACCAGAACAGTATTTTATAATTCAATAAAATTGTAAATTCTCTAATTACAGTGAATGTACAATCATTTTAGTGTGAACATCTGCATATCGAAGACATTTAGAACTCACTTCTAAATCGAACCTCGACAAAACCGAAATCTTAGAAGTTTTCTCTTTCCCCTTGAATTCGAGATATTCGATGCGATATATCACACTGTAATGTGTTGTAAACATATGTAATTTTTACAGTTTTTTTTTAATTTTGTGACCTCGCATAACCTTCCTATCAAATGATAGTTTGGTATGTAAATATTATATAGGTCAAAAATAATATTTACATTATCTAACTGTTATTCGACTAAACACAAAACACGAATGTTCCGTTACATTCAAGTAATATTTTACTTAAATAAAACTTCTAATATTTTAATAGTAACTTTGTAATAATTTTCATAGAAAAATCATAAATAATAACAAACAAATACATTATTCTTATTTTTTTCTATTGCTTTTAAATATACATTTAATTATTACATTTTAAGATATATAATACATAGACATCACATTTTCTGGAGAGTGTGATTTGTTACTCTTTCAAAAATCGAATCGCGGCGATAAATGAGTTAACATATTAAGCATATGTTATAGAAAAATCTTTAACATATTTTTTTTGTTATAATTCGTATTACTTAACTCTCAAGTCTAATTTTTAAATTTCCTGTTCTCAAGACAACAAAAGTTGCAAAAATATTGCAAAAACAATGTTTGTTTTATAGGTATACAGCTGTTTATAGGTTCATTTAGTTCAACCATTATTATAAAAATAGTAGAAAAATGATTTATTGTATTGATTTTATTGAATTGTACTTACACCATTTATGTATGAACCTCTCACACAAAACCAATGAACAATAAGGCAATATTAGATCCAATAGTTATTCAGTTGAAGAAAGTAACTAAGCAATAATATTCTAAATAATAATGAAATTGTTAATTTTGTGCCATGTGTTGACTACGATCGGCCTAGCAAATGGTAAGTAACCATGGAACCGGATATTTGACCGGATGTAATACTACTTCGATGTTACGAAAATAATATGTTAATTAGACATTGTATGTGCGTTTTTAATTTTACATATCCAATCCAATCAAGAATTTGCCTACTTTAATGTTTTATCTATGATGAGATCTCACCCCGAGGAGCTAAAAACAAGATCACTTCTCGGGCATCCTTTTTAGTGCGCCGTACTCTAAATATCTTCATTTGTGAAACTTTTCCGATAAAATTAATAATTCATAATTACTGGGAAAAAGATTTTCAAGTTGTTCCCAGTTTATTCTTATTATCGGGTCGGCAAAAATTTACACAGTATTATAAATTTTCAGTTAATGTAAACTCTCATAATTAGACTATTATTTTGAAAGTATAAAAAATGAGAAATTTTGTTCAAACCTGTAGGAAACGTATTCATATTTAATACTTTACATGCACTGGAAATTTAATAATAATGTTCCAACATACAGGAACGAAGTCAAGATTCGGCGCGTTGGTGATCTTGACGTGTCGTTGAAATTAACTGGTCGTAAATCAGATTGGACCGTTTATAGACTTCATTTAATTTAATACTTTATTTCGCCTGATATTTGTAATACAAGTTGTAAGGTGTAGTTGTATGTAATAAGTTGGTAATGGGATAAATGTTTGTGAGCAGGATTCAGTGAGGTTTAGTATTATTTGGGTTTCTAAGAAGTATAAAGTATGGAATTATGAAGTATAAAGTAGTAGTAGTAGGTACTTGGATAAAGTATGTTGTGTAGAATGATTATTCATGTATTTGTATTTTTAATGATGAATGACTTAGATGTGCTTGTGGATGGATGTAAGTTTTGAATCAATGAGACGCATCTGATATGTTAATATAGGCCGCCTGTTCCCTTAAACCCTTCAAGGTCTTCAAAATTGCACAATAACTGCTGCAAATGTGATCAGACGCAACGTAATTAGTAGTGTAGTTTAAATTCAATTACGAAAACGTATGCGCCTTGGCATTCAAAATAGACGGATACATTTTAATGTCAACAATGTCAATTTCCATAGACATCATAATATCATAATTTTTGCCGAAAGAAACTAAAAAAACTGACAAACTTATTCAGTTTCGGAGCATTGATTTTAAAATGTTTGAAGATTGATTTTTGTTTTATGCTATTTATTATTTAATAAAGATTAAAGTGTCCACTAATAAAGAAAATTAATAAAAACCTATTTCATATGGTTGCTTTTCTTAAAATAAATTTAAATGTTGTCTATTTGGTGTTTTCTAAAAAATATTGAAATTATAAAAATCTTGAACATGGTTCATGGTTCTTTTTCCTTACAGTTTTATACGTCATTTAATAGCTAATGATCTCTCTTACAACCCCTTAAGGGGATCGTGTCATTTTACCAGTAACCCTGCATATTTTTAGGTTTAAGGTGCAAGTTTGAGACCATAGAAATAGGTTTTAAAATTGTCATATAAAAATTGGAATTGAAATAGAAAATATAGAAATGTTCATTTTCAACACAGTATCTTGTTCTACTTAAATCATTAAATGTCAGAGGAATAAAGCCTAGAACCTAGCTACATTATTCATGTGACTATTTTTTTTTTGATATTGATTCGATACTGTCTTATATCTAAAGCAATTTAAACATAAAACACATGGTATTTTCGATAATATTTAACCTGCTATATAGTGTTGAACTTTACTCCCACTTGTCATGTCTTTTCAAACATTGAGGAACCCTTTTCCTCTTGTCCGTGTGACGTAATTAATATATTTCTTCAAATGAACATTTTGTTAATAGGCCGCATTTGATATTAAATCTGTAATACGAACACGCGATGACTAGCAAGTACGATTACTGAAAACCATCTATGAAACGATCCACTTAAGATGATCAAATTAGCAAATGTTGGCAAAACTCTAAACTAACCAAATTACATATAGCAATTCTTACGTGATGTTTCTTGCTTTAGTTAACTTTTATTAATTTGCTAATAATGAACCCAAAAATATTCGGTTATTAGGCTGCAAAGTTCGACGTATGTGCGATTGACACACTCCTTTGTCCATATTTACTTTCATATCATATGATATTTAGGTAACCAAAAATATTATTTAGTTTATATAGCATGTGTAACCACACAGGGACCATTAATCGTTGGAGAGTGGTCTTGTGCGCATTCGAAAGTGCGTGGCATAACGTTGTTTAAACGAATAATTTAGTAATGACCATGCAGTGAACGAGAAAGGAAGCGGCGTTCGCTGTGGCGACTAACTTTTCCAATTGCCGTTCGATCATTGCAACCCAGCTTGTATTCTGGAAACAATTTAATTTATCGCGCATGAAAATCGATTGTTCAGTAGGTGGCCACGTTCAGAAACGACTACGATACTAAAAAACGTCGAGAGAGTAAGGCAGGCAGTTTTGAAATCCACTACGCAACTGCATGAATTTCTTCTTCTAAAATTTGAATAAATGTACGTGTGATTCCAGCATGAAGGCGCCGCTACTCAGACTGTATAACAAGGTGTGCGCCCTTCTACAATAGACACCAATAATAAATTATAATATGAAAATTTATTACAAATTGACCCGCGTCGGAAATTATTGGAACGATAGAAATAAATAATTTCACTTTACAAATCTAAATCATAAAATAAAGAGTATAGCTATAACCACTGGCTGCATCCAGGACACCAAACGAGTGTAAAGGTTGGATCATTTAAACTTTGGTATCTAGCAACCCTATTGGGCCATGGTTAGAGATTTATAGTTATCAATGCTGACTGATAACGGGTAAGACAAGACTTTTTTTAATAATAGGACGCCGTTTCCATCGCTTTATTGCGTCCCCTGATTCCTGGACGCCTAATTTAGAAAATTGGTGATTTTGACATGCTATTGCGATCATCCAATTTAACGCCTCCTTCTTGTGGTGTCATTTGAGGTCCAAAGTTTATGTCAACTACCCAAGGACACCGGAAGTTTTGAAAGTTTTGAAATATGCACTATTCAACTCGAAATACTTCGAAAAGTGATGGGAAATGTAAAAACCTCGCGTCACAAAAGCCTAGAGTTACGAACAACTCAAGTTACAAACACAATTTGCTAAAAAGAAATGATTCGACTTGCATATAATGTCTCGTGTTACAAAGCCATACTATGCGCGCGAAATGGGATCTTTTAATTACCGAGCGGAAGTAATTATTTTCACTATACGGTCGCGTTGTAACTTAATAACTAAAGAACAATCACAATTAAATACGAACAAGGATTTACCCTTTTACAATATCATATCACATAAAACAATTTACAACTATGTTACAAGTACTGTTTAGCACAATTCAATCTTGGTTTTGTTCTGGCTGACTGTCAAGTTCAAAGTTATTTATTCGTCAAATGATATTACAATAATTGATATTAATTACAATGTGTTTTATACTAATACATGGTGCCTGGCCTAAGCCTTAATCCGTGTTGTCAATGCTCTGAGTCGATGTCTTATATTATATTGTCTTGTATGTTTGTGTAGGGAAAAAACATGGTTAAATAACCCTACTGTGCTATGGTGGAATTTTACATATGGATAAACATGTTGTGCAGTATGCTCCTAGAGTATTGTGTCCTTTGGTAATCTGTATTTGATCTTGAAGGGTAGGCTGTATGTATTGTCCAAGATGGTGTATTAATGGTTTTTTATGGTGTTCAAAATTTTTCTGTTTGCCGCTTTATGATTGTTTTAAGATTGTTATATCGTGTCAGTCTCATCATGTAGTCGTGTTATTATGTCGATAATTGTGTTATATATTAATTTTTTGTTGTGTGTGTTTAGTCTGCTATCTTTCTTTAAGAGTCCGTATAGTGCCCCAATAGCTTTATTAGCATTTGCTGTTGTGTTCGATATATGTGAGGAGTAAGTGACTTTGGTGTCGGCTGGGGTGTAGAGTCCAGTGTCATCTGCAAATAATGTCAAATGGGTGTTGTCTGTAATTGGCATATCATTGATGAAGTAGTTGTATAGTGACGGGCTAAACAAGGAGTCTTTGGGAAGTCCTGCTGGTATTTCTCTCCTTGAAGATATGTCGTCATTTAGAGAAACTTTGAATGTTCTGTGTTTCAAGTAAGCCTGCATCATTTTAATAATGCATATTGGTCAATTTATTGTAGTTGGTTTATGTAATAAACCATTATGCCAAACTATGTCAACAGTTTTTTCCATGTCCAGTAAGACAAATCCTGTATTTCTTTTCATATTAAATTGAATTGACACATGTTCAACAGTTCAGAGTAGTTGGTGGGTGGTCGAATGTGCTTTTCTAAATCCGAATTGTTCTTTTATTATGTTGTTGTTGCCGTGTTCCAAAGTTTTCATTCTGTTTAAAATTATTCTTTCTAAGATTTTGCTGATGTGTTTTGTTTCTTAGGTGGAAGGTTAAAACTTTTGAAGTTTTCCAGCTTTTTGGATAGTATCCTATGCTTAAGCAGGCGTTGAAAATTTTACAGAGGTATACTATAGCCTTCTTGGTGATGTTTTTTATTACAAGGTTTGAGATGGCATCTATATCTAGAGCTCTTTTGTTGTTTGATTTCTTTATTATGTTTTGAATTTATTTTGGGGTTGTGAGTGTTGAGGCGTCTGAGTTTATGAATTTGTCTTGTTGTAATTTTATTATGGATGATTTACCTGTTAGTTTAAAGAATGCTTCAAACGCATCTGCTAATGCATTTGCCCTTGAGATGTCGCTGAAGGCTGTAGTTGTATTGTGCTGTAGTGGTGGTTGCTTTGTTTCGTGATAACTTTGCTAGCTTCCATAATGAGTGGTTTTGTGTTTTCTGTTGTTGTTGAATTGTTGTCTCAGTTCGTGTATTTCTGTTTTAATTTGGGTGATTAGTCTGTTCAGTTGTATTTTTGTGGTGAATTACGTTTCTTTATTATTGAGGATTTGGTAACTGTTTTAATTATGTCAGTAATGTGTTTGACAACCTCATCTATTTGTGTTTAGTGTTAAGTTTTTGTTGATAATATGTCTAAATAGTAGCCAGTGTGCGTTTTTGTAGTCGTATCTTGTTTTTGGTGGTCTAGTATGTATTCCTATTTCCTAATTGGACTGATAGATGATCGGAGGTGAGTTTCTGTAATGCTTGTAAATCTGTAGTATTATTGACTAGTCTAGTGTGCTTGGCGAGTTGTTCCTAGTATGTGCGTAGTGAGTATGATTATCTGGATGAGCTATGATTTGATTGTGTAGTTGGGTATAATTGTGGATGATATTTCCACTGTTGTTTGCTTGCCTGCAGTTCCAATAGGTATGTTTAGCATTAATATCCTCTGCTAAAATTACTCTACCAGTTAAATATTATATTTAGATCGGATTTAAGTATTTGTGTGTTTGGTGCGGGGTTGGGTTATATCCTACTATTATTGATATTGGTCTATTGTTTATGTCTCCATATTTGTTGTTTGTATATTTTATAGTTGTGTATGTTTCACAAACTAAGATAGCGACACCTCCTCTCCGTCTGCCGTGTCTGTCGTTTCTGTACGTGTAAATGTGTGAGTCTGTCGGTTGGTCATAGCCATGTTTCTGTAATCAGTGCAATATCAATGTTTACATCGAATAGAACATCTGTTTGTTCAATTTCTTTGTGGATACATTGGGCATTCCATATCAGTATATTGATTTCGGACATTAGGCGAATGCCTGCGGACATGTTATAAATGCTTGCATCTATCTTCGGGTGAACATCAGGATTTTATTTAATTTTTAAAATTTCTTAAGGATTGCAGTGTTTTGGATATATTTATTGGGTTATTTATTTCCGCAAATTCTTTGAAGACGTCGTTAATTGATTTTTCTCCTTGTCTTGGATTTTCTTGTGGTATATATTGAATTTCTTTTTGGAGCGTCCTGTCTGGGCGATGATGGGATAGGGAGGCTTGGAATTGTTCTCTTGTTAGTGTGAAATTGGCAGGTCTGGCTTGTAGTGGTAGTCTCTTATTGTGTGCAGATTGGAGTTTTGCTGCATAGGACATTCTGTTCGGACATCCTAGAAAATTGGCCAGGTGGGGACCTTCGCAATTGAAACATTGAGTCTCTATCTTTTTTTGTGCAATCGGCTGTTTTGTGCATTCCCGTGTATTTCACACATCTCTCTTCCAGGTTACAGCTTATTTGGGTGGCCAAACTGTTGGAATCTGTACCATTGTATACTCTCGCTCTTTGATTTCTACTTTGAGAATTGTATGTTGATATTTGTGATGTACTTGACCTGCATGTTTGGGTCTCTCAATGTTGTGTTGCCTCGTGTAAAGTATAGGAGATATGGCACTATATACCTTGTAACTTCGGTTTTAGTTTTCAGCATGGCTGTCTTTATAATTTTTTCATATAGACCTTTGTAAAGGTTTTCTGTAATTACTTCTGCATTCATTTAGGGTAGGCCATATAAGACACATTTAAATTCTCTTTCTTCTTGTGCTTTGTAGGTGTAGAAGGCGGTTCCGGTATCTTTTAGTACTTTATTAATATTTTTGAAGTCATCCACCGTGGTCGTTAACGGCACTAGGTCACCACTTGGTTTAAATTTAAGGTTATATTTTGACTTGGCCTGTTGTTTTATAACTTTGAATAAGATGTTTTGCGTCTGGCAATGTATGTTTAATTATGATTGGTGGTATTACTGGTTCCTGGATGCTGTATGTTGTTGTAGATTATGGTTGTATAGAAGTGGGTTTTCCACATGTTGTATTTGTTTCGGTTTGGGTTAGCAATGGGTTAAGACTATTTGCTGTCGTTAGCCCTGGTGTTTGATTTTCGTCCGTGCGTCGACGTTTCGTTGCTCTTTTTTTATTTTCTTCCATCCATTGTTCCTTCACCGAACTTTCAGTGTCCGTTAATGTCTGACATTGTTACTTCTTCATGTGTTGTGGCTGCCCTTTGGCAGTCCTCCGTAAGTGTTACGTTTCTATGTGCGTCTTCTATAAATTTTTCTACTGAATATATCATTAACTTTTCTACTTCACTTGTTTATTTTTCACTGTTTTTCATAGATTCACTTCACTTTTTTAAATGTTTGTATTTAATTTTCACTTTGAATATGCGCATGTTCTATGACGAGGTCCTTAGTAGTTTGCGCAGTACAATTATTTCTAATAAAATTATTAAATATATTTCTAATAAATTATTTCGTAATAAATTATATGCGACTTGTTTTGCACTTATTTCCAAGAAATAAGCGTAAAAAAAATTATTTCGTTCTAAATTAACAACTTTGTTTATGACTTTCTTTTATTTCGCCGCAAACGTATAAGCAGAAATTACTACATAACTAAATCTATAATTTATACTACGTTAAAAAAGGATGCTCTAAGGATTGATGATAAGGATAAAAGATTAACTATGTTAACGAAGCAAAGATCTTCAGCGTTGAAAGAAGTGGAAAAACTATTGTTAGTTTTGCTTAATGAAAAGCAGCTTGCTTGAGATAGTGTTAGCGAGGCAAGAAGATTTTGCTTTTGTACCGTGATTTAGTGGCTAAAACGCCAAATACAAGCGATGCCTCTGTGGCGAGCTAACGAATTAATTGGATTTACATTGATTTTAATGAGTAAAATTGTTTCGGTTTGTGAATATTTCGACTTACGAACTTAGTCTTAAAACGAATTAAGTTTGTAGCCCAAGGTAACACTGTATTGAGAACATCTTTATTAGAATAATATACTATTTTTATTGCAGTCGTCAACACAAGTAGTAGGTTGCAGTGTGATACCTACTTAACGTTTGAAATAAGCATCCGACTACACTTTTGCCTACGACACTAGTAAACAATCTTAATTTAATTAAATTAAAAAAAAGCCTAAAATGGAGTAAAGATTGACACGGTAGATCAGACTAGAAAATAGTTCAATTGAAAAAACATAGGTATTCTGCGGAGCAAATTTAAAAGATATGACTACAGAATGCTGAAAAGGTTGAATTCATTTTTAAAAAAATATATAGGTTGTATTTTATTTTTATTTATTGTTAATTGTGTGTGCCTTTCGGCTTTACAATCTACCGTATTCTATTTCTTATTACATTTCATTCCTATCTTAACAATTCAGCCTTAAAACTAAACTTGCTAATTTTATTTAAAACTAATTATTTTCCTAAAACTAAACTTAATTTATTTATTAAAACTAAAAACTTATTTTAGACTTTTAGTACTTCCAAACAGTGCTTTCTACTTCTTCTTCTCTTGACCCTCTCTCTTCATGTTCCCCATGCAAACTAGATAACGAGCTGGACCAGATAACTGGATTTTATATATGGACGACGGTAACTTCGCAGACAATTAAATTTACATTATTCTAGACCTTTTTATCTCCAAACGTACTTTCTGCTTCTTCTTCTCTTGACCCTCTTCCTTCATTTTCCCTAGTCTTCCTTCTGTACTGGTCTATTCCCTAGTCTATTTTTCTGGGCTGAAGTTTACCTGTTTCCTCGCTACTTCTTTCTTTCTCCTGCTTCCCTTCATTGCCTCTTTTAGTACTTCCTTTCTCTTCCCTAAAGTCAATTCCTTCCAGTATCAATATTAGACGACCATCTCATACTCCAGTATCAGGGATTCTGCCAATTCATTATTCTCCACCAGCTTATTTATTCTCCTGTTCTTCCTTTCCTTCTTACTATTTCCGCCATCCACCTCTTTCCTTCACTGCCTCCCTTTAGTAGCTGGCCAATATTCCTTTCGCTCGCTGCTTTTTCCTTACACTCAAACTTAATGTGCTCCAGTGTTTCGTCCTCCGCTCCGCACATTCTACACTTTCTTTCCTCACTCTTTTCCCAGTATCTGTTTCCTTTTTCCTCATTTCCCAATCTAAACCTTGCTGTTCTTCTTATGTGTTTTATGTCTTTTTCTATAAGGTACTGAGGCACATTACTTTCCCATAACCTTTTATATCTTTTATTGTAGTTACTTTTTTCTATTTTTCCCATTCTCTCCTGCTGTTGTATCTCCTTATCCCTTCTCCTTAGCTCCTCTTCCACATTTGCGCTACCTTCTCTTCTCCTCTCTGCCTCCTCAATAGCCATTCCATTCCTTTCAAAGTACTCCTTTCTCTTTTTTGGACCTCTTCCCCCTACATTCTTTATGCTATCCTCCCTTATTTTCTTTAAAATTTTGCTTTCCGCTCTGTTCAATTTCTCCTCGTATTTTACTGCTCTTTCCCCTGTTTTAATTCGTATCTTATCCCTTTTTAACTCCTCCATCACCATGTATCCTGGCGTGCACCTGTCCAGCCCTAGTACCCATTTCATATATCTCACCTGTATTCTTTCCAATTTTTCTTGTTCCTTCCACCCCCAAACCTCTGCTCCATACAACATCATACTGGCTATCAGTCTATCAAATATCCATATTCTCTTTTGTATGTCCCCCCCAAATACCTTTTCCCCTAGTCCCCATACCCGTCACATTGCTTGCTCTGCCTTCTTTGCTACTTCCCTTATCTGAGCCTCTTTTCCATTGTTCCTTTTAAAAGTGTAGCCCAGATATTTAAATTCCTCTACTTCCTCTATGTCCTCTGTCTTGTATTTCCACCTTTTATGTCTTCTTTTTCCTCCCCCTTTTTTAAATACCATAATTTTTGTCTTTTCCACATTTAGCTCTAGTCCTTTCCTGTCTATATATCTCCCTAGCCGATGTGCCATCTCCTGCAGCTCTCCTTCCCTTTTTGCCAACAGGACTATATCGTCAGGATATGCTAAAGTCCATATCTTTAGTGTCTTCCTATTAGCACGCCCCCGTCTTGTCCTCTTTCCATTACCCCCTCCAAGTCTGCTGTATATATTGCAAATAAAATGGGGCTCAGAGGACAACCTTGCCTCAACCCCTTGTCTGTCCAGAATTCTTCTGATTCTTCACCCCCAACTCTTATTCTCATTCTTGTTTCTTTGTAAATTTCTTCAATACGTTCCACTATATCCTCATCTATTTTTTTCTTTCTCATGTACTTCCACAATTTCTGTCTGTTGACCATATCAAACGCCGCCTTAAGGTCGATGAACATTGCATATATCTGTCCTCCTTTTTCCCTTAGCTCTTTTTCAACTACATGTTTCAATGCGTATATATTGTCTAAAGTGTTCTAAAGCCTGCTTGTGTCTCGGGAAGTATTTCTTTTACTTTTACCTCTTCTCTCACAATCCCTGCATAAATTTTGTACCCTGTATTCAGTACTGTGATAATGTGGCTTCATGCCTATTTCACTTTTTATATATCGGCGTTATTACCCCTTCTCTCCAGCTGTCTGGCAGGTTTCCTCCTTTCCATATCTTGTTCATCGCTGTCAGTAATCCTTTCTCTATCCTTTCTTGCCCAGCTTTCCACGCCTCGTTCTTTAGTCCATCTCTGCCTGGTGCTTTCTTTTCCTTGAGTTTTTGAATCTGTGTTTTTACTTCCTGTAGTTCTATTTCGTTTACTTTCTCCTTCTCTTTTATCCCCTTTTTTGTTTTCTCGTTTCTTTTCTTTCCTCCTAGTACTCCCATAAAGTGTTTCGTCCACTCTTCCATTTTTATTTCCTTGCTTGGCTCTTTCCTTCGCTTTTTCTCCCTATTTATGTAATCCCATGCCTGCCTCTCCGTTGTTATCTCTCTAATTTCTTTTTCTATTCCTATTTATTCTTATCTTTTACCTATCTTTTATCTTCTCTTTATATTCTCTCTGCTTCCTCTTGAAGTCTTCTTTACTTGATTCTCCTTTCTTCCATCTCTTTAGTTCCCTTTTTACCTCTTTTTTCCATTCTTTACATTCTTTATCCCATTATTTGTTTTCTTTCGTTCTATCAGATATTCTCCACCTTTTACCTTGGGTTGCTTCCTTCATCCTCTCTTTAATTTTCTCCATCTCCTCCGTTTCTCCTTCTTCCTCGTATCTCCGTTCCAATTCCTCCATAAACTTCTTCCTTCCTTCCTCCGTCCAATCGCTGCCCTCTATCCATTGGTTTCCTTTCTTTCACCTCTCCTCGCCTCCAACTCCACCACCAGCAGTAGGTGATCCGAGTCCACCCTCTCTTCCACTTTCATTCTTTCTACCTTCTGTCCTCCTCCCAGCGTTGTCACCATGTAGTCGATATAGGTTATATTGCATAACTTGTTTGGCAGCTGTGTAGTGAATCCATGTTCCCTTAATGTAGCTAAAAATATTATTGTTGCTAAATATGATTGTGATTATGTTGCAGCTGATTATCTGAGCGAGTTTACCAATGAACTTAACCGGGTTATTTCACAGTTAATAAACATAAATAATGTAGTCATTGCTTTTGAGCCACTGCCCGTGAAGGATAATGTGTGGTTCTATGTTGCCACGCGGTGAGTCAAATTCTTTATGTTTTAATAGTAACGGTAATTAATACGCTTGAATTAGATTGTAGCACGCTAGCAAATTGAATCTTGCACATAGCGTTACACTTTCTAATCGAATCAGAAATCAATTTATCACCTGTGTTTTCCATATTTATTTTTAGCTATTTCTTAATCATAATGAACCATTTATATTAAACTATATTATATATTGATAAAGTTAATATCGTTTAGGAGGACCAGAACCTCAAATGTCCAATTATTTTTTAATAACTCACCATAGTTTAGGATTTATTAAAAATTAAAGTAGTAATTTTTTCTCTTTTTTTATTATTATTGTAGGAAACATTTTAGTACATGGTACGTCACGTCGGCATATTTGCCATATCTTTTATACAACAAAGGCGCTTACAAGTGTGATACGTTATTTACTACTAGCACCTGGTTTGTGTATCTCGTCAAGTTCTATGTTATGATGGCTGTGAAAAAGGAAAAATAATTTCGATTACTTATTCCTTCTGAGTTGTATCCTGGAATCACAACAGTGCGGACTTCTTTCTTTCGTTCTCCAATTAAATAGTTAAATGTAATAAATTTAAATTACTATTGTAATTTGTGATTCAATGAACAATAGATTTTCGAACAGCTAAAAAACTAGATTAAAATAGATAGTGCTAAATTATTTTAAAATATTTCAAAATTGATAAAATATTTAACATAAGATATGAGTTCTGGTGAAAGAGAGTGGGGTTTGTTGTTTCAAGAAATGGATAATACAAAAACTAATAAAATTACCCAAGGTGGCAGACCAGGATTGAACTTGGAAAATCGGCCTCACGGATTCTGGTGGAGACCAACCATTGTTTGCTGTAGAAAAACTATTTAAATCAACACTGGATAAGATAACGGAAAATAAGAAAGATAAGTGGTCTCTTGACTTTTCTGGGAACAGACAACGGTCAATGTCAGTTAGTGCATTGGCTTAGTGCATACAGGAGCTGGTGAGTCTAGTAATACCACACCTTACCCAAATAATAAAAGAAAGGAAGTTAGTACTATTTTTCCGGAAGTTCATGACAATAGTTGGACGAATATATCCAGTAAAAATAGAGCACGTAATAGCCCAGAGACGCCGTTAAAAAATCTAAAACAAGCGAAGCTCAATAGATACTGGCTGAATGCTCCAGTGCAAATCGAAAAAAGATTTTCTGCTCCCGATAATGAAAGTCATCCAGAAGAACAGAATATACAAGAACCGAAACCAGTCAAACTGCCGCCAATTTATGTTGATAGAGTAAGCAACATGCAACCTCCAACCAAACTGTTCAATGACATTACCGAAATCGAATATAAAATAAAAATCCTGCGAGCTGGGGAAGGTAAAATTCAACTACTACAAAACAACTGAATCTTACACTATTATCATTAAGGAGCTCCAAAAAAGAGGCCCCGAGCTCTATACATATAAACTTAAACAAAATAGAAGCTTTGGAGTGGTTTTCAAAAACATGTACCTTACAACAGATATTGAAGAATTAAAGACCGCAATTTAGGAACTGGACCAGGTAGTCAATGTCTGAAATATCAAGGATAGCATAGACAAAAACTCTTGCCAATATTTTTTATAGACCTCACACCAAGCCCTGATAAAAAACAAATATATAACGTGAAGCACATTATTAACTGCCGAATAATCATAGAAGCATCCAGACCAAAAAGACAAATTCCACAGTGTGTTACATGCAAGAGATATGGTCACACACGAGCCTTTTGTGACAAGAGATCTAGATGTGTCATGTGCGCAGGCGAGCATACCACGGATCAGTGAAAAACACGCTCCGTAGATGTAAAATGTGTACACTGCAACAGAAATCATCTGGCAAATTATAGAGAGTGTAGTGTCTACAAAGATCTACAGAAAATTGGTTTCCCAGGCTTAGAACAAGAATAGCATCGGTTCATCGCTTCAGTGACAATAGCACAGCCCCTACGTATGCTGAACTAGTCAGTCGAAACAGTAAAACTAGAGTGGGTAGTCACTCCAATCAACAACCAAATGAAAATATTATGCAAGAACAAAACCTCAATCCAAACTCTCTTAGTCCCAACCAGTCCAGAAGTATCATAACAGACTTGAAGGAGGTGCTCCAGATAATGATGACTTATATGAAAACCATCACCAATATGATGGCTGAACTCCGGAAAAAACTGGCTCAAAATTCAACTGTTTAAAATTAATAATACTATATTGAGGAATTAAAGATATTCCTTAATACCTACAATATTGACATATTGCTATTATCTGAAACGCATTTCACAGAAAGAAGTTACCTGAGCATCTCAAAATATAGAACCTATTTCACAAACCACCCTGATGGCAAAGCGCATGGAGGAACGACTATTCTGATCATGGAAAAAAATAAGCACTATCAAGCTACTTCATATCGAAAAGAACATATCCAAGCCACCCAATGTGATGGTGGAGGACTGGAGGACTGGGTCCCATTATGATATCGTCCGCATATAGACCACCTAAACACATGGGAAGAGTATTATTGATAGTTACCGAAAAATTGGCACTGAAGGTGGCATCCTCAGGACATCCATCCCATTGGCCAACGGACATACTGAAATCCCCTGATCCCATTGACTTTTGCGTAACAAAAGAAATCTCTGAAAACTCTCGGATCATACGCCTGTACTAAGTACTCTGGTCAGTGAGATTAAAACGAAACCAAAAAAATGCACACTCATCAACAGCATGATTGACTGGGATTATTTTAACTATTATTTGGAAACTTTCCTTTGCACGAATATCCCATTTAAAAATGAGGAGGAGATTGAAGCAGCTGTAGAATACTTTAATGATACAATTCAAGCAGAATCTTGGCAATCAACTCCAATGCATCCGAGTAAAGAACAAAGATTAACGTTCTCTAAATCTATAAGGGAGAAGGTATCTGAGAAAAGGCGACTTTGGAAACTATGGCAATCTAATAAATGCCCTCGCCTCAAGAAATGTCTAAATAGACCCATAAAAGAACTGAAAAATCTACTTTTAGCTGAAAGGAACACACGGTTCAACATTATCTGAAACATCTTAATACTTCGGCGGCTAGTGACTATTCCTTGTGGAAGACAACCAAAAAATTAAGAAAACCAAAAGCAGCCTTTCTACTGTTAAGATGCGAGGATGGAAGTTGAGCAAGAAAATGCGAAGATAAAGCTGGCACTTTCGCTGAGCACCTGCAACAAGTTATTACTCCTCACCCGTATGAAAGGTCAGTACAGCATCTGAATGAGGTTCTGAGTATTTTAAGGGCTGAGACATCACCACATTAACCAATTAAAAAATTTAACATTTTCGAGATTGCTGAAGCAATTAAGAATCTAAATGGTAAAGAGGCTCCAGGCTATGACCTCATAACGGGGAAAACACTAAAAGAACTACGTGAGATTGCCATCAAATTCCTCACACAACTTTTTAATGCAATCATCAAAATTAGTTTAATTTCCCCCCAATAGAAGGTGGCGCAAGTCATGATGATTCTTACACCGAATAAAATTGAAAAAGAAACGATAATTGCAAAGATGTTCGAATCCCTTTTGCTTTCGAGGATACTTCCGGAAATTGCAGAAAACAACATAATTCCAGACCACCAATTTATATTTAATAACAATTTAATTTAAAGCAATTATAATTAACAATTTATAATTATAAACATGGAACTATTGAGTAGGTTTACAGGATAGTCAATAAAATTTACCAGACTTTTTTACCAGAAAGGAAAGAGTTTTGCTCAGCAGCATTCTTAGATATTTCACAGGCATTTGACCGCGTGTGGCAAGAAGGACTTCTCTATAAAATTAAACAAAGACTACCCACCTACTACAGTATACTAAGGTCATATATTGAAAACAGATACTTTATGCTTAAACATGCATAACAAATATCCGTCAGATTCAGGCTGGAGTACCGCAGGGTAACGTATTGGGGCCTATATTATATCTATTATATACAGCAGACTTACCTTTGGAAAGTTCAGTAATGACGGGAACCTTTGCTGACGATACGGCAATATTGGCGTCGCATAATGATGCAGCTAATGCCTCGACTATTCTACAGAAAAATCTGGACAAACTTTCTTCATGGATGAAGGACTGGAGAATCAAGTCCAGTGAATCAAAATCAATTCATGTCACGTTCACAACTGGACAGGGAAACTGCCCAAGTATCACATTAAACAATGTCAATATACCGCAGGCTGATCATGTGAGCTACCTGGGAATACACTTAGACAAGAGGCTTACTAAGAAGATGCACATATTTACAAAAAGAAAGCAACTAGGCCTACAGCTGCTGAAGATGTACTGGTTATTAGAACATAAGTTACAACTGAGCAGTGAAAACAAACTACTGCTTTACAAATCCATACTTAAACCGGTATGGTCATATGGAATCCAACTATGGAGTACTGCATCTACCTCTAATATTTAAATAATCCAAATATTTCAGTCTAAAATGCTAATGATTGTCACGAATGCACCATGGTTTGTACCTAATCACATAATACATCGGGATCTATGGATATACCTACAGTAAATGAAGAAATAGTGCCTAGAACCAAAGCATACAAGGAGAGAATACTTGAACATCCAAACAATTTGGCCAGCTGTCTAATGTCTAATATTTCCGCATTACACAGACTAAAAAAGAAAGTACCTGTGGACCTATTAGCCAATTGAACACAATCTAGAATCTATTAAAATTGAGTTATGAGTCGATGGGGACATTTTGCGCAAAACACTTTACTTTGACATACCTTCCACTGAATATCCTCTAAGCAGGACAGATTGTAATAATATATATGATATAGTAATCAAATAAAAAAATAATAATTTCTTCTGTGACGTTATACATAGATTTTAAACTTGCGGCAAAAATGAAATTATAGTTATACAAGGGCGGATTGAGTGTAAACGGTAATTTTTTTTGTGTGCTTACCACACATTTCCTGGCTAGATGACGTAAAGTTCAGTTGTTGTTTGATTTAGGAGGAGTGAGGAAACCAGCCTGGTTTGCGGGTGCGCACGATTCAGTAATCAGTATAGATATTGGTTTCCAATGATGGGCGAGAAAGTGTCAAAAACGATGATCATGATCGACGCCCAAAGACAAGCATAGCAGATTTACAGGAGTACAAGAGTTTTACGATCGTTTTCATGGAAACAATTTTACGGAGTTCTTAGAGTCGGCAAAAGCCGCCCTTCGAGGCAAAGGGCCATGTATACCTATCAGATATATAATTTTTTCTTCGTGACAAGGCCTAGTGCCTCACACCGCGTTCTTGACAAGGAATAACTTGGAAGAAAAATGCTGGTAAGTCCTCGAACACCTTCCTTATCGTCCAGGACTTGTCTCACTGTGGCTATTTTTTGTATGTAGCGAAGGACTAAAGTTTTCACATTTGTTATTATTAATCAATAAATGTCTAGAAGATAATTTCCGTTTATATTTGATTCACCTAATACCTCCATCCAGTTCTACATTTTGAAACCTAAAATAATAAAAACGTCAGTTTACATATATTAATATATATTTCAATCAAAAATTAAAAAAACGACACCTAAGTTATGACTTTAGAAGCCCATTGCAAGTTATTTCAATATACATATTTATTTGTTAAATTCTATTATACGAGTATATTGCTTGCACTCGTATTTATATTTACTATTTTAATCACAGTTTTTTTTTAGGGAAATGCCTATCTTAACTTTACTAAAACCTGGTGAACTTCTTGCTGACCGCAATATTGACGCCTCCAAGCCACTCATTATTTGGAGTCATGGATATGTTGATAATGGATTAAGTCCTTGGATGCAAGAAGCTGGAAATAGTATGTACCCATTTTGTAAACAATGTTACCCGAAATACAACGTATTGTGACCTATTTTACTGTTTTTTGAGAAATAAAGCTATCTTTTTGCCCATTAATATATTCTTAATACTTTTTAAGTCTCTAGTCTTTTCAAGATTGTAAAATCTATAGAAGTCCCTTTTAAAGAATAAATGGTAGTAAAGCATCTTTATTTAGACAATTTTAGACTAAATCAAACATTTCATGAATTTGTACATTATATTTAAGACTAGCGCTTCGCCCCGTCGCAGAGCGACGTGTATATAATATTTGTGAATAAATAAATTTATTTGCTAAATTGAAAATAATGCAAAATATTATTTTTAAGTAATTTTCGTTAAAATATATCCTTTTTTAAATTTATGTTTCCTTATTTTGTTATAATTCTTTCATTTAAAATAATAAAGCACTGTATTGACCAGTCTCCAGCGCCCCGCATATAAGCCCCAATCATGACCTCTTGGCTCCATGCTCTCTTACGTTTCCGAACTTTTAATTTGATTCCTCTAAACTTCCGCCATGGAGCGCCTTCTTCCTTCAGCACTCTGTATCGCTTCTTCGCTGAGCATCGTAGGTACTTTCACAGCGCCCCTGCTTTAGCACTATAATTAAATAATCCTTCGTTTCCTCCTCTCTGTGTAAAATTATCATTTACACTAATGAAGCACAGTATTGAACAATGTCTACTGCCCCGCCCCTAAACACCAATCATCACCTCTTGGCTCCATGCTCTGTATCGTTCTCGCACTTTCAATTGTATTCCTCTGCACCTCTGCCACAATGCGCCCACTTGCAACACCACAGCCCACCTAAGCATCATCGCTCATTAAGGCACTTTCATATCGCCCCCGTTTTACCGCAATTATTAAATAATCTTGCGCTTTCACTCCCTGCGTACTAATATCATAACAATTAGTTTTCAAAATTAATACTTTACTGGCAACCTACATATTAAATTTCATCCTTAGAAGTACATTATTTTTTAATAATTATTCGATAAGATAAATGCTTGATAAAATTAATTTTCACTCATTTCAATGTAAACCTACTAATTACATCAATTCATTTATGTTTTTAAGAAAGCCTAGCTGTTCGCTCCTAACAATCTCATCTCTAGCCCTTATCCTTCCCGTTATTGTACTTTCAATTTCATCCCCTGAACCGCCGCCCACATTTCCAGCACCAAAGCACATATTTTACAACACAGTTACCTCCCAGAGCCATTATAATCTATCGCTCCTTCTTCTAACTCCACCGTTACTTGGTGTCCTGAACCCCGGCGCCACCCTCTCCTCCAATCAGGCACTACCAATTCAATATTACAGCAATTCATTTACATAATTAAAACTGCACTGTAATCTTACGTTCTAGTTTTCGTATTTATATTTACGATATAATATTAGTCTTCCCATTAATCCCCGCTCCTGAAATAAAATTGTAAAATTTTATGCATAGCAACCTATTTTGCTCGTAACAATTCTCTCTACCTTTATAACCTTTATCAACCTCTACTTTTATAAATGATCGAAATTTCAAAATTGAGCTCTTTAGCAAAGCCTTTACCGCCCCCACTTCCCCAATTTCACGCCGCTACTAAGGTTAAATTTATTTTTCGCAAATATGCACATGCGTAGTTTCTATTTTTTTTAATTTGATATTTGAAGCTGTTAACTATTCCCCCCCTATACCTCTCACTCCTGTTCGATTTCACAGCACAACAAACGCACCAAAAATCAATTCAATTCTACTATTGAATGTAATTTGACTATCTTACTTATAGAGAACTATTGTGCTTCTATTTAATATTCTACAGGCAAAATATCATCGTTGTACCTCTATTTTGTTCTTATACTTGGTTTATCACCCCCCCACTCTAGTGTTACACTTAAGAAAATGTAGTTTTTTTTATATTTTCGTTATTAATATGTCAATTTATATCTGCATACTAAATTTCAGCTTTGTATTTATATTTTAGCATTAGTACCCCCCACATACCTGCGCTACTAAACAAGTTTGTCCAATTTTATCACAGGGATCTATTTTATTTGTATCTAAGAACATATATTCTAAACTATAGCCTTTCATCTCTATATATTTCATATTTATGATATTTGGCCCCCAGCGCCCGCCGCCTCTGGAAAGTTGCAGTTTTCTATAGTTTGTCTTTAATGACACTCTATATAGGGCCCACGTTCCAAATATTAACGTTCTAGCTCTGTTGCAACATTGCCCCCAAAGAATCACGCCGCTACTGAATAAAAATTTTGGTAATCCAATTATTGGCAAACATGCGCAATTAGTGTCTCTATACATACCCTAAGTTTTAATACTACTTTTTCAATATTTATGGCTTTTACTGTCTCAACTCCCGCCGCCACTGGAAATTTGGAGCTGTTTATTTTTTTTCAATAATAACTGTCTACAGCGAGCCTACATATTGAATTTGAACGTCCTAACTCTATTCTAACATTGCCCCCGGAAATTTGCGCCACTACTGAACTTAAATTTCAAATGTCCAACTATTGGCAAATATGCACAATTATGATCTCAATACACACAATAGATTTCAGTTTTCTATCTTTTCTAGTTCGTCAGATATTTGCAAAAGTATTTTTTCAAATTTTCCAGTTTTTCCAAAATTTCGGGTTTCCTGGAAATTTAGGGAAAAATTAAGGGACGTAGAAAGTCTTGGAAATTCGTCCTTTACATAATATCAAAATTTAAAAAACTTTGTATGCGCCGTTTAGAAGATACCATATACGATTTTGTTACCGGAAAAATATATATGTGGGGGTGACAAATAATCCTATCCTTGTTGGCGTTACCAATTGTGGGTCTACCTTACACCCTATAGCTGTTTTGATTTTATTTCAATTCTTAAGTTGAGCCCCCATTACAATTTAGCTTATTAAATATAAAGTTAACACATAACTTTGTTTAATAATAGTTCATTTAATTATTTCTCAAGAAAACAATTATATTACAAAAATGTTAATATATCAAAATAGTTCACAATAATATCATCACTAGATTATATGCAATGCTTAGGTTTGAAGACCTTTCAATGATTGAATATCACAAAGTAATGCGTAGTATAAATAGTACATAGTTTTCATTCACAACGTTTATAATGATAAAAATAACCTAACATTTAACACTATACTTTTATGCACAAACTACACTATTTACGTCTAAACAATAACTAATATTACACCTAGCAATATAGTTAAACTGATGATAATTCTCAATGCCATTAACACCTAGTTAACACAACATTTTTTTGAATTTTCCAATGACGCCATACACACTGTGTAAATCTACGTATCGGCCATTTTTTACAATCACACCACAGCATTCCATAGTTAGCAAACGCTTGGTGACCTGTTCTCTTAGACACTCGCTGTACAGGCTGTAAGCGAACGGCTTAGAGGGGTCTACAAGTTGTTTCAAAGCAGCGCTAGTAACATTTTAAATTTATCCTAATATTAGCAAAGTTCCTTACCTATTTGACAGAGTACTTTATAATTATTATTTATTACAAACTAATTATATCTAATCTTAAATTATATCCCACACTCGGCCTATCCTGACTAGTAACTGTCCTCAGTTGCTACAATCATCCTGCCCATGGTTTCATCATATCTGCTGATGTAGAAGTCCTTATTGGTCCTTCACACTCTCCTGCTTTCTCCACGTCATAACGATCATTTCCTTTAATTTTCGTTATTTTGTATGGTCCTAAAAATTTAGCTTTTACTTTAGCTCCTGTTGCAAATTGTGTACGTTGTATAGCCACTAAACTGTTCAGTGTATACTTTCTTGGTGCTTTACATTTTCTATTGTAGCTAGTCCTGTTTTCTTGCTGAATTTTTAGAATATTACCTTTAGCCTCTTCTCTCAGCTTCTCACGTTTATCTACAAACTCATTTTGTATTTCTTCTGTAATCAAATCTATTATTTTTATGTCTTGTTTGGTTTTCATTTTAACCCCAATCATCAATTCAAATGGTGTCATTTTAATACCTCTTTGATAAGTACTGTTTAGCATTAACTGTAGTTTACTTACATGTAAATACCACTTACTAGAATCTGTTAGGGCTATTTTTGTTAACACAGGTACAATAATTCCATTTATTCGTTCCACCTGGCCATTACCCTTGGTACTCCTGTAGTTATTAACACATGTTCAATGTTTTCTGCAGTACAATAATCTTTGAAATCTGTTGAAGTAAAAGCTGTACCCCTGTCAGAAATTAACCTTCTTGGGTTTCCGAATACTTCTGCTATCACTTTCAATTTCTGTAATACTTCATCAGTGCCTGATGATTTAGTAGGAAACAACCAAACAAATTTTGTAAAAGCATCTACTATAACGAGAATATGTTTATACTTTTTGCTTGTTGTTTGTAAAGGTCCTAAATGATCTATATGCCATGTGTCTAAAGGTAAACCTACCTTAGGTATAGAGTTTAAGTATCCTTCTACTTTACCTACTTTTCTACTTGTTAGTATACATTCTATGCAATTATCTATACAGTTTTTAATTTTTTCTGCTAAATCATTGATCCAAAATTCTCTGTTAATTATTTCTTGACATTTATTCAAGCCACAATGTCCTATGTCCTGTGCTTTATGTATTATTTCTGGTTGTATGTTACTTGGTACTACTAACAGCTTTTGATCGTCTTTTAACCTGTATAATAATTCATTTTCTATTAAATACTTTCCTGCATAATTCTTTACTTGTATCGTCTTTTTCGGCTTCGGAAAATGCTTGACGGCTTTGACCTTATCCTTAGAGGGACGAACATTGCCTTGTTTAATTGCATAACCTAGGTCGTTCATTTCCTGGGCTGCCTGTATGACATCCTTTTCTAACCCTTCATCCAGCTGCTCTTGAACATCTAGTCGATCTGCAGGTGGTAGTTTAAGTAACCTAGAAAATATGGGAGTATCATTTTTCAATTTAATTATCTTTTCACTTTCAGAGTTGAGTAACTCTTTTCGTTTGTCATTGTCCACTAACTCGTGTATTTTATTAACAACATTTTTATCGTTTATATGAGATAAGTCTAGTTCACTTTCTTTATCACCATTGTCTATTTTTAATGTCATTAATTGTTTAACTTCATTTTCATTTTCATCTTTATCGTTATAAAGTTTATGAAATTTTACACCCGTGTTATCAATAATCACTCTAGCTTTAGTTATAATGTCCAAACCTATCACCATGTTCATATGCATCGCCTGTGATGGTAACACTTCAAAATAACAAAATAGCATAATGTTCTGAATCAATTTCAATGTCCAATCTTATTCTACCTAAAGAATTTACTCGAGAGTTTGACAAACCTCGCACTGTTATAACAGAGTCATATAATTTAACATTCTTTAATGTTTTAAAATAGTCTTCGCGCACTGCTGATAAATCACTACCAGTATCTATTAAAGCGTTTACATAACTGCTTTTATTAACACAAATTGATTTTATCATTTCCACTCTCATAACATTATGCTCTGATTTAACAGTTTTTATTTTAGTTTTACAGTTTCGACTAACATGTCCATAATTACCACAAGTAAAACATTTGTAACCCTTGTCTTTATCTGGACACACTTTAGATGAGTGTGATAACGAACCACAATTAAAACATTTAATCTTCTCACCTGTTGTCTCAGTTTTTGTTTTGGTACCTGACCTTGATCTCCTATCATAGTCCTGACTATCCATTTTCATTTTTTCATATTGTTCAAGCTTACGTCTAAGTTGTGCAATATTTTCAGCTCCATACAGTATTACTTTATTAGCTGTACTGTCACGAATACCTGCTATGATAAAATCTATAATAGCTGCTTCTTCGACATCTGCTTGTCGAGCTATGTCTAAAATATCATAAACATATTGACGAAAAGTTTCCTCTGGTTTCTTCAACCTTTGTTGAAGCATTTTGTGCACCTGTGCACTATTTAAACTCGTATCGAACTCATCGATCAAATACGATTTAGATGTATCCCAGTTTATTATCCTGGTTTCAAAATTGACAAATTGTTTTGCGGTATCAGTTAACAATCTCCTGGCATACAAATATCTGTATTTTGTATCTATTTCCGCCTGGTCACAGAAATCATCAAATTGTTTGATCCATAATTTGACATTTTTAAGTCCATCATATTTAGGTAAAGCCAATTCTAAATCTAAAAACGTATAATTAGTTTTATTGACTGTTTCATTGTTTACAGACCTGCTATTCTGTTCTCCAACTTTGCTATTATACGAGTTCATTTTCATTAATAATTCAGCACGATTTCACGCTGACTTAGTCCAACGAAGCTAAGTTCTTGACGTAATTCTGCTACTGACAAGTTGTTTAATTCCTCCATCATTGTTATATTTATCACTGCTAACAGATTGAAGTGCAATTACTTTAACGAGTAAATTGTACGCACCTGGAAATTAAGAGTATTCTTGACTGAATAAACTAGGTTTCCTTATCTGTTGGTCAATAGTTTTGGTTCAAAGGTTAAGAATATTCTTGACTGAATACACTTGGTTTTTCCTTTATCCCGGTTGAGCCCCCAAGTGTGGGGGTGACAAATAATCCTATCCTTGTTAGCGTTTCCAATTGTGGGTCTACCTTACACCCTATAGCTGTTTTGATCTTATTTCAATCCTTAAGTTGAGCCCCCATTACAATTTAGCTTATTAAAAATAAAGTTAACACATAACTTTGTTTAATAATAGTTCATTTAATTATTTCTCAAGAAAACAATTATATTACAAAAATGTTAATATATCAAAATAGTTCACAATAATATTATCACTAGATTATATGCAATGCTTAGGTTTGAAGACCTTTCAATGATTGAATATCACAAAGTAGTGCGTAGTATAAATAGTACATAGCTTTCATTCACCACGTTTATAATGATAAAAATAACCTAACATTTAACACTATACTTTTATGCACAAACTACACTATTTACGTCTAAACAATAACTAATATTACACCTAGCAATATAGTGAAACTGATTATAATTCTCAATGCCATTAACACCTAGTTAACACAACATTTTTCTGAATTTTCCAATCACGCCATACACACTGTGTAGTTCTACGTATCAGCCATTTTTTACAATCCCTCCACAGCATTCCATAGTTAGCGAACGCTTGGTGACCTGTTCTCTTAGACACTCGCTGTACATGCTGTAAGCGAACGGCTTAGAGGGGTCTACAAGTTGTTTCAAAGCAGCGCTAGTAACATTTTAAATATATCCTAATATTAGCAAAGTTCCTAACCTATTTGACAGAGTACTTTATAATTATTATTTCTTACAAACTAATTATATCTAATCTTAAATTATATCCCACATATATATATATAAATATCTATGAGTTCTTATGAGTTTTCCATGTTAAATTGAGATCCGAAAGTACGGGTAATTTTTTCTGTTATTTTCGAGACAACATTTAATATTCTTTTGAATGTTGACATCATGATAATTTTTAAGTCTTGAAGGTTACGTATCTTATATAATAAGTTCCTTTTACGTAAACTAAATGTAATCAACAATTATCTACTCAGATGCGCAGTTACTACTGTACATTACTACTTTACTACTCTGCTGGCAGTTACTCTCTGCATTGATCTTTGTTTTTCTATATTAACAATTCTTAAAATTAATGGCTGATTCATAATATCACTTAAAGTGCGGTTTCTGCTCAATCTTGCGTGTCCTCGTGCATTTCTATATTTCAACATATTTTCCCGTTTCTTCTTCGTCTGTCACTGCTTCTTCTTCTGGTAATTCGCACCGTATTCTGAAGCAAATACTGATTTGAAAGTTATTTGAGTTCGTTTCGTTCCTGGTATGTCTACTAGAATGTATCCATCGTCAGGAAGTATTTCAGTTACAAGATATGGCATCTTGTACTTTGCTGTAAGTTTCTTTGACATTCCTGTGGCATCACGTTCACGTTCGACTAAAACCATATCTCCTTTACTGTAAAGACGAGGTTGTATTCTCTTCGAGTCATATCTTAACTTTTGATTTTTCTAATCTCTATCATGGGCTTCTTTTTCATTCTATCGAAGTTTGCTTAGACTAATTTGTTCTTGATTTGATTCTTCAGCATCGTCCAATGCCAGCAAAAGTTTGTTCTGTAAGGCATTTCTCGGATTAAAATCATTCAATAGCTCATGGAGGTGTCATACCAGTAGTTTCATTTTTCAGGTTGTTCAATCCTTTTTGCATGGTTTTCAAATTCTTGTCATAGTGTTTATGACTTGTATTCATCGTTGTAATTACTGTCATCAAAGTTCTGGAGTATCTCCCAATCAATCCATTTGCTCTTGGAGTTGCATTTGCTGTCATAAGATGTTTGCTGTCAGTCTCGTTACAATACTATTCGAAGTCTTTAGATGAATATGTTGTTCCTCTATCTGCTATCAACTGAGTTGTACCCCAAAAATATTTATGATGTATATCCAATAGTTGCGGTACCGGCTCTGTAGCTGCGCTCTTTACTGCTTGTTCAATAACATATTTTGTAAAAAAGTCTACATCAACAATAACATATAAATTACCTTTTGTGCTTATAGCAAGAGGCCCAAATGATCCATAAGACAAGTATGAAACGGTATTGGTACTGTTTCTTAAAAATGTAGTTCATCTTCCTTCTTACCACCTTTGCTTTTGTGATATGCGTATTTAATACAAGCTCGGATGTAATTCTTTACGTATTTTCTCATCCTTGGAAACCAATAATTTCCTTGCAAATATTGGAGTGTACGTTCTTTATGATAATGTCCTATATTGTCATGACTTTGTTTCACTACTCGCCATTTTATGTTACTAAGTAAGTTAAGTTTGGGGACTGTACTTAACACAAAACTATTACTTTATTTATTTTAAACACTAGTTATTTTTATTGATTATAATAATTGTTTGTTGTAACAGAGTAATGGGTAACGTGGTCAGAGCTCTATTAGAGATTCATCCTCGCTTCTTTCTTTCATACAGTATTTATACTTGTCTTATCCATATGCAAAGATGGTATTTTTTATTTGCTTACACATCTTTGTTATTGTAAAACTTTTATCTAGCCCTACTAGCCCTGAAAATTAGTTATAATTATTATAAAGCCTCAATGAGTAGGAGGGTCGCGGTGGTGTGCGCAAAAGGGTCTGGTCTTGAGACTCCCTGGAGCCGCCATCGGTGCACACAATGATATAGTTTTGCAAGTGATAGTTATATTTTTTGCTTACTCTAGTTATTATTAATCATTTTGTATTTCGCAATATGATAACAGAGATATATATTCAAAGTTAACTGTTGCGGCCCATGTTTGATCTTGCTGGTACAGAATCGACATATATTTATTTTTCTTCATTTGTTACTGGTTTTCTTGTAAAATTTCATAATATGACATACATTTCTTGTGATTTGATGTCTTGTCTTTGTATCGCGAGTAACCAATCTTCATTACTAATCTGCATCGTTATAATTCTCATGTCTACGATTTCTGCACCTACTTCATATGGTATTTGGCTTAGTGCGTCTGTATGCATCATTTTTCCTGAAGTCCTGTATTCAAGGTCAAAATAGAATTCTTAACCACTTAACCACCAACGACCTACACGTGATAATATATCTTTTATCGTCATCGTCTCCTTTAACGCATTATAATCTGTTACAACTTTAAATATTCTTCTTAGAAGGTATACTCTAAATCGCTTCAGGGATTCCACAACTGCTAAGGCATCCATCTCATGGATGTAATAGTCATTCGGTTGAAGCAGACTGGCGACTGTAATAAACGACTGCTTTAGATTCACTATTGTCATTATATTGTAATATTATACCTGCAATTCAACTTTACCAGCGTATGTGTGAATTTCACGTTTAGTGTTCACGTTATATAGGCCTGTTTGCACACATCAGTACCGACACGTAACAATCAGTCCTGTACCGATCAGTATCGAGACGTGCTATTCGCACTCATCAGTACTGACACCGATAATGCTATTCAGCAGCGATTACTGTGTTTTTATTAAATGAAGACGTATAAGAGGAAACGTATAACAAGATACAGTAGCGACATGCCCACTTTATAATATCACTAGCGTTTACCACGTCGGTTATGCCAAAGCGTCAGCTGCTTTGTGTGTATGATTAACTTGTTATAATTATTTAAAATTTTAATTCCTTTTTTAAATTGAAATATTTAAGTTGTTCTATATCAATTTTGGATATTTTCTTTTATGTAAACTAACTAAGAACGTTTTTTTGGAAACAAGAAAGTGTATTGACATTTCCGATTAATTTTGTTGGTTAATTATAATTAAATTAAAGGCAAGAAAGTGGTTTATTAACTAAAAAACGAGTAGAATATTAGTAGTCTTGTATTGTATTATAGTGTTTGCTGAATATATTTGAGAAAAAGATGGAAAGACCTTAGCCATGGATTTTGGACCTGTAGGAAAACAACCGGCGCCTCTAGAGGTACATGGTTGCAGGTTGTGATGAGGAAAAGAAAAGTAATATGGTTGGCATTAACATGATGCACGAGAAGTTATTTGTTAAATTTAAAAATGAGGATAGTTTGTTAAACATAGAAAGGAGATATCCGGAAACAAAAGATTTCAAACTTGGGACGGAGAGATGGGATTTGGATAAAAATACTTAATGTGCAATTCGAAGTAACAGAAAAGGAAGTACGCCGAATAGTAAAATTATATAGTAAGAAGATTAAATGTGGAGGGGTGAGGATCTGATAAATGTAGCAACGGGGCACAGAGGTTTGAGGATAATTCCAAAAAGTAATCCAGGTTAAAATGTTTATAAAAAAATTGGGCGACTGTAATAGAAAAAAGTAAGGCCAAGAGATGCTTCGCGTGTGAGGAATCAGGACACGTAAGAGCAGAGTGTAAATAGGAAAATCCAATGAAGGACTTACGTCACTTCAATTACACGAAGGAGAAAATAGAAATAACAACTGAATCAAAATGGAAGTGAAATAGTTTTAGCAAGAGTTGGATTATCAGAAGCGGTGAAGGATGATAGGATAGCGAAGGAAGGGCAATGTAAAGGAGCAGAAAATGAGTTTAATACGAAGGAAAAGTCAAGGAAGGATGATAAAATGAACATAGAAATAAATTTTGATAAAAAAAAAAGCCATGTCCAGTTTAAGTAAGAATGAAGATGAAGAAGGGGACGAAACTAGAAAACAAAATAATAAAGAACGAACAGAGAAGAAGAATATGAAAAAGAAACAGACACGCAACTCTTCAATAGGCCCTTTAAAGAATGATAAAAAGAGCCGAGTAGGGACAAAAATAAGTTCTTAAGTTAAATTTCGTGGGTCGGTTTTTCTATGTTTACTTTCTTTTTAATTGCTTTATTTGTTTTTATTTGATAAATCTCGGAGGTAAAAGTATTGCGCAGTGGAATTGTAGATAAATAAGGAATAAATTAACGGAGTTGAAACAATATGTATATGAGAACTAAGTGTTTAAAAAGTGAAATTTAAAAAGAGAGTAGAAGATGAGTTGAATAGGAGCGGAAGCAATTTTCCATCCATGGAAGAAGAATATGCTTCTATGTCAAGAGAAAGGAGAGGCTAGTAAGATCAATTCGAGGAAACCAAATATCTGGTGGGATGAAGATGGTACCAAAGCAGAGAAGACTAGAAAGTTTGCATATAGAAGATGGCATAGATACAAATCGGATACAAATAGAGAACTGAAAAGAAGCGAAAAAGAAAGTTAGAAACTCATTAAAAGGAAAAAGAAAGATTAAGTTGGAGAATTTTGACAGCGAAATTTAATCAGGAGAAATCACCTAAACGGTTTTGGAATTCAATAAATGGAATAAGAAGTTCATGTAAGGGACTTGGAAATGTAGTGAGAGATGAGAACGTAAGAAGAGGTTTAAAAGAGGAACAACAGAATTGGACAGTACTTAACCTCTGCATTATGGAGAAGATAGACACGGCATTGATTTAACGCTTTTAGACAAGTTAGAAGAGTGGGAGATGAAAGTAGCATTAGCGGGACCGAAAGGACGGAGCAGATGGTATTTCATATGACATGATTAAAAACTTATCAGACATAGGAAACGTTTACATTTTGAAACTGTTCAATAGGATTGTAGAAGAGTCAGTAATCCCAGAGTCTTGGTTCGAAGTACAGGTGGTGCCAATATTAAAGAAAGGGAAACCAAGTGATTTGCCATATTTTCATAGAAAAATTAACCTTTTGAGATTGTCTAAGAAAATTATTCGAAAAAATATTGAAAGGCAGATTGAATCATTAGAGTGAAAAAAATAAGTTATTCCCGGAAGAAAGGATAGGATTTCGTAAAGAAAGAGGCACTGACGAGGGGATCGTCGACCCTAATATAATAATAGAATCGGGGGGAAAAACAAAAATAGAAAATTTAATTGATCCAGTTAACTTTTATAGAGTATACGCAGATGATGTTGTCATAGTAGTGCGGCGAAATAATGAGAGGCAAGTTAAAGTAGGTATGCAAGAGGCGGCGGTCAAAATAGAAAAATAGTTGCGTTCGGTAAAGCTTGAGGCTAATCCCATTAAGACCTAACCATTAGGAATCGGTAAGGTAGGGGAAAAAAAGCTAAGTAATATCTTCTTTTTAAGTACAAATTAACCGTACAGTAAGTTAGTTATGTACTTATTATTTAGATTCTGTGCTAGAAAGAACGACAGAAATATCTATAGTGATATAAGAGCTAAACTAGAACCCGCTATTAACTCATTGAGGATGCTAACGGAGGAAGATTGGGTGCAAATGTAGACCTAATGGTATAAATAAATAATGCATTACTTAGACCGCATTTAGAGTATGGGGCAGAAGTACTATTGGGGCTAACAAAAAAGTGGAGTCGCACCACTCTGTCTAAGGTGCTGGGAATTAGGGAATTAGAATTCGAATGAAATGAAAGAAACGAAAGCAAAAAAATGACGATATTATGGCAAAAATGTATAATCATGTGGGAAATGGGAGAACGGGTTTAGGCACAAGAAGTTACTAATTTTGAATATTGCGAATTAGGGCGAAGTGCTGAGTGTAATTTTAAGATTGGGAAAGAGGCGTCCTGCTTCAAGGGTACTGCAATAATAAATCGGATATTTAGAAGTAAGATGGATGACATTTGACCGGAACACATTAGAGTATACACAGACGGCTCATAGATAGCAATGGGGTCCTGGGTGGGAGTAGTACCGGAGAGATAATAACTTTACTAGGAAAAATTTTAATTTTTTATGCAGAGCTGGTAGCTATCAAAGAAGCTATTTCAACAATTGAGAACAACAGATGGTCGAAAGCTGTAATATGTATAGATTCAAAAGCAGTGGTTGAAGCATTGGTCAAGAATAGAATTATCAGAATGTACAAACGGAAATATATTTTATACAGTAAGAAGAAATCTAAATAGAATAAAGATGAAAGGATTCGATGTACCGTTAGTGTGGATTCTTGCTCACAAAGGAATCACAGAAAATGTAAAAGCAAACGACGCTGCACAACAAGCAGATAGAACAGAAGCAAGTGAAGAAATTCAATATGATGTGGAGTTATTGGCAAAGAGCAAAAATGAAGTGAACGAGAAGTGGCAGGGTATGTGAAACAATACAGAGAAAAGAAGAAACGAATAAAGAAGAGTGTTGTCACTTATTGGTAAAAAATAGAGTGGTGTTGCCAACGAGTTTGCAGGAACTATTGAGATACCGAGGTGGCCAGTGTGGTAAGTAATAGACAGGATATGAAATATAGCGGATTTAAAAGTATAGGTGTTGGTTGTGGAGTTTGGACCTTATAGAAATCTATAAGCTGGCTAAGGCGTATCTGTCATCTGTCGTCGGTATCTAAGTACTCAGTTCCCTTCAATAGCTTAGTGGGCGCACAATTTTAGTTGCGAAGGACCTTTTAACTATTAACTAATTAATAGCAATTTTTTATTTATATCAAACGACACAGCAAAACATCAGAACTTTTTTGATTACATTTATTTTAAAACTACACTATTGAATTACATATAGATTGATTACATATTTTAGTTAGTAAGAATATTAGTTACGACACTAGGTAAATGTAACTCGCGGTTTTAGTTATAAATAAAAATATGTGTATTTATTATTTTATGTTTATGCACCAAAAGGTTAAGCGTGCTGTAGGCCAAATGCGTAGTGTCGAACCATAGTAGAAGTGAATCGTATAAACAAAGGATGTTAACATAAGAAATATTATCGTTTGCCCACAGAAAGCAGTGTATAATATACACTGTAGTTGATATATATACACTGTATATATATCAACTAAGTATAAAATATAAATGAATTAAGCCAAAGAAATCCTAAAATTAAAAAAGTTGATACATTGAAAACACCAGACAGATTTTGAAAAATTAATTTTTAGTCTATATTTCTTTAATATTTTTAAATCTGTGTCATTGTGGTTGTGTTGCATTTCATGATCTGACGCTAATAGTATGTCGTCCAAATATGAGAATACAAATGGTACAGATCTTGTAAAATTTGATACATAAATCTCTGAAATGATTGCCCAATAATTACCTCAAACTATTACGTAGACCAAAACTAAGTCTATCGAACTTAAATAATTCAAAAGCTGTATCTACTGCGTTCTTTGGGAGGTTTTCAGGTGCCACAGGAATATTGTGATAAGCTCGCACCAAGTCAATTTTGAAAAGATTGTCTTCTTGGTGAGCTGCGAGTTGAAATCGTGTATGTGAGGAACTGGATTCATGTCTGGTTTGGTTACGTTATTTAAAGCTTTGTAATCTCCACAAGGTCTCCAGGATCTGTTATTTTTTGTTACTAAATTTAGTGGACTAGCCCAGGGGCTGCTGGAAGGGCGACAAATTCCCATGTTTACCATTTCTTGAAATTCGGAAAGGAGGATCAGTCAGAACGTCCGTTACAATTCTTATTGATAGTGATGGTTTGTGAAGTTAGGTCATGTGATCTATTACAGCATAAACATTTCGTTAACATGTTAATGTTGAAGCTCATTAATAATAGCTGGTTGTAATTTTCTAGCCAAATACCAAGCAATAACACTGTTGCGTTTGTATTTTCTTTCGATAACGTTTTAAGTCTGCTACGTTAACCGAAATGCTTCTGTAGGCTTGTAAATAACATAACACAGTGAAGTTTGTCAGAAAAAGAGCGCGCTGTCATTAACCGTTTAGTTACTATAGCAGCGTAATATTAGTAACACTTTGAGCGGCGACCCCTGTATGTAACCCTTGACCATTGTCATATAAAACAATTTTTTGGTTTAGGACTGAAAAATTGCTTGCCAAATGGAAATAAGTTTGAGACTGAATAACTGTTGTGGTACATCTAAGCAGTATTAATCGATACTGTCTCTACTAAATGAATAGGGTGAGGAATGCTATAGATAACGTTTCCTGTGTACAACGATTCTAGGAAAACGAATAAAACGTTTAATTTATCGACCAGAAGTAGTTTACTTGAAGAATACTTGTATACTAAATGTGAGACCCGGGATCGAATCCGGCTTCTAACTGATATTTTAATACTCATACAATGATGATAAAGATTCGTCATGAGAATGGAAACTTACCGTATCATAACAATGCTTTGCAAATAAATAACGTACCTACATACATAAAATTACAAAAATCTTTTCCGCAATAAAAAATATTTGTGCTTACCACAATAGTAATTTAAGCTGATTTAGCTTTGGATAGATGTCTCTGCTTTCCTTTTTATTATATTCACTGATTTTGAGTTTGTAATATATATCTTAATTGATTTTAAACACAAAAAGAAACTATACACTTAAAAGTCCACACGTTATACTAATATTTTAACAGAAATAGAAACATGGAGAAAACTTATTTACAAGTATCGAAAATACTCATCCTATTGAAAATAATATTTACCTATTAACCTAACCTACTAAAATTACATTTAATTTTAAATATGAGTTATATTAGAAAAAGAACATACGCAAAGAAGACATTACAATTTGCACCATTAGTGGAACATTTTTCAAATAACTTTCGAATGATAAAGACAACATTATAATTTTGTTTAATTCAATACAAGTTTATCTGCATTATTATTTATTTGGTAGCATTTATAAGTTATCAAGTATTGCGTCAGATAGAGGATACAATTTTACATATAACTGCATGCTCAACTCCAATTTCGATTTTTTTGAGTTGATTTCCTAATGTTCTGTACTTTCGACTAGTCTGTATATCATGAGTATATAAAAATTACAGTAACTTATTGGGAATTGTTATCCTAGTCAGATAGAGACAGTGGTTCCATATATGTAATGTTATATTGTATTTATTATCAAAATGACATGCTTTAGGAGTGACATGAAATAGAGCGGCAGAATAGACTGATGTCAGTGCTCATCTTCAGAATGATTAAATATAATTTTTTTTATTTCATTTTTATTTCATTTAAAAATTTCAGAAACTCTGGAAGACCGTGATGTCATCTTCATCGCCATTGATTGGCACCCAAATGCAAAACTATTTTATCCATTATCAGCAGCGATTACGAAAGCTATAGGAACATACGTTGGCGAATTTCTATCAACTTTAGCTCAAACCCAAGGACTTGATCCTTCTCTAATCATATGTGTCGGACACAGCTTGGGTGCACATATATGTGGATTTATTGGAAAGACAGTTCAAAATCTCACTGGCAAAATAATGGATAAAATATTTGGGCTGGATCCAGCTGGTCCAAGTTTCAATGGCATCACAACAAATGGAATAGCGCCATGCGAAGACCGTCTTTGTATCACAGATGCCCAAAAAGTTATAGCTATCCATACCAACAGAGGAGTTTTTGGAATAGGCACTAACATCGGAAGTGGAGACTTTTGGCTCACAGCTTGTTCTGTTTTAGGAGTACCCTTTAGAAGCTATATTCAGTCTGATTGCGCATTGATGTTAATTCCTGGTAATTCATTTATAATATTGCATTATTTACATACTTCTTTATCCTGAATATATGTGTCTACAACATTATTATACGCCAATGAGAAGAAGTTATTCAGTTATGCAAAACCTAATCTTAATGTTATTATAAATGAAAACAATTTACAGACTCTCTTTTCCATAACCTAGTAGACTCCTCTGTCTCATAACCTCTGCCCTAACCTGCTAGACTATATGTCCTATACTTTGCTTTGTCCGTTTTCTCAAAATACTAACTTTTTCTTATTATTTATGTTTCTTTTTCTAATTATTTAGGTCTTCATCTGTAACCACTTCTACTGTGTAATTATTCCCATTTTATGTTGCTCTTACACTTCTTCTCTTTCAAATTCATTTTGTATTCCTATTTCTGTATCCCTTCTTCTCGTACCGTCATAATTCTTCAATAACCTTTTCCCAATTTCTGATATATCCCTCACATACTCATTATAGTACTTATCATTAACTAAGAAGTTCCAATTTCTCTCATTATTCTTTTTTTAAATATAACTCTCACTTCACAATACGCTCTGTGCGATTTTTAACCAATTCTACTTTTAAAAGTACCACTACATCTAAATTTTATTAGAAGGTGCCTTGTAAATATCTGTCTACCCCTGTTTTCCCCTCTGTCTACTCCTTTTCTGGTTTTGTTACAGGTGCCATCGATGTTTGTTGCCATCGTCGTGCATATGAGTTTTTTACACAGACAATTTCGAAACCAGTAGCTGGTTACAAATGCGTTACCAATATCTGCGTGTATTCTATAAGTCCACAAATTCAGATCAATGGGTACAACACTGAGTAAGTTTTATGAAATTTTATTTAACTTGTAACTCAAAGCGTTTCTGCAATTTAACATAAAAAATTGTTTTAGTAAGCAACTTAAATTTTTTTAACTAACTTATTTTTGTTATGTAAATTTTATTATAATTCCTACCTGTTAGATATTTCTATATAATTTATCCCATACTACAAAAATAATACAAATAAGTAAAGAATAATATTGATTTTTCCCAAATGTTTGTGTAACCCAAGATTTCTTTGATATCTTGTATCGTTCAGCTCCGAATAGGTTTTCCAAATTCTTTCAGGTTATTTCGTTCTTATTTATTCTAAAATATTGAAGTGCCAACCAATCATATTATTGACTTTTTAATATTATTGTCACTGTATACAGACTCAATGTTATTTAGTGAATTTTATTTTGTATTTGGTCTAATCCTCTTTATCCTATTTTTAATTAATATCCACATGTCATTTGTATCTCTGTATGCACTAATTGGACGCTTCAAATAGTTTTTTAAATCATATTTCATATGATTTCGAAGTTACTAGGCCATATCTTTTTTTCATTTATGGGTATTTTTTCATTTATCACCGTGTCCATTAAATTTTATTAAATGATATTAATTGATTTCTCAAGGTAATTTACTAGTAAAACCACTACTCGAGACCATTAGTATTTAGATAACTTAACGTATATCTCGAGAATCTTTCTACAGATTTAAAAAGCAAACTAACATATTGTAGAGAAATTATTTGTAAAATATTGAATGCTTTTAAATTAGTTAAAAAGATATGGTTTGTGGAGAAAGTTTTTAAAGTTTATATTTTTTAAATCAGCATAAATACTATCGAAAATAGAGTACATTTAAAGTATAAACATTTGTTTAAATTACATAACACCCTGGACACTAGCATAGGGTAGGGAACTAACTGTGATGTTGATGTAGAATATTTATTCATTAATAAATAAATTTAAAACAACTTCATAAGTAATTTATATGGATGTACTTTCCTTTCACAGCTTCACCGGTGTGTACCACGGATCTGCCGCTGGACGGTCTCTCAATTTCATGCAATGCAATTAATTGGAAATTTATTGATTATCATTCCATAAAAACTTAATTAACAATTTATTTACATTTGAATCTTCTGCTTATTTACGATTTTCCGATATGGTTTTAAATTCTATGAGAAAATCTTTTTTATTTGAAAACTTTAAAAAGTATACCATATCTACTAATTTTCAAGAAGAATAAGACTTTAGGATAATTAAATAATAATAATTAAAATTTTGTATTTAAAAATTTACTGTGTAATTTTGACCATTTTTTGTCTCTTCCTGATAAACAATTTTTTATTGCATATTTGATTTTTTATATGCATATTTTGCAAAAATGAGTACACATTTAAAAACTTTCATCACCTTGCCTAATAATAATGAATAACACATTATAAGTTAATGTACCACATACTATTAAAATAAAAGAATATTTTTATTAAATGAGCATCATTAAAGAGTTTTAGGAAAGAGGAAAAGAGTTTTAATTTAGAATTAAATACAAAATTAAGATTGTTATTTAATTTGCATTTCCTACATGTGTGTGATCATTAAAATATGAAATTCTTTGCATATTTATAAAATCTTATGCAATAATATTGTTACGAATTTGCGGGCGTCTGAACATACAAAAATTATAGTTGTGAAATATTATTCGGAATTAGCAGAAAAGGCTGCACACCCCTGTATAAATATCTCGGCGATATAATAAACAAGGTTGTTTACTTAAGGCGTCGTACTTTTATTACGCATATTATTACTTGGGTCTAGAAAGATAAACAATCCGTAAACAAATGCATATCGCGCATTTGCGTTATTCGCGAGTTTTTTCTGGAAATAATTATACTGCGAACTTCTAAATGCCAAGTCATAGAACTATTCTGGAAAGTCAAAGATTTCGAGAGAAGGGGTATTCTGCTACGCCACTCGATGATATAAAAGTAGCCAGAGTCCAGTCCGAAACAGTCAGTAAGTTTCTAGCAATTAACCAGAGCAAAACCAATAAGTGAACAGTGAAAAGTAGTTTTGAGTAGTTGCAAAATAATTGTAATTGATTTGTGTGTTATAAATAAAGTCTGTAAAAAGTGTTTTTCCTTCTTTTTATTTTAATTGTGGCTATTCTTTATTTTTTAAGTTACAACGCGACAGAATAGTGAAAGCTCGGTAATCAAAAAGAACCCAAGTAGCAGGCGTGATACGGCACATATATAGAAGGTTCATGAATCATTCTCCCTTTCCTTATCGCACATACGAATTTGTACCTTTGGCCCCATAGAAGGTTCCAGAGCACAAACTCCCTTCATCCCCCTTTCGCGCACTTACAAGTTTGTATCCTTTGGTGTTAGAAGTTAAAGTCTATAGTTGCTGTGCACACACGCCGCTAAATTGTAACAATATATTAAATATAAGACATTTTAGGAATTGTAAATTTTTAATCAAACTTATGAAATCAAAGACTTTTATTTTAGTAATTTACTTAAATCATGCTTTCATACCTGAAACCAAAGAAACGACATTTACAGTTTATTATTTAAATAGTCAATAAGAACTTACCATTATGCACAGTGAGTTCTGTCAGCTGCAAATATCAACTGTGTTTGCCGTTGGCACACACTACAATGAAAGTAGGTATAACTAATATATACCGTTAGCTCATCTGATCAGATTGTAATTGTAATATCTCTGATCAGTGTTACCAACTAAAGATCTGTTATATATAATTAAAGTTTAAACTTTAATAAAAAAACGATTCATTTTAGTTTTACTTAATAATATTTATTTGAGCTAATAATCACTATGCGATACAGCTTATGATGTCTAGTCTCAAAACGTGGTGAGCAAATTACTAGCTGCGCGATGCAGTTTATACATGAACTAACTAGATTAAGATTAACATACTATTTATATACTTGTTACTTGCGTTAAACTTACATAATATGTTACCATATTTTATGTAATGTCATACTTACGTACATATCTTAAATGTGCAATTAATTTCATATATAAATTATTATATAAGCCATAACTTAGTTGTAATATTAGGCAAAACCTAATTTTAGTGTCATTTATTATTAAAATGAAATCATCGTGGAAACATGTTTTCACTTCACTTTCTTCTACAATTTATACTTCAGTGGTTATGTCATTACCGAAAGTCACAAGTTGTTTGACGCCCTCGATTCATACTCGTATATTATATTTGAAACACAGCAAATCCTCAAAAACTACAGTGAAGTGAAAATAAAGAAAAGTTAAAGGTTCATCGCTTTGCATTCTATTTCTTAATTGCTCAGTCCAGCAGAATAATCTGCAAAACAAAGATAATATATCATTTATAATATGAATAATTTATGTATCTTCTATTTCGTCATTATCTAGAAAAGTGTGTACCCTCTTCTTACCAAGCTTCCCTTAGTTTAAAATGCACTATGCAGTTCTCTTTATATGGTTTAAATAGCATTTTCGTCCTCCATACATTTAAACTACAACGTCTAGATAATAATTAGGTAATACAGTGTTTTAAGCAAGAACTTTGTTTCTAAAGACAAAATAAATCAAGGAATTTAGATGAAAATGATTCAAATTTTTATTGTATTAGAAAGAGTAAGGTTTGGCAATTATGAATGACATCGGACAAATATCCACCACGCTAACAGATGGCAATTGTTTTACAAAAAATTTCAATTACTTTTTGGCAAAATGGCGGGTCTATTTCCTAAATCGCGTCATGGATGGCTGTGTGACTTGTTGAAACCACATGTCAGTGATACCCATATCGTATCATCAATAATACCATAGGCCAAAATAAAGTTGTTAACATATCTCGAGAGATCCATAAATTGCAACCGCATTTCTAGCCGCATCTTCGGAAAAAAAAGCTCAATCACGCTTCCAGACCACATAAAAGACGCACTTGGATTTTTATTATTTTAATGCGATTTTCGAGCAAAATTGAATTCATTTTAACAATTGCCAAACTATCTACTACTAATATGTCAAAAAACTAAAAGTCAAAACTGTCACGTTGTTGGCGTTGCCCCTATTCAAAAAACAAAGTTCTTGTTGAAAATCCATATAGGTGTATTCTTAAATATCACTTCATCGATTCTGCTATAGGCAATAAAGTATAAATAAATTATTTATTTAATTACAAAACAGCCAAATCTTTTGTATAATTAAAATATAAAAAAAAAAAATAGATAAGGAATAGACTAACAGACAGTAGTTTATTATTAAGAATAGATCAAAATTCCTAAATTTTTTTAACTACTTATATCTTTTTTCTTAAAATATAATATTTGTAAGAGTGACTATTAATATTGCAATTAGTGACAGAAAAAGTGAAGGTCGGTGTGACTGTAGAAAAAAGCTGTTACATTGACCAACGTAATATTTGCTACAAAGAAGTAATAGATTTAGAATGATATGGCAAGAGATAATGCAAAATCTAAACCAAATTTGCGCCAACGAGTGAAAATTGTGGATAAAATAACCCAGCAAACTATAGAAGGTGCTTAATTGCGAAGAGCAAACAGGAAAAAAGAGACAGAATACAAGAATAAAGAATGAAACCGAGAGATAGCCAGACAGAAGCCATATTTTGTGCTGGATAGGTATATTTCATCTTTGATGGATGCTATTGGGATGTCTTTCTGGATGACTTCGTTAGTGACGTAGACGTAGACAATGAGTTCAAATAAATTTTTTGAACAGTTCTGGATGTTCTGATAACCTATGCAAAAAAAAGCGTTTAGTGCAGATGTAACCAAGCAAGAAGATATTGAGTTTCCATACCGTGCAGCTGTTGTAGTATTAATGTACTTTATAGTAGGTACAAGGTCAGGTCAGGTACAGCATTTACTGCAGCAGTGGTTTCTCGGTCGTTGGAGAAACTTAATTATATTGATGCTGTGATGTGATGTGATGTATAGTGATGCTGCGATGTGATGCTGATCATGCTGGGTGTAAAGAAAACAGGCAGAAACAAGTGGAATTGTGTTTATCTACTTAAGTACAACTCTATCGTGGTCGAGCCGTCGACAACATTCAGTAGAGATATCTACAACGGAAGTGGAGGAAGTTGCTACAAGTGATGCGACAATGAAAACAGTGTGATTAAAGCCATTGTTTTGATTTATAAATAAATTCATTCTATGTTATTTATTTAGCATCAACAGAGTCTAAGTTGAGGGTGTCTTACAAACAATTTGTCGTGTCGTAGTAATGTCAACAACCTCTGATTAGTTGTAGTCCATTTACACTCCGGTTAAGTATTTCGCATTTGTTTAATTTAGATATCGATTACAGTTATAAAAATTAGTTCAGTTTATAAATGGGGTATAGCTTATTTACGATATTAAAAATCCTCCAAAGATTCTTGAACACATTTGAATCGAGCGTAAACATAAGTTCTGTTTGTCGAGACATAATTAATAAAATAAGTCGATCGGTATTTAACATAATTCTTCCCGAGGTGCTTCGTGGAAAACTGTTGCCGCAAACGGTGTTATGCAGAGTTGAGAGAATGTTTATATAAAATCTAACTAATACAAATTTAATATTAATCCAAATTTAAAATACTTGATTTATATAAATATCATCATTAAAATATAAGTTAAAATATTCTCGAATAATAGAGTAGATAATTTATTAAAAATTCCTAATTATGTTATATGTTGAAATTACATTATTTTAAAGTTCGTCGACTTGTATTAACAGAAGCAGTCAATTAAGTGAAGTGATGCAATGAAAACATTCTGTTGCTTTATCAAAAATGATTCTTATGATCTTGGTAAGCTGCATTTATTACACCATCTTTACAATCACGGCTGCTACTATTAATTATCATTAAATAATCATCTTTCAACGTAATATTATTCCTATCAGTGTCTATCTTTTTGTCGCATAGTTTCAGAGTCATCGATGTCAAACTTTATTCAGCAGTTTTTAATAATCCGTTGTACGTTCCTATCATCATATTTGTCAGTGCTCCATTTGGGTCTTCAAGGAGTTTGTACGGAACTCCGTATTCCTTTACACGACCTGCGTCCAACACCAGGATGCTATCCGAGTCCATGACGGTGTTTAAACGATGTGCGATTGTTACGACTGTGCAATCCTTGAATTTTAAGCGAATTGTGTGTTGAATTAATGAATCAGTTCTGAAATTTTGGTAATTATTTGTAATTGAAAAATAATTGAAAAAATTTAATGACAAAGTAGAAAATATAGTTACTTTGAATCTACGTTTGCTGTAGCTTCATCAAGGAGAAGTATTTTATTGTCTCTGAGGATGGCTCTCGCTAGACATATGAGTTGTCGTTGTCCAACGCTGAAGTTATTACCTCCTGCAGTTACCTTCACGTCTAAGCTCTCAACAACGTCCTTCAGTTCCACCTAAAATAAAAGAATTTGTATTTTTATCTAACTTTATAAAAAGCCCGACGTGCACCTGTCCAGCTGTAGTATCCATTTAATGTATCTCTCCTATATTCTTGCCAACTTCTCTTGCTCCTTTTACCCCCATATCTCTGTTCCGTACACTATCATACTAGTTATCAGTCTATCAAACATCCATAGCCTCTTTTGCATATCCGCCCCAAACACATTTTCTACTAATCTCTACACCCTTTGCATTGCTAAATCCGCCTTCTTTGCTACCTTCCTTATCTGCGCCACTTCTGCATTGCTCTTTTTGGAAATGTACCCTAGGTACCTAAATTCCTCTACTTCCATGTAAATGTCATCTTTATATTTTCACATTTTCTTTATTCTCTTTCTTCCTCCTTTTTGGAATACTATTATTTTTGATTTTTTTGCATTTAGTTCTAGCCTTTTCTTGTCTTGGTATCTCCCTAGTTGATTTACCATCTCCTGCAGTTCACCCTCTCTTTTCGCCAAAAGGACTATGTCGTCTGCGTAGGCTAAGGTCCATATCTTGCTGTTTTTTCCTATTACCACCTTCCATCTTATCCTCTTTCCTTCACTCCCTCCATATCTACTATGTATATTGAAAATAAAATAGGACCTTGTCTTTCCAGAATTTTTCTGACTCTTTACCCCCAACTCTTACTCTCATCTTTGTTTCTTTGTAGATTTCTTCAATTCTTTGAACTATGCCCATATTCACACAACTTCTCCCTGTTTACCATATCGAATGCTGCTTTCATATCAACAAACATAGCATAAATCTTTCTTTCTCTTTTCTTTAGTTCTCTTTCCACTATATAGTTCAGCGTGCATATGTTGCCTACCGTATCGCTACCCTTTCTTAACCCCGCTTGCGTTTCTGGAATTATTCCTTTTTGCTTAATATCTTATTCTAGCCTTTGTGCATTATCCCTGCATAGATCCTCTATGCCGTGTTCAATAGTGTAATTCCCCTATAATTGGCTTCGTGTCTGTTTTCCTTTTTGTATATTGGACTTAGTATCCCTTCTCTACAGCTGTCTTGCAAATCTTGACCTTTCCATATCTTATTCAACGCTGTCAGTAATCCTTTCTCTATCATTCCTCGTTCAACTTTCCACGCTTCGTTCTTTAATCCTTCTCTCTCTGGTGCTTTCATTTCCTTGAGTTTTTGAATTTGTGTTCTTAGCTCATTTAGTTATATTTTGTTTACTTTCCCATTCTCTTTATTCCACTTCTTTGTACTCTCGTTTCTTTTCTTTTCTCCTAGTACTCCCATAAAGTGTATCGTCTACTCTTTCATACATATAATATATATTTTAATAAAAAGAAATTTAATTTCTAGAAAGAGTGCAATAGGTCAACGAACAAAATGGAAAATATGTAATTTATTAATTAATGTTTCTTTTTCGTTTAAAAAAATGTGTTTTATTTCATAATACAAAATCGAATTTAGTTTTCTACCAATTAACCAATGTAATAAAATAAGCATTTTGTTTACAATTTACAATGGATATTGTTACAATGGTAACAATTTGGATATTTCCTACTAAAACACATAATATTATCGAAAACCTTTTATACTTACATCTTTAAGAGCTCTCCAAAGGGTATGGTCATCAAACCGTTCAAATGGATCCAAATTATGACGCAGTGTTGTGGAAAATAGAATTGGATTTTGTGGAATAATTGATATCTTTGACCTCAGTGAGTGCAGACTAATCTCTCCCGTATCCAATGAGTCAATAAGGATTTTTCCACCTATAGGATACAATCTAAATATTGCTGAGATTATAGAAGATTTACCGGCTCCGGTTCGTCCAACAACACCAACCTATAATAAACAGATAAAACTGTGTGAAAAATGAAATTTTGTAAGATATAAAGATTTTAGAACTAATAGAATGGTTCGAAAGGATGGAAAATTAATTACAGCGAAGATAGAGCTATTGGAAAAAAAGATAAAGAATACATAGCTTAAAGAACAGACTGAGAAGTAGAGAGGTATATATAGAGAAAGATTTATCCTTGACTTGGAACAAAAATAAAAATGAAGAGGAGAGAAGAAGTAATTAGGGAGGAAGAAGAGCTTAAATAGAAAATGGAGAAAGATGGAATTGTAGAATGGAGTGGAGTTAAGCATGAAAGAAAGTGAATGTTGGGATTTTTGAACATAGCGAACATAATAGGGGGTATGGGTGGACCAGAAAGATTAGAAAGATCGAAGAAAAAGAAGGTCGACAAAGTATAGCTGAAAAGATAAAGTCGGTATTACTTAACTAACTTTTAAAGAAATAGACGCTTAAAGTAGGCAATGTAGGTTGACAACTGAACGAAAAGATAAGAAAAATAACGGCAAGAATACGAAAAATAGAGAACAGAAACAAGCCAATGGAAGATACGGAGAAAAAGGTTCAAGGATTGAATTTTACCAGTTTTGATATGAGTAATAATTATTTGGATAGATAATTGTGTAGAAGATTAAAATATGTTAAAATAAAATAGTAGTAAGAGCAAATTAAATGTAAGAAAATTGTAAAACCGGAAGGCTTAAATAAGTATACAACAAATTGAATAATTAGAAAGAAAAGGTTCAAATGTTAACAATTGTATTTTAAAATATATGAGAACCAACCTTCCATCCTGAATCAATAACAAATGATAGATCTTTTAGTATAAGACCATCAGCCGGGCTGTACAACAAATTTGTAGACTGGAATTCGATTTTACCGGTATTAGGCCAATCTGAAGGTGGCTGTGCTGCTGTAACAATTAGCTCTTAGTTTTTAAATTAAGCTAACTTACAATCACTGAATATAAACATCAATTGCTTGAGTTAGCAAATGCTCATTGAGCTGCAAGAAAAAAGATATAAACAAATGCAAAAAAAATTCTAAAAATATCACTTGTCACTAGTTCAACTAGCTGTTTGTTATGTTGGCTATATTTGATATTTAATTTAGATATCGAATAAAAAAATCACATATTCTGAAAATAATTTGGTCAAGTTTTGCATTAATTTTGATAATTGAAAATTATTATATATTTTATTATATTAATTAAATTATATACAGGGTGTTTGGTAGCAAGGTGCTAAGTCTTAAGCGGATTATAGTTGAGACTATTTAGAGACTGTTCTAAAGCCGTACATGTCTTAGGTGAAGCCTGATTATTTCCTTTTTACTGCTATTTCTATGTTATTTTTATAAAAACCCAATTTCTGATAGTTAAATGCCAACAGAGGCTCAATTTAAGTTAGTCTGTTTTTTTTTTTTTTTATTTAATTTATTTAACGTCGGCCTATTTCCGATGCTGAGTCCTATCACCGACGACCTCCTTCAATGTTGGCAGTATTTATGGTGTCGTGGCCTCATATATGTGGGCTACACCACTGCCTAATAAGTGTACGATTATGTATGACCATAATCAATATAAGTTCATAATAACCAAACCCAGAAAATATATATCTGGTCCGGGGATCGAACCCGAAGACACAGCAGTCGGCGTCAAGCATCAATGCTCTCGCCCACTGTGTCGTCAGTTAGTCTGTTAGTTGTTTTATTTTTTGGAGTTTGTCAGATGTTTATCTAATCTGATAAACCAAGTTCGAAGCACCTGTGTTATTTATAAAAATACTAGACGATTTTGAAGTCGTAAAAATTTTAAAATCAAAGGAAAAACTGCGTACTTTATGGCATTTCGAAAAATTGATAAAATAGCCTCGATCGTACAAACCTTTTTAAACACATGCTCGGTTATTGACCTTCTTTTAACGTATCATTAAAGCTGCTATCTTATTCCCTTATATATATGTATATTAATTAGGAGCGTAACGAACATGAGTGTTACATTATCTTTGTCGATTGTTTAATTTCAATCCACTTTAGTATTGCGTCAGACCATTGCAATAAAAGAGATTAATGAAGAAAGAGTTAGGCTGTATAGTAACGTGTAATAAATAGTAACGTGAGTAGGTCTCCTTAGACATGTTGTATCCCCCCAATTCTGAATGCACGTTCATGGAAAGCATCATAACTGATAACAACTTATTACAAATTCGAAAACTGAAGAAACACAAAAGGCACGGTGCTGAACAGGATTGAATAGACATTAGAGAAAAAGCAATTACAGCTTGCAACGAGAAAAATGAAGGCAATTGTATTTTATGATGCAAGAAAACTGATTGGAGGTACTACGAAGATTAAATCCAAAGAACTCCTAATGTACAAGGGGCTGTATATTGAAAGTAACGCAAAAATGAAGCAACATGGTATACAAGCATCTAAGAAATCCGAGGAAAAACTTATGAAGTTAAGTAGACTAATGTCAAACCTGAAGGGGCCGAAGGCAAGTAAGAGGAGAGTGTTTGCGTCGGTGGCTCACTCAATAATGCTGTGAGCTGCACCGATATGGGAAGAACCAGTAAAACTAAAAAAGTATAGAAAAATTCTTAAACTTACTTGAAGAGGTTTAAAAAAAAAAAGTCCGATAAATGTTGGTACTGCGAATATGTTGATACAGCAGAACACACGTTCTTCAATTGTGATCGATGAATGATCGGCGATAGAAGGAGGAGTAGTGCGAACGAAAACGAGAACCACGCTGACTGACTGTAGATATTACTGTTAATATTATGGTAGAAAAGGAATAGTATTGGAGTGCGGTTCGAGTTTTCGTCACGAAAATTCTATAAACCAAAGAAATGGATGTCAACACAGAACCGTATTCGGAATTTAAGTGTCAAGGTGTTTTATCTTCTTGTCTGCGATATTCGTGGTTTGGTGTATTACGATTTTGTTTCAGACATACGGTCAATAAACAATATTATGGTGTCGTATTAAAGTGTTTGCGTGAGAAAAATCATCAGAAATAGCCAAATTCTTGGAAGAATATTTCCTGAGTTTTACTCAACGATAATGCGTCGATAATGCGTTTTGACTCGGTAAAGCCATAAAGCCAAATTTTTGGAAGATGCTAAAGACCTTAGCAGAACGCAGAGGTGTGTAGCATCAAATGGAGCCTACTTTGAAGTTGAGAAAATAAATATGAATGATTAAAATAAAATTCTAGGTTTTTTATTACAATTCCCTGCACTTTTATGAGACCGTATAATAATTTTATTGATTATCTTTATTTTCTTAGAGAAATTGCAATGCGTTGTATATTTTGTATAATCAAACTGAGGATGATCATACTACGAGATATATGATTTTTGTCGACGCCTTCTTAGGCTTAGATGATATTGTAGTACAATGTTAACATATAAAAGGTAATCTTACAAGGACTTGGTTCTCGTTCCAACGCTGTGTATTCTAGAAGCCTTTCCACCGAAGTCATGTTGTTGATTATTTCTGTAGCCTGTTGAACTGTGTACTGCATAAATCCAATAAACAAGAGACCTGTTGAAACAGTATAACCAACAGTTTCGCTTGAAACTGTTCCCATACCTGTAAATGTAATTCTGGTTTAGTAAATAATAATTCTACTGGTCAGTTGTTTACTCATTTCATTGCTAAATGTTGGTAATTTTTGATTTTGGATATATTTAGTGTTTTAAGTTCATCCAGAAAATTCAATCTTGGTACAAAAATTGATAGCATTGAACTTGACAGCAGACTGCTGTGACATTAAATTTGAACCACGGACCAGAGATATATTTTCTGGGTTTCGTTGTGATTCAAATAAATTAATTTTGTACAAAAATATTCGTAAACTTATTAGACAGCTGTTTTCTAAATATATATGAAGCCTCGACACTTAGGATCAGATTCCTTTGCCTATGTTAAATAAATTAATCTAAAAAAATAAAGATGCCATACAGGATAAACATTTTCAAAATATTTTACCTGTTTATTACCATAAAGCAAAAAATCTGTTGAGCCTCACAAGGAAATATGTGAAGTGTATAGTATTAAATGTTGAACAGAACGCACGTGTCCGTATTGGTTAAGAAATTACGCGTAATTAGTGATTAAAGTTGATTCTTTGTGTATAAAATGAGTTCTATTTCAAGCAAAAAAGCCGAAATTACTTTCTTGCCAATGAATAATTTTATTTACCCAGACAGTCCATTAAAATAAAAGTGAAAATCATTAATGCAACCATAAGTACGGCAAATTCATCTAAAACAATTGCAAGTAATGCCTGTGTAGCTAAGGTCAGGTGCCAGCATGAGGTGTGGACGTCGAGGATGGTGTCAAACTCCTTTATTAGCTTCGCTGACATCTTGCAGGATCTAATTGTTGCGATTCCATTCAAGGACGACGTCATATGGGAATATATTGGACTGCGCGCTATGAATGAAAATTTTATATTGCTTTTAAATAATACATATGCTTATAAATTTAAAGATCAGTTAAAAACGTTTTCGCTTATGTCGCGCAGCTTCATATGAATTGTCTTGTCAATATGTTCTGTACCTCGAAAGTCAGACCCGATATAATACGAACAAAGGCGAATACAGTCGTGTTAACATTGAATGAAGGAAAGTAAAATCTAAGCCGAAATCACTCACTTCAAAGAGAAACAATCAAGTGGCTCTTTTTCTCAAAATGATTCAGTCGTATATCAGTGGTTTACTACTAAAAGGGCCAATTTCATTTTTAACTTCAAAATATTAGGTATAAGAATAATTGTAATAATTACAAATAATTATTCAAAACATTAAATACATACTAAAATTCATTTACACATACAAAATACATTTTCGCTAAAGTTTAAACAAACATTCTACTAAGAAATTAAAGTTAGTGATATATATGGTAACACTTACATGCTTAACATATCGACCGATACATACTTTATAATCCTTTGTAACAGTAAGAAGAAGATCGTTTCACACTTAAATAATGCTAGGAAATATTAAAAAATGATTTTCGAAGCGTTTGCTGTTTACACTTGATTAATTAAAATTTCTCGGGCTTCCTAGACACTATGCATACTCTTGTTTGCGGATTATTATTGGAAAATGTTATAGTCCATTGCTACACCAGCGAGCATAAATCAATTGACTTAATTAAGGAAAACATTTATATTGTTACAATTTTCACAGTGGCGACGACGGGGTTCTTTTAATTGCCGAGCGGGTGCAATTGTTTACACTATTTAGTCGCGTTGTAACTTATATTTAGAAATAGCCACAATTCAAATTAAAAGAAGGATTGACACTTTTATAAACTTTATTTATTAACACAAAAACAATTACAACTACTTTACAATTATTACGGTTTATTATTTTACTTATTAGTTTTACTGGCTGATGTTTTCTTGCGGTCTGACTGCTGTTGTAAAAAACTGACTCGCGACGCGATGCTCGCTCCTTTTATATCCGAGGTCTACGCAGCAGACTACCTCTGGTCACGACACCTCTGACTTTCCCGAATATTCCTATAATTATCCAGATACGCTGTTTGACCTTCCGTCTAGTTCTATGACGTTCCACTCCATACGCGTAGTATTTGGTTCTAGAAAGTTCACTCGTAAACAATAACACAAGTGCAGTTGTTTACGTTCATTTCCAGGAACACACACGCGTATAAGTTATGCGCCAACTAGTAAACAGCCTCATTATCGAAACGTCTAGATATTTGTGCAGGGATGCGCAACCTTTTCTGCTAATTCCAGCTATTAGTTTATAACTATAATTTTTGTATCCACAGACGCCCGCAAATTCGTAACACTTTCCCCCTCTTAAAAGCGCTCGTCCCGAGGGCTTATAATTTTCATCGGGCGGCTGATTCCGTTAACTCCCAGTCCGGAGCATTTTCACCCTCGTACTTCGCGAGTCGGTCTCGGTGAACAATCATGCATTTTCCTCGGGCTGATCTCTGCACTTTGTAGATCACGTCCGAAATGACAGCCGATATTAAATACGGTCCTTCCCATTTGGCTTGTAGTTTAGGGCTTCGTCCTATCTTCTTCTTAGGATAGTAGAGCCATACCGCATCACCTCTGGAAAAACGCTGACTTTGTTTTCCACAATCATAACGCGGTTTCGAGCGATCCGTCGCTAACTGAAGGCGTTCTCTCGCAAGTTTGTGGATTTTTTCTAATTCTTGCGCTAGGGTTTCGCAGTATTCTTCGTTGCCACTAAACTTTCTTTCGGGAGGAGGTCCGTACATCAGGTCACAGGGTAACCTGAGTTCACGTCCCATTAGCATAGCGGCTGGAGTCTGACGTGTTGCTTCGTGCACCGCTGACCGATATGCCAGTAGAAACAGAGGTATCAACTCGTCCCAATTGTCTTGGTTAGTATGGACAAATTTCGTCAGGTATTCCTCTATCGTCCGATTTAGTCTTTCAACCATGCCGTTCGACTGCGGATGTAATGGTGTAGTTCGGGTTTTATGCATGCCTAGAAGTTTCGAAATCTGTTGGAATACGGCGGCTTCAAAATTTCTTCCTTGATCCGAATGTAGCTCTCGGGGAACTCCATAACGCGATACTACTTCTTGCACAAAGACTTTTGCAACTGTAATCGCTTCTTGATTCGGGATAGGAAGTATTTCAGGCCATTTGGTAAAGTAATCCACCACGATCAACACGTATTTATTGCCGGTTCGGCTCCGTGGCAGTGGTCCTAAAATGTACATTCCTACTCTTTCGAACGGTGCTCCCACCGTGTAGGTATGCATAGGTCCTCGATTTCTCTGCCGGGGTCCTTTACTGGCCGTACAAGTGTCACAATTTCGACACCAACGATTTACTGAGGCTCCGCAACGGGGCCAGTACCACCTTTGCCGTATCTTCTCTAGTGTTTTATGCACCCCGAAATGTCCACCTGAGAAACTATCGTGTACTTGTTTCAATATATCCAGGACTAGTTTATTAGGTACTATCAGTTGTCGAATGGGTGGCCTGTCGTCTACAAAATGCCACAACCGATATAGCCTTCCATCGTGAAGTTCTAAACAGTTCCACATAGACCAATATTCTTTTACACGAGGACTATAGGCTGATACCTCTGGCCATTGAGGTCTAATTCCTGTCTTTTTCCATGCCGCAATGAGTGCCAGATCTTCATCTTCTTTCTGTGCTTCACCTACGATGTCACCCAGTTCATCTTCTGCTTGATCAGTCATTTGAATTGAGCTATCTGCAGGTAAAGGCGAATCATTATTCACTGTTACTTGAGTTTCTTCGGTTTTAGCCTTCGCCCGCGTCAAGTATCTTACGGGAACGGTTGTTACTGGTTCTGGTATATAAACCTGAATGTTGAGCTCCAAATCGTAGAACACGTATTTCAGCAGACGTTCTACATGTGCCCACGTCAAATGATCGTGTCCGCAACCTATTTGCGGAATGGCTAACTTCTTTACTTGTTGCTGCAGGATGTGTTCTCGTAGTGATACCAATGATTGCCATAGATCATGGTACGTTGGTTTTCCGGAACTCCTCCGTTTTGTAATCAGGTAATAAATAAACCTTCCATCCTTTTCTAGAACTGCAACTTCTCCTACCTTTCTCTGTTGTTCTCGAAGCTTTTTCAGATCTCCGAATTTCTCCTTGAATGTTACTGCAATACCTTTACTCATGTGCAGGTCTTCGGCGACACAATGGGCTAACGAGTATTCGGAGGGTGCTAAGAATAGGTCATCCCTGATGTATTCCATGTTTATTTTGATTTCTGCTTTTACTAATGTGTCGGGATCCCATTTTTCGGCATCATCATAGTTAAGAGGTAATCGACCGTTTTGCAAGTAGATTTGAGTATGTCGTATAAGTATTGCCTCATCGGGTTCGCTTTCGGGCTCCTGTTTAGCCTCCTTGCGTTTACAGTGGTCACATCCATTGGTTGCGCACGGTCTTCTAGACAATGCATCTGCATTTGCATGTTGACGTCCTGGCCGATACTCGATTTTATACTGGTATTCGCTTATCTGTTGTAGCCAACGTGCTAGTTGTCCCTCAGGCTCCTTAAAATTTGTTAACCAGGTTAAAGAAGCGTGGTCGGTACGAATTCGAAATGGCTGGCCCCACAAATAGTGTCTAAACTGTTTTAGAGCTTTAACGACGGCCAGTAGTTCCTTTCGAGTGACACAGTAATTCTGTTCGGCCTTCGAGAATACCCTACTGAAGTATTCTATTACGCGTTCTTCGCCTTGTTGTATTTGTAAAAGTACTGCTCCCATTCCGGTATGTGATGCGTCCGTATCCAATATAAATTCGCCTACTCGTTGGGGAAAAGCAAGGATCGGTGCATTTGTAAGCTTTTCCTTTAATTGGTTGAACGAGTCTTCACATGATGGTGTCCACACAATATGTCGCCTCTTCGTAGTTGGTTTCTCCGTAAGTTCATACAGCGGTTTTGCAATCTTCGCAAAGTTTGAAACAAATTTTCTGTAATAAGCACATAACCCAAGGAAACTCCGCACTTCCGATAGGTTGGTGGGTGTCGGCCAGGTCTGAATAGCTTTCACTTTTTCCGGGTCCGTAGATACTCAATTTCTAGTGACGACATGTCCCAGATATCTTATTTGCTCGGCACAAAGGTTGCATTTCTTTGGGTTTAATTTAAGGTTTGCTGTTCGTAATCGTTGAAATACAATTTTCAAATTATCTATTTGGCTTTTAGCATCTTTGCCAAGCACCACTATGTCGTCCAGATACACGAGGCATGTTCCCGGAGGTAAGTCTTTTAAGACGCTATCCATTAATCGTTCAAATGTTGCGGGGGCATTACATAGACCAAAAGGCATTACTCGAAACTGCCATAGACCTTTCCCGGTCGTGAACGCTGTTTTCTCCCTATCTTCCTGTTTTACTTCCACTTGCCAATATCCGCTCCGGAGATCAAGAGTGGAGAAGTATTTAGACCCGTTTAATACACTAAAAAGGCTATCGATACGAGGCAACGGGTATGCATCCTTTAGCGTGACATCGTTTAATCTCCTGTAGTCTACGCAGAATCGCTTAGTTCCGTCTTTTTTCTTTACTAGTACTATCGGTGATGCCCACGGACTTGTTGAGGGTTCTATTATTCCGTCTCGCAGCATTTGATCCACCATGGCGTCAACTTCCTCTTCTTGTCCCCATGGCAGTCTTCGCGCAGGTTGTTTAATTGGTCTAGCGTCTCCTACCTTTATTGGGTGTTGCACTAATGTCGTGTGTCCCACGTCTTCTATTCCCGATGAAAAAATGTCCTGGTTGTCTTGTAGTACCATCTTCAGGTCATGAGATTCTTCAAGAGTTAAATTTTTATTCGACTTCTCATAGACGTCCTGTAGGTGGTCCGGAAGGGTCACTTCTTTATCCTCTGAGGGCTGTATGTTTTTTGTAATACTCGTTCTGATATTTAGAGTTTCTTCAGTGTCATCTTTCAACAACTTAAGCCGGTCTCTTCCTATTTGTATAATTTTAGCTCTTGGAAAAATTGTACAGTTTATTGAAGACATCCAATCGTAGCCCAGAACACATTCTTCCTCTATTGGTGCTACGAGGAATATAAAGTTTTGGATCACGTGGCCCAACCTGATCTTTAATTTAATTTTTCCTGAAAACGGTTGCCGTATCTCCAGTAATTGCTCGCAATACAATGGGAACTGCTGGTGCGATGATCTGCTTCGTAAATTCTTGTCGTCTAATGAATTCCAATCCGACTAGTGATTGCGTAGCACCAGTATCAATCAAAAATTTACATGGCCGGTCTTCCATATATCCCATCACAATTGGTCCCCTATTTACTCCTCCTATTGTTCCGACTGCTGTAATGTGGGGACTCTTGATCGGAACAGCAGGCAGAGTTGTCCCCGTTAGGCTGCCTGCGACTCGTTTCCCGACTGCCGATTCACATTGACAGCCGATGTCGAGGGTCTTCTTTCCGAGCTTGTACCATTCACAGGTGGGTTTCTTCCCCTGTTGTAAGTCCATTGCCGACCTCTTGAAATTCCTGGATTATAGCGGCTCCTATTTCGATCCTCGAGGTCCGCCAATCGCCGAAGCACATCGTCCATAGCAGGGGTGGTATGAGAGGGAGATGTAGTGACGCTCCTTGTACGGCTCACATCGGGAATATGGCTGACAGTTTCCATTTGAAGCGCAGCGGCCAGGGCCTCGTTTATGTTCTTCGGCTTAGCCAATAAAATGGCCTCCTTTATTCTGCGCTCTCGGACAGCGTTAGCGAAGTATTGTACCTCCCAATTTCCTAGTGTTTCCCTGGGGGCTTTGCCTGCAGCACGGTTTACTAATCGTTCGATATCTGTCGCCAGGTCTGCTAGCCTTTCTCCTGCAGCTTGCCTCCTGTTCACCAGCTGCGCCCAGTACAGAGGTGCGAGACTTTCTTCCCCATACCGCTGGCTTAGCATTGCTTTAAGAGCCGTATAGCTTCGCCGCTCGTCCGGGTTCATATTTTGGAAAGCGATTAGAGCCGAACCCCGTAGCATGGCCGCTAACTGGCCTGCACAATCCCTGTCACTCCAGCCATTGAACTCCGCTATGGCTGTGAATTGCACCTCATATTCCTGCCAAGAGATTGTTCCATCGTAGGGGGCTGGCTTGATAGTGCTGGTTTTCGCAATCGTAGAGTTGACGCAACCTTGAGAGTTTTCTAAAACTTGCACTCTATCGGCAAGTTGTGTTAACTGCGCTCCTGCTAGTTGCTTCCCACTTTTTTGGACGAGTTCTACGCGTTCTTCGATTTCCTGAATTTTCGTCTCCGTCAGCTCCTGTCGAATGGTTACCGATTGAAGACCTTGTGCCACATCATCTATACGCATTTCTAGTTCTTTTTTGGATCCTCTGCAAGCTTCTTCTACAGCTTGCAACTGCATTTGGAACGCATTAAACTTCTCGCACATTTCTGTTTTAGATTGCTCAGCCTGTTCTTAAACTATTTTGCTAGTTTTCTCAGCCTGTTCTTGAAATTTCTCGAACATCTCTTCTTTGGACTTTTCTGTCTGTTCTTGAATTATTTTCCTTAATTCAACATTTTCTTCTTTAGACTTTTCTGTCTGTTCTTGAATTTTCTCGAACATCTCTTCTTTCATCGCTTTAAATTCCTTCAATAATTCCTCCATTTTTGTTGCGGGTTGTGTTGTAAAATGTTTTTAACTACTTTCTAGAAGCTTCTGGAAGGTTCTGGAATTCTCTAGAGTTTCTTTGAAGTCAATATTTCTGTTCTTCTCGAACCTTCCTCTTCGTAAAATCCTTCTTGCTGCAAATCCCGACTAGAAGTTTCTGGAAGTCTCTTTGGAAACGTAGTTTCAGACTCTCCTGTTTTTCTTCTTGGAATTCTCTCTGCAGCGGTCGTAACTGTGGCTATCCCACTTCTGACACCAAATGTTACAATTTTCACAGTGGCGACGACGGGGTTCTTTTAATTGCCGAGCGGGTGCAATTGTTTACACTATTTAGTCGCGTTGTAACTTATATTTAGAAATAGCCACAATTCAAATTAAAAGAAGGATTGACACTTTTATAAACTTTATTTATTAACACAAAAACAATTACAACTACTTTACAATTATTACGGTTTATTATTTTACTTATTAGTTTTACTGGCTGATGTTTTCTTGCGGTCTGACTGCTGTTGTAAAAAACTGACTCGCGACGCGATGCTCGCTCCTTTTATATCCGAGGTCTACGCAGCAGACTACCTCTGGTCACGACACCTCTGACTTTCCCGAATATTCCTATAATTATCCAGATACGCTGTTTGACCTTCCGTCTAGTTCTATGACGTTCCACTCCATACGCGTAGTATTTGGTTCTAGAAAGTTCACTCGTAAACAATAACACAAGTGCAGTTGTTTACGTTCATTTCCAGGAACACACACGCGTATAAGTTATGCGCCAACTAGTAAACAGCCTCATTATCGAAACGTCTAGATATTTGTGCAGGGATGCGCAACCTTTTCTGCTAATTCCAGCTATTAGTTTATAACTATAATTTTTGTATCCTCAGACGCCCGCAAATTCGTAACAATATAGATCAAGAAACAATCTACAATGTACTGCAAAAGAAGATTAAGAGGTTGTTGTTTTTTTTATTGGCATTCTGGAATTTTTCTTTCTATCCCTTATGATATTTAGTAATTAGCATTGCATAATAAAATCACGAATGGAATATATTCAATGATACATCCTTATATGGTAGAATTCCTTCACGTAAATATTTTGGGCTACTTAGTACCTAGTATATTTTAGTCATTGACTAAATTGCTTGATAGTATCTCTCTTTTCTGTTCTTACTTACTCTTTTTAGCTTCCGCCCTCTTCTTGTTTTTATCAGGTATACCGTAAGGGTGCTTAGATAGTCAACCAGTTGGTCTCTGTACTTGATGCTGTGTTTTATAATTTCGTCCTTGCCCTGTGTACTTGTAGGTCGTAGTGAATAGCTTCGTAAGTCACAAATCGTGGAGCATTTATAATAATACCTTGCACCTTGAAATAAAATCACTATGGAATATAGTTGGAGTTTGTGGCTGATCCTCAGAATTCTATACAGTAGGTCCAGACTGGTATTCATAAAGACTTATATAGCAATAGTTTACTTTCGGCAGATAACTTAGACTTATGGCTTATTAGCCAGTACATTTGTTGCTTGAGCCTAAGTTGCTTACGTTTTGTAATAATATGCTTCTGTCAAGTTAGACCTCGATCTAAGTAAATTCCCAGATATTTAACAGTATTCACTTGTGGTATGATTATGTTATTGAGTAGCGTAAATGTTATGTGTTCATATTTGGATTTACTGACTCTGAGGTTAAATTTAGCTGAAAGTTTTGTAAAGTTTTTAATAGATCATGGCCAACAGCTAATATTGCAGTATCGTCTGCAAATGTAGCTGTGTTTGTTAGAGGCGTTGAAGGTAGGTCTGTAGTATGCAGTAGATAAAGAAGTGAACCAAGAATACTACCTTGGGAAATCCTGTTTTTATTTGATGCAGATTTCTTGTTTAGTCGTTGACAATATCATGAGAAGCAATTTCTCGAGGACCTTGGAGGTAATCGCGAGAAGGCTTGTTGGACGAAACGACATAATATCATCCAAATTCTTTCCTTGCTTAGGAATAATTATTATTTGTGCTATATTACATAATTGCGTATTATAGTTGTGCCAAGTATCTGTATCCTATAGTAGGTAGTTCTTTCAGAATTTTAGCAGTTTTCTTTTATCATAACCTGGAGATTTTCAAGATAATTAGCAAATACTCCTAATTTTTACATCGCTCTTTGTCCATTTTCCAGTTTATCCTCCATTAATGGAATTGAAATCTGCAGTTGCTTCGCCTTTCCAGGGCATGTAGTCAGTGGTTTCAGTTGCGCTCAATTTTGTTAAATAGTTATCTATTATTAGTTCTCTCTTACTATCCAACAACTCTTTTATTTCCTTGCTTACTTTATTAAGCATTCTTTGCTCAGGTACCCATATCAATTGACTTCTAGATTCATGGTGGATTATGCTCTAGTTGTTGTTAGTCTAGAACTCTATTGTAGATGCTTAGCATGAAAGTATCCGGTCTATATATCAGTGAACTAGGAGTTAAGAATGAATAAATTAAAGTATTTATCATAAATAATAAGAAGGTGAAGAGTACACCTTTAATAAAGCGACAATCAATTAAAAATATTCAACATTGTAGTTTTAATATCAATTTAAAAAATACACCAACCGCTTATGTTCGGATTACATAGCGCCTTGCTTTCAAGGTACAGGGCACGATTGTCACTGAACTTCACTTGTTTAAATTCTATATGACCTCGAATGCACGAACCGATACATGCTGTGATAATTTTTGTTACATAGTTTCTTATCTTAGTGTACTTGCCAATGGCTTCCGTTCTTCGTAGATCCACTGCGGCTTGCATGTAAAACTTAATGCTGACGGAGTAAAGCAAGCTGACGATGATGATGGAAATTAATAAAGTGTAGTCAATGATGGACATCAAAATCAGGTGCCCCAACAAATAAAGTCCATACTGAAAAATGTGTTGTTCTGTTTCAATTTCCTCCGTTCTTAAATATTGACTATTTTTACATATGAAAAAGGAAAGCTATTGGAATAAAATATTTTGTCTCGTATAAAGAGTTATACGCACGGACACATAAGAACTACCCTTCGCTTACCAGCAGGCCCGTGCTATTATAACTAGAATAAAAATGCGAGCCACTATGCGACTAAAAGGAAATTCCATACAACTACAAACTACAACCAGATGTTTTATTGCCGTCCTTGAAAGTATGAAATGTAATATATTTTATATCAAGGAAATATTATTTTTTTAAACTTTAAAAGAATTATACTTCTGAGATAATAAATTCTTTCTAGAAGCAGGATTCCCTTACTGTACAGAATTTGTTAAATTAATATACCTTGTTCCTTATCTTTGTTACACATTGTTATATTGCTTTATTAGCGAATCCTACTCCCGAACTTTTATTGATTTATTATACTTTAGAAATGTGTTTCAAAAATCCGTTGTATAGAAATTTGATTTTAGTTTAACCTAATCAAAATTGATGCTTGAAACCCATTAGAATTTCAGTTATGATACAATATAAGCTAATAATACCATAACAGTTTCCGCAAAAGACCTTGGCAGGTACTCATCAACGATTCCCATGTCTTTAGTAAATCGATTTAGAACTCGACCAGTTGGATTTGAATCAAAGAACTTCATCGGACAAGCAATCACTGAGTTTAACATTTCATTATGCAGACTTTTGGATGACTGGTTACAGATTTTGTAAAATAATATATTTCGCAATGGTATCAACTGAAACAATATACCAGGTATGTAGTTCAACTTAAATTAAATGAGCCATGTCTTAATTCCAAAGTCGTAACTGTAAATGATACTAATTAGAAGTGCGGTAATTTCGTCAACTGTAAATCTTCGTTTAATATTTTAAGACAATACTTCACAATACATTACATAAGATGAAAAACATGTTACATTGGAAGACTTGCATTTATCATCCGTGCCAGAGGTAGCCATATCGTTACATGTCATGTTTTTATGATATTTTAATGTATTTTCAAATCATTTTTAATTTCCTATTATTATTATTTGATGGGCTTAGTCCACTTAGTCTTTTGTCCACGAGACTTTTTCGCACTGTAAATTACAATAATCATACAATACAATAATACAATAAAATAAAAACATTAATTTACATTACGTATCGTACTAGTAAGATGGTTTACAACATTTCCTCACTTGATTTTTTATGATAATTTCATTCTCTAATTCTATTTCTTTTTCTTATTATTTATTTTGACCTCTTCTGCTTCTTTATCTTTACTTATTAAATTAGATTATACCTATCTTTTCCTATAGCCGTCTGAATTCTGTTCCATTAAACTGCGCCTCAATCACCGCGTTTCGCTATTCTCCTTCTATACTCTCTTTCATTTCTTTTCCTTGTTGTTTCAATGTCTTTCATCCTCTGATTCTTCTTCGTCACCATCGTCTTAACCATCTTCCTTCCCCTCATGATCATCTAAATATTCTATATCCTCCTTTTCATTTTCATATTCTTCTTTTTTAACATCACTTAGCTTCTTTATTTCTTTCTTAGATTCTGCCGTTGCTAGTTCTCGTCTTGTTTCACCTATTGTTGGACCAAGGTAAGTTTTTCGCTGTCTTTTTCATTTTTCAATCTGCTCTGATATGTCCGAATTCACCACACGCGAAACATCTCCTGGCTTTACCCTTTCTATCACTGTCGCCCATTCTTTATTTAAAAATATTTTTACTGGGATCATTTTTTTCGGTATTATCCTCAAAAACTTATTCTCCGTTGCTACATTTATCACACCCTCTCCACTCCACAATTCTTCTTTGTACTTTATAACTTATCCGTAGGTGCCCATCACTCTGCATACTACTTCGTCTGATACTTCAAATTATACAATCAGTATTTCTATTCATCCGTTCCTCTGACCTTCCATATTCTAGATCCCATCAATCCGTTCAAAGCTTCAATTCAATCGTGTCTAATCTAATCTCTATTGCTATCAGATTGTCTTCACTTTTAAATTTTGCAAATAACTTCTTATACGTCATGTTTCCTACCTCTTTTTCCATCAGCATGTTCCTTAACTTCCAGCGGCGAGGCTTGCTTACCCACCGGTTGGGCCTCCTTATTTAAATAATTCACCTCTCCAGCTTTAAATTTAATTACACACCCCAAGAAATAATATTGTTACAACTCGTCGTAATTTCATAAATACTAAAAGACGACTGGTCTTAAAATATTAAATACAGATATTCAGAATTAACGAAATTATAGTATTTTTAACTGATATCACTTCAAGAGACTGTACTAATAGAGTGACAACAAGGACCACACATGTGCAATTGTTCTATAATTAGTCTCAATATAATAAAGATATGACATTTAAAATTTCATTTCTTAACGTTATGCGTACCTTCTACCCTTTAAATAAATTATGGTCTCTGTTATATAACAAAGATGGCACAGCTATACAATAACATGTCAAATAACATTTGCAGCTGTCTCCAACATCACATAACATTTTGATATTGATAAACATTGTTATTAAAAGTAAATTACATATTACTCTGCGTAATGTCAAATATAAAATTTAAAATTTTATACGTGGCCATATCTTCATCTACATTTTGACAAAATAAGAAAAAAATCAAAATATCGAACTATATAACACAATTGTTAATTTGTAAATAATATTTAATCTTACTAATAAGAATCCCACTAGTAGTGCGGTGTAGATGATCATGCAGCTTTTAGTCTCCAACACAGGTGTACGTTGTGCTTCAGTGTACGTTGCGCTGGCATTATGCGTACTGCGTAGTTCCTCTTGCTGAATCCTGAATGCGTAAAGAAAATTTAAACTCACTACTAATACATAGATATAAAATACGGGTTGACGGGAAAGTAATTTCGATTTTGCAGTTTTGCATTCAAAGTCTTTCTTTATACAAAAAACAAAATTTAATTATTCATTTAGTTAGTTTTTAATTTGATCGATAACATTTTGCAATCTTTCTCCCGATGAACCGGATTCTAGTTTCAAAGAACTTATAGTTCTTATCAGCAAAATACTGAAGTTCGATTTTCATCATCATCATTAGTAATCAAGCAACCAAGCTTCAATAACTTATTATATAACTATTTATAACAAATAAAGGTTATGCATCACATCAGTGGTGAACTAAAGGACATGCTTTCAGACTATCCGGAAGAAATTAAAAAAGTGTTCGAATTCCTTAAGGATATAAACATAATAAACCAAATTTAACTAAAATAAATTTACTTCAGGCGAATATGACCTTGTCGTTGAAATCGCCTCAAATTATAAAAAAAAGGTTATGCATCAATAGATTATGGGCGCAGGATGCTTGGGAAAAAATTAAAAATTTTGACTAAATTAGAATTTTAGTATAAGTATAATTAGACTTTTAGTGTTAAGTAAAATAAGATATTTTCTTTTAATCTATTATACTGTTGATTCAATGGATAATACAAGAGGATTAAAAGCAGAAATTCGGTACTTAGAAGGAAACGAGAATTGGTGGTGAGGTATGTGCTTTTGAAGTCATGAATGGGTCACAAGACAGAACTGAAGAACGGATATGAAGAATAGGTAAAGGCATTAAAGTAACCAAATAGAGTAGCCATGCCTAAATCAACGGGATGTATACTGGAGTCAATATGTTAAGCAAATTTGTTTATTCCAGTGGCGAGGTTTATAGTTAGAACTAGATAATCTATATGGGAGTTTTGATGAATTTAAGAGTTCATTCAATATAAAGGCACATGAGAGAATGGTATCTCAACTAAGCGCTTTAAAAGTTCTATGGAGTGATCTGGTAATGGAGTTACCAAAAGTTGAACAGAAAACGCATTAACCAAGCGGCTGTTGGAATGAAATTCTTTTGCGACATCAGCAGATGAATATGTACGAGTATATAATTTAAGACATCGTGAGCAATGTTACCGAATAAGTAATGGGCCCTGAATGCGGTAATAACACAACTATGAGCACATGGAAAACATCTAACAGGTTCTGGAGGAAGTGATGTTAACCAACAAGATGTTTGGAGAGCGTAAACCAGTCGTCAACAAATCCAGAACATCAAAGAAAGAATTATTACGAAATATGCAATAAAAGTATGGTCCTTTTATTGTAAAGAAATAAGTCATATGAAAAGCCAATGTAAGAATGGATAAATCATAGTAAGACAATTTGCAAAGGATTAGATAAGAGCAGTGCAATGCAGAGTAGTATAATGTCTGAGACAGCAGATATCTTTGTAGCAGAAAAAGGAGTCTACATAACATATGATACGTGGCATGCTGATAACGAAGCTACCACTCATATTTCTTTCGACAGCAGTGTACTTAAAATGTTTGAAAGGTTTTGAGAGAACACAGTACTTACAATGGCAAATTATGAACGTGTTAACCTAATTGGGAAGTAATCAGTTATCCTTAAAGCTGCTATAAATGGATTACATCGGATAATTATATTGCAAGATATTTGGTTAGTACTGGGTATGTAAAAAAACCATTTTTTTAATAGTAGCGCAGAAGTACTCTCGTTTTCGTATTGTAAATTTTTTTATATAAAATAACCAAGTACACACATGTCTCAGAAAATACTTATTAGCAGTTAGAGCACTAGTATATACTGTTAAGATGTTGCGTATTGGTAGAGATAAAGAATTTATCAACAAAAATAATATTGAGAGTACTCATGAACCAAAACCACATCAGCCACTGTAGCCCGATTATAACTTAACGGCTGGATATATTTTTAATAGAACATTTATGGTTAGATTAGTAATCAAAGGATCTAGTTCGGTAAGAAGAGTATTGATTACAATCAGACATTTAGTCCAGTAGCAAAATATGAAACGGTTCGATGTCTGATTGTCGTTGCAGTAAATGGAAAACATAACATTACTACAATTTGACGTGTCAACTCCGTTTTTATATGATCAACTAAATTAACTGATGTATATGCAACAACCGGAGTGCCATTATGATGGAAATATTCAGGTATTCAAGCTTAAGAGAAACATATATGATTTAAATCAAGCACCTAGATGCTAAAATAAACAATTTGTTACGTTTATGACTAGTGCAGGATTTAAAATAAACAGGACTTATCCAAATATTCAGAAAAAGCTTATACTTGTATTGTACGTAGACGATGGTCTTATAGTAACTACAAATCAAAGCGATGCCATTGAGTTCCAAAACAGAATTAAAAATACCATCCAATCTACATCTTTTTATCTTGGGTTAGAAAGTGATCAGGAATTGGATGGATCAATAATGATAAGTTAAAGTGCATATTGAGAGAAAATTTTGAAACAGTTTAGTATGATTTACTATAATATAGTGAAACCATCTATGCAGAAAGAAGTGTTAAGTGCAAATGTAACAAAGCCGGACGATATAGAGTTTACATGGAGCTTACTGCTAGCGTAATATACAAGTTGGAGCATCAATGTGCTTATTGGTAGGAATAAGACAGATATAGTTTAGGTGTAGTTATAGGTTCTAGATCATTGGAGAAACCTACTATAAATTATGTATTAAAAGTCAATCGAAGTTTTAGATATATTCAAAGAACTACAAGTGTTACAAACTGGGAACAATGCAACAGTAATGTTGATCATACTAGGTACAAGAAAACGAGCAGATTGACAAGTGGAATAGTTTATATCTACTTGAGTGGAGCGTTGTCGCCGTCGACAACAATCTGTAGCGATATCTACAACGGAAGTGGATGAAGTTGTTGCAAGTGAAACTATAATGAAAACAATGTGGGTAAAGCTAGTAGCAGTGGTACGACTGACACAGAATCCAAAATATCATAAATGTATCCAAATGATTGGAAATAAAAAAGTGACAGATGAAAAACAAGAAATAGTCTCACTATTAGAAGGCTAATTAGCAGATGTTTTGACAACACTCTTGAGGAGGCCTATAAAAGAAAATTTGCTTGAAAAGAAGCCAGGAATATATTTTGAGATAACTTTTACAATAAGAGAAAGTGTTGAGTATTAAAATACTTGTATTATTAGTCTACAACTTTATTTAGAATTAATTTCATAGTTAGTTAATATTTTTATTATTGTTGTGAAAATATTATTTAGTTATGTGATAATTTGTTACTTGTGCTTTTCTGATATAAACAAGTCACTTATAAAAATTGAACCGACCATTTTTTTATTATATAAATAGTTTCATTGTAAACTATTCATTTGGTTTTCCCTTTAATAATAAATAAATCAACAAATTGACAGAATGATCTTATATTGGTGCTATTCAACTTTCGATGTCATTTGTGTGTGTTCATGACTCTTGGACTACAGTCATCTTTGATTGATGTTGTCATAGGTGATTCATGTTGAGCCACCAATGACGGATTCATTTAAAGAAAGTGAAAATGTTATCGCGTTTGAGATGTATTTAGAAAATATTTATTCGTTGTGTTATGTGTGAATCTCTTTTAAAGTGACATTAAACAGACTTGAAAGCATTTTAAGTGTTGTTCACATGTTGTCTGGTATACATTGCACCACTGTGCATCTGCCGCACATGTTGGTCATTGCTGAATAAGAACAATATTTCTTAAATCAGTTCTGAGGCATGCGTTCTATTAAGAAATCAACACCGTAAAATTCATATATCTGATTTAGAGCATCAGAAGCTTTGCTTTAATAATGTTCGTTTTACACTTTACGTTAAAATTGATCATGCAACTTGCTTATAAAGAAAATTAAAGGCAACTAAACACAGTGACATCAAATGGCACTGAGACATATCGAAATTACTTTATTGCCAACCAAATAAAAATGACTGTTACCAAAACATAGCCCAATAATCTGTTCCATTAGCTGCTAATTGAGTAATCAATATAAGAAGCAACATCATCCATAAACTCAAGAGCGTTTTCCCCGTACGAAAAAACTTCCAGTAAACAATCGCTTTAGTGGATCCAGATTCTTTCTTCTCTAATTCAGCCTCTGGAACCTCCGTAAAATCATCTTCATCCTACAAAAATGATAAATTAATAAATATATACATGGGGCAGTCACTCGAAGTGTTACAATTAAGAATAATGTAGTTTTGTCAATTAGAAATCTTATTATTTAACAAATAAATTAAATTTTAAGATATTAAAAATTAAAGATAGAAGATAAATTAAATTTTATATAAAAACATGTTACTATTCAGAATGGCTACCTCTGGCGCGAAATATGTCATTTAACCTTTCAATGAGCCATTACTCGCTGTATGAATGTTCATATGTTTTAATTCCATTTGGAATACTTCTTTTCATACGTTAGCTGTGGCTGTTTCGCAGCATGAAGTTTATAACGCAACATTTCTTTGCAACACTGGCCTAGTTTTAAAAAAAAACTAAATTAAGAGATTCATAACTGACGAAACTATAGCAATCAGTCAGTTCGAGTGGCGGCCCCTTATTTACTCGTACATTACTTTTATAATAAAGAGCCTTACAAATGTGTTTTCAGCGGGACGCTGCTTTAAATCTTTCCGCAATTCATGTAGACTTTGTTCTGATTTAGTTATTCCTAAAACATCACGAAAATTAATATCTCCAGTTGTTAAATCTTCATAAGTTCCTTGTATCTTAATTTGCCCCTGAAATATAGTCAACAATTATTACAACATTAGACACACTAGGCAACCAATACATTTAAAATGACGTACATGTGCTAGAACTACAATCCAGTCAGTTTCTTGTAGAACATGTAGTTGATGAATTGCAATCACTCTCGTCTTCCTATAAATGTTATATTTCAAAAGTAAAACCGTTTCAGAAAGTTAATTAAAGATAATTTAGATTCTCTAAATATGAACTAAAGATCAAATATATTTATGTAAACAACTGGCATTTAAACTGTATTATATTTGTGGATCAAATGTTTTAAATTTTAGAACATGATACGGCATCAACAAATCGCCATTAAATTTTTAGATGGCTATAAATGTAAAGGGTGTGCTATCTATCGGTTACCGTCTATTACGGGTGGTGTAGTAGGGCGCATCACTAAAGGGTTGCTAAATATAAGCAAAAGCCCTTAAACAACTGAAGTAATTTAGAATACTGAACAAATCAGCAACGAGAGCTCATTATTTAATTTTAAGTGGCACAAACAAACGACCAGCGTATAGAAAGTACGCTGCACATACTCGACTTAGCTATCGGTTTCTTTTTCAAGCGAGTGTTATTTTAACATTGGCTGCACTGGCAAGCTTGACACATTGACAGATATGTTGTATTAATGCTCCATTATAGTAATAGTCTATGTTTAATAAGTTTCGTAACCGCCATCACACTACTGCGGTTATCCGCTGTCGGACAATTTCTTAAGGCGAAATGTTAGAAACCGTTCCTCCTAGAAAGAATTACAAACAATTCATTCATCTAGCTAGTTATAAAATGGAACCACAAGCTATGGACAATGTATTCAATAACTAAGTTAAGATGATGCGCTACTGCCAAGCCAGTTGTTTTCCATAAGTAATCACTTGAATAGGAGGCGGTTTAATCACTTGGATAAAGTAACAGTTATTAAGGAATATTAATTGGTGTAGTTTCAAAACACCGCTTAAGAACGATCTTTGATTGTTTACCCAGAGACCATTTTAGATATTTTCATAGAAAACCTACTTATTAACAACGGTTAAAACAACTGGAAAATCTCATCACTTTTTGAGATAAAGCGATCTCGATCGATCCTCATCGATTTTGATAATCTTTTCAATTTCAATTAATTGAAACAACAAAATATATTGTCTTCATTTACTTTGATAGAAATCCGGCGTTTCCTATGCATTTGTTAATCAAGTGTTCAGCAACAGGGACGTCTACTGCAGACAAAGGATCATCAATCAGGTAGATATCAGCTGGTCTATAAACACATCGAGCCAGATTAATCCTCGCCTTCTGACCACCAGATAGGAAAGCGCCTCGTTCTCCTACAATAGTTTGATCTCCACTAGGAAGCAACTCAAAATCACGCTGCAGCGCACAAACCTGTACCACCTGACAATTAAATCATAAGACACTATTATTGTTAAATATTTAAATATTTCTCAATCAACAGCTCACTGCAATGTAAATATCTATTCTATAATCTATCTATCTATCTACTGATTATAATGTTCGTAATGTTCCAATTTAACATGGAAAACCCATAAGAACTCATAGATATTTATATATATATATATATGGATATATGGATATATATTTATATATCCGGTAACAAAATCGTATATGGTATCTTCTAAACGGCGCCTACAAAGTTCTTCAAATTTTGGTACGATGTAAAGGACGAATTTCTAAGACTTTCTACGTCCCTGAATTTTCCTCTGAATTTCCGTGGAAAAACTTATACTGGAAAAACTGGAAAATTCGAAAAAATACTTTTGCTAATATCTGACGAACTGGAAAAGATAGAAAACTGAAATTTGGTATGTGTATTGAGATCATAATTGTGCACATTTTCCCATAGTTGGAAATTTGAAATTTAAGTTCAGTAGCGGCGCGAATTTCTGGGGGCAATGTTAGAATAGAGTTAGGACGTACAAATTTAATATGTAGGCTCGCTGTAGACAGTAATTAATGAAAAAAAATAAACAGCCCCAAATTTCCAGTGGCGGCGGGAGTTGAGACAATAAAAGCCAGAAATATTGAAAAAGAAGTATTAAAACTTTGGGTATGTATTAAGACACTAATTGTGCATCTTTGCCAATAATTGGATTACCAAAATTTTAATTCAGTAGCGGCGTGATTTTTTGGGGGCAATGTCGCAACAGAGCTAGAACGTTAAAATTTGGAACGGGGGCAATATATAGAGTGTTATTAAAGACACACTATAGAAATTTGCAACTTTCCAGAGGCGGCGGGCGCTGGGGGCCAAAAACCAGAAATATGAAATATATAGAGATAAAAGGCTATTGTTTAGAATATATGTTCTTAGATACAAATAAAATAGATCCTTGTGCTAAACTTTAACAAACTTGTTCAGTAGCGGAGGTTTGTGGGGGGTACTAATGCTGAAATATAAATACAAAGCTGAAATTTAGTATGCAGATATAGATTGACATATTTATTACGAAAATATAAAAAAAAAATACATTTTCTTTAGTTTAACATTAGGGCAGAAGTAATAAACTGATGATAAGAACGATAAAGAGGTACATATTTGGACTTTAATTCAGTAGCGGAGATATGTGAGAGGCTCTAATGCTAAAATGAACAAAACTGGAAAATTCGAAAAAATACTTTTGTAAATATCTGACGAACTAGAAAAGATAGAAAACTGAAATTTGGTATGTGTATTGAGATCATAAATGTGCACATTTGCCAATACTTGGAGACTAGAAACTTAAGTTCAGTAGCGGCGCGAATTTCTGGGAGCAATGTTGGAATAGAGTAAGGACGTTCAAATTTAATATGTAGGCTCCTTGTGGACAGTAATTAATGAAAAAAATAAACAGCCCTAAATTTCCAGTGGCGGCGGGAGTTCAGACAGTAAAAAAAATTAATTTAAATTAAAATTTAATATTGAAAAAATAATATTAAAACTAAGGTTATGTATTAAGGCACTAATTGTGCATGTTTGCTAATAATTGGAATATCAAAATTTGAATTCAGTAGTGGCGTAAATTTTTGGTTGCAATGTAAAATAAACAGCCCCAAATTTCCAGTGGCGGCGGGAGTTGAGACAGTAAAAGCCAGAAATATTGAAAATGTAGTATTATAACTTAGGGTATGTATGGAGACACTAATTGCGCATGTTTGCCAATAATTAGATTACCAAAATTTTAATTCAGTAGCGGCGTGATTTTTTGGGGGCAATGTCGCAACAAAGCTAGAACGTTAAAATTTGGAACGGGGGCCATATATAGAGTGTCATTAAAGACACACTATAGAAATTTGCAACTTTCCAGAGGCGGCGGGCGCTGGGGGCCAAAAACCAGATATTTGAAATAAATGGAGATGAAAGGCTATAGTTTAGAATATATATTCTTAGATACAAATAAAATAGATCCTCGTGCTAAAATTTGACAAACTTGTTCAGTAGCGGTGGTATGTTGGGGGTACTAATGCTAAAATTTAAATACAAACCTGAAATTTAGTATGCAGATATAGATTTACATATTTATTACGAAAATATAAAAAGAACTACATTTTCTTAAGTGCAACATTAAATTGGGGGGGGTGATAAACCAAGTATAAGAACAATATAAAGGTACAACGATGATATTTTGCATGTAGAATATTAAATAGAAGCTAAATAGTTCTCTATAAGTCAGATATTCAAATTACATTCAGTAGTAGAATTGGATTGATTTTTGGTGCATTTGTTGTGCTGTGAAATCGAACAGGAGTGAGGGGTATAGGGGGGAAATAGTTAACAGCCTTAAATATAAAAAAATAGAAAAAGTGAAAAAATAGAAACTATGCATGTGCATATTTGCGAAAATAAATTTAACCTTAGTAGCGGCGTGAAATTGGGGAAGTGGGGGCGGGAAAACGCTTTGCCAAAGAACTCAATTTTGAAATTTCGATCATTTATAAAAGTAGGGGTAGATAAAGGTAGTGACAGTTGTTACAAGCAAAATAGATTGCTATGCCTAAAATTTGACAATTTTATTTCAGGAGCGGGGATTAATGGGGAGACTAATATTATAACGTAAATATAAATACGAAATATAGAGTGTAAGATTACAGTACAGTTTTAATCATGTAAATGAATTGCTGTAATAGCGAATTGGTAGTGTCTGATTGGAGAAGAGTGTGGCGCTGGGGTTCAGTTCTAAGTAACGGTGGTGTTAGAAGTAGGGCGATAGATTATAATGGCTCTGGGAGGTAACCGTATTGCAGAATATGTGCTTTGATGCTGAAAGTGTGGGTGGCGGAGTATGGGGATTGAATCGAAAGTGCAATAACGGTAAGGAAAAGGCCTAGAGATGAGATTATTAGGAGCGAACTGCTAGGCTTTCTTAAAAACATAAATGAATTGATGTAATTAGTAGGTTTACATTGAAATTAGTGAAAATTTTATCAAAGATTTATCTTATCGAATAATTATTAAAAAATAATGTACTTCTAAGGATGAAATTTAGTATGCAGGTTGCCAGTAAAGTATTAATTTGGAAAACTAATTGTTAAGAGATTAGTACGCAGGGGGTGGAAGCGCAGAATTATTTAATGATTGCGCTAAACGGGGGGTATAGGAAAGTGCCCTAATAAGCGATGATGTTCAGTTAAACTGTAGTGTTGCAAGTGGGCGCATTATGGCAAAGGTGCAGATGATTACATTTAAAAGTGCGAGAACGATACAGAGCATGGAGCCAAGAGGTGATTGATGTTTAGGGGCGGGGCAGTGGACATTGTTCAATACTGTGCTTCATTATGGTAAATGATAATTTTACGCAGCGGGGGCGCTGTGAAAGTACTTAAAGGACCGACGATGCTCAGGGAAGAAGCGATGCAGAGTGCTAAAAGAAGGAGGCTCAAGTGTGGAAGAGGAGCTAAGGAGAAGGGATAAGGAGATACAACAGCAGGAGAGAATGGAAAAAATAGAAAAAAGTAACTACAATAAAAGATATAAAAGGTTTTAAGAAAATACTGTGCCTCAGTACCTTATAGAAAAAGACATAAAACAAATAAGAAGAACAGCGAGTTTAAATTGGGAAATGAGGAAAAAGGAAACAGATACTGGGAAAAGAGTGAGGAAAGAAAGTGAAGAGTGTGCGGAGCGGAGAACGAAACACTGGAGCACATTAAGTTTGAGTGTAAGGAAAAAGTAGCTAGCGAAAGGAATATTGGCCAGCTATTAAAGGCAGGCAGTGAAGGAAAGAGTTGTATGGCGGAAATAGTAAGAAAGAAAGGAAAAACAGAAGAATAAATAAGTTGGTGAAGAATAATGTAAATTTAATTGTAAGTTGAAGTATATGAAATGTATTAAGAATGTAGATTGTAAAGCCGAAAGGCGAACAATAAACAATATTTCAGGATTATTTTCTATTTATCAAATAACTTATATTTATTCACAAATATTAAATACACGTCGCTTTGCGACGGGGCGAAGCGCTAGTCTACCTATTATAATGTTCGTAATGTTCCAATTTAACATGGAAAACTCATAAGAACTCATAGATATTTATATATATATATATGTATAGAGCGTTATATATTTATTTATTTATATATATATCCGGTAACAAAATCGTATATGGTATCTTCTAAACGGCGCCTACAAAGTTCTTCAAATTTTGGTATGATGTAAAGGACGAATTTCTAAGACTTTCTACGTCCCTGAATTTTCCCCTGAATTTCCGTGGAAAAACTTATACTGGAAAAACTACAAAATTCGAAAAAATACTTTTGCTAATATCCGACGAACTAGAAAAGATAGAAAACTGAAATTTGGTGTGTGTATTGAGATCATAATTGTGCACATTTGCCAATAGTTGGAAATTGGAAATTTAAGTTCAGTAGCGGCGCGAATTTCCGGGGGCAATGTTAGAATAGAGTTAGGACGTTGAAATTTAATATGTAGGCTCGCTGTAGACAGTTATTAATTAAAAAAAAAAAACAGCCCCAAATTTCCAGTGGCGGCGGAAGTTGAGACAGTATAAGCCAGAAATATTGAAAATGTAGTATTATAACTTAGGGTATGTATGGAGACACTAATTGCGCATGTTTGCCAATAATTAGATTACCAAAATTTTAATTCAGTAGCGGCGTGATTTTTTGGGGGCAATGTCGCAACAGAGCTAGAACGTTAAAATTTGGAACGGGGGCCATATATAGAGTGTCATTCATTAAAGTCACATTATAGAAATTTGCAACTTTCCAGAGGCGGCGGGCGCTGTGGGCCAAAAACCAGATATTTGAAATATATGGAGATGAAAGGCTATAGTTTAGAATATATATTCTTAGATACAAATAAAATAGATCCTCATGCTTAAATTTGACAAACTTGTTCAGTAGCGGTGGTATGTGGGGGGTACTAATGCTAAAATTTAAATACACAGCTGAAATTTAGTATGCAGATATAGATTGACAATAACAATAAAAATATAAAGAAACTACATTTTCTTTAGTGTAACATTAGGGCAGAGGTAATAAACTGATGATAAGAACGATAAAGAGGTACATATTTGGACTTTAATTCAGTAGCGGAGATATGTGAGAGGCTCTAATGCTAAAATGAACAAAACTGGAAAATTCGAAAAAATACTTTTGTAAATATCTGACGAACTAGAAAAGATAGAAAACTGAAATTTGGTATGTGTATTGAGATCATAAATGTGCACATTTGCAAATAGTTGGAAATTTAAAATTTAAGTTCAGTATCGGCGCGAGTTTCAGGGGGCAATGTTAGAAAAGAGTTAGGACGTTCAAATTTAATATGTAGGCTCGCTGTAAACAGTAATTAAAGAAAAAAAAAATAAAAAGCCCCAAATTTCCAGTGGCGGCGGGAGTTGACACAGTAAAAGCCAGAAATATTGAAAAAGTAGTATTAAAACTTAGGGTATGTATTGAGACACTAATTGCGCATGTTTGCCAATAATTGGATTACCAAAATTTTAATTCAGTAGCGGCGTGATTTTTTGGGAGCAATGTCGCAACAGAGCTAGAACGTTGATATTTGGAACGTGGGCCTTATATAGAGTATCATTAAAGAAAAATTAAAGAAAACTTTCCAGAGGCGGCGGGCGCTGGGGGCTAAAAACCAGAAATATGAAATATATAGAGATGAAGGGCTATAGTTTAAAAAATATGTTCTTAGATACAAATAAAATAGATCTTCGTGCTAAAATTTAACAAACTTGTTCAGTAGCGGAGGTTTGTGGGGGGTACTAATGCTAAAATATAAATACAAAGCTGAAATTTAATATGCAGATATAGATTGACATATTTATTACGAAAATATAAAATAAACTACATTTTCTTAAGTGCAACATTAGAGTGGGGAGTGATATACCGAGTATAAAAACAATATAGAGGTACAACGATGATATTTAGCATGTAGAATATTAAATAGAAGCTTAATAGTTCTCTATAAGTCAAATATTCAAATTACATTCAGTAGTAGAATTGGATTGATTTTTGGTGCGTTTGTTGTGCTGTGAAATCGAACAGGAGTGAGAGGTATAGGGGGGAAATAGTTAACAGCCCCAAATATCAAAAAAATAAAAAAAGTTAAAAAATAGAAACTATGCATGTGCATATTTGCGAAAATGAATTTAACCTTTGTAGCGACGTAAAATTGGGGAAGTTGTGCCGGAAAAAACTTTGCCAAAAAACTCAATTTTGAAATTTCGGTCATTTATAAAAGTAGGGGTAGATAAAGGTAGAGAGCTAAAAATATGACAAAAATTTGACAATTTTATTTCAGGAGCGGGGATTAATGGGGAAACTAATATTATAACGTAAATATAAATACGAAATATAGAATGTAAGATTACAGTACAGTTTTAATCATGTAAATGAATTGCTGTAATATCGAATTGGTAGTGCCTGATTGGAGGAGAGTGTGGCGCTGGGGTTCAGTACTAAGTAACGGTGGTGTTAGAAGTAGTGGCGATAGATTTTAATGGCTCTGAGAGGTAACCGTGTTGCAGAATATATGCTTTGGTGTTGAAAGTGTGGGTGGCGGGGCATGAGAATTAAATCGAAAGTGCAATAACAGGAAGGAAAAGGCCTAGAGATGAGATTATTAGAAGCGAACTGCTAGGCTTTCTTAAAAACATAAATGAATTGATGTAATTAGTAGGTTTACATTAAAATTAGTATAAAATTTATTAAAGATTTATCTTATCGAATAATTATTAAAAAATAATGTACTTCTAAGGATGAAATTTAGTATGCAGGTTGCCAGTAAAGTATTAATTTTGAAAACTAATTGTTAGGAGATTAGTACGCAGGGGGTGGAAGCGCAGGATTATTTAATGATTGCGCTAAACGGGGGGATAGGAAAGTGCCCTAGTGAGCGATGATGTTTAGGTGGGCTGTAGTGTTGCAAGTGGGCGCATTGTGGCAAAGGTGCAGATGAATACAATTAAAAGTGCGAGAACGATACAGAGCATGGAGCCAAGAGGTGATTGGTATTTAGGGGCAAAGCAGTGGACATTGCTCAATACTGTGCTTCATTATGGTAAATGATAATTTTACGCAGGGGGGGCGCTGTGAAAGTACTCTAAGGACCGACGATGCTCAGGGAAGAAGCGATGCAGAGTGCTAAAAGTAGGAGGCGCTCCATGGCGGAAATTTAGAGGAATCGAATTAGAAGTTCGGAAACGTAAGAGAGCATGGAGCCACGAGGTGAAGTTTGGGGCTTATGGGCGGGGGCACTGGAAAATGGTCAATACAGTAAAAACTGTATAAACCAGTACAACTGGTCATACTGTAAATAAAGGAATTATAACAAAATAATATTTTTAATTTTATTTGCGATATATACAGCAGACTTGGAGGGGGTAATGGAAAGAGGACAAGATGGGGAGGTGCTAATAGGAAGACACTACAAGATATGGCCTTTAGCATACGCTGACGATATAGTCCTGTTGGCAAAAAGGGAAGGAGAGCTGCAGGAGATGGCTCGCTGGCTAGGGATATATATATAGACAGGAAAGGACTAGAGTTAAATGTGGAAAAGACAAAAATTATGGTATTTAAAAAAAAGGGTGGAAAAAGAAGACATAAAAGGTGATAATACAAGACAGAGGACATTGAGGAAGTAGAAGAATTCAAATATCTGGGCTACACTTTTAAAAAGAACAATGGAGAAGAGGCTCAGATAAGGGAGGTAGCAAAGAAGGCGGAGCTAGCAATGCGACGGGTATGGGGACTAAGGGAAAAGGTATTTGGGGGGGACATACAAAAGAGAATATGGATGTTTGATAGACTGATAGCCAGTATGATGTTGTATGGAGCAGAGGTTTGGGGGTGGAAGGAGCAAGAAAAGTTGGCAAGAATACAGGTGAGATATATTAAATGGGTACTATGGCTGGACAGGTGCACGCCAGGATAAATGGCTATGAAAGAGCTAAAAAGGGATAAGATACGAATTAAAACAGGGGAAAGAGCAGTAAAATACGAGGAGAAATTCCACAGAGCGGAAAGAAAATTTTTAAAGTAAATAAGAGAGGATAGCATAAAGAATGGGGAAAGGAGGAGGTACAAAAAAGAGAAAATAGTACTTTGAAGGAATGGAATGGCGATCAAGGAGGCAGAGAGGAGAAGAGAAGAAGGTGGAAGAGGAGCTAAGGAGAAGGGATAAGGAGATACAACAGCAGGAGAGAATGGGAAAAATAGAAAAAAGTAACTACAATAAAAGATATAAAAGGTTATAAGAAAATACTGTGCCTCAGTACCTTATAGAAGAAGACATAAAACACAGAAGAAGAATAGCAAGGTTTAGATTGGGAAATGAGGAAAAAGGAAACAGATACTGGGAAAAGAGTGAGGAAAGAAAGTGTAGAATGTGTGGAGCGGAGGACGAAACACTGGAGCACATTAAGTTTGAGTGTAAGGAAAAAGTAGCAAGCGAAAGGAATATTGGCCAGCTATTAAAGGGAGGCAGTGAAGGAAAGAGGTGGATGGCGGAAATAGTAAGAAGGAAAGGATAAACAGAAGAATAAATAAGTTGGTGGAGAATAATGTAAATTTAATTGTTAATTGAAGTATATGAAATGTATTAAGAATGTAGATTGTAAAGCCAAAAGGCGAACAATAAACAATATTTCAGGATTATTTTCTATTTATCAAATAACTTTTATTTATTCACAAATATTAAATACACGTCGCTTTGCGACGGGGCAAAGCGCTAGTCTACCTATTATAATGTTCGTAATGTTCTAATTTAACATGGAAAACTCATAAGAACTCATAGATATTTATATAGAGCGTTATTTATATATTTATATATATATCCGGTAACAAAATCGTATATGGTATCTTCTAAACGGCGCCTACAAAGTTCTTCAAATTTTGGTATGATGTAAAGGACGAATTTCTAAGACTTTCTACGTCCCTGAATTTTTCCCTGAATTTCCGTGGAAAAACTTATACTGGAAAAACTGGAAAATTCGAAAAAATACTTTTGCTAATATCTGACGAACTAGAAAAGATAGAAAACTGAAATTTGGTGTGTGTATTGAGATCATAATTGTGCACATTTGCCAATAGTTGGAAATTGGAAATTTAAGTTCAGTAGCGGCGCGAATTTCCGGGGGCAATGTTAGAATAGAGTTAGGACGTTGATATTTAATATGTAGGCTCGCTGTAGACAGTTATTAATGAAAAAAAATAAACAGCCCCAAATTTCCAGTGGCGGCGGGAGTTGAGACAGTAAAAGCCAGAAATATTTAAAATGTAGTATTATAACTTAGGGTATGTATGGAGACACTAATTGCGCATATTTGCCAATATTTAGATTATCAAAATTTTAATTCAGTAGCGGCGGATTTTTTGGGGGCAATGTCGCAACAGAGCTAGAACGTTGATACTTGGAATATGGGCCCTATATAGAGTGTCATTATAGACAAACTATATAAAACAGCAACTTTCCAGAGGCGGCGGGCGCGGAGGGGCCAAAAACCAGAAATATGAAATATATAGAGATAAAGGGCTATAGTTCAAAAAAAATGTTCTTAGATACAAATAAAATAGATCCCCGATAGAAATAGAAAAATTAACACACTTGTTCAGTAGCGGAGGTTTGTGAGGGGTACTAATGCTAAAATATAAATACAAAGCTGAAATTTAGTATGCAGATATAGATTGACATATTTATTACGGAAATATAAAAAAAACTACATTTTATTTGATGCAACATTAGAGTGGGGGGTGATAAACCGTGTATAAGAACAATATAGTGGTACAACGATGATATTTTGCATGTAGAATATTAAATAGAAGCTAAATAGTTCACTACAAGTCAGATATTCAAATTACATTCAGTAGTAGAATTGGATTGATTTTTGGTGCGTTTGTTGTGCTGTAAAATCAAACAGGAGTGAGAGGTATAGGGGGGAAATAGTTAACAGCCCCAAATATCAAAAAATAGAAAAAGTGAACAAATAGAAACTATGCACGTGCATATTTGCGAAAATAAATTTAACCTTAGTAGCGGCGTGAAATTGGGGAAGTGGGGGCGGGAAAACGCTTTGCCAAAGAACTCAATTTTGAAATTTCGATCATTTATATAAGTAGGGCTAGATAAAGGTAGTGAGAGTTGTTACGAGCAAAATAGATTGCTATGCCTAAAATTTGACAATTTTATTTCAGGAGCGGGGATTAATGGGGAAACTAATATTATAACGTAAATATAAATACGAAATATAGAGTGTAAGATTACAGTACAGTTTTAATCATGTAAATGAATTGCTGTAATATCGAATTGGTAGTGTCTGATTGAGAAGAGTGTGGCGCTGGGGTTCAGTTCTAAGTAACGGTGGTGTTAGAAGTAGTGGCGATAGATTATAATGGCTCTGGGAGGTAACCGTGTTGCAGAATATGTGCTTTGGTGCTGAAAGTGAGGGTGGCGGGGTATGGGGATTGAATCGAAAGTGCAATAATGGGCAGGAAAAGGCCTAGAGATGAGATTATTAGGGGCGAACTGCTAGGCTTTCTTAAAAACATAAATGAATTGATGTAATTAGTAGGTTTACATTAAAATTAGTGAAAATTTTATCAAAGATTTTTCTTATCGAATAATTATTAAAAAATAATGTACTTCTAAGGATGAAATTTAGTATGCAGGTTGCCAGTAAAGTATTAATTTGGAAAACTAATTGTTAAGAGATTAGTACGCAGGGGGTGGAAGCGCAGGATTATTTAATGATTGCGCTAAACGGGGGGTATAGCAAAGTGCCCTAATATGCGATGATGTTCAGTTAAGCTGTAGTGTTGCAAGTGGGCGCATTATGGCAAAGGTGCAGATGATTACATTTAAAAGTGCGAGAACGATACAGAGCATGGAGCCAAGAGGTGATTGATGTTTAGGGGCGGGGCAGTGGACATTGTTCAATACTGTGCTTCATTATGGTAAATGATAATTTTACGCAGCGGGGGCGCTGTAAAAGTACTCTAAGGACCGACGATGCTCAGGGAAGAAGCGATGCAGAGTGCTAAAACTAGGAGGCGCTTTATGGCAGAAGTTTAGAGGAATCAAATTAAAAGTTCGGAAACGTAAGAGAGCATGGAGCCAAGAGGTGACGATTGGGGCTTATGGGCGGGGGCACTGGAGACTGGTCAATACAGTGCTTTATTACTGTAAATAAAGGAATTATAACAAAATAATATTTTGCATTTTATTTGCGATATATACAGCAGACTTGGAGGGTGTAATGGAAAGAGGACAAGATGGGGGGGGGGGTGCTAATAGGAAGACACTACAAGATATGGACATTAGCATACGCTGACGATATAGTCCTGTTGGCAAAAAGGGAAGGAGAGCTGCAGGAGATGGTTTACCGGCCAGGGAGATATATAGACAGGAAAGGACTAGAGTTAAATGTGGAAAAGACAAAAATTATGGTATTTAAAAAAGGGGGTGGAAAAAGAAGACATAACAGATGGAAATACGAGACAGAGGACATTGAGGAAGTAGAAAAATTTAAATATCTGGGCTACACTTTTAAAAAGAACAATGGAGAAGAGGCTCAGATAAGGAAGGTAGCAAAGAAGGCGGAGCTAGCAATGCGACGGGTATGTTGACTAGGGGAAAAGGTATTTGGGGGGGACATACAAAAGAGAATATGGATCTTTGATATACTGATAGCCAGTATGGTGTTGTATGGAGCAGAGGTTTGGGGGTGGAAGGAGCAAGAAAAGTTGGAAAGAATACAGGTGAGATATATTAAATGGTTACTAGGGCTGGACAGGTGCACGCCAGGATACATGGCTATGGAGGAGCTAAAATGGGATAAGATACGAATTAAAACAAGGGAAAGAGCAGTAAAATACGAGGAGAAATTAAAAAGAAAGATATTTTATAAAGAATGGGGGGGAGGAGGTACAAAAAAGAGAAAATAGTACTTTGAAAGGAATGGAATGGCGATCGAGGAGGCAGAGAGGAGAAGAAAAAGAGGCGCAAGTGTGGAAGAGGAGCTAAGGAGAAGGGATAAGGAGATACAACAGCAGGAGAGAATGGGAAAAATAGAAAAAAGTAACTACAATAAAGGATATAAAAGGTTATAAGAAAATACTGTGCCTCAGTACCTTATAGAAAAAGACATAAAACACATAAGAAGAACAGCAAGGTTTAGATTGGGAAATGAGGAAAAAGGTAACAGATACTGGGAAAAGAGTGAGGAAAGAAAATGTAGAGTGTGCGGAGCGGAGGACGAAACACTGGAGCACATTAAGTTTGAGTGTAAGGAAAAAGTAGCTAGCGAAAGGAATATTGGCCAGCTATTAAAGGGAGGCAGTGAAGGAAAGAGGTGGATGCCGGAAATAGTAAGAAGGAAAGTAAAAACAGAAGAATAAGTAAGTTGGTGGAGAATAATGTAAATTTAATTGTATGTTGACGTATATGAAATGTATTAAGAATGTAGATTGTAAAGCCGAAAGGCGAACAATAAACAATATTTCAGGATTATTTTCTATTTATCAAATAACTTTTATTTATTCACAAATATTAAATACACGTCGCTTTGCGACGGGGCGAAGCGCTAGTCTTACTATTATAATGTTCGTAATGTTCCAATTTAACATGGAAAACTCATAAGAACTCATAGATATTTATATATATATATATATATATATATATATATATATATATATATATATATATATATATATATATATATATATATATATATATATATCCGGTAACAAAATCTATATGGTATCTTCTAAACGGCGCCTACAAAGTTTTTTAAATTTTAATATTATGTAAAGGACGAATTTCTAAGACTTTCTACGTCCCTGAATTTCCCTGGAAAAAATTATTCTGGAAAAACTGGAAAATTAAAAAAATACTTTTGGTAATATCTGAGGAACTAGATAAGATAGAAAACTGAAATTTGGTATGTGCATTGAGATTATAATTGTGCACATTTGCCAATAGTTGGACATTTAAAATTTGAGTTCAGTAGCGGCGCGAATTTCCGGGGGCAATGTTAGAATAGAGTTAGGACGTTCAAATTTAATATGTAGGCTCGCTCTAGACAGTCATTAATGAAAAAAAATTAACAGCCCCAAATTTCCAGTGCCGGCGGGAGTTCAGACAGTAAAAGCCAGAAATATTGAAAAAGTAGTATTAAAACTTAGGGTATGTATTGAGATACTAATTGTGCATGTTTGCCAATAATTGGATTACCAAAATTTTAATTCAGTAGCGGCGTGATTTTTTGGGGGCAATGTTTCAACAGAGCTAGAACGTTGCTATTTGGAACGTGGGCCCTATATAGAGTGTTATTAAAGACAAACATAGAAAACTACAACTTTCCAGAGGCGGCGGGCGCTGGGGGCCAAAAACCAGAAATATGAAATATATAGAGATGAAAGGCTATAGTTTAAAATATATGTTTTTAGATACAAATAAAATAGATCCCTGTGTTAAAATTTGACAAACTTGTTCAGTAGCGCAGGTATGTGGGGGGCACTAATGCTAAAATATAAATACAAAGCTGAAATTCAGTATGCAGATATAGATTGACGTATTAATACGAAAATATAATAAAAACTACATTTTGTTAAGTGTAACACTAGAGTGGGGGGTGATAAACCGAGTATAAGAACAAAATAGAGGTACAACGATGATATTTTGCATGTAGAATATTAAATAGAAGCACAATAGTTCTCTATAAGGTAGAGAGTCAATTTACATTCAATAGTAGAATTGAATTGATTTTTGGTGCGTTTGTTGTGCTGTGAAATCGAACAGGAGTGAGAGGTATAGGGGGGAAATAGTTTACAGTTCTAAATATCAAATTAAAAAAATAGAAACTACGCATGTGCATGTTTGAAAAAAATAAATTTAACCTTAGTAGCGGCGTGAAATTGGGGTAGTAGGGGCGAGAAAGGCTTTTCCAAAGAGCTCAATTTTGAAATTTCGATCATTTATAAAAGTAGAGGTAGATAAAGGTTATAAAGGTAGAGAGAATTGTTACGAGCAAAATAGATTGCTATGCCTAAAACTTGACAATTTTATTTCAGGAGCGGGGATTAATGGGGTGACTAATATTATAACGTAAATATAAATACGATAATAAGAACGTAAGATTACAGTGCAGTTTTAATTATGTAAACTGAACTGAATAACTGTAATATCGAATTGGTAGTGCTTTATTGGAGGAGAGGGTGGCGATGGGGTTCAGTACTAAGTAACGATGGTGTTAGAAGTAGTGGCGATAGATTAATAATGGCTCTTTGTGCTGTAGTAGTGCTTTGGTGCTGGAAATGTGGGCGACGGTTTAGGGGATTAAATTGAAAGTACAATAACGGGAAGGATAAAGGCTAGAGATGAGATTATTAGGAGCAAACCGCCAGGCTTTCTTAAAAACATAAATTAATTGATGTAATTAGTAGGTTTACATTGAAATAAGTGAAAATTAATTTTATCAAGCATTTATCTTATCGAATAATTATTAAAAAATAATGTACTTCTAAGGATGAAATTTAGTATGTAGGTTGCCAGTTAAGTAATAATTTTGAAAAATAATTGTTAAGAGATTAATAAGCAGGGGGTGGAAGCGCAGGATTATTTAATGATTGTGCTAAAACGGGGGCGGTAATCAAGTGCCAATAAGCGATGATGCTCCGGTGGGCTGTGGTGTTGCAAGTGGGCGCATTGTGGCAGAGGTGCAGAGAAATACATTTGAAAGTGCGAGAACGAAACAGAGCATGGACTCAAGGTTGATGATTGGTGTTTAGGGGCGGGGCAGTGGACATTGTTCAATACTGTGCTTCATTAGGGTAAATAATAATTTTACACAGAGAGGAGGAAACGAAGGATTATTTAATTATAGTGCTAAAGCGGGGGCGCTGTGAAAGTACTTTAAGGACCGACGATGCTCAGGAAAGAAGCGATACAGAGTGCTTAAGGAAGAAGGCGCTCCATAGCGGAAGTTTAGAGGAATCAAATTAAAAGTTCGGAAACGTAAGAGAGCATGGAGCTAAGAGGTCATGATTAGCTCTTATGGGCAGGGGCACTGGGGACTGGTCAATACAGTGCTTTATTATTGTAAATGAAAGAATTGTAAAAAAATAAGGAAACATAAATTTAAAAAATGATATATTTTAGTAAAAATTACCTAAAAATAATATTTTGCATTATTTTCAATTTAGCAAATAACTTTTTATTTAGAAATATTATATACACGTCGCTTTGCGACGGGGCGAAGCGCTAGTCTTACTATTATAATGTTCGTAATGTTCCAATTTAACATGAAAAACTCATAAGAACTCATAGATATTTGCCAATAGTTGGAAATTGGAAATTTAAGTTCAGTAGCGGCGCGAATTTCCGGGGGCAATGTTAGAATAGAGTTAGGACGTTGAAATTTAATATGTAGGCTCGCTGTAGACAGTTATTAATGAAAAAAAATAAACAGCCCCAAATTTCCAGTGGCGGCGGGAGTTGAGACAGTAAAAGCCAGAAATATTGAAAATGTAGTAATATAACTTAGGGTATGTATGGAGACACTAATTGCGCATGTTTGCCAATAATTAGATTACCAAAATTTTAATTCAGTAGCGGCGTGATTTTTTGGGGGCAATGTCGCAACAGAGCTAGAACGTTAAAATTTGGAACGGGGGCCATATATAGAGTGTCATTAAAGACACACTATAGAAATTTGCAACTTTCCAGAGGCGGCGGGCGCTGGGGGCCAAAAACCAGATATTTGAAATATATGGAGATGAAAGGCTATAGTTTAAAAAATATGTTTTTAGATACAAATAAAATAGATCCCTGTGCTAAACTTTAACAAACTTGTTCAGTAGCGGAGGTTTGTGGGGGGTTCTAATGCTAACATATAAATACAAAGCTGAAATTTAGTATGCAGATATAGATTGACATATTTATTACGAAAATATAAAAAAAACTACATTTTCTTAAGTGCAACATTAGAGTGGGGGGTGATAAACCGAGTATAAGAACAATATAGAGGTACAACGATGATATTTTGCATGTAGAATATTAAATAGAAGCTAAATAGTTCTCTATAAGTCAGATATTCAAATTACATTCAGTAGTAGAATTGGATTGATTTTTGGTGCGTTTGTTGTGCTGTGAAATCGAACAGGAGTGAGAGGTATAGGGGGAAATAGTTAACAGCCCCAAATATCAAAAAATAGAAATAGTAAAAAAATAGAAACTATGCATGTGCATATTTGCGAAAATAAATTTAACCTTAGTAGTGGCGTGAAATTGGGGAAGTCGGGGCGAGAAAAAGCTTTGCCAAAGAACTCAATTTTGAAACTTCGATCATTTATAAAAGTAGGGGTAGATCAAGGTAGAGAGAGTTGTTACGAGCAAAATAGATTGCTATGCCTAAAATTTGACAATTTTATTTCAGGAGCAGAGATTAATAGGGAGACTAATATTATAACGTAAATATAAATACGAAATATAGAATGTAAGATTACAGTGCAGTTTTAATCATGTAAATAAATTGCTATAATATTGAATTAATAGTGCCTGATTGGAAGAGAGTGTGGCGCTGGGGTTCAGTACTAAGTAACGGTGGTGTTAGAAGTAGTGGCGATAGATTATAATGACCCTGGGAGGTAACCGTGTTGCAGAATATGTGCTTTGGTGCTGAAAGTGTGGGTGGTGGGGTATAGGGATTAAATCGAAAGTGCAATAACGGGAAGGAAAAGGCCTAGAGATGAGATTATTAGAATCGAACTGTTAGGCTTTCTTAAAAACATAAATGAATTCCTGTAATTAGTAGGTTTACATTGAAATTAGTGAAAATTTTATCAAAGATTTATCTTATCGAATAATTATTAAAAAATAATGTACTTTTAAGGATGAAATTTAGTATGCAGGTTGCCAGTATAGTATTAATTTTGAAAACTAATTGTTAAGAGATTAGTACGCAGGGGGTGGAAGCGCAGGACAATTTAATGATTGCGCTAAACGGGGGGATAGGAAAGTGCCCTAATGAGCGATGATGCTCAAGTGGGCTGTAGTGTTGCAAGTGGGCGCAATATGGCAAAGGTGCAGATAAATACAATTAAAAGTGCGAGAACGATACAGAGCATGGAGCCAAGAGGTGATTGGTGTTTAGGGGCGGGGCAGTGGACATTGTTCAATACTGTGCTTTATTATGGTTAATGATAATTTTACGCAGCGGGGGCGCTGTGAATGTATTCTAAGAACCGACGATGTTCACGGAAGAAGCGATGCAGAGTGTAGGAGGAGGCGCTCTATAACGGAAGTTTAGAGAAATCAAATTAAAAGTTTGGAAACGTAAGAGAGCATGGAACCAAGAGGTGACGATTGGGGCTTATGGGCGGGGGCTCTGAAGACTGGACAATTCAGTGCTTTATTACTGTAAATAAAGGAATTATAACAAAATAAAGAAATATAAATTTAAAAAATTATATATTTTAGCGAAAATTACTTAAAAATAATATTTTGCATTATTTTCAATTTATCAAATAACTTTTATTTATTCACAAATATTAAATACACGTCGCTTTGCGACGGGGCGAAGCGCTAGTCCTATATTATAATGTTCCAACTGTTTGAATCTATTCTTATATGTTTATCATCCTATATTATAATGTTCCAACTGTATGTTTATATTCTTATATGTTTACGCGATTCGTATGGTAGCTCGAAAACGGCTCCGTCAATGTTACTGAAAATTTTCTATTTTGTAGAGAAAAAAATTCTAAGACTTTTGGCGTCCCCGGATTTTTCCCTGAATTTCCTGGAAACCCGTAATTTTGAAAAAACTGGAAAAAAAGTGATTCCTTTTTTGCTGTATTACTTTTAATTCGTAAAAGATAGAAAGTTGAAATTTTGCATGTGTATTAAGGTATTCAATGCTGACATTTCTCAAAAATTAGAAATTCAAAAATTGAAAAAGGGGGGGTTGAAGAAATTCGGGGGCCCGGTATGGAACTTTGGAGAAAGTTCATATTCTGGATTCTATAATAATTAAATATATTATTAATATAAAAAAATTAAAAATTTCAAAATTTTATTTGGGGGAACGCAGTATTTGCCGAGAGTAAAAATTGTGCTAGAAAATTGAAATTTTGTATATAGGCTAACCTTGGTAACTTATTTACGAATCGAAAAAAAAAATCCCAAATTTTGAAAAAAAATTGGTCAAATAACGCATAAATTTAAAATATTTTTTATTTTGTTGGAAAAAAGATATTTTTTTAGTCAATTTATATGTGTTAATGTATATGTGTGCGAGTTTATTTTTTCAATTTAAAAATAGAGTTAAATATAATATATAATTACAAATTATTTTATTGGATTCAAATGATACACGCCAAAAAGAACCTTTGTGACGAGGGTAAACTGTGGTGGAATTTAAATTTTTACATGAAGTTCAAGTTACACACAAAAGACAGACGTCGCTTGCGACGGGGGTAAAAGCTAGTATATTATAATGTCCCAGGTGTTTGAATCTATGTTTATATTCTTATATGTTTATATTCTTATATGTTTGGTACTGAATTTTGTATGGCAGCGCGAAAACGGCTCCGGCGATCTTTTTAAAAATTTCCTATTTCGTAGAGAAAAAAATTCTAAGACTTTTGTCGTCCCCGGATTTTTCCCTAAATTTCCTGGAAACCCGTAATTTTGGAAAAACTCGAAAATTCGAAAAAATACTTTTGCAAATATCTGACAAACTAGAAAAGATAGAAAACTGAAATTTGGTATGTGTATTGAGATTATAATTGTGCACATTTTCCAATAGTTGGAAATTTGAAATTTGAGTTTAGTAGCGGCGCGAATTTTTGGGGGCAATGTTATAATAGAGTTAGGACGTTCAAATTTAATATGTAGGTTTGCTGTAGACAGTAATTAATGAAAAAAAATAAAGAGCCCCAAATTTCCAGTGGCGGCGGGAGTTGAGACAGTAAAAGCCAAAAATATTGAAAATGTAGTATTATAACTTAGGGTATGTATTAAGACACTAATTGCGCATGTTTGCCAATAATTGGATTACCAAAATTTTAATTCAGTAGCGGCGTGATTTTTTGGGGGCAATGTCGCAACAGAGCTAGAACGTTGATATTTGGAACGTGGGCCCTATATAGAGTGTCAATAAAGACAAACTATAGAAAACTGCAACTTTCCAGAGGCGGCGGGCGCTGTGGGCCAAAAACCAGAAATATGAAATATATAGAGATGAAAGGCTATAGTTTAGAATATATGTTCTTAGATATAAATAAAATAGATCCCTGTGTTAAAATTTGACAAACTTGTTCAGTAGCGCAGGTATGTGGGGGGTACTAATGCTAAAATATTAATACAAAGCTAAAATTTAGTATGCAGATATAGATTGACATATTAATAACGAAAATATAAAAAAAACTACATTTTCTTAAGTGTAACAAATTTTGAAAAAAAGTTGGTCAAATAACGCATAAATTGAAAATATTTTTTATTTTCATAAAAAAATATATTTTTTTAGTTAATTTATATGTGTCAGTATGTGTGCGCGAGTTTATTTATTATTTCAATTTAAAGATGGAATTAAATTTTGACATGAAATTCAAGCCACACACAAAAAAAAGACGTCGCTTGCGACGGGGGCAAAAGCTAGTATTCTTATATTCTTATATGTTTGGTACTGAATTTTGTATGGCAGCGCGAAAACGGCTCCAGGGAAGTTTTTGAAAATTGCCTATTTCTTAGAGAAAAAAATTCTAAGACTTTTGGCGTCCCCGGATTTTTCCCTGAATTTCCTGGAAACCCGTTATTTTGGAAAAACTGGAAAAAAAGTGAGCCCTTTTTTGCTGTATTACTTTGAGTTGATAAGAGATAGAAAGTTGAAATTTTGTACCTGTATTATGGTATTCAATGCTGACATTTCTCAAAAATTAGAAATTCAAAAATTGAAAAAGGAGGGGTTGAAGAAATTCGGGGGCCCGGTAGGGAACTTTGGAGAAAGTTCATATTCTGGATTCTAGAATAATTAAGTATATTATTAATAAAAAAAAATTCAAAATTCCAAAATTTTATTTTGGGGGCACGGGGGCAGTATTTGCCGAGAGTAAAAATTGTGCTAAAAAGTTGAAATTTTGTATATACGCTAACCTTGGTAACTTATTTACGAATCGAAAAAAAAAATTCCAAATTTTGAAAAAAAAATGGTCAAATAACGCATAAATTGAAAATATTTTTTATTTTGAAAAAAAAAATAATATTTTTTCAGTCAATTTATATGTGTGTATATGTGCGCGAGTTTATTTATTATTTCAATTTAAAAATAGAACAGTTAAATATGAAATTTAATTACGAATTATTTTATTGGATTCAAATGATACACGCAAAAAAGACGTCGCATTGCGACGGGGGTAAACTCAAGTATATTATAATGACCCAAGTGTATATTTATATTCTTATATGTTTATGTGTTTATATGTTTGGTTCGAATTTTGTACGGCATCTCGAAAACGGCTCTAGGAAAGTTTTTAAAAATTTCCTATTTCGTAGAGAAAAAAATTCTAAGACTTTTGACGTCCCCGGATTTTTCCCTGAATTTTCTGGAAAAACGTAATTTTGGAAAAACTGGAAAAAAAGTGATCCCTTTTTTGCTGTATTACTTTTAATTTGTAAAAGATAGAAAGTTGAAATTTTGCATGTGTATTAAGGTATTCAATGCTGACAATTCTCAAAAATTAGAAATTCAAAAAGTAAAAAAGGGGGGTTAAAGAAATTCGGGGGCCCGGTAGAGAACTTTGGAGAAAGTTCATATTCTGAATTTTAGAATAATTAAGTATATTATTAATAAAAAAAAAATTCAAAATTTCAAAATTTTATTGGGGGGCACGGGGGCAGTATTTGCCGAGAGTAAAAATTGTGCTAGAAAGTTGAAATTTTGTATATAGGCTAACCTTGGTAACTTATTTACGAATCGAAAAAAAAATCCCAAATTTTGAAAAAAAGTTGTTTAAATAACGCATAAATTCAAAATATTTTTTATTTTGATAAAAAAATATATTTTTTTAGTCAATATATATGTGTTAATGTATATGTGCGCGAGTTTATTTATTATTTCAATTTAAAAATAGAATTAAATATGAATTGTAATTACTAATTATTTTATTGGATTCAAATCATACATGCAAAAAGACGTCGCGTTGCGACGGGGGTAAACTCTAGACTTTAAAAGAGACTTTAAAGAGAAAAAAATTCTAAGACTTTGGGCGTCCCCGGATTTTTCCCTGAATTTCCTGGAAACCCGTAATTTTGGAAAAACTGGAAAAAAGTGAGCCCTTTTTTGCTGTATTACTTTTAATTCGTAAAAGATAGAAAGTTGAAATTTTGCAAGTGTATTAAGGTATTCAATGCTGACATATCTCAAAAATTAGAAATTTAAAAATTGAAAAGTGGGGGGTTGAAGAAATTCGGGGGCCCGGTAGGGAACGTTGGAGAAAGTTCATATTCTGGGTTCTAGAATAATTAAGTATATTTATAATAAAAGAAAATTCAAAATTTCAAAATTTTATTTGGGGGCACGGGGGCAGTTTTTGCCGAAAGTAAAAATTGTGCAAAAAACTTGAAATTTTGTATATAGGCTAACCTTGGTAACTTATTTACGAATCAAACAAAACAATCCCAAATTTTAAAAAAATGTTAGTCAAATAACGCATAAATCGAAAATATTTTTTATTTTGTTAAAAAAAATATATTTTCTTAGTCAATTTATATGAAAAATTATTTATTTTTGTATGTAAAATTTATATAGAACAAGTTAAATATTTAAATTTTAAAATGGAAATTAAATTTGACATGAAATTAAAGCCATACACAAAAGACAGACGTCGCTTGCGACGGGGGTAAAAGCTAGTTTTATTTAATAATGTTCCAATTACAAAACATCAAAAAATTTATATGTTGTGCGAGACAGCTGTAAGTAATACTTGACATACAATTATGGTATCACTTTGCCTCCTTTGTTGAACAGAATATTAGACTTTTTACAGACACATATATTATCATTCTATTCTCAACTATTTTTGTTAGAAATTAAACCGATATATTTTTATTAATACTACTTTAATTCGGCCACACGTCGCTGTGATTGATTCTGATTTGAAGTGAATGGGACAGTAACTAAAAGACACACACAGACAGGCGACGAACAACTGCGAAATGATGAAAATACAAAATACCCGTGTATTCCAATGTAACAGTATATTGAAATTTCAATCATTCGACCGACTACTTTTCGAGTTTTGCGAGCACAAATATACGGAGATTGAATTTTTATTTATAAAGACAAAAACTGTCCAAGTTTAAAAAAGATATAAAACGGTCTGTCGAGTATACTATTTTAGATAACTTTAATATTGATATCCTTTATACATAAATGAATAACAATCTACCAATGAGGCTAATAGCACGACACCTCCTTAAACTTTTTCATCGGGTTACCTCTTTGTATCGTTCCTGATCGTATGGCAATCCGAATAACACATTCGACCTGATAGATCCATTAAATAGCCAAGGTTCCTGAGAACAATATGAAGTATCTCCAAATATTAAAGCTTCCCCAGTTTTACTTGTTAGTTCACCATTTAGTAATTCCATAACAGAGCTCTGGAAAAGATAATGACAACGTTTTATTTTTCTAATACAGTTTAATATAGTCAAATTGGTTCATTGCAAATACGAATATAATTGGCAAAAATGTAACTTTGTAATGTAAGTTCACAAATAGATATGTAGTTGCAGATAGCTTACATGCTACACAACAATTGAAAAATACTCTAAATGTCTGCATGAATTGAAAGAGATTCATGTAACACAACGAATTAACAACTGTGATATACATCTCAAACGGAATGAAATGGATCATTTCTTAAAACGATTTAAACATTGGTCGCCTACGTTAAGAACAATCGAAAATGATGATGATCACGCCATAAGCGTGATTACCTGCTCAAATATCGAATTACAATTACCGTGTATTTTAAGCTGCTTCCAAGGAACGAAATGAACAATTCAGATGTTAACTATCTACAACTAATGAAACTATAGGATTCAATAAAAAAAACCAGGCTAATAGACTAATATAATTTCAAGCAGTCATGTATCTTTCGAAATTTGGAAAACTTTTCGAATGGTGAAATTTTCACTAAAGATGAATCATAAAGATGATTCACTTGCGGTCTAACAACGAAATGGGACTATCAAACGAAATCGAAAGTATATATTTTAACAAAGATTATTCTTTCATAAGAAATAACTTCACATTATAAAACCAAAATTACTTTCTTGTCAATATAATATTTCCTCTATACCTTTCCTGAGCCCACATCTCCAATGATAGCACACAATTGCCCCGGTTTAATTTTCAATGTCAAATTTCGTAAGGTTTGTTTATCGTTTGTCCAAGTTGCATTGCTATTTGTCAATTTAATCCATCCAGTGCAAATACGCTGTTCATTACTAAAATGATTCTTCACAGCACCACAACGTTTTTTGATGTCTTTTACTTCAGATCTATCCCCATTCAGTTCAGGAAGTAATAAAAACTCTTTAATTCGTTTAACAGATATCCGACCTTCGGAAAGCATAGCAAGTGCCATTGGAAAGCTAACATTCGTATTTGACTGAAACAGAAAGTAGGTGTTGTCTTTCAATCTATTTGAATTACCATCGTAAACAGATAATTACATGAAATTCCAAAGAGATTTGAAACAAATTTAAATTTAATTTTTTTTTTAACACTGCTATAGTTTATCCACTTTGTATACAGAGGTTGCATTGTTGTGTTACCTAAAGTAAAATAATAAGCACTCATATTCTGTTTTATGCGGTATCTTATTCTATGTCATTATCTGCTTTTCTTGCTCTCGAACGTCAATTTGACCATCCGCAATGGATGACGCTGACCCAATAATTTCTTAGTAGCGTGGATTTACATTTACATAGTAGTGTGATACCTTTGTCAGCTAGAGTATTATTTTTGTTTAGTTCATTTTAAAGTTCAATCTATATCAAATATATCGAGAAAGCTGGCATAAGGACCCCATGTTTTTAGCAACACCACTAGTATAGTGAAAAAGTGGAGTAAGCGTACAACATATTCTGCTAGGCGAGAAGGAGGGAAGAAGATAGATGAGGAATAGAACATGCAGAAGCAGAGTAAATTGAGATAATTGATGGAGGCATGGGTAGAACAGAAAAGGACAAATGTAACAAATGTAATGTGGTGGATGTGCAGGATTATACTACGGGCAAGCAGAAGCGGTACAACGAAACCAGCATGGAAAGATGTAGAAAGAAGAAGATAAAGAAAAGGGAGGATAAAAGAAAACAACAGAGATAAAGAAGAGGAATGGTCAAAAACCAAGAAAAATACAGGTAGGAGTAGAAGAATGGAGTAAAGGAACAACTAGTCTAAGGATGGAAGGAACTTAATTGGATACGCTTAAATTGGAGTTAAGACAATTTAGAAGAAAAAGAAAACGTGACTAGCCTATTCCTAATTCGCTCACTGGCAATGTGACGGAAACACTTCTTCTTCTCAAAGATTTTTATGAAATTTAAAAATTAATTTAGATGTTATAATGAAGCAAAATATAGCTGTGAGCAATCTATGTCTAAGTTATCGCTATTTCGACAACCAATACTTACACTCTATAATACTTAATCAGTATAAGAAGTAAATTGTTTTAGTTAACTGTTAACCGCCATCGTGCAGCAGCGATATGGCGATGTTAGACTATTTTTTATGGGCAAACCTTAAGGACGTTATTACTTCAATCACAAACAATTGTTCTGCCAAAGTTCTGCCGAGTTAAGTTAGGAGAAGAGGTTACTGTAAGTGAGTCACGGCAGCAATTTACTTGAAATTGTTCTCTCTTAAATAGATAATCGTTTAAAAATATTCCATGCATACTCCAATGTTCGGATAACTTCATGCCTGACTTTCGAGATATTTCGTATGAAGCAGCGAAGTCTGGCCAATACAGATTGTAACTGAATTACTGGATGAAGAAAAAAAGCATATAGAATCACATGAGCGTACATGCACTAACAATTTTAATTTGAATTTGCAGTGCAGATATTTTTCTCGCTTTATTTCTTTTCGCAGTGCGGCGTTTACCTAAACTATTTGAATTTAGGTTATTTATCAATAAAAAGCATAGGTATACACACATAATAAAGCTGAAGGATCAGCTCACTATGCATTAATATCTCGCTACAGCAATGCAAATGCAAGTAAAGTCATATACAGTGTTATTTATGAATAAATGAGCATAGCCGTACGCATAATAAATCTTACTTGCAAGGTGGTGTAGAAAGAAGTCAGTCCAAATATAATAGATGCATTAATATCTCGTTCCAGCAATGCAAATGCAAGTAAAGTCACATACAGTGTTAACTTGTCTGAAAAGAATTCTAAAGACATGGAAGCAGATCTGATATATAAGGACCATCGCACGAAGTCTATTTCTTTTCGACGAAGTGCTGATAATACTTTAGCAAACGGCATCTCCCAGGCGTACATCTTGATAACCTTGAAAATAATTAAAAATTTACAATTTGCCTTCAAATATATCTATCAACTAACTTAATTGTACATGCAACATAAATTTTGTACCCATTCAAAATATTAATTCGTATTTCGAAGATAATGAGTGAATGTAGAATTTGTTGATTTGCTCACAACCTTATGAAAATATTGTAATGATATTTTCTATGTAACTTAATTACATTATGACTAATTAAATAAAAGACTTCGACGTCGTCTTGATTCAGTATATTAACTTCAAAGAAACGAGTAGACAAACTGCGCGAAGCCAAGAGGTTTCCAACAGAACTTTGTGGCGAAAATATATGGCATTTAAAAGTGTACATAGGCACTAATTAATCAATAAGTGTGTCAACAACACCTGTATACCGGACAGCAGTTCGCTCATCAGCTTAATTCGCTCGTCTGTAGCGGCGGCTATTTTCGATCGGAATGTTTTTGTGGCATGTGTTAGAAGTGGTTGGAATGGCAGCACCTGCAGTAGTGATGCTGCAATTCCAACGAACGCTATGTACCCAACCTGGATATAAGTTAAGTAGCTAATAAGGGCTATCTGAAAATCATTCAGTAATTAGATAGGAGTAATATTTATGGTTTTACATCGGTATGTATTTCGAAATGATAATTCATTTTATTAAATGTTACCAAATAGCGTGGAGAAAAGTACCGCGTTCCCTTATGGGTAAAAAAGGTAACTATGTTTGAAACCATGTCTTCATTTCTTTTAAACTCTATAATATATTGATAATGTTGACTATCAGGAATGTAATTGTATTACCTTTTAAAAATACGCAACATTATAATATAGGATATAAACAATTTAAATAGTTAATTTTGTTCTTAGAATCATTAAAAAGATTAAAATTTGTAAAAAATCTTGTATAAGTGTAAATGGTCTCTTTCCTTTTATAAATTTTTACTCTGTTTATAATGAAGTGTAAGAGAGACGCATAAGAGTGCGCACTTAAACGTCAGATACTACTAAGGCCTGTCTCAGTATGTGACCGTATTTAAGCGACGGCGTATTCGGACGTAAATCGGCGGATTGGATGAGCTACAAAGCAAACCGCCTATGTGTGTCACAGTTGTCTGTAGTCGTGTATTAGGGGGTGTATTGGAGTTCTTTAGCACTTATATAATTTATCATGAGAGCACACTTTAACTTTAATTTTTATCGATACACTACTGGTATTAAAGGGACTTTAGCATTTATTATATATCTGAGTTCTGGTGGGCGTGAATTTAAATTTAGTTCTATCGTATTGGTATCGGTATCGGTGTCCATGATTCACTGAAATACTCACATAAACTGAAGCATGCTGAACATACTCGTCATACGCGATGTCGCGATAGACCCGAAAAGAACCGTATTGCAACGAAAGAACAAGCGTTGTTAGGTATCCCCTCCAGTCTGAGGCGGCTGTTTGCATTTAAAAAGGTTCGGATAGGATATCGTTGTAGTAGTGGTAACGCTTGGATAAAATTCGCCTTCATACGGTTCTAATGTGCGAGATAGTGCCGCCCGTATTCGGACTGCTTTGTAGCGTGCAGTCTGAGAGCTCCAGAGCGATCTCATTACATTTACATGGTTCGGATAGGTAAAGCGTAGTAGCCCGAATACGTCTGGCAGAAATTCGCTTAAATACGGTGCCATACTGAGACAGGCCTTACAGCTGACTCAACAGGTAAAGTATGATACTATGAAGTAGTAAACAAGTAAATAAAATGATTACTTGTTATTTTTTAATACTTATTTTCTAGGAAACGAGAAATTTATATTTTAAATTGATCTGTTAATTTCTGCCATAGCTAAATTGAATTAAGACATGGTTCACAATCCAGTCGGCTCATGTTACCTGTATCGGCACTATCCATAGTAAATTAATGAACACAAAAATAGTATCAAATCTGGCGACATCGTTGGATAACAAATTGACTAGTTGACCTGCGGCTATGTTAGAAGAAGCAGCTCTTGACATACGAAGAACCTAGAAATGAATACATTGATGAGGGTAAGAAAGGTTGCTGTTAATTTAGGAGTGTTGTTACCTTTCTATAAATTAGAGATGTGCATGCAATACGCATTCTCATGCCACAGCAATTTTCTCGAAACTTTGCGTGGTGTTGTATAAATACATACACTAAACAGAAGACCGATATGGCTCCTCCCAAAAAGCCAACATCTTGGACTAAAGTTGTACTACCAGATTCGAAATGTTTCACAAGGTGTATAATAAACAACGGGACAAAAGCCCTACAAGAGAATCATAACAAGTAAGTAAATTTAAATAAAAACTCAATGCGGCAACAATAACGTATGCTGGTGTGTCATCTGTTGGTTTCCATTTAAAAGTGATTGGTTTCCATGGTTAAGTATGGTGCTTGCAGTACTAAGCTTGCTGAAAGTTAATGGATTGTAGATGGCAGACAGACAGTCTGTCATCTACACAATTGACTATATTCGCAGACGACACGGGAATATTTACTACATCAAAATGTCCAAAACTAATAACGTTAAGACTTCAACAGCACTTAAAAATCCTGGAACCATATTACGACAAGTGGAAAATCAAAGTGAACGCCAGCAAAAGCGAAGCGATTCTATGTAGAAAATCCTCCAAGAAAATAGATATACCCACTCTATCACTCAATGGGGAACAAACTTGCTGGAAAGACGAAATAAAATACTTGGGAGTAATAATGGACAAGAAACTTACCTTCACCAAACATATAAATGAAAGAAAGAACAAGGCCTATGGTATGATGCGCTGTATATACAATTTAATTGGCCCAAACAGCCAACTCCATATGAACAACAAATTACTGTTGTCAATAAGTTATTATTAAGACCTATTACTACATATGCTGCACCAGTCTGGAATTCAATTACCAGTAATAATTACAGCAAACTACAAATTGTGCAAAATAAATGTATCAGACTGGCGGTTGGAGCAAAACTAGATGAAAACTTTAAATATCCAACGAACACATCTTTACACAAAGAAACTAATCTAGAAACTATAAAAGATTTTGTAATTAGACTTACAAAAAATTTCTATAGTAAAATTAATAACCATGAAAATAATAACATTAATACTTTAGGCAAATTCACACCAGATATAATGTGGTGTGGTAAATACCCAATGCCAAACTACATTGTATTAGATAAGTAATTTTAAGTTAGCTATAAGTTGTATATATTAGTTTTAAGATCATTTAAAAGAAGTGCTTTTCCCCTTTTTTGCACAAACAAATCAATATTACTCCTCATCCGACTCCACTTACAAATAGACACTTCCAAATCAAAATAATGATAGCTCCTGCTAGGTATATTTAAGTTAGACATTAGAAATGTATAACAAATTGTACTAAAAATTCATTTATCAATAAAATACTTTGAACTTGAAAAAAACAGGACTGGAGATGGTGTTTGGAGTCGGGATATTCTGCTTACTGATGTTGGTGTACTTGCCATCAATGTGAAGTTGTGTTCCTCTATTTTTTTTGCTAAAAGCCGTGACAAAGCTTGTATTTTTTTTCACTAATACAATAGGAAGCTGATTGTTGAAGTTTGTATTGAGAATCCCACTAACATTCATTCTACATTCACTCAGTTACATTTTCACTACTTGTTAAAATATATTTCACTGTTTCGTAATTAGTTGCAATCATTTTTCTGGTACACACTGCATTGCTAGAGAAGCCTTACAAAGAAATTCAATAAAGCACGAAGCTAAATCGCAGCACGATGGTCTTTGACGAGCTTAGTGCACGGCTTGTAAACAAAGCTATCATCACATTGGAAATTATTTTTAAATAATTTCACGGCCTTGTTTAAGCATAAAACTATGCATATCTTCGTATGTAGAAAATTGCGTTGCAGTCCAGTTTCTCAATTACCATCTTACTACAAGCTAATTCAAGTATTATAACGTGTTATATTTCTACCTGAGTTACACCAGAGGTTTACCATGCAATGTCACATGCCAATATTCAAAATGGAACCAACAGGTGCGCCACCATTTACTTTAAAATATCCGTTAGCAATTCTAAGAGTCCATTAAAAAAAACAGTCAAGCCGAACGTTCTTATCAAAGCCCACACAAATTTTGGTTGTTTATTTTTCTTTCTTGACCGGTGTTGTTCATTTGTCCAATTTCTGCAATAAAAAAATCCTTTCCCTAAATAAATCAACTTAGATTTTGTATCTAATAACATCATTTATTAAGACCCTTTTATAACGCCAGTTCCTACAATGCGTATACACAGAACGGAACAAAAATACATCCAACATAATTGCCACCTTCTTATTTTTTCCTTTCTTACATTAAATTTACAGGGGTCAGCCCTTTAAGTGCTACCAATTAAAAAAGCTGTAATTTTGTTACGACGCGGTCACCTTTAACGCGGAAAAGTCTCAACGAGAAAGCTTCACACGCTGCACGAATGTAGAGTAATGGTATTTTGTCCCATTCTCGGCAAAATACAATCTTTAAGTGGATGACCACATCATATTTTTTAGTTAATACTTTGACCCCCAGAATGGACCATATAGAAAAATCCATAGAATTTAAGTCTAGGGAATATGGTGGCCATTATTGTGAAGAAATGAAGTAAGGAACTTTTTCATGTAAGAAGCGCTGGCGTTGTGTTTCACAGGCTTTATGGCATTGTTCCGAGTCTTGTCGCCCAATAGGATCTGGCGAATTGTTTATGTGTCCAAGGTAGGTTTTTGAAGCTACCAGTATCATTGTAGCGTATTCACATGTAAGTGTCAGAGGTCATTAACAATGGCTGGTTCAAATTTTCTAGCCAAATACAAAGCAATAACACTGTTGCGTTTCAATTCCATTTAACAAACATTTTTAACTGCGACGTAAAACGATATGCTCAAACGTTGCTATAGCAGCGTAAAATTGGTAACATTTCAAACGCCGACCTTTGTAGAATGTTCAGGCATCACTGATTAGGTTATGGTAAGACTTTACCTAATTTTTCAATAAAAAAATTTTAAACGCGTTTTATTTTTGTTTGCTAAAAGCCGTGACAAAGGTTGCTTTTTTTTGAATCTCCGCTTTTTTTTATATTTTTCAATAAATATTAATGTCTATATAATGCGCGAGAACCACTAACATACTTAAGTTAAATATTTTTGAATTTTTCGTTTGAGATAAGCCATCATCGAAATATCAACACCGTCAGAAACATATCTACTTTTCGAGGAGTTATGTTTCTTTATTATTTTTGTCAATAAAAGTTGTTTAAAATAATTTTAAAAGAATTGTGTTATGTATTTCGAGATTGTACTATTTTCAACAAATTTTATATTAATATTGATTATTTTAAATTCTTAATAAAATCTACAAATAAAGCCCGCTTTTGAGCATCTAAACCAGAATTAACCCTTAAAAATATGTAAGAAAAATTATCTATAAACAAGCCCTTATTAACACTTCTTTTCATTTAAAAAATAAGAAAAATATCTTAATTTGAAAGATTCTTCGTCATTTGATTAACTTATTTAAAAAGTGGTTACATAAAATAATTTTTTTTTAAACTTTCGTTGTGTTCTTAGATTTATTGGATACTCAGTCACTACACGAGCCGGAATTTTAACAGTCTTTAAAGTTTCCTACTACCCCTTACTTTACCCCTTATTTTATCCACCCCACTTTTTCAGTTTTTAGAATTTTTAGATAAGGAAATATACAAGAAAACACCACTTTTATTTTATATTTATTGTGTAGATCGAGGTTTGGAAACCGGCGATATTTCGAAGCTATCATGCGAACTTATCATATATTTTATTTCTCGCAATTAGCAAAACTGTTCACCGTATGTAAATCTTGCGATGTATAAATATATGTACATACGAAGCATTTAGAAGCAAAGGGATGTAAGTGACAAATTTAGAAAATTTGAGAAAATCAGCACAAACGATAGAAGATGTACGACACTATTTAGCGGCACAGAGATATAAGCGAAAACTTGACAGATTTTATTATATAGCGTGAACTTTAAAACCAATTGAACGAAGACATCTATACCATCTTAACTTTAAACTCGTTTTCTGAAGAATTTTCCTTTTGTCAGTTACATTCATGAGGATTGTCAGAAACTTACGTATGTAACGCGATCTTATGACACCCGAAATATAATATTTGCGATATGCGAGGTGTAATACATATATTATAGTTGTCTCACTTTTCCAAGAGATCTCCACATTTCTCAGCTGAATCCCACGGTAGTGCCATGCTTTGATCCTCAAATCCATATCCTTGCTGGTATGACTTCCGCAGGGTTGGAAGGATCCAAGTGAAGAATAACACTGATATGAGGTTCGCATTCAGACGAGGGTGCACCCTCGAGGGCTTCGTACCGCTGTCCATCAGGGGATGATACTATTGCGCTATAATGCTTGATTCGATCTTAGCCATGTAGTGAGTGACGTGAAAAAGAGCGATTTCTGTGAACTACATTTTAATTGGATTGTAAATAGCAAATTTATTGGTTGAATATTTTAATTGCTTATATATATCTACAACTGATAATGAAATAAATGATCGTCAGTTGAAGTGATACCAAAAATTTCTCAATAATTTATTTAATGTACAAAGTGCTGTCGTAGGCATATAAACAACTTGACAGACTAAAGCTTGTCTAAACGTGAGCACGCCGCTTTCAGCAGTCTAGAAAACTAGTTCAATTTTTAGAAACAGTGCCATACACAGAGATGTGCATTGTGCACACATAGTTTTCTGAAGTATTTAAACGCAAAACAGACCAGGCTCACAGAGGAGTTTCGTTTACAAACAGTTTACGGTCTGCATATTTTGCAAAGAAACTTCTCTGAGAGCCTGGTCTATTTTGTATTTAAATACTTCTGAAAACTATTTGTGTGTACGACTCGTACATGTGTTTTTAACTTTGTGTTAAAATATTGAAGAAAAAGATTCGTAATTGACAAAACTACAACATGTACAATTGCTATCGCTCCGTGTAAGGGATACTATATAAGAAGCAGTCCACCCAGATCTCTACTTTATTGTAAAGTATTTGAGAACATGTAAAACAAACGAAGGCACCCGAAGAGAAACATAACATAAAAGAACATTTACATGATATCATAGCAAACGATCCGATCCGGAAACGATTGCATCACTACGAGAGTTTCTCAATTTATGAACAATTTCTAAAACGACAATGATTGTTGAATATGACTTAGCAGTTAAAGTAGTTATAAAACAAAAAAGAAATAAATCTAAATTTCTAACCACGCATGCGCAGCAACTAAATTAACAAAATTCAAATTAAAATACGAATGTGACAATGAATGCCTATTCTGAAAACTGATTAAAAATTAAACAAAGACATTAATTAAATATCAAAACAGTTTTTAAAATTTGTGAATGGGAGCTCTGTCATGGGAGTCTATTACACTTGTTTTAATTTCATCTGACGGTGAACTTACTTCTTACCTGGTTTTTAAGTAAAAAATAAAGTTTGTTTTAATGTAACAGAAATATTTACATTTATATAATTTTATTTATGTTTTCCTGAACAAAATAAAGTTGAAAATTATTTCCACCAATAAAATAAATTGTGCAACTAATATGTGCCTTGTTAGCTGAACCTACTAAGTCCAGATATACGAGTATATATAAATGGCACAATCATTGTCATAAAAAGAAGTGAATTCTATTTTTCTAATTATAACTGTTGTTAGTAGCCATTAACAGTAAAAAGCATCGATAAGCAGCAAGGACAAATCAAAGTGCGGATAATAAAGTAAGTAATTAACATTACTCACTACAACTATTGTGACATTATCAGCATACTCAAGTATTGCACATAGGGTCACTCAGTTACACATTATGGGCATATAATATACATGGTCGCGGATACACGAATTTCAATTCATAAAAACTATTTGTTTTAAAACGTCACATTTGGCATTGCATGCGTGACTGATTGTACTTATTTATGAAATGTAAATTGCTTTAAAATTTATTTATACTTTTTTCTTTTAATTTAGTATTCAGTTTTCATAAAAGATAAAGTTAAAAAGCCACTAATCTTTGATGGAACGCAAGACAGTGATCAGAACCGCGCAGAATTAGCGGGAGCGTTCGGAAGCAAAACGTCAAGAAATTAGAATAAAGAAAGGAGAAACTAGCTGACTTGAAACATTAATTGTGCATATTTGCCATTAAAAATTTGGTAGAATTCAAATTCAGCCATTGAAATTCTGTAGCGACAAAAATTTACGGAGTACGGAAGCGTCTGCATAGAGCTACAATTTTGAAATTTATAACACATGCGGAAATGCGGTGATATCGAAATGGAAATGCGATATGGTGCTCCGCCGGGGATCAGTGCGGTATATGGTGATAAATTGAACTTGTAGTAGAGATGCTGCAAAGCATGTACCGTGGTGCTGGAAGTACGGTGCGGTGGTATAGAATAATTAAATTGAAATTACGGGAACGATAAAAAACAATAGGTGTTGAATTGTGGCGATCAGGGGCGGGGCACCGGATATTGCTCAATACAGTGTATAATTGAAGTCTATAGTCGGTTTCGAGCAAAATAGGAGAAAATAAATTTAAAAAATATATATAAAATACTATTTAATTAAATCACACATATTATATACACGTCGCTTTGCGACGGGGTAAAGCTGTAGTCCTATATTATAATGTTGCAGGTTAAAGTTTGTTTGTATATATATTTTATATTATTCAACAAGTATGCATAATTTTTTTAGAAATAGTATGCATAATTTTTTTTTAATGCTAGTTTTCCTGGAGTATTGTACCATTTTGGAATCTTGAAGAGTTGCGCCAATTTTTAAAATAACTTGCTATAGTAGTGTTTGTACTTTTTTTTTACACCACGATGAGTTAAAGTGGACAGAAAGTAAAAATCTTTAAAAACTTTAGGGAAAAAAATAATTTTGATTAATTTTTATGTAAAAACTACTAGCACTACTAGCAAATTTTTAATTGTTGTGATGGATAGCAGTGCTATTTAGGTTGCTGATACAAAAAGGAAATCAGAAATATTTAAAAAATTGTGGTCATGGTAGTTAAAAGCATCCGAAGCATTTTCGAAAAAAATTTTTTCTTCTAATTCCTAAACAAAATGAAGTAATTTTTTTTTCTTTTTATCTTGTGTAGTCATGAGCAGGACCACCCTCTGGTGCCGGCTTATCGTTGAATATTGGGACACCCTGTATATATATATATATATATATATATATATATATATATATATATATATATATATATATATATATATATATGGTGATGGAGGAGCTAAAGAGGGATAAGATACGAATTAAAACAGGGGAAAGAGCGGTAAAATACGAGGAGAAATTGAACAGAGCGGAAAGCAAAATCTTAAAGAAAATAAGAGAGGATTACATAAAGAATGGGGAGGGAGGAGGTCCAAAAAAGAGAAAAGAATACTTTGAAAGGAATGGAATGGCGATCGAGGAGGCAGAGAGGAGAAGAGAAGGTGGCGCAAGTGTGGCAGAGGAGCTAAGGAGAAGGGATAAGGAGACACAGCAGCAGGAGAGAATGGGAAAAATAGAAAAAAGTAACTACAATAAAAGATATAAGAGGTTATGGGAAAATAATGTGCCTCAGTACCTTATAGAAAAGGACATAAAACACATAAGAAGAACTGCAAGGTTTAGATTGGGAAATGAGGAAAAAGGAAACAGATACTGGGAAAAGAGTGAGGAAAGAAAGTGTAGAATGTGTGGAGCGGAGGACGAAACACTGGAGCACATTAAGTTTGAGTGTAAGGAAAAAGTAGCAAGCGAAAGGAATATTGGCCAGCTATTAAAGGGAGGCAGTGAAGGAAAGAGGTGGATGGCGGAAATAGTAAGAAGGAAAGGAAAAACAGGAGAATAAACTGGTGGTAATAAGCTGGTGGAGAATAATAGAGAGGGCCAAAAGAAGAAGAAGCAGAAAGCACTTTTGGAAGTAGTAAAAGTCGAGAAGATTTTAAGTTTAGTTTAAGTTTAGTTTTAAGTTTGGAATGTATATAGGAATGAAATGTATTAGAAATATAATACTGTAGATTGTAAAGCCGAAAGGCATACACAATTAATATATAAATAATATATATATATATATATATATATATATATGTAGACTTTTAATCTACATTAGTAGTTTTTGAATCTATTACCATCCCGGTACAGACTCCGCTTTGCAGGTTAGAATTAACAACCACGTGTTGCGATTCTATTATGCAGCCTAGAACTATTCAATCACTGTTGATAGCTCACAATTTGTAAGTTATATCTCTAACCATCTGTTGAGATCCTAATTTGTAGGTACTTTCCCACAATTATAAGTTACAAATAACATCAGCCTAAGGTTGATGTACAATACAACAATATAGTTTCTTTTAAAACGAGTAAACACATAATTTGGCTATTAATAGTTTAATCACTTATCAAAGTCACAATATTACATCTAAATAAAGTTAATCAATCTTAATTATATTCACAACAAAATACACTAGATTAAATACAATATAGTTCTTTACAATGTTTATGCGTTACACCCGTAATACGCAGTACAATTGTCCATAGTGTTGTAAGTACGCATAAGTCGTACTTATCCTTCCTATTTTTAATATAAATGTTATTTATTTTATAAGAATTATATTATGTTATCTTTAATTTTAGTATTAATATTGTAACAAATAATTGTTTAAAGTTAGCGCTTGTAAACATAGACTCTGGTCTGTGGATATTTTATATTGTTATTTAATTTTTGGCAACACTGAACTAGTATTGTATGATGTAAAGTTAACAAATAAATTGTTAATATACCGTTTTGTACTGGAGTCAAAAAGCCAGTCTTCTCCTGAGTCTCAACCAAGTGTTTACTAATTGTACTTCGTTCGTACAATACTCCAATTGTAACATCTAAGTATTCAATAGTGAGCACATTTTAACTATTAATCAAATTATAACACTAGAATTACATTTTGTTTTATATCTGGCATCTTTATTAATCCAATAAAATACTATTGTAATTAAGTACGCAGATATAATATTACAACGAATAAATGATATATTTTAATAAAAGTGTTTGTATTAATAGTAATTAAAAGATACTAATTGTTCAACCGTCGTATGTTGCAACGAGGTTATACTTTAGGCCGCTCAAGTATTCTCAAATTGCAACAATACACCGTATTAACAATAATCCTGTTATTCATCTTAAAAGAGTTAATTCTTATCAACGTGAGTAATTCAAGAAGGTGGATGATCGTCAAACTGAAGAATCTACTTCCAGAAACTAGCAACACTGCGTGATGTATTAGCAAGCTGAGTAATCTCCTTCTAGAACGACCATCAGCATCTTCACACATTTTTTACATCTGACTACCAATCTACTCACAACAAATGGTGTCAGGTGGGGTCTCGAAGAGATATTCCTACACATAAATATCCAAGAGGTACGCCCAAAAAAATTTTTTTTCTATATATTCTACACCTGGATGCGAATCAATTAAATCTGGATACCACTACGCCGATCGATTATTTCCAAAATTGCTGAAAAGTACGAGCTAGAACGTCATTTCATCTGTATTTCACATAATTTTCTACAAGTCCGGCGGATGCAAAATTACAGCCCGCTGAACCTGGAAAAAGAAATCTTTTGCCGCCACGGGAATGGATGGATGCTTCTAGAACACTTGGAATAATCTAAATCGATGTTGGTCGCGTGCAGAATTTCGCACACAGCTGTTTATAGATCATAATCACTGATAAGAAAATCTTTAAGTATAATAAGACAGTATCTTTCTTTTTGTATATAATTATTATTATAAATTGATAATTGTATTTTTTTTATTAATAGCATTATTTTTAACGAGGCTATCATTTTTTTTAGTATTATATTCAGTACTTTTGAATATTTACTATAATCCAAGCATTTTTTTAGTAGCAACGTTGTTAATGAGGCTATTGATATTTTTTTTAGTATTATATTCAATACTTTTGAATATTTGCTATAATCCAAGTATTTTTTTGTAGCATCCTTGTCCATCATTGAAGCTATTAATTTTTTTATAGTATTATATCCAATACTTTTGCATATTTACTATAATATTTTTCTATAATTGTTTCCGCAATTATACTAATTTATGTTAATATTTTTTTAGAACAACATCTTTTTTTGAACGAGAGGGAATTTTGAAAAGGAGAAGTAAAGAGCTGAAGCAGTTTGATAGCAGTCTGTTCAATCAGAGAGACTACCTTCCTGTTACAACTGCGGTGTCTGAGCCCCATCGGAAATTTCCTGTGAGTTACTGTTTTCGCTAACAATTTTTCCTTGTCAGAATCCTATTTTTCGGAGAGTCGTTTATTGGTACAAAATAATCTTTAGTCTGTATATTATATATAACTTTAATTAAGTACAATGGCACCGAACGTTCATTCCCTCACATTAGTTGAGAATACAATCAATCTAATTAATGAGTTTTCAAAAAATTTAGAAGTCCAATCAACATCCTTAACAATAGTTGAATTAAAAATCAAAAACTTAGATAAAGCTTGGGTTAAATATAGTAGTATCGTAAAAGCACTGCTTCCAATTCTAAAAAATGAAGAAGCTACGGCTATCGTTAGTAAGTCTATGGAAGTTGAAAGTATTTATGACGACACTCTTATTTACTTGTTGAATTATAAGCAAACATTTGAGAATGATACACATATTGTAGACGACTCAAAAAGCATAGATTCAATAAAAAATCTGAACTTAAGTCCAATGCAACTAACCGTTTTTGATGGAGAATATACTAATTGGCAAAGTTTCATGGAATTATTTACAAATTTAATTCGTAATAATAGCAAACTATCAAACATTGAAAAAATGCATTATTTAAAATTAAATTTGACAGGAGAACCACTCAAACTCATAAAGAATTATCCTTTAACAAACGATAATTATGAAATTGTTTGGAACATCCTTTGTAAACGTTATGATAACAAGGTAGCACTTATTGAAACCTATTTAAACAATTTGATAAACTACAATGTTATACGTTTAGAATCAGAAACTAATATCAAAAATTTTTTAGACGAAATTAATGAATCGATTAGAGCATTAACCGAGTTGGGAATATATTCTAATCATTCAGATTTTATTTTTATACATTTTTTAAAGACCAAGTTAGATTTTAACACATTAAAGGAATGGGAAAACAGAAATACTTCCGAATTACCAACCCTAAATGATTTTACGAATTTTCTTGAAACACGGTGGCGCACTCTAGAAAGAAGAAGGCATGTTGAATTTAAAACAGATTCAAGTCATTCTATTTCTAGTAGTGAACCAGTTTCAAGTGAACAATTTGCTAACGAAGTCGAAACAAAATTTAAAACTTTTTTTTGTAACTATTGTAAAAAAAATGGTCATTTAGAGAAATATTGTTTTATCAAGAAGGAAAATGCGGATACGGTATATCCTGTCGCGCAAATTAATATTTGTAGGAGAGATACGGTATTTTCAAAACCTTCTGTTTATTGTAAAAGATCGAAACATCTTGAATCTGATGGTCCTCAAGTATCTTTTACTAAAAATACAAAACAAAATTCACGTTCTTTTTATAATCACCATTTACGTAAATTTAATAGTTTAAATAAAAATATTGAGATTAAAGAAATACAAAATACCAATGATATAACAAATTTTAACTGTAACAATGAAAATGTTATTGACAAGCAAACAGCTGACACTGTTCAATTCAGAATAGTCGCAGCCAAAGCAAAGACTGTATCATTTTTATTGGACACTGGTTCTCAAATTTCTTTAATTAAACAAAATATTTTAAAAAATAATATCAAAATAGATAGTACATCTAAAGTGTTATTAAAGGGAATCTCTGAAGGCACGCCTTATACTTTAGGTTCACTAAAAACTTCTATAATTTTAGATAGTTCTAGGTCGAAACATACTTTTCAGGTTGTGTCAGAGGATTTCCCCATTAAGCATGATGGAATCATAGGTTTAGATATTTTACGTACATTTAAAGCAGTAATTAATTTGGAAACAAACAGCGTACAATTCTCACAACATGGCAAAATATTTGAATTACCATTATTGAACATAAACAGTATTATCATAGTTCCAGCACGTACTAGGAAATTAATTCCTATGTCGGGTTCTACGGTAGGAGTTTGTGTAGCCAAGGAATTGCTACCTGAAGTTTTTTTAGCCAACGCATTAATTAATCCTGTTAATAATACTTTTTATATATCAATAACTAATTCCTCAGCAAAAGATGTAATACTTGACAATTTTAAACCAGATATTATTCCAATAAATAAATTTAATTTTTACCATTTTTTGAAAAGAAATCCTAACGATCCTAAAAGATCCTTACGACATCTTTTATTTAATAATATAGATTTTTCAAATGTTAATTCAAAATACTTAACAGATTTAATGGAAATCTGTAATAATTTTAATAACATATTTTTTTTCCCGGTAGATAAGTTATCTTGTGCGAGTGCACTGAGTGACTCACCTAACCCTGTAAACATTAAGCCGCATAGATTATCTCATGCGCATAAAGAAATTGTTGAGAAGCATATTCAAGAACTGTTGGCTAACAACGTTATTGAAAAATGCGACTCACAGTTTAACGCACCTCTGTTAATGGTACCTAAAAAAGCAGATGTGTCGGGGAACAAACAATTTTGCGTTGTAATCGACTATCGTAAACTTAATGAACAGACGACAAGTGATGTTTATACTTTGCCTCTCGTACATGACATACTAGACCAATTTAGTGGTGCAAAATATTCTTCTACGATTGATTTAGCTACAAATAAATTTACTAGTAATAAACCAAAATTTAAATTAAATTTTGATAGAAGGGTCAATTCTTTTTTTTCACCTAGAAAGTATACGGTAGTTAATAGGAATAGATTAAAGAGATTTTGTACCAATCAACAAAACCTTGACGTGTTAGATGGATTTTGTCAGGGATGATTGTTTTGTGAGGCAGTGTCAACTCTATACGATGGGATCAGAATCGTTGTCGACACTTTGCTTCTCTTTTTGTTTTTTTCCAGAATTGTAACTCGTATATTTTGTTTTTATACGTGTCCCTTTTTTTTGGAAGGGGGTGTTGCGATAGTACGACATCGTCCTATCTTCCTTTTTCTTTTTCTTGGAAAGAAACGCATATGTTTGTTTAATATGCGTTCCTTTTTTAGGGTTGAAGGGTGTTGTAAGTACGCATAAGTCGTACTTATCCTTCCTATTTTTAATATAAATGTTATTTATTTTATAAGAATTATATTATGTTATCTTTAATTTTAGTATTAATATTGTAACAAATAATTGTTTAAAGTTAGCGCTTGTAAACATAGACTCTGGTCTGTGGATATTTTATATTGTTATTTAATTTTTGGCAACACTGAACTAGTATTGTATGATGTAAAGTTAACAAATAAATTGTTAATATACCGTTTTGTACTGGAGTCAAAAAGCCAGTCTTCTCCTGAGTCTCAACCAAGTGTTTACTAATTGTACTTCGTTCGTACAATACTCCAATTGTAACATCTAAGTATTCAATAGTGAGCACATTTTAACTATTAATCAAATTATAACACTAGAATTACATTTTGTTTTATATCTGGCATCTTTATTAATCCAATAAAATACTATTGTAATTAAGTACGCAGATATAATATTACAACGAATAAATGATATATTTTAATAAAAGTGTTTGTATTAATAGTAATAAAAAGATACTAATTGTTCAACCGTCGTATGTCGCAACGAGGTTACTTTAGACCGCTCAAGTATTCTCTAAATTGCAACAATACACCGTCTAAACAAGAATCCTATTAATCATCTTAAAGAAACTTAATTCTTATCAACGTGAGTAATTCAAGAAGGTGGATGATCGTCAAACTAAAGAATCTACTTCCAGTAACTAGCAACACTGCGTGATGTATTAGCAAGCTGAGTAATCTCCTTCTAGAACGACAATCCGACCTCTTTTTACAACATTGATGTCAGGTGTAACATCCGCCTTCGAATCCTACTCACAACAATAGTTAACAACACAATATTCTTAATGAAAATACACACTAGTACTAAACATTACATTTGCTGTCTAACTCTATTGTTTACAATAATCACAATATCAATTATATTACACCTAGTAATAATTCAACTATGATTTTATATTCACAAAATAGCAACCAAATACAACTAGTATTATTCTTTCGCCATTTTCTATAGAACACTTGAACACGACCACTGTGCGTATAAGCCAACGCCCGTAACAACGTGTCATCATGTGCCCGTAATACTCGTCAACGTATACTTTAGCGAGTGTCTACGTTTGAGAGTTCGGGGTCCACATGTCACATCTGGTGTCGAGAGTACTTTTATAATATAACTAATATTATCAAAGATCTTAACCTATATTACAGATTACTTATTTCTATTTCTTAAACTAAATATAATTTAACTTAAAATTACTCTTAAAAAATAACCCACATATATATATATATATATATATACATATATATGTGGAGTCGTAAAAATAAATAGAGCATACAAAGAAATCTTAACTATAACACCCGAGCTAGAAAAGTCGTAAAAGAATGTGATTAATAAGGGTATATTGTGAACGGAAACCAAGTCAAAGGTTATAGCAATTAAAATCTGTAAAACTTTGAACAACTGATTGAATACGTGAAGGAATGTGCTACTTATATATATATATATATATATATATATATATATATATATATATATATATATATATATATATATATATATATTTATTCGGTATCAAAATCGTATATGGTATCTTCTAAACAAAGTTTTCCAAATTTTGATATTGTGTAGAGGAAAAATTTCTCAGTCTTTCTGCGCTTCTGAAATTTTTCCTGAATTCTGGAAAAACTGGAAAATTCCAAAAAATATTTTTGCAATTACCTCATGAACAACATATGTTAGGAAACTGAAAATTGGGCTGTGTATTGAGATAATAATTTTACACATTTTCCAATAATTAAAAATCCGAAATTTGAGTACAGTAGCGGCGCGAATTTCAGTGGGCAATGTTAGAATGGAGTTAGAACGTTGAAGTTTGGTATGATGGCTCGCTGTAGACAGTAATTGATAAAGAAAAGCTAAAAACCCTAAATTTTCAGTGACGGTGGGTGTTTAGACGTAATATTTAAGAATATTGAATAAAGAAAATAATAACTTGGGAATAATTGTTTAACTACAATTGTTAATTGGACTAATTGTTCATATTTGCCAGTAATTAGAACACTAAAATTATTAATTAGTAGCGGCGTAAATTTATGTAGCAATGTCGCAAAAGAGATAGAAAGTTAAATTTCAGACATGAGTCCTTTATAGATGGTTATTAGAGATAAACCATAAAAAACTACAAATTTCCAGTAGCGGCGGGCGCCGGTGGCTAAAGCCAGAAATCAAATGAAATATATACAGATGAAAGGCTATAATTTAGAATATATGTTAGATACAAACAAAATAGATATCCGTGCTAAGATTGGACAAATTTGATCAGTAGCGGTGGTATATGAGGGCAAAAAAGCAAAAATATAAAAACAAAGCCGAAATTTAGTAGGCAGATATAGATTGACATATTAATAACAAAAATATAAAGAAACTACATTTTCTTATGTGTACCATTAGAGCAGGGGGTGATAAACCGAGTATAAGAACAATATAGAGGTATACAACGATGATATTTTGCATGTAGAACATTAAATAGATATTCAATTTTAGATATTCAAATTTTATCCAGTAGCAGATTTTGATTGATATTTGGTAAGTTTGTAGGCAAAGTGCTACTAAATCGGACGGGAGGAAGAAGATATTTGCCATAAATGCGAAAAAAAAATTAACCTCAGTAGCGGCGCGAACTTGAAGACAAGTGATGGCAAGAACAGCTTTGCAATAGGGCTCAATTTTAAAATTTAGTATGTAGAGAGTCACTATAAACGGTCATATATAATAAGTAGTGAGAATATTTAGTACAAACAAAATAAATTTTTATGACTAAAATTTGACAATTTTACTACAGTAGCAAGGGTAAATGGAGAGACTAATATTTTATCTTAAATATAAATATGAAAAATAGAATGTAGGTTTACAGTGCTGCATTAATTATGTAAACGAATGGCTGTAGTATCGAATTAAAAGTTCTTCAGCGAGAGGGGTGGAGGCGCTGGGGGTCAGTACGCTAAGTAGGGGTGGCGCTTGAAGTAGTGGCTATAGAATGTGAATGTGAAAGAGATGAGTCGTTGTGCTTGAAGTGTGGGTGGCGGTGCAGTGCGAATAACAGTAAAGAATAAATTTGGCAAATTAATTGTTTAGAGATTGGTTTACAGGGTGGTGAAAGTGCAGTAATCCTAATTAAGTGAAAAAGATAGAAACTCCAAATTTCCAGTGGCGGTGGGAGTTAAATCCCTAAAATTTAATAAAAAAATATTAATTAATGCACTAATTGTGCATTATCGCCAATAATTAGAACACTAAATTTTTAATTTATTAGCGGCGCGAATTTCTGAGGCAATGTAAGAATAGAGTTAGAATATTTAAATTTGGCAGGTAAGCTCTCTGTAGACAGTAACTTATAAAAAAAATAGGAAACCCTAAATTTCCTGTGGCGGCGGGAGTTGAGATTGTAAAATCTAGAAATTTAAAAAATAAAGACAATTTTAACTTACGATATGTGTAGATACACTAATTATAAATATTTGCCAATAATTGGATTTACGGAGAATAAGACAAGCTAGATGTTCTAGACAACTATATTGCATTATGGAAAATTATTTCTATCATAGGGAATTAGTATTACAAACGGGAAACAATATCATGAAGAAACAGACTCAAAAGGGGTGCCCCCAAGGATCAGTTCTAGGACCCATTTTATGGAATTTTGTTTTCGATGAGGACACATCAAATACGCATAATGGGAATGTTAACATATGCTTCGCTGATGATAAATTAATTCTCGTCAAAGGGAATAGCAGGAAACAATTGGAAGAAAAAGCTGACCATATAATGCAGCAGATGAGTAACTGAATGGATACACACAAAATGAAGATATCTACCGACAAAACCAAACTAATGATGCTTAAAGGAAAATTTAAAAGAGCTCCGACAGTTAAATATAAAGCGAATACCATATCATGCACAAAATCTATTAGGTATTTGGGAATGATCCTAGATGAAAATCTAAATTTTGTTGAACACGTTAAATATATCAGGGAAAAATTACGCAAATCCATGGGAAAACTAAACAGGGTAACAAGAAAGGATTGGAGACTGCGAACAAGGGTACTTAGAGTTCTTTATGAAGGAATGGTTGTACCAATCATAACATACGGTGCTGCTGCTTGGTTTAAGGAAGCAAATAAAACCATTATTAGGAGGCATTTAAACGCAGCCCAACGATTTGTATTATTAATGATCTCAAGGTTCTGCAGAACAGTCTCTACAGATGCGCTACAAGTACTAACTGGTAGGTTGCCGATAGACTTGCAAGTAATTAAAACAGGAATGAACTATTATATCAGGAAAAACTTGCAAATGTCATTTGATGGAATTACTATTGAAACACTAGATGGGGATGAGGTAGACCATGAAAGAAGAATTGTAAATGTTAAAAAAGCAGTGAATGAGAAACTGATGATTACATGGCAAAACAGATGGGATATAACGGAAAAAGGAAGAACAACTTATCACCACATTAAGAATGTCAAGTTTGTAAAGCAAAATAAGTGGTTTCAACCTGGACTGTATTTATCCTTTTTGGTAAGCGGCCATAGATCTATTAAAGCAAAGTTAGTCCAGCTTAGAGTTCAGAGTAACGATAGGTGCAGATGTGGTGAACGGGAAACACTGATACATATATTAAAAGAATGCCCAGACTACTATGAAGCGAGAGTGAAATTTCAAGATAGAATAAAAGTCAGAGAAATTGGAAGTCTAGAGTACCTAGTAAATGAAGAGATTAGGTATCGATACTATAATGAGTATGCGAAGGAGATTTTTGAAACTAGGAAAATGCTATTGGAGAATGATGAAGTTAGAAGAAGAAGAGATGCAGAGACAATAATAGGAAGTGAAGGAGAGGAATTAGAGCAAGGGAATTGGAATAATTTAACGGTGGATGAGATTGAACAGTAAATTAGATAAAATGAGTTATAATAAGTTACTTTGTACATATTTTATTTGTTCCTATAAACATATATTAATGTAATTGAAATGTAAAATTAAGGGGGATAGAATGAGTGGAAAAAGCAGCACATATGGGCGGAAGCCTAGGAGGTGCTATTAAATTTAATAAATGAAAAAAAAAAAAATGCCAATAATTGGAAAACCACATATTTTATTCAGTAGCGGAGCGATTTTTTGGGTGTAATGTGAGAATAAAGTTCCAACTTTGAAATTTTGTATGTAGGCTCTCTGTAGACTGTTATTAAAAAATAAATATTTAAAACTTCAAATTTCCAGTGGCGGCGGGAACTGAGACAGTAAAGGCCAGAAATATTAAATTAAGAAGATTGAAATTTGGAACATGTATTGAGACACTAATTGTCCATATTTGCCAATAATTGTAACACTAAAATTTTTATTCAGTAGCGGTGCGAATTTTTGGGGACAATGTTGCAACAAAGCTAGAACGTTGAAATTTAAGACAAACTATAGAAAACCACAAAATTCAAGTAGTGGCGGGTGCCGTGGGCTAAAAATCGAAAATGTCAAATATATATTGATGAAAGGCTATAATATAAAATATATGTTCTTAGATACGAACAAAATAGATCCCAGTGCTGAGATTTGACAAATTTGTTCAGTAGCGAAGGTATATGGGGGGCACTAATGCTAAAATATAAATACAATGCTAAAATTTAGTATGCCGATGACATATTAATAACGAAAATATAAAAAAACTACATTTTTTTAAGTGTAACATTAGAGTGGGGTGGGGAGTGATAAACCGAGTACAAGAACAATATAGAGGTACAACGATGATATTTTGCATGTAGAATATTAAATAGAAGCACAATAGTTCTGTATAAGTTAGATAGTCAAATTACATTCAGTAGTATAATTGGATTGATTTTTGGTGCGTTTGTTGTAATGCGAAATCGAACAGAAGTGAGAGGTATAGGGGGGAAATAGTTAACAGCCTCAAATATCAAATCAAAAAAAATAGAAACTATGCATGTGCATATTTGCGACAATAAATTTAACCTTAGTAGCGGGGTGAAATTAGGGAAGTGGGGGCGGAAAAGGCTTTTCCAAAGAGCTCAATTTTGAAATTTCGATCATTTATAAAAGTAGAGGTAGATAAAAGTTATAAAGGTAGAGAGAATTGTTACGAGCAAAATAGATTGCTATGCCTAAAATTTGACAATTTTATTGCAGGAGCGAGGATGAATGGGAAGACTAATATTATATCGTAAATATAAATACGAAAATTAGAACGTAAGATTACAGTGCAGTTTTAATTATGTAAATGAATTGCTGTAATATCGAATTGGCAGTGCCTGATTGGAGGAGAGGGTGGCGCTGGGGTTCAGGACACTAAATAACGGCGCGAATTTCGGGAGGCAATGTTAGGATGGAGTTAGAACATTGAAATTTGGTATGTAGACTCGCTGTAGACAGTAATTAAGGAAAAAAAAACCCCAAATTTTTAGTGGCGGCGGGTGTTTAGACCGTAAAATCTATAAATATGAAATAAGAAAATAATAACTTGGAAATGTATAGATACACTAATTGTGCATATTTTCCAGTAATTAGAACACCAACATTATAATTCACTAGCAGAAGAGCTAGAACATTAAAATTCTAGACGTGGGCCATTTATAGATGGTCATTAAAGAAAAACTAGAAAACTATAAATTTCCAGTGACGGCGGGCGCCGGGGGCCAAGAACCAGAAATATCAGATATATAGGTGTATAATAGGCTATAATTTACAGTATATGTTCTTTGATACAAACAAAATAAGTGCTAAGATTTGACAAATTTGTTCAGTAGTGGTGGTATGTAGGAGGGGAGGGGTAGAAGGGCACAAATACGAAAATATAAATGCAAAGCTGAAATTTAGTATGCATATATTAAATGACATATTATTAAAGAAAATAAAAAAAAAACATTTTCTTAAGTGGAGGGGGTGGGGAAGGCTAAAAGTCAGTACGCTAATTAGCGGTGGTGCTCGAAATAGTAGCGATAGAAGATAGGGGCTATGGGAGATAGCCGCACTTTAGAATATGTGCCGCGGTGCTGGAAGTATGAGCGGCGGTGCAGAGGAATTAAATCGAAAGTGCAAGTACGTGAACGACAAGGGCTAGAGATAAGATGATTAGGATCGAGGGGCTAGGTATTCTTAAAAACAGAAATTAATTAATGTAATTGGTAGGTTTACAATAAAACGAAAGAAAATAAACAATAATAACAAACATTTATTTTATCGAATAATTATTCAAAAATAATGTATAATGTAAAAGGCTTATATATAAAAGTCTCACGTTTGCCAATCTCATCACGTCCCTAAGAATCGCACTCTGGAACGCCAATGGTCTTGCTAAACACAGCCAAGAAGTAAATTCCTTTCTTCTAAACCAAAACATTGACATTTTGCTAGTTTCTGAAACGCACTTTACCCCTAAAAGCTATTTGAAGGTTCCAAACTATAGAATATATGACACTAAACATCCGGACAATAAAGCGCATGGAGGAACAGCTATCATCATAAAGTCTTCTATACAACACCATGAAATTAATGAATATCGCCAAGACTTCCTGCAAGCAACAAGTATTGTAATAAGCGAGCTGAACAGACATTTTACTATCTTCGCAGTATACTGTCCACCGAAACACAACATGAAGTCTGAACAGTTCTACTCTTATTACAATACACTAGGTCCACGTTTCATATCAGGAGGGGATTTTAACGCAAAGCACCCCGAATGGGGATCAAGACTTACAAATCCTAAGGGAAATGAACTGTATAAATGCGTTAAAACACATTGTTTTACAACCCTTTCAAGTGGTGAACCGACGTACTGGCCAACGGATATGGCAAAAACTCCTGATCTAATCGATTTTTGCGTAGTAAAAGGAATTTCCTCTAATTACCTCAAAGCTGAGTCTAGCCTGGATCTCTCATCTGACCACTCACCAGTCATCGTCACATATATCACCCAAATGATGTATAAAGTACCCCTCTGCACAGCACCCAACAAGTACACAGACTGGAGTTTATTCCAAAACTTAATAAATGCTAAACTTAATTGTCACATCTCACTCAAATCAGAAGAGGACCTTAATCGAGGAGTTAATCTCTTCAATAATGTGATAAGAGAAGCCACCGAAGAAGCCACACCTCCAAAAAGTGTCTTCAACCGAGTAAATGGATGCTCCCCACAGTTGAAGAAGAAAATTGCTGAAAAAAGAAAGTTGAGAAGATCATGGCAAAACAGCAGGCTCCCATGCGAAAAAACAAAATTCAACCGTGCATGTAGGGAACTTAAATGTATGCTAGAAGACATGAAAGAGAAATCACTGCAAAATTATTTAAGTAATTTAACAGCTACATAAACTACTAACTATTCACTGTGGAAAGCAACCAAGCGGCTTAAGCAGACTATAACTTATATTCCGCCTATCAAAACGCCAGATGGTAAATGGGCTAGAACCAACAGTGAGAAAGTCACAATTTTCGCTGATTACTTCGAACAAGTTTTTAAACCATTTCCTCCAACCCGCAGTGAAGATGAAGAACAATACATACATGAATTTCTAAGAGTCCCATCGCAGTCAAGTGAACCTATAAAACGTATAAGAGTCAAGGAAATACAAAACCTAGTAAAGTATAATATAAAAACCAAAAAAGCACCAGGTATTGACAAGATAAACGGAAAAATTCTAAAGGAGTTACCGGCGAAAGGAATGAGATACCTCACTATTTTATTCAACGCAATTCTAAGATTGAAGACATTTCCGCTTAAGTGGAAAACTGCAGAAATAATACTTATTCCAAAACCAGGTAAAGACGCAAAAGAGGTATCTTCATACAGACCCATAAGTCTTCAGCCGGTAATGTCAAAACTTTTTGAAAAACTTATTCTTAAAAGACTGAAGATTATTTTCGAAAATAGCAAACTAATTCCAACACATCAGTTTGGCTTTAGACAACAGCATGCTACAACTGAACAAGTACATCGAGTAGCCTGCACTATACATTCAGCACTACAGGAGAAGAAGTATTGCTCAGCGGTTTTTCTTGATATTAGCCAAGCGTTTGACAAGGTATGGCATCCTGGACTACTGTTTAAACTAAAAACAGCACTGCCAAATGACTTTTTCCAGATACCAGTCTTATATCACAAACAGAAAGTTTATGATAAAATATCAGAATGAAAAATCAACGATACGTGACATTGAATCGGGCGTTCCTCAAGGTAGTGTTCTCGGACCAGTACTATATTTATTATTTACTTCTGACCTTCCTACCGTGAAACAACAGTAGCAACCTCCGCTGATGATACCGCAATTCTGCCACTTCATGAAGACTCCGTCATTGCTTCCGCAAAACTGCAGAAACATCTAGTACAGATTCAGATTAAAAGATTGGTTAAAAGATTGGAAAATAAAAGTAAACGAAACTAAATCAGTTCACGTAACTTTCACACTAAGGAAGAATTCTTGCCCCCCAGTCACACTAAATAATTTACAACTTCCACAGGCTGAGACAGTAAAATACTTAGGTATCCACTTGGACAGACGCCTAACATGGAGAACGCATATCTGGAAGAAACGGAAGCAGTTAGAAGGTAAAAGAAGAGATATGTACTGGCTCTTGGGCTGGAAGTCTCAGTTATCAATCAGTAATAAACTACTGTTATATAAGGTCATACTGAAGCCAATATGGACATATGGGAAAGAGTTATGGGGCAGTGCCAGCAATTCTAATATAGAAATCCTACAAACGTTTCAAAATAAACTGTTAAAGCAAATCCTTAACGTGCCGCGATTCGTTCCAAACTGGTTAACACATCAAGATCTTGGGGTTCCATATATAAGAAGTGAAATTAAGGATAGTAGCAAGAAATACGTAAAGAGATTAGAAGTTCATCCAAATGAATCAGTTGTACAACTTTTCCAGCATAAACCGATTAGACGACTGAAACGTAAAAATCCAATTGACCTACCAAATATGGTGTAGAATAGGTTCCATATGTACTAAATGTTAATGTAATAGGTTAAGTCAAAGGGTGAGTCATCGATGGATGGCAAGCTCGCATGTCATTTTTTATATATATTCCCAAAATTTAATTAATGTTCTTCGAGGACAGATTGTAAATTATGTATGTTGTAAAATAAAAAAAAAATATATATAAAAGTAATGGTAATTGATAAGAGTTTGATGCGCAGAGTGGTGGAAGCGTAGGATTATTTAATTATAGCGCTAAATCGGGGCGCTGAGAAAGTGCTCTTAGGACCGACGATGCTCAGAGAAGGAGCGATACAGAGCTGCTGAGCGTGTACCGTGGTGCAGGAACGAGGGACACTTTGTGGCAGAGGCTTAGAGGAATCAAATTAAAAGTTCGTAAACGTTAGAGAGCATGGAGCCAAGAGGTGATGCTCGGAGTTTAGGGGCGGGGCACTGGACATTGGTAAATACAGTGCCCTATTAGTGAATATATGATATGATATGATATATATGTGTGAAGTGAATATATGATATATGATAAATGAAGAGATTAAAATAAAATGAAGGAACATAAATTTATAAAAGATATATTAGGCGAAAATTACCTAAAAATTATATTTTGCATTTCGTTAAATTTAGCAAATAACTTTAATTTAATCAAAAATATTATATACACGTCGCTTTGCGACGGGACAAATGGATTGTCCTTTAATATAATGTTCCAACTGTATGTTTATATGTTTATTTTCTTATATGTTTGGTTCGAATTTTGTATGGTAGAATGAAAATGGCTCTACGCATTTTCTTGAAAACTGCCTATTTCGTAGAGAAAATAATTCTAAAATTTCTGGCGTTCGCGGATTTCCACCTGAATTTCCTGGAACCCGTAATTTTGGAAAAACTAAATAAATTTTTTTTACTTTTTGCTCTATAATTTTTAATTAATAAAAGGTAGAAAGTTGAAATTTGGCATGTGTATTACGGTGTTCAATGCTAAATTTTTTTGTAAATTAGAACTTGAAAAATTGGAAAAGGGGGCGTTGAGAAAATTAGGGGTTAAGAAACTTCGGAGTTTTTGCCGAGAGTAAAAATTGAGCAACAAAGTTGAGATTTTATATATGGGCTAACTTTGGTACTTAATTTACAAATCAAAGAAAAAATCTGAAATTTTGATTAAAAGTTGAAGAAGTTTGGAAAAATTTTTTTTGGTCAGTTTATATGAAAAACTATTTGTTGTTATATGTAAAATAAATAGAGAACGAATTAAATGTTTTAATTAAAAATTGAAATGAAATTCAATTTATACATAAAAGACAGTCGTCGCCGGGGTAAACTCTAATATATATATATAATGGACAATACACCGTTATATATGGGGTATTAAAATTCTATATGGTATCTTCTAACGGCGCCTACAAAGTTTTCCAAATTTTGATATTTTGTAGGAAAAATTTCTAAGACTTTCTGCGATTCCGAAATTTTCCATGGAAGAAGCGATTATTTTATGAACAAGAAATAATAGAAAACTGAAAATTGGGTTGTGTATTGAGATAATAATTTTACATATTTTCTAATAATCAAATATGCAAAATTTGACTACAGTAGCGGAGCGAATTTCGGGGGGCAATAGTAGAATGGAGTTAGAACGATGAGATTTGGTACGTAGGCTCGCTGTAGAGAGCAATTAAAAAAAAAATTAAAAACCACAAATTTCCATTGGCGGGGGTCGCCGGGGGCCTAGAACAAGAAATATCAAATATATAGAGATGAAAGGCTATAATTTAGAATACATGTTTTAGATATTAGGAAAATAGATCGTCGTGCCAAGATTTGATAAATGTCTAGTAGCAGAGGTATGTGGGGGGGCACTATTGCTAAAATGTAAATACAAAGCTGAAATTTAGTATGCAGATATAAAATGACATAAGATTCTAAACATTCTAAAATAAGTTGACGTCACGTCCGAATCCTAGAGGGAAGATGACCTATATGAATTGCATCTACTGAAAAGATGAATGAAGGTTAATAAAGTCTATTACTTATTAATGTACCTATTATGTACTTCATTACAAGACTGTAAAGAATACGGTATAGTTTCCAAAACTCTAAAAAGAATACAACGGTTTGACTAGATACAACTAATTTTCGCAGATAACCTAAGCAATCGGTTGTGAACCATATCTTAAAATCTCTAAAATTGTATGTTATGGTTCTATTCTGTACTACTGCTGCTCACTTATTTCAGTCGTATTTTGATTCATGCTTTATATTTAACGATACAAAAACGAACTGTTCTGGAGAAACTAAAGCTACATTTATGTAGCCGATACGAGTATCAGTAAATTAAATTTATTAAGAATTACTTGATAACTAATTAGAAAAATACGTGACACGAAAACGAGAATTTCTACCCACAGAAGGAGGCCATGAACAGAAACATTAACAGTTTCATCTGGTGCTGTTAAAAGGTTACCTATGCGAGTTGCCCTACACACATCCTTCCCATACCTCCCTATTTACATTTAATTTAATACGTAATCTCCTTTCTGCATTCATTTGGACCTGACTGTTGTTTTGATGGTACATTCGTTCATGTAGAATTTACAAAGAGATATATTTTCGTGTCATACTTACTTTAGCTGTTGAAGTATGACATACATGTACCTTGAGAGGTGTCACCTTGTGGCCACTAATAATACTTCGCCCTATTTACTTTGCTTTTTAAGGTTCTCCGAGTTAGATATGACTTTATAACCACCAATAGTTTACCGCGAAATATCAAACGTCTGTCAGTCCCTGCAATGTTTTTATTGTACACGATTGCTTTGCCATTTGTCAATTCTGGCCGTTTTTCTTTGATTGCATCCATCAGTTTCATTAGTTGTTGACAATAAACATCTAAAACGAGTTTTTTGAATGTCAAATCAAATTAACTGCATGATCTTCTTTTGCGTTTTACCTGTGTGGTTTGTGCCGGTTTAATTCTGTTTTTGAATGTTGTTATCATAGCTGATACATTCTTCCTAACCAGGTATAATCGTTTCAAAAAGAACGATTTCATTGCGTTTTAAATACAAATGACAAATTGATTCGTCTTGTTGAAGTCAATCTGTTTTAATTCATGTGGAACTGAAATATATAGCTTTTTAAGAAGTCCAAAACATTTAAAGTGTCTTTTAACTGTTGTGTATAACAAATTTAACCTCTCTGCAATCTTTCGCATGGTTATAAGACCACCCGATTCAGTTCTAGATTTTATTTGCTTATCATTAATATTCGTATCCTTTTCAGCTACATCCCATCTAGCGGGTTTTATAGAAGAATTTATGCATAATTTACAGTTAATTTCCTTTCTACAGTCATTAAATTTAAAACAGACAAAATTTAAATTTTGATGAAACGTAAATAAAGAGATTTATGTTTCTTACATTTTTTGTAATTAAATTATTTTTTAATAAACTTTTATATAAATAAATTTTTAAAGTGTACAAAGTGTAAGAAGTGTACAAAATAATATATATGTCAACATAACGAGGCATATTTTGTAAAGCGACGTATATATAAAATTTGAGATTAGAGATTATTTAAAGTAAGCCTTTGATCTTCTTGATCTTAATTCAAAGTATTAGTTTAAAGAGTTTTCACTAAAATATATACTTTTTAAAATTTATCTTCTCCCATGTCTATGCTATATCTAATACACCCTTTGTGATCACCACCAATCACAACCTATTAACTTTGTTATCTCCGCTATAGATCTCCTACTTTCAGCATAACGGCATACGCTCATCAATCCTCTATCGCTTTTGCGTTAGGTGCTGCCGTCTCTTTGAATGAAATATCCCTACTGCTTTCGCCCCCTGTGTACCAATCTCTTTACTATTTTATTTTTAAAATTAATACTTCATTATTTACAAACATCAAATTTCATTCTACTATGTACAATTATTTTTTAAGAATTGATCGCTAAGATAAATACTTGTTAAAATTTATTTTCACCCATTTCCCTCTAACGCTATCAATTACTTCAATTAATTTCTATATTGAACAATGCCCAAAGCCACGCTCCTAATCGCTCTTTAGCACTCCCTTATCGTTCCCGCTCTTTTACTTTCAACTTATTGTCACTGTACCGCTGCCACCATATTCTGCACTGCGATTCATGATCTGCAGCGCCCCTATCTCATATAGGCTCTGTCTTGCATCACTCCTACTCCGAGGCCACTGTTTCTTAGCTAAATATCTATGTCCAATATTTTATAAGCCCGACGGATCCTGGTCCGGGTCGGGTTCGAAAACAGAAAAACATAAAAAACATCTAAATTTTTAAGTAATAATCACAATTCATTTATTATAGAACTTATTTTAAAATGAAATAGAAAATTGGCAACACAAGTAGGATAATTCTGATAAGGGTAGAGAATTCTATAAAATACAATCAATACTGAAACGTAGGTCATGGTTTTCTAAACTAAAATGGCCAAGAAGAAGATTTTGACAATAACCGCAAGACTACGAATAAATCGTACTAGAGCTCCGAAACATCTAGCAAGAAACAAAATCATTCCAAACCCTAAATGCGAATGTCGTGAAGAGGAGGCAGATCCTGACCACATTTTGTAGCAATTTAAATGGCAAGAAATGGACTTCAAAGGGCAATGCTACAGATTTCGCACACGCTTCTTGTTAACACCGCCTTTTTCATTGAGAAACCGAAATTTATAACAGAAGTAGCCATAAATAGATCATTCTTGTTGTCGGGATATAAAGTATAAGAAAGAGCAGGACATTTTTATGGGTGTACGAAATAAAACCATGCGAGTATTTGTAGATTGAATAATTATTCAATTGTTTAATGATAAAATAATTTTACACTTTTTAATTACTTTGAACCAACATTCTTATAATAACAAGATGGTTGGGAATTATGATCTTGACAGTGTAGAAGCCCAAAACACAACTGACCTGATTGCCATACGGCCGTGTCGTACACAGCAGTCATCGTATTGCTGTCATGCGCATTACTTCTATTAGAGACAACAATGTATTATAATGTTGGAATGCCAACAGAGACATCTTCTTATGTTCTGTACTAATTTTGTACTGAACATAAATTGCCAGCCAGCAGAAGTAGATAAGCTCACAACCAATATTAAATTATACAATGTTACATAAAATTATTATAAACCAATTTACAAAAAATAATGTGAACTTCTTAAAACTATTATAAACAAAATTACACAAAATAACATAAACTTCTTAACTCTATGGTAGTCTACATAATTTTGTGAAAATAATATAAAACAAATTAATTACTATCCTAAATATAACAGAAACCATAATTATCAATGTAGCATACATTATCATTTGCATAATGTACACAACAATCATCAACTCAATAGTTACAATGTTATTGAAACAATTATCTTTTAACAATTCCAACAGTACAGATGTTTGTTTTACATCAATGTTGTAAACATTGCAATTAATATCTGATGGAAGTATTGTATTTGAATCAAAAATTTTATTTGTTGCTTGTTTGATTCGCACCAGCAACACTGCGCTAATAATCTCAAGCTGGGGTATTGTAAGTACCTTACTTGATGGAGCTACACTAGACTTGTAGCAAATTAAATTTGTTTTTAACTTAATATTTATAAAAATAATATTGTTTTTTAAACCTAATGTCATAATACTGGTTGATCTGTTTAATAATGTTTTATAAACCTCCAATAATGAAGGATTGTGTCTAAATCTTTTTTCCAACACATTAAATCTTTGCGGGGCAACTGAGAAAGAATCCTCCAATTCTATTTTATTTACTAGGCTGAGTAATGGCAAATCAACAGTTAAATTATTTTTAAGTGCTACTGAATTTTGAAATTTATGTTCAGCCTTTAAGTAATCCTCAGAAAACTTATCTGATTCCTCTGGGACTTTCTCAGTTGTCCAAGATTGTTTCATAACATTCTCAAGGTTTGTATATTCACAAATAGCAAGATTACATGCAATATTATTATGTGAATACTTATTTTTATTATACAATTTTCTTGGAACCACATTTCCTTTATTATTATTGTCATGTGACATATTTTTATAATCTAAACTATACTCAATTGCAATTGCACGTCTTTCTAAAAATGAAATAAATTCTGCCATAGTAGGCAGTTCTTCTAAATTTCTTTCCATGTGGAAAGTGCGGTTAGTAACGATATCTAATTTTCTACTTAAGGCCGAGATTAAAATCATATCCCACTTGTCTACAGGCTCATCAAGATTTTTTAACGCTTGTAATTGCTGTTTTACTTGACATAAAAAAGCCCTTATATCGACTGCAGTACCTTTCTGCATGTTGGGAATATCAAGTATTATATTAATGTGATAAAAGATTAATCTCGCCTTATTTTCATACCGCGCTAACAATAAATCAATAGCCTCTTTGTATGAACTGTTCACAAGCGGCAGATTTATAATTATTGAGAGAGCCTCATCAACGAGATACTTTCTCAAATAAAAAAGTCTTTGAACATCGGACAATGATGCATTATTGTGAACCACTGCTTGGAAGAGCTCATAAAAGGGCTTAAACCTGGTTATATCCTTGCCATCGAAGGTTGGAATTTCCACCGCTGGGAGCTTCAATGGAACTAATTCAGGCCTATTAACTTCTTTTAACTTATTGATGCTAGCATTTAATTTTGCAATAATGTTAAAATACTTCTCTTCAACTTCTTCAATGTCTTCCTCATCTTGATCATCAATTTCTAAAATGCTGTACTGCGTGAGCTCGTACGATTGGAATGTAGTCATCATCTTTTCTTTTTTCACCTGCAGCACATCCACTGTAGCGGAGTCGAGAGCCCTTGGGTCGCTGACGTAATTGTCCATCCGTGATATTGCACTTTTTGCAGCCGTCCGCGCCGATCTAAGCCTTTTCAATCCCTCCATCTTGCTTAGGTGATAGATTCGTACTTATATGATAGATGAAACGTGGATGACAAACTAATCCAGGTTAATCCAGCAACATGAGAAGTTTTTAATAGATTGGTACTTGCAGATAGTAATAATAACTTTGTACCTTCATGAGTAAAGAAGTATTTTACTCTCCTCCAGCATCCATGTATCCTCTTCCGTAATGAATAATTTTTCTTAAAATATAAACGTGTAGTAATCCAAATTATATGCGAATCCGCTTAAATCAAACGTTGCATTACCCAATCAATGGCAATTGATGACTTGCCAGGCCGCCATAGGGTAAATGTAACAAAATAGCTTGCACTTGTGCTGGTTACTATACAGATGTAACCTCAAAACACCACGAAATCACACGCGGGTACCAATGGCTTGTAAGGCCAGTTTTTTTTTTGTAGGATTTAAAACCTTCTTGAAATGTAATTGTAAAATATCCAGCTTCGCTTGTAAGGCTTCTGGAAATGTAATTGTAAAATATCCAAATCCTCCGTGAATCCGCCAAAATAGAGCGTCCCATTTACCCAATCAATGGCAATCGCCAAGGGGCAAATGTAATAAAACGCCAAAAATACAATGAAAAACACACGCGGTTAATAAACTCGAAGGATCGGCTTTGTAAGGCATCGAAGGACCAGCTTCGCATGTACGAAATAAAACCATGCGAGTATTTGTAGATTGAATAATTATTCAATTGTTTAATGATAAAATAATTTTACACTTTTTAATTACTTTGAACCAACATTCTTATAATAACAAGATGGTTGGGAATTATGATCTTGACAGTGTAGAAGCCCAAAACACAACTGACCTGATTGCCATACGGCCGTGTCGTACACAGCAGTCATCGTATTGCTGTCATGCGCATTACTTCTATTAGAGACAACAATGTATTATAATGTTGGAATGCCAACAGAGACATCTTCTTATGTTCTGTACTAATTTTGTACTGAACAATGGGCGATAAAAGGTTACGTGCTTAGGAAGCTTGAGAAATATTATATAAAAAATATATATATTTAGCGTTCCTTTTTGTTTTCCTAAATGGTAAACTCCTGCTTCAATTTTCCAAAAATCCTCAGACTCTATAACAGCACTCACACCAGGTGTTTCCGCAATATTTTAAATTAAATTTAATTCTTCCTCCATTGATAATATCTTTCCATCGTTATCTACTAACAACATATCTAAGTTTTCTCTAGAGTTGATTGTCAAGTCCGCGAAAAGTCTACTTATTTGCTGCGTAGCTAAACTTTTAATGGATTAGGATAATTCAACCAACATATTCGCTATTTATTCAAGTTTCCAAATCATTGGGAAAACTCAATGAAGTACTAACTTGCATCTTAAAATTTCTTTTTAAATAAATAGCTAGTTTAATTACTTTAATCTTGTTAGTTCTTTCTTTTTATTGGTCTCGTATCTAGTGGTCGTCCCGACATCATAATAAAACTATCCTTTTTATATATAATACTTTATGCTTGTTAGCGACGAAAAGGATTTAAGGAATTTGCTACTTAACTGAATGGTGTACGCCATATTCGCCCCGACCACAAAATTCGTCCAAGGGCCACCCCATGGAACTCGAGGACTACCTAACTATGGCTTCTTTAGCACGAAATTGGTACAACAGAGGCAGAATCGATTTTGTCAGAATCGATCAAATAAATATATATATATATAGATATATAATTAAATATTTTGGTTATATTTTAAATTTTTGGGCTTGTAAGGCGAGCGGTGTGCATTGGGTTTTATTTAATTTTGCTTTATATCAGCAAAACATTCGGATCCGGATCCGTCGGGTTTTCTACATGGGTCCCAGGTTCGGGTTTATTGCCAATACCCGACAGATTCGAGTCCGGTTCAAGTCGGATCCAAAAGCCCTACGTTTTGCATACCGACTTTCAGTTATCACCCTCCGCCCGAATGTTACACTTAAGAAAATGTAGTTTTTAATATAATTTTATAGTTAATATTTTAACGTTAATCTGCATACTAAATTTCAGCTTTAAATTTGCATTTTAGCATTATATGCCTCTAAATACATACTACTGGTACTAAACTAAATTTGCCAAAACTTTAGTACGGTGATCTATTTTGTTTGTATATAAGACAGTGTCTTCTGTTTTATTAGGAATTGTAAATTTTAAGTAAACTCATGTGTTGCTTCTGAAATTTAAAGTTTATTTTGGGAATTTACATACATATTTTAATAATCACATTGTTTAACTAAAATCATACCTGAAATTTAAAGAATCGACATATGAAGTTTATTATTTACCATAATTGTCAATTACTTTTTATCTAATTATATTATAACCTCACAATATGCACTTAAGTATTTAATTAACTAAAAATGTGAGTTCTGTCGACTCCTTTGTCGAGCTTTGTACTAACTAAAGAAATATAATTTCAGTTCAGATTGTGAATCACAACAGTGCGGACGTCTTTCTTTCGTTCTCCAAATAAATAGTTAAATAAAATAAAATTAAATTACTATTATTATTTGTGATCTATTGAACAATAGATTTTCAAACAACTAGAAAACCAGATAACAATAGATAGTGCTAAAATATTTTTAAATATTTCAAAATTGAAAAAATATTTAACATAAGGTACGAGTTCTGGTAAAAGAGTGTGGGGTTTGTTGATCCCCCATAATGTGCTTCCTCAGGTGGCGGCCAAAATCAACGAAGTTTCAAGCGATGGATAATACAAAAACGTATAAAATTACTCCAGGTGGTAGACCAGGATTGAATCTGGAAAATAAACCCTCTTTAAAGGTCGGCCTCACGGATTCTGGGGGAGGCCAACCATTGTTTGCTGTAGAAAAACTTAATACCATACAATCTAAATAAGATAATGGAAAATAAAAAAAATAGGTGTCCTCTTGACTTTTCTGGTAACAGACAACGGTCAATATCACTTAGTAGCAGTGGCAAGACAGAAGCTGGTGAGTCTAGTAATACCAGATATTACCCAAATAGTAAAATACAGGAAGTTAGGACTAATCCTCCGGAAGTTCATGACAATAGTTGAACGAATGTAACCAGTAAGAAAAGGGCACGTAATAGCCCAGAGGTGCCATTAAGAAACTTAAAGCAAGCGAAGCTCAATAGATACTGGCTGAGTGCTCCAGTTCAAACGGAAAATATATTTTTTGCTCTCGATAATGAAAGTCATCCAGAAGAACAGAATATACAGGAACCCAAACCTGTCAAACTCCCGCCAATTTACGTTGATAGAGTAAGCAACATGCAACCTCTAACCAAACTGCTCAATGACATCACCGAAATCGAATATGAAATTAAAATCATGCGAGCTGAGGAAGTTAAAATTCAACCAAAAACCACTGAAGACTATAATTAAGGAGCTCCAAAAAAGAGGCACTGAGTTCCATACATATAAACTTAAACAAGGTAGAAGTTTTAGAGTGATTTTAAAAAACATGCACGCCACTACAGATATTGAAAAATTGAAGATCGCAATTGAGGAGCTGGGACAACAGGTAGTCAATGTCTGGAATATAAAGGATAGGACAGACAAAAAACCCTTTCTATTATTTTTTATAGACCTCAAACCAAGCCCTGATAATAAACAAATATATAATATAAAGCACATCCTACACTGCCGAATAATCTTTGAAGCGCCCAGACCCAAAAGACAAATTCCACAGTGTGTTGCCAGAGATATGGTCACACACGAGCCTTTTGTTACAGGAGACCTAGATGTGTCAAGTGCGCAGGCGAGCATGCCACGGTTCAGTGCTCGAGAAAAACACGCTGCGAAGATGTAAAATGTGTACACTGCAACAGAAATCATCCGGCATATTATAGAGGGTGTAGTGTCTACAAAGAGCTACAGAAAGTTAGGTTTCCCAGCCATAGAATAAGAAAAGCTTAAGTTCATCGCTTCAGTGACAACAGCACAGCCCCTACGTATGCTGAACTAGTCAGTGGAAACAATAAAACCAGAGTGGGTAGTCTCCTCTCAACCAAATGCAAATATTAGGCAAGAACAAAACCTCAATCCAAACTCCCCTAGTCCCAACCAGTCCAGAAGTATCATTACAGACTTGATGGAGGTGCTCCAGATAATGATGACCAATACGACAACCATCACTAATATGATGGCTGAACTCCTGACAAAACTGGCTCAAAATTCAACTCATTAAAATTAGCCTTATGGAATGCCAACGGGCTGTCACACCATATTGAGGAATTGAAGATATTCCTCAATACCTACAATATTGACGTATTGCTATTATCTAAAACGAATTTCACAGATAAAAGTTACATGAACATCCCAAGATATAGAGCCTACTTCACAAACCACCCTGATGGCAAAGCGCATGGAGGAACGGCTATGCTGACCAAGGAAAAAATTAGGCAATACCAAGCTACTTCACATCGAGAAGAACATATTTAAGCTACCAATGTGATGATCGAGGACTGGACTGGTCCCCCTGGAGATTCTTATATGAACTTTTTTAATTCTCTTGGGAAAAAATTTATTGCCGGAGGCGACTACAACACTAAACACACACACTGGGGCTCACGTATCACACTCTCCAAGGGAAGAGAACTATTGATAGCTACTGAAAAACTGGGACTGAAGGTCGCATCCTCAGGACACCCGTCCTATTAGCCGACGGACAGATTGAAATTCCCTGATCTCATTGACTTTTGCGTAACAAATGGAATCTCTGAAAACTACATCGAATGCGAACATTGCTGCGAGATGTCTTCAAATCATACGCCTGTAATAATCACTCTGGCTAGTGAGATTAAAACGAAACCAAGAAAATGCAATCTGGTCAACAGCATGACTGACTGGAATCATTTTAACAACCATTTGGAAACCTTTGTGTAGAATTGTCTTTGTGCGAATATCCCATTAAAAAATAAAGAGGACATTGAAGCAGCTGTAGAACACTTTAATGCTACAATTCAAGCAGCATCCTGGGAATCAACCCCACTGCACCCGTGTAAAGACCAAAGATTAACGTTCTCTAAATCTATAATAAAGAAGGTAGCTGAGAAAAGGCGACTTCGGAAACTATAAAATCTAATAAATGCCCTCGCCTCAAGAACCGTCTAAATAAGGCCATAAAAGAACTGAAAAATCCACTTGCAGCTGAAAAGAACCGCAGTGTACAACAATATCTAAAGCATCTTAATTCTTCGGCGGCTAGTGACTATTCCTTGTGAAAGGCAACCAAAAAGTTAAGATAACCAAAAGCAGCCTCTCCACCGTTAAGACGCGAGGATGGCAGTTGGGCAAGAAAATGCGAAGATAAGGCTGACACTTTCGCTGAGCACCTGCGACAAGTTTTTACTCCTCACCCGTATGAAGGGTCAGTAAAGCATATGAATGAGGTTCTGAGTGTATTAAGGGATGAGACATCATCACATAAGCCAATTAAAAAAATTAATATTTCCGAGGTTGCTGAGGCAATGAAGAATCTGAATGGTAAAAAGGCTCCAGGCTATGGCCTCATAACGGGGAAAATACTAAAAGAACTACCTGAGATTGGAATCAAATTCCTTACAAAACTTTTTAATGCAATCGTCAAAATTAGTTTTATTCCCCCTCAATGGAAGGTCGCGCAAGTCATGTTGATTCTTAAAGCAAATAATATTGCAGAAGAACTGAAATCATATAAGCCTATAAGTCTCCTTCCGATAACTGCAAAGATGTTTGAGTCGCTGTTGCTTTCGAGGATGCTTCCTGACATTGCAGAAAGCCACATATTTCCAGATCACCAATTTGGCTTAAGGCATAAACATGGAACTATTGAGCAGGTTCACAGGATAGTCAACAAAATTCACCAGGCTTTTGAAAGGAAACAGTTTTGCTCAGCAGTATTCTTAGATATTTCACAGGCATTTGACCGGGTGTGGCATGAAGGACTTCTTTGTAAAATTAGGCAAAAACTTCCCACTTACTACAGTACTAATATCATATATTCAGAACAGTTACTTCATGGTTAAACATTAGGATGCAATAACGAACATCCACCAGATCCAGGCTGGAGTACCACAGGGTAGCGTATTGGGGCCTATATTATATCTATTATACACAGCAGACCTACCTGTGGAAAGTTCAGTAATGACGGGAACCTTTGGCATCGCATAATGATCCAGCTAATGCCTCGACTATGCTACAGAAAAATCTTTGCAAACTTTCTTCATTGATGAAGGACTAGAGAATCAAGGCCAGCGAATCAAAATCAATACATGTCACATTCACAACTAGACAGGGAAACTGCACATGTATCGCTTTAAACAAAGTCAATATACCACAGGCTGACCATGTGAGGTACCTGGGAATACACCTAGACAGTAAGGATGCTTACTTAGAACAAGCACATATTTACTAAAAGAAAGCAACTAGGTCTACTGCAGAAGATGTACTGGCTGATAGGACGAAAGTCACAACTTAGCACAGAAAACAAAATCCTGCTCTACAAAACCATACTTAAACCGGTATGGTCATATGGTATACAACTATGGGGTACTGCATCTACCTCAAATATTGAGATACTCCTTTGATTTCAGTCCAAAATGCTTAGGATTGTCACGAATGCACCATGGTTTATACCTAATCACATTATACATCGAGACCTGGATATACCTACAGTTAAAGAAGAAATAGTGCTTAGAACCAAAGTATACAAGGAGAGAATAATAGAACATCCAAACAATTTGACCAGCTGTCTAATGTCCAATATTTCCACAGTACGCAGACTGAAAAGGAAATTGCCTCAGGACCTACTAGCAGATCTATAAATCTATAAATAAATAGAATCTACGAACTATTAAAAATGAGGGATGAGTCGATGGGCATATCCCGCGCAAGACATTTTATTTTGACATACCTATCACTGAATGTCCTATAGGCAGGACAGATTGTAATAATCTTTAGTATTCAAAAAAAAAACATGTACTTAAGAACATATATACTAAATTATAGTCCTTTATCTCTATTTATTAATGTTGTTGGATTTTGATCCCGAGCGCCTGCCGACACTGGAAACTTGCTTTTTTCCATATTTTGTCTTTAGAGTCTATAGAGAACTGATGTCACAAATTTCAATGTTCTAGCTCTTTTGCTACATTGCACCCAAAAATTTACGCTACTGAATTAAAATTTTGTGTTATAATTATTGGAAAATATGCACAATTAGTGTATCTATTAGAGTTTTGCAAGCTATGTACGCAATCGTAGAGATTCGATCGAAACGAGTGAAGTTAGATTCGATCACAATTGTATACATTGTTTTTGAATACGAGCGAAACTAACATTCTCTATGTTTTTCTGGTTCTTAAAAGAAGCATTTTTCTTGTATAACACAAATTTAATATTACATTCGTATTTGCATAATAATTTATATATTCTGTTGTTTATTAGTTCCATAGTTCTTTTAATTATTTAACAATTGAATTAAACTAAATTTAAACTAAAAATTAAATAGAATAGAATATTAAAATACTTTGCATATGTTAAATTAAACAGCATTTATTTTAATTAGTATATTAAAAAATAAAAACACAATATACTCTTTCTAATTTTATTAATAAATGAACAATATTTTCTATTATAATTCAAATCTATTAATTAAGTCTGAGTGTAAGGAAAAAGTAGTGAGCAAAATGAATATTGGCCAGCTATTAAAGGGAGGCAGTGAAGGAAAGAGGTGGATGGCAGAAATAGTAAAAAGAAAAGGAAGAACAGGACAATAAATAAGCTGGTGGCTGGGCTGCACAAGGAACAAGATGAGAGAGGAAGTACTAAAAGAGGCAGTGAAGAGAAGCAGGAGAAAGAAAAAACTAGCGAGGAAACAGTTAAACTTCAGTCCAGAAAAATTTTCGGAAAGGAGATAAGGGCAAGAGGTAGATGACGGATATAGAGACAATAATAACATAGTAAAGGTAGAGAGTCAAGAAGGAAAGAGTAAAGTAAGAGAGTTAAGAGGAAATGGTAAAGACAGAGCATCCAGGCCTGTGTTAGACATAAGTGGAGAAGTGAAAACGAAGAGAGAAGGCAGGAAGGATAGTGAAAAGATAATAGAGGGTCTGTCGAGAGGAGACAAGGAAGGCAAGAGGGGAGATAGATGAAAATACAGGCTATGAGAAAGGAGAAGCAGGAAACGGTTTGCCGAGAGGAGACAAAGAAGACGAGAGGTGAGGAAAAGGTGAGAATGAAGGAAGACTAGGGAAAGTGAAGGAAGAGGGTCAAGAGAAGAAGAAGCAGAAAGTACTTTTGGAAATAAACAGGCCAGAATAGTTTTAAATTTAATTTTAAGTTGAAGTTCTATGAAATGTATTAAGAATGTAGATTGTAAAGCCGAAAGGCGAACAACAATTAATAATAAATAAAAATAAATAAAATTAAGTCTTTTGGCTACGTCTAGTTTCTGATAATAGTGCATTATTATTGCTTCTTATAGATACAGCCATTGTATTTGACATTTCATATTGGCTTATAAATAGAAATGGATCATCATCTGGCGACTATGGCACATCTTTTATATACATTTTTTTATTATTTATTTAGGTGAGAACCTTTATGAGAACATATTACTTCTTTCAGCCTTTTATTTTGTCTGACCGGTAACTCTTGTTTACAAATTGATGGCTTCACTTCCCTTAATGTATCCCTTATATCAGTTTTTTCATTCCATTCTTCCTGCCATGAACAATTTATTACATTTTTAATTTTGTTCATTAAGTCTGAATGCTAAGTTAAGTCTATATTATTGTTGCTTCTTCAGAAATTGCTACCCCTGAATGAATTGCTTCTTTTGCATAATCATCAACCTTTTCATTTAGTGAAATACCGGTGGGAGTGTGATGAAATCCATAAAAATTAAAAGCTTCTACATTATTGTCATATCATATATTCATATATCAGCATCTAATGTGCATCTACATTGATTGAATGGTATCCTTTTCTGTTCACGAATATATGCTTTGGACATTCTGAATCAGACGAAGGTGGTGGTAAAATGGCAACGTGAGTGCTATCGATGCAGCCTATAACTCCCGGAAAGCCATACTTGTCGTAAAATCTGCAAAATGCTATTCGAACCATAAGCATCATCAGATTCAAGTGTTAACTAACAAATTAAATGTCAAAATTAAATCACCTCACTAATGCTCCGGCTTGCAAAGGAGTCATGAAGATATATTTATTCTCTCCTGTGTCTTGTTAATAGCTTCCAGCACCAAAATAGTATCTGTCAATAAAATAATCATTATCAATAAAGAGAAGTTTGACAAAAATTATTTTTGGTTTCATAAAAGGTATTAATTTCTGGTTAAAGTTTTTCATAATATCTTTGATGAGACGAAGCATCCTTACAAATTTTTATTTGAAAAACATATTGTTAATCGTTCTCGTTATTTTTCTAAACTGCATTATATCCTCAATATAATTTATCTGTGCTTCTTTAAGCAAAGCAAAATTATTTAAAAACATACTTTTTATAGAAATAAGAAATAATATAAATCACATTGAAACGTAATAGTAAAAATATTAGATTAACTTAAACAAATATTTATTTTTTTGACATTTCTAGGAAAATAAAACAAAAATTTTATTAAATACTACATCGGGAAACAGTGATAACTAATAAAAATCACTGAAATTTACTGTTCTATTGTATATTCGCAAGCTAAATAGACGATGGCAAATTTTCATTTTTTTTTTCGTTTTCTCTGCTCGCAAATTTACGTAAAATTTTCAGAAATAGCACTAAAGATAAAATCGAGTGATATTTACGAAAAGAAGAAGAGTTTACGATTCGAATAAACTCAAGATAGAGCACTGAGTTTACCAACTTCATATGTTAATATTTAAATTTCTTAAGTTTATCCAACTGGAAATTTAGGGGTTTCTATTTCTTTTCGTTAGTTACTGTCTGCAGGGGACCTACATACCTACCTTTCAACGTTCTAACTCTATTCCAACATTGCCCTCAAAAATTAGCGCCGCTACTACTACAAAATATAAAAAACTTAACAAAAACTTTGTAGGCGCCGTTAAGAAGATACCATATAGGATTTTGATACCCGATAAATATCTATATATATAATATGTATATAAATATATATATATATATATACATATATATATATATATATATATATATATATATATATATATATTTCATTGTATATATATATATATACTTGATAATTGAAAGTCGATTGCGTCATGAACGTGATAGAGGAGAGGTGTATATTGAAGGGGATAAATTTAAAATAAAAAGTTTAAAGCATCAATATCTTTATTTAGCGCCCACACCTCGTATAAAGTAAGAAATATAAAAATTGATCAGGGCGATGAGCGTACCACCCACTGACCGCCCTATGACTTTATTTCAGAAAAGGCGACAAGAAAATCGACAAATCGTGAAATATTTCTTATACATTACATTTACTTCATAGAACTCCTTTATCATTTTTTCGTATCTCTTGATCTTTTCAAATTATTAATAACAATCCTTGGAGAAATATTATACTAACCAAACAGCAAATGGATCATTCCCAGCTATGATGTTTGAAAAGTTGATTACGGATCTTAATTTATCCGACTTTTAGGTAACTAACTGTTAAGTGTTGCAAATATTTGGTTAATCTAATATGTCATGCTTAGGAATTGTAAAAATGTAACGATTATCAGTGCCTTTGTAATACAAGTATCACTTCACTCTCTTTACTGGGATTGTTTACGAAGTTGAAGTTGTCTGTTATCTTTAAAAACCCGTACCGGATGTTCTTAAGATTATTATAAGTAAACAAGTGATAAGTAGAGTAGTAATTTGTTTACTTTTAATTTCTTTTTCCACTCCTAATAGTTGTTACTAGTAAACATCTAAATAAACTGTTTGCTTCTTCGAAAGCAGCTCAAATTAGAAAAACATAATTCAAAATGTAATTTGACAATATTGTATTAAATCGGATTACATAGTTTTTAATTGAGTGGCATACTTTTCTCAATTTTTTTTTTGCGATATTTTATTCCGCTGCCCTCTTATTTAGTGCAATTGCATGAAAATGTAATCTGTGTAAAATGTTAGGTCAATCGGATAACAGGAAATGTGTCCCAAGAACCTTGAAAATCGAAAAATCACAGGAGAAAAATTATTCGATTTATTTATCCTGCGAAATAATTATTTTATGCAAAAAAGAATTATTCAAATATTGTAGATCAATATGAATATATAAATCATCTATGACTTTTTCTCGTACGACTAACGATTTTTGAGAAATACGTGAAAATTACTTCTTCCCACTACAAATCTTGGCGCTGAGATAAAGTCGATTTTGTATAGCCCGGACACTTTCGGTGGTTATTTTAACTTTGAATATAAGGGACACCCTAATGGTGAATGTCATTTCAAAGTAGTTGGTTTTTTAATAACATTCATCAAGAGTTTTATTTATAATAGAGGTCAGAAAATGTATCTTATTACTTTAATAAAAACGTATTTCATTTGGTTGTATTTAAGTAAATTTTTTGAATAGATGTTTTTTTTGTGCAGTACAATTCTTTTCATTAAATGGAATAATATTTGTAGGTAATAATAGTACAAAAATTCATGGTGAATTAAAGTCAAGAATATGTTAAAAGCACGGTCTTCATTGCAGGTCCTGCAACTAAAATCTTCAAGTAACGTTCTTAACGGGTTATTATATATATATATATATATATATATATATATATATATATATATATATATATATATCTATATATATATATATGTATATATATTGTTAAACCCCTTAGGTAATATTTTTATATTTCGTTAGAAAAAATGGCCAAGTATCGTTTCACCTTAACCGAGAGTATATTTATTTTATGTTAGTTGTCAGGATGTAGGCGTAGAATAATGAGGAAGTAAAGTAACTAACACTTAACAAAGGACTAACTCGCACTTATCATTAAATAAAATAAAATTAAAAAACAAAAGTAAAACGTTGTAAAGTTAGTAATTACCTTTAATATAGACAATTGAGTATTTTCATAATAATTAATATAAGCTCTTTTATAAAACATTAATTACTATAACTATTTTATAAGTAACCCGGTCTAATGAATTATAAATGATCTCGGAGATAAGTCTTCGTTCGCAGTCAAATACATTACGCTCTTGTGTATAATTCTGCCGTCATCAACATGCGCACCATTCGTCAAGGGGAACCACGCGGTATATCTTTTGTGTGTCGCATGTTGGTTGGTCTTGTTTTGTATCTAGAAACTGCATTTGGTAATACGTATCTGTTTTAGGGTTGAATATCGCATCTGGTATTCAGAGGTTACTAAATTCGGCCTCCCTGACTTTTGGAGTTGCCCTCAACTCCATCCGCTTCTTCTTCTTTGTCCTCTTCTTCTTTTTTCTTTTCTGGTAGGCTACACTATGGTTTCATTCTATCCGATGAGAAGGTTGACTTAAAAGTCCGTTGCGTCCTTTCAGCTCCTACTACTACTCCTACTTTGATTAATAAGTACGGCCCCTTGTACTTCGCTGTGAGCTTCTTCGAGTGCCCGAGCAGTGCGGCTTCTCGTTCTACCAGTATATACCAATTCTTTCGTCTCTTATCATAATAGACTTTCTGTATTTTCTGTTCTCGCTCAATTTCTTTTTCCGCTTTCAATCGTTGTTCGGTTAGATCTTTCTTCATTGTCAAAAAACGCACATCTCTGACCTATATAAATATGTAAAAAATGTAATTTAATTTTTAAATGCCGTCTTCTAGATAAAAGTAAAGCTAAAGTTCAAGTATATTTAGTGTATATTCAAATGTATAGAATAGTTAGTGTATGTTTATTTAATGTTTAACAATGTAGACTAATATTATATTAACAATTAATAACAAATAATGCTGTAAATATAATAATTATAATGAAATATTATAAAATACTTGAATATTCTTATAGGTATTTTTCCTTATAAATTTGTTTTCTAATTAAAATTGATTTGTTTCTTCAGAATAAATAATCTGTTTAAACTTCCCGCTTAAATTTAATGTTAATTTCTCTGTCCAAACACAGCAAGTCATAAATTATAATTCATAACTCCGGTCATAAATTATAAACCGGTGTCCCTTTTATTCAACAGTGAGCCGTCGTTGCGCCGTCTGTAGCTCATAAAAGAGATATTCCCTATGAACAAGTGAATAGAAACCAAACGCGTTCATGTCAAAAGTAATACATATGGAAAAGAATCGACTCCAAAATGTATACTGTGGAAAAAGTTGATAATTATGCAAAAGAAGCAATTCATTTAGGGCACATTCCAAAAGAAGCACTATAACATGTTCAGACTTCAGAGCAAAATTAAAAATGTAATAAATTGTGATGGCAAGAAGTATGGAACGAAGAAGCTGATGATAACTTGAATTACCCATCTTAACTTGAAAAGCCATCAACTTGCAAACAAGAGTTACCTGAGTGTAAATGAACTCTCTTATGACAGAAAAATCATACGCATCTTCAATATGATGTGACTCCAAAATGTTTACTGAGAAGTGTAAGTGCTTATATGTTTTCCCGGTTTTTACGGGGGCTTGAAAATGGCTCCAGAAAAGTTTTTTTGAAAATTTCCTATTGTGTAGAAAAGAAAGTTCTAAGACTTTTGGCGTTCTAGGATTTTTCTCTGAATTTCCTGGAAACCCACAATTTTTCGATAAAGCTGGAAAAAAAGAAAGCACTTTTTGCTGTATACGTGATAATTCGTAAAAGATAGAAAGTTGAAATTTTGTATGTGTATTACGGTGTTTAATTCTAACATATTTCTAAGTATCTAATTAATAAAAAAAAATACAAATTTTATTTGGGGACGGCTTTTGCCGAGAATAAATGTTGTTAGAAAGTTAAAATTTTATAAATGAGCTAACTTTGGTAACTTATTTACAAATCGAAAAAGAAATCCAAATTATTGAATAAAATTTGGTAATAATGTATTACATATGTATTCTACGAGTATATTATGTATATACATATATATATATATATATATATATATATATATATATATATATATATATATATATATATATATATATATATAGAAATATATTGTTTTAAGTGTCAATCTAATATATCAAGGTTAGGTTAGGATAAGTTCGGTTTTGTAAAAATGTTATAATTCAGTGCCATTGTACAAGTATCACTTTACTTTTTTTACTGTGATTGATTACCAAGTTTAAGATTTCTGTTATCTATAAAAACCCGGACCAGATGTTCTTAAGATTATTACACGTATATAAAGTGATATATTTGTGTCACCTCTATAGTCAGTTAAAATTGTTTGTATTTTCCGTATTCAAAATGGTTGACATATTTAAAGCAGCGCTACTTTTTGGAATTGGATTATTTTCAGGTAGTTTATTTATTTTTTTGCTTTTTTGTATATATTATGTTCCCCTAGACACTGAGTAATTCAAGGGCACGGTACTTGCCCTAAGCAATACTGCTTGCTCTAGGTTATAGCCCAGGGAAGTAATATAATAGTAAATTTGTTTAGTATAATAAATAATACCCACAAAATGAGCTTAAAATTAAAATAATTTAAATTTCTCATTAAGGTACCCTACTTTGCACTGACGTAGCTCCGTCTCTTTAAACTTGTTATTGAGTCCTCTATAAGTTTGATAATAACTATTTTTTTCATAAGACGCACTAGTAACGAGTTATTGGCAATAATCTGTTTTCGGTTTATTTTCCCAAGACGGCGGCGCATGCCGACGTCGCCCCTGTTGGATAACTTGGAGTTTACGTTAACAGCTCTAACTTCAAAACATATCCAAAAACTAGAACTACCGGCCCTCATGTCAGGTAAAAGTCTAAGGTTCCCGGGCTATTAAGGATATGTAGCCTGTTCTAGTAATTATAAATAAAGTAGACATGTGGTTTATTTATTCATTGAACTTAATACTAGTACAATTCTACCAAAAATACCTTCAGGGCCGAACCTAATTTAATCATTACTTATATATCTAGGACCCGTATTGAATCGAGGCAATTCTGACTGGATAAAATTGATACCGGCGGAACAGTTGTGACTGGAACCGGAAAATACCTGATATCTTAAACACAACGATACAAATTATATCAATACCGTAATGGTACTTTATATAATGCTAAAATAACGGTCTTTTACAATTATGCACCCATTCAGATATCGTTACTTTATGGTTATTGTCCATGGCGTACGTGATTATTTAAAGCACTAAATTTATTGAATAATTTTAATTGCATGTTGCTTAAACTTTAGATTTAGCCCGGTCAATATAGACATTTAAAATAACAAAAATTGCCGCAGAGCCAAATATTGGTGGAGAGCTGGGGTTTACCACAACAAATAAAGTTTTAAAAATCCCCATCGATTCTATGTGTGCTTCAAAAGTTATTTGGAGTCAAGGGTCAAAATTTAAGGTTTTTTGGATTTTTCTCGAAAACGGTAAGTTTTGTTAAGTTCTTAAAATTCTCTACAAAAATAGTCCTTATGATTTTTTTCCTAAAGAGTTACCATTCCTGAGATATCGCGATTCTAAGAGTCACATTATACATGATATGCATACATTTCCACGCCACCTGTGAGGTAGTGTACTAAAAAAAAATGACTTGCATTGATAAACACCGATACTGAACTTTTGTAAAAAATACGCGAAACAAGAAACAAGTACAACTATCATGTCTTCCTCCAACATCGGCATCTGCTATTCAACACTTATATCGAGTATACTATCAAGTTAAAACATGGCTAGGCAATCAACTGAACCCAGAAGACTGGAGTTGGAAATTGATAGATAATACTCTGGAACCGATTCAAACTTTACTCCCACCTGCTCCAGAAAAACTCCTCAACACTATTTTTTGCAATTTGCAAAAAAGGTTGTAGTGCCAAATATGGCTGGAAAAAAGTCGGGTTGCTGTGTTCTCCAGCGTGTACCAATTGCCAAGGTCAGTCTTGCTCAAATGTCCAGTTGAGTACAATAGAGGAAGATTCCTGTTATTTTAATCAAGAGACTAATGACTCAGCAACATTTGAACAAATTATGAACATCCAGTAAGAGGAAAAGGAAGAAGAAGAAATCGAAGAAGACATGACTGTTGAAGTAGACTTTCAAGAGTATGAATCTGATTAAAATATCTAAAGAAATCAAAACAATAGTTACCCCAATAATCAATAGCAATATCGATAATCAATATCAATAATAAGATAATATCTAGAACTTGTCGGGTATTGTTCCCTTAAATTATTTTAAAATTGTCATGACAGTTAGTGGAGTAGGCCTACAGGGCAAACCACGGTAAAAAAAACGCGCCGAGTACACTACCTCACAGGTGGCGTGGAAATGTATGCATATCATGTATAATGCGATATCTCAGGAATGGTAACTCTAAGGAAAAAAATCATAAGGACCATTTTTGTAGAGAATTTTAAGATCTACAACTTTGGTAAAAGGTTTTTTTTAATAAAACTTACAGTTTTCGAGAAAAATCTAAAAAACCTCAAATTTTGACCTTTGACCCCGAATAACTTTTGAAGCACACATAGAATCGATGAGGATTTTTAAAACTTTATTTGCAATGGTAAACCTCAGCTGTCCACCAATATTTGATTCTCCGGGAATTTTTGTAATTTGACCACAATTTTTATGTTTAAGTTGACCGGATTAATTGTAATAGACCGTATCGTTTCTTTGATATAAAAATTACATATACTAAGTATCTATTTCACAACTAAAAATCTGCGCTTATGCCTCGTACGTATTGGTGGGACATAAACATGTGACATCCAACATTTATATATTTTCATTCATAACTTGACATTATTTAGACATGAGTATACTAAATGTATTGTACTTTTAACGTACAGACTATTACGACATAAACATGCGTCACTAATATAACTTTTAGTTATGCTTTTTCTTAAAATTATAGGTAATGTTTTTATTAAGCAAAAATATTTCAAATATAAGTCGGGAACATCTATAGAAATTTTGGTTTTGAATGTGATCTCGAACAAACGGGTCGAACAGCCTTCAGTATAATCTCATTGTTCGTTGACGGTATTTTAAGTTGTCTTTAGTATACATTTAAAAATAATTAAAAATGTTGTTTAAATGAACAAATGAAATAGACCTGAAAAGTATACTCGTGTCAAACTGAGTTTGACAAGGGTAATCACGACTTATCTTGTTAAATAACTGAGTTTTATTACTTTTTTTGTAAATATTTTTTTTTTTGTAATGCAGGTTAATGGAATTCGTTCAAAATATGAAAGCTTTCGACGTATTAAGTTGCATGTCGCACAAGTGTGGACGTGTTGTACAATTTATTACAAGAAATGTTGGATGTTACATGTTTAAGTCGCATGTATGTGTACGCAGTTTTAGTCAACAATGTAATTTTAAATGATTTATATGTTGGAAATAGGTAGCTGATGTTGAACCATATACTTTGCTGTCGGGAACGATTACCGCAATAACTATTTCCATTAAAAATAATTTTTAATGTCAAACATTTTAAATATTAAAAATTAAATTATATTACTAAACACATTAGGGATTAAGTGAAGGTTTATAGACTCTATTTTATATTTATTAAAAACAGGGTATTTTGTTATTTTTACGAAACTAAACTATATTTAATAAAAACCTTAAGAATTATATGGTATAAATTCGTTAAACTCGGAATTTAGTTTGCACTGATGTCAACTAATTCTAAATGTTAGATAAATTTATATGCGCAGTCTGATGCACCGATGTTTAATAATCTCATGTTTCCATATAAATTTATTATTGCATACCTACAATGTACTTACGTGTACATTTTAAAAGATTTTCAAATAAATATTAAATATCACTGTTTCCCCATATCAACTAATTCATTTATCAATATACTATATACATACACGCATAAAACCAACTAATATTCAAATGTTCTTTTTCTTTATAATTTTTTGTCATTTCACAATGCGTCATTTTCAATAGAAACACTCCATAATAAAATAAATAATGAACCTCCCATCACACACTACACTACAACGAAAACGAAATGGTAAAATAATTAACAAGTTATTAACAAGATTTATTTTAAATGTATAAAAGCTACGAAGAATGAGATTTTATATGTGAGACGTTTTTTTTAGAACTTCGTTATGCACCTTTATATGATAAGCTATAGTCATTATAGCTAGAGGTAAAAAATTTCAGTAAAACTATTGTAAAAATATGATTCGAATCGTTATTGTTTAGTTATTTACTCTATGTTACATTATTTTTCTGGTCGCAGTCAATGACTAGATACAACTGATTTTTTGCCGCTTGCATCGTGCCTTTAAAAGTGTTAATACTTCTTTATAGATCTCAATCATTTTCATAATGAAAATATTGCGGTATTAATGGCATATTGCAACTGCATAATTAGGTTTGTTAATTGTTGGATTTCTTTCCATTTCAGTTTCATGTAGTCAGTCCGAAATCTACGCCGCCTCTGTCTTTGAACTAACTACTGAAAATGATTCGTAAGTATCTTAAAATTATAATTAATTTTCACTAAATTATATTGTCTTAAAGAAGTTTTCTAGTGATAGTCGCACACTGGTTTAAAATGTGAATCTAACTGAACAAAAGTTAAAATTTTGATATGAGATGTCAAACTTTTTTCTTCAGAAAATCATTGTTAAATAACTGTCTAGCTCACAAAAATAACCAGTTTTGGTTTGATAATAGTTCATACTATTTACAGCAATTAATTTTCCAAGCAAGTGATTTTATTTTAGCAAATACGACTAAATGAACTGCAGGTTTTTGCTACATTTCTCATTTAAGAAAATATTTCTTACTCATACATTTTTATAACAGTTATAATGGCCGAATTGGAAGGATTTACAATATTGTTCAAAGCTTAGCATACCCGATAAAGTCAGTAAACTGAGATCAACTGGGTGCTGTGGACCATAACTGAATTTATATAAAACTGCACTGTATAATCCATAATGTTACCTATCAATACCTCAAATATCCAATTAATTTTATTCAATTCGCAATATTATAGAAGTTATTAAGGATTTTACTAGTCATTTTCCTGACATTAATAATGAAATAATAAAAATGTAAAAAAATGACTTCTGTTCACGACGTCATTGGTTCCTTACCTTCTTCCCCACTATCATTTGCCAACCATTACTATCGCTATTAAACAAAAGAAGTGCAAAAGAGATGCAGAATTAAAAGTCAAAACTGCTGTGTCGACCCATAATATTACAATATATTGTCGTGATATAAAACGAAAATTAATTAAATTACTTATTATTTTCCAAGCAGTTCGTGGAGTCATCAACTGTTAGGATATCAACTGAAATATAAATATGGAGAATATATCCGTCAATTTTTGGATATCTAATAAGTTAACAACGCCAAAATACGTACTTTAAACAATATTTCAATAAAGAATTTAAAAATCTAACACAAAAAAATGAGTTCGGAACCCAACTGATCAAACAAAAATGCAAAATGAAATAAATTTGACATACCTTTTTATGAGCTTCAGGTTCCTCATTGCGTATATCGAATAAAATATAAAAAATATATTGAATATTTACGTGTCTGTATTCCACGTGCCACTTGTTTCAAAGATAAACTTTAAGTGATATCCGTCAGGTGTCAAACATCATACCACAGACAGAAGTACTTCAAAAGTATTTGTGAAAAATGGCTTAACTATTTTACCAATATTTTTCTAAAAATACATTCACTTGTTCTATGTACAGTTTAGTAATCATAAAATGTTTTACAGGGACTGTGTTTTACCTGTTTTTCCGGACAATGGACGTTACTCAATTCCAGAGACTCCGGATGCAGTAAATCCTGGAGCAGTTGTGCCCAGTAAAACAATCCTGCATTACCAGTGCGACGCAGGATATGAAGTATATGCGCATTCTACTGCAGTTTGCGTCAATGGCAACTGGGAAACAGAATTTAAGGAATGCAGAAGTAATTATCGCTCTGATAGTACAATTAGTTTTCCCTAGTAAAATAAAAATATTTAATTTCAATCTTATAGAGGACTTGTTTTGCAACAATTTATTTATGCGAGTACAATAATCATGAAGTTATTAGGCAGCGGTGCAGTGAAATATAAGGTCGTCAGTGATAGGATTTTCTGGTGATAGAAACAAAAATGTTATTATCTTTGTGGAGTGATCTTATCAGATAGATAATAACTATTTTATCTCAGCCCTAGTTACTAGTAACTTATGCATAACAAAATTCTTTCTATTTTTAACATAACACATATAGATGCTGTCCCTTTCATTTCTTTTTAAACTGCGAATTGACTGACTGACAAAGAAACAAGATTTTTGCTTTATTCAAGACAGTCACTACAGTATGACACTAATCCAAATCTTCTAAATATTATGTTTTTAGAGGCATGATATGCATAATCAGATTCTATGAAAACATATCTACGTTCCAGTCAAAGTTAAAACAGACATTCTACTTTATGTAAATTGAAATTTATACATTTTTTGATTACTTTTTGTTGAACAAAAACTACTTTAATATTTTACGTTTCAACAAAAACAAATGCTAGTGATCTGTCGTATTTGTTTTGTTCTATAACATTGTCTTATATATTTTGTCGTATATTGTATTCATTATTTTGGTGATATATTTTATATACAAATTATACTACTTTTAATGTAATTCGTTCAAATATTTATCGCATTTCCAAATTTGGAATTTTGAGATTGACCCTTCTTGCACCAAGATATTATAAATGGATATTATAAATGTATATAAGATTGCTATCTCTCTCAATCACCATATACGTGTACTCGACTGCATTCGCCTCTGTTCGGTTTACATCGGCTTCGAGATATTTCGTATGGAGCGTTGAATCTATGTTGTATAAAAATACGAACAGTTTTGGCATAATGATTTAATGCTCATGAATGCTTGCAACAGGCAATGGTTGTGTTGTTCCGGATCCTCCAGCAAGTGGCAGTTACTCGATAGTTGGCTCCAGTGAAGCCCCGATACCTGGTGCAGCGGTTGCAGAGAAGGAAGCTTTGAGATACAACTGTACCACAAAGAATGGATGCTTGACGGACCAGGTCATCGTCTGTTCCAATGGAGAATGGCTGCCAGGTGTCGTGGAATGTGGTGAGTTCGGAATATGTCTTCAGAGATAATTTTTGTTTGATAATTCTTTATACTACTACTGCCTGGTCAGATTATATTATCATCCAGCGTGACATGTGAGTACTTTCCATCAAGATAAAACAAATATTATCTGTAAAGTATAAACTTGTCTTAGGTCTAGTACGAATATATCTCGTCCGCAGTAGGATCGTCTGTGAGAATTATCAATCCTTACCGATAGAAAGGGAGAAGAGGTTAGAGCGCCGCTCTAACGCTCTCAATTCTAAGTTCAATTCATGTAGTTTTGCCATTGTTTTGATTGACTTGTGACAAGGTGCGTTGTCTTGATGAAACAAAATTTATTATATTTATAAATTAGTTTTATTGTTGTTTCTGATGGAGCGGAGTCCCCATAACATTTTTTAAGCCATTGCATCGCTTGAACGGTATTTTTTCCCATCAAGAAGCAGTGTTAAATTAAAACACGAAATTGTTTTTGATCCATTGTTATGAAAATAACAAAAGTAGCGTCACTCTTAGCACAATAACTCACAAACTACTGAATAGAATATCATGAAATTTTAACAGCTGTCTTTTGAAGGTTAGTATTAACTGAAAAAAAGGTGACTGCAATAAAACTAGCGCCATATATGTGTTAGGCCCAGGACTTTCCAGCCCAGTGTTCGTACAAGCTAAGAGAAATTAATCCTTCTCATAGTAAAAATAAGAAAGATTAGCTTCTCATATTAATAATAATGGGCTTGTGTCCTCATTTTTTAGTGGTCGATTTTTCAATTGTTGATTGAAATTGATGTTAATAAATGTGTATTGGCGTGTCTATTTTATTAAATAACTAAATATTGACGGAGATATAGCAATTAAAAGTTTAAATTGTAGTGTTAGCGCTAGAAATGGTCGGCCATATTTGTATGACGTGAAATGCATTTTAACGTCAGTTATTTGTTGAGTAAGTCAGTGCTATGGTAATGTTTTGTAGCTGTTGGTAGTCAAATAATCAATTCAAATCAAAGAATAATAAGTTTTTATTTTATTTAACCCTGCTAAGGCAGACATAATATTGATATTTGATTGTTCCTTGAAATAGCTGTAAATAATATTTGATATTTTGATATATAAATACATATAGCAAAGATTTATGAGCTGTAAGGTTGGTAACCTTACACAAGGATTGTGATGTCACATGCACTTGGAATGTGTACAACGTTGAATCATTTTAATAATTAAAGAGAAAAAATGACTTATTTAATTGTTAATATCTCTTAACATATAAGGAGTTATTAAAAAATAATTGGACGTTTGAGGTTCTAGTAACCCACTTCATTAATATGTAGTACACTTTTATAGAAATTAAGACATAAGACACAAGCCCATTTGTCTCGTACTAAAATATCTATCCGCATACAGAGTAACTCCATTAGTAATACTATTTGGCATATCATTCACACACAAAAAAAGAATTTCGTATTAACTAAGGTGAACGTTTCACAGACTACCTTACGGGATGTGAAGATGTTTTAGGCGATGAATCTGGTGTTTACGTCATCAAACCAACAACCGAGAGTGAACCGTTTGAGGTCTACTGCGACTTGTCAATAACCGGGCAGAAATGGACGGTAAGTTATGTTCGCTTAATTTTGTGCATCTCAGAATGTAGTAAAACCAAACTTTGTTCCATTATTTCAGGTTATACAACAAAGGCTGTCCGAAGAAGTCGATTTTTTTAGAAACTACACAGAATACAGTGAGGGATTTGGCAAGGCAGCGGGCAACCATTGGCTGGGACTGCAACACATTCATGAGGTAAGTTGTCTGCGATATTAACACTTTATATAATTTTTTGCCAAAATAAAAAGTTATTGCGGTTTTTCTTTTCTTTTTCTGGGTCACGATGGGGTTTTTCGCAAAACAACTACGTGCACACCATTGTGTACTGTGCTACAGTGCAATATACAGTCTAATGTCTGAAAATGAATAAAAACCGACAGAGATTTCAAATAGTCGTAGTATCCTGTACAAAATATCACGGTTTTCTGCTGTAATTTTTTTGCACCTTTGCTAACTGTTACCTGTCAAAGCTAAATCGACTCAATCATTTCTTGGGAGTCGGTTTTTAAATTGATTATTAAAAATTTGTTAATAAACGTATATTGGTGATTTTAATTTTAATTAAATATTCAAATAATGACGAATATAGATTTATTGAAAATTTGAATTTTGTTTTACTGCGTAATATCCCGGTTGTTATCTTAGTAGTTGATGACTAATGACTAAAATGAATTTGTTAGAATATAATTTATTTATTATGCGTTATTTATTTTTTGTTTTATATCACGATATTATATAAAAACATTATGGATCGACGCAACAGTTGCTATAGCTTTGACGTCTAATTCAGCACTTTTGCACTTCCCATATTTAACAGTGATTGTAAAGGTTGGCTAATGGTAATGGGGAAAAAGGTGATGATGCAATGATATCGTGCACGGAAGTCATTTTTTGTACATTTTTTCCCTTTAAATATTAAAGGGGAAAAATAACTATTTGAATCCTTAATAATTTTTATAACATTGCGAATTGAATGAAAATAATTAGATATTTGAGGTTATAATAGGAACCTTTATAAATATATAGTGCAGTTTTATATAAATTATGGTTCACAACCCTATTGTTATACCCGTTGTAGTGTACTTGCAAAGAAAAACTTTCAGCCTTTATACAATGAAGTCTGTGTGGCGGGGACAGGCTATAGTTGTTATGCAAGATTAAATAGTTTCATGTTTTACTGATATACATTGTTATTTGTTGCACAAAATAACACATTCAGTCAGTCTATTTTTAACATATAATATACTCCTAATAAATCTCATTATTTCTATTTCATATCAATTCTATTTAATGTCTTTTCAATTGTAATTTTTTAATGGATTAATATAGTTAATTTATAGTTATATAGTTTTATACAGAAGTTTTTTTTTGTGGTTTCGTTTGTACTAACGTTATAGTTGAGATATCTATATATTTGCTTCCCACATTTTAATTATTTTTACGACATATGAAAACTAAAAAGAAATTTCGCTTTTTTCCTCCTTTTCAAAAAAATATATATTTATAATTTTTTCAAAAGAATCAGAAGGCGGTCCTGCATTTAACATCAGATAACATGAAATTCATAACGACATGTACTTGTTGCAGATCACAAAAGATGGAAACCACGAGTTGCTTGTTGAGCTAGGAGCATATAATGGGACCACGGCATACGCCGGTTACGATATCTTCAGCGTTGGTAACTGCAGCACTGGATACCAACTGTCAGTCAGCGGTTACAACGGAACTGCCGGTAATTTATTGTCCTATTAAGTGTTGTTCCTGCTTGTTAATTCAAATAGACACAATAGACAAAAATTCTCCCAAACAGAATTCCTACAACGCGACATAAATAGTTGCAATATTTTATGTAAATCCGGTCTAATAAAAATGGATAAAATTCACATATAGTATCTTAATGATAAATACCCGGTTAATAATATTTATAGTACCAAAAGTGCCGTACTCACTGATATTTCATATTTGCATATGTTTTCCACAAAGTAATAACATAATAAATAAACACAAGAAAAGTGTGTTTTTAATTTACCAGTAGTTCTGTACTTTAGAGCGCTACAAGATTTAAATATAGAAATTGTAGGAAATTTTTTACTATACAAAATGAACGATAGCTAATTAACTTATCGCAGAACCCAATAATGAGTCTATATTACAAAGACTATCAGCTCACGCATCGACAGTATGTTATTTTCACAATGTAGCGGTACTTAATTCAATTTTTGAGTATGAAATTAAAAAAAAAATTGTATTATTATATACAATGGTTCAAATTTTATGATTATGTGATTTGTTTGTTTTTAATTTGTCCGTAGCTCTAGTAGTAGTGTTTTAGCATCACTTCATTTGAAACAGTCGAAACAGAATTGTTGTGCTTTTTCCACCAAACTTTGCTTGATTATTATAAGTTTTTCTTTTCCTTAATATAAATACATTTTATTTATTTAAGTAGTTATATTTTGCATGTCAACTTTTTAATAAACGTGTGTTATAAAAATATGTAACACAAAATATAAAGTACAAATATAAGTAGACAATAACGTGGTAAGTATAACAGTAAATGTGATTGTAATTATTTATTAAATTATATAAGGTGGTCTCAATAGCTACACGATAATTGTCCTTCATAATTTGAATATATATCCGCCATTTTCTTGCCAAGTTATTTATGTGTTTTGGTTTACTGAAATGAAGCAGTATTGTAATGATTCTTACAAGTATTCAGTGAGTACTCATTGTCGGAAGACTGTAAATTTTATAAAATTAAGAATTCTTTTATTTATAAGAAATTATAACCACATTAATAAAAACTGTTGTGCTTTTGGTAAAATGGGTAATTAAATTTTGTTCTTCCTATGTAACTTTGTAAAATCTTGTTTGTCAAGAATATTCATTTAAAATTGAAGGCTTAAATTATAAAAATTAAAAGAGTTAAAAAACTTTGAAGTGACAGCCAATTGTTAGAAAAAGATAAATGGTTTCACATTTTTCCATCCAGTTTATTAATTACTTATTTAGTGTTGTTTATTATTAATAAAATAAAATCTTAATTATTTACATTATTTAAAAATAACTTTATACCACACTGAAAACTGCTATACTTTTAGTATTATTATTATTATTTATTTATTAATTCTTCGCCTTTCGGCTTTACAATCTACATTCTCAAAACATTTCATAGAACTTCAACTTGAAATTAAACTTAAACTATTCTAGACCTTTTTATTTCCAAAAGTACTTTCTGCTTCTTCTCTTGACCCTCTTCATTCATTTTCCCTAGTCTTCCTTCATTCTCACCGTTTCCTCACCTCTTATCTTCTTTGTCTCCTCTCGGCAAACCGTTTCCTGCTTCTCCTTCCTTATTACCTGTATCTTCATCTATCACCTCTTGCCTTCTTAAAACTAAAAGCCGAACCTTTTAAACATATAGAAAAATGATTATCTATTTTGGACGCCATCTTGAGTAACTTCATTCTAGGTTGTCATGCAGTTTGTGTTAACAAACAATCGTGACAAGTTTCATGCTGGTACTCAGAGGTGCAGGATTCTTCTTCAACATGTACTTTATACTCGTATTATAGTCATGGGTATTCCAGGTGATGCAATGACCTTGACGTTAGATGGGGGACGTTACAGCGCAAACGGAATGAAGTTCACAACGTACGACAACGATCAGGACTTTAAACCCAACGGTAACTGCGCTGTGGAGCGACAAGGAGCTTGGTGGTTCAATCATTGTGGCTACTGGTAATTATCTCCACCTGAGCATACGTATTGTGACGCAGTTTTATATTTTAAGAAATCAAGAATACTAACATCATATCCGTCTATCTCCCTTTGTCACACTTTGCGGTGCCACCATCTGCTTTACATATGACGTAATTAATGAATGATCGCTTGCATACACTCTTTTCCACTGACTATTTTCGTCACTCTTCCAAAACAGAGATGTGTATTGAATATGTGATAAATAATCTTTGAAGTTCCTTTACAAAGTATTGTAATCACGAGCAACGCAAAGACTTGCAATAATGTGAAATTATTTTTAACTGATTATAAAATTTATGGAGCGTAAAATTGTTTGAATCAGTGACATCAGAGTAGTTATAATGTGGCGACCAAATTTTACTGTTTCCTCGCTAGTTCTTTCTTTCTCCTGCTTCTCTTTACTGCCTCTTTTAAACTTGGCTAACAACATCAACTGCAATATAACATGTGGCCAGTACTGTTGAGTAGGAGCTGTTACGTTGTTGACAAAAAGATCACCAAGATCAGTTGTGAATTTAGATTTCTGCTGTAAAACCTCCATTTCCACTCACTGAGTTTTAGTGTTAATATAAGGTGTACAAAATATTACTGACGCATTACGCATGATTTCACAAGTTCAAAACTACATTTATAGTTAAAACCTTAAGCTAAAACTAAAAACTGTGAGTGGGAATGTGTTTAAGGACGCCTAAGAAGTGATGTTGACTACCCTTGTTGAAGTTCTTAATTAAAAATATTGTTGATTTATTGATTAGCCGACAGAGGTCACATATTGAATTATTTTTTTAAGTAAGAGTTGTTTTCAAACTACCTAATATGATGTCTTTTGTAACGTGTTGTTTTCCTTGCAGCAATTTGAACAGCCTCTACGACATCAATGCTCAACCGAATTATACTGCAATTTCTTGGTACCAAATGTTTGACGGATATGTCGCTCTGAAAACATCACGCATGCTGGTGCGCAAAAGATAAATAGGCGGCAACACTAAACTTGGGTGCACAGGCAGACACAGATCAAAATGGGAAAACCAATATACCAAAAGCCGGTTGCTGAACTCATACTCAATTATCATGTTAAAGCCAGTTAAAAAGAAATAACAGTAAATCGTTCGGCCGATTCAGTACCTGCTACAAGGTCAACAGAACATTTTTTTCTCTTTAACTGGCCATGATAACAACCTGTCGCGATTACTATGAGTTCAGCAACCGCTTCGGGGAAACTAGAGAAGTAATGGCAGAAGAAATAAACATTTGTCTCAGGAAAATCACTTGAACTTAACGCTGTTAAGACTATCTCTCTCTTTCTCTCTCTCTTTCGTTCACTCGCTTTCTCTTTTTTATTTATTATTAAGTACAGACTGTGTCTAAGGCAACGAAATATAAATTTATTCAAAATTATTATTGTGTTTTCTTTGAAAGTGTCAGCTTGTGAAAAATAAAGCAATAAAAATATCTATATTAAATAAAGATATGATTAATATTTAATAAAGTATATCACTTACGTACGAGAAATACATTCAAAATTAAAATTAAAACGCTGCAAGTAATGCATATTCTGTTCTGTGAGTAAAACGTACAATTTCTGGTTAAAATATAAAATTAAAACTAAAACCTTAACAATTAAATAGTAGGAGGAAATAAAGGTGATGAAGATGATAATGATGATTACAAAGGTGACATCTGCGGCGATGAAGTACGGTAGTTATAATCCAACTTAATGAAGAACAAACACACTTTTGAATTATTTCACATAGTTATTCATACAACTTTTCTTTTCTACTTTCTTTTTCATTTTTCTATAGAAATTACAATTCTGAGGAATGTTCTTAGAATACGCCCTAAAGTTTTTTAATACCTAAAAGCTATCATTACATTCCGACCATTAGTTTACGAGTTACAGTGATTTCAGTGATGCTACTTTTGTAATTTTCAAAACAATAAAAAAAATCCGAATTTTCTGTTTATAAAGCATTGCTTTTTAATGGATTAATGGAAAATTAAATGGAGTGCAATGAAGTAATTTATTAAAGCTCCAGTAAAGACAAAAAAGTAAATGGAGCTATAAACTAATTGTTTAAAATGGCGAAAGGCAGTAATGAATTATTTTAGTTATTTTATTACTTTTATTGTAAAATAAATTAATTCAGCAGTGTGTTAACTCCCTTAAACTTACATTGTATACGCAAGTTAACATGGGACTACGACCTACATATGTTTATGTTACATTCTCATAAATTATGCATTTTAAAACCCTTAAGTTAAAACCGTAACCGACATTTATTTTATGGTTTCATTCCTTTAAAAACTCACTCATAAATTGTATTCAGTAATTGCCTGAAGTGTCAAATGGCAAGAGTTCTTTTATGTTCATTAAATAAATAGAAACAATATCTTACTTTACAAAAATCATAAATTATACAGAAACATGACCTTTGTAGCCTATGTAGTAAAATCCCACGCCAATTCTAAGAACCATTAGGGGTCCTACCCTTAAGTTAATATACAATATTTAGTATATATATAGTTCGTAGGAGATATAATAAGTCAGTCTGTAAAGGTGCAAGCATCAATCGAGATTGCTTACACTTATACTTTCTCAAAAAATCTCTATAGAAATACCACAATCGCTGTAAGTGTTTCTTTGATTCAGTAATGGTCAATTTCTATCGCAGATTATTGACATTACCATAATTTAAATTTAAAATAACAAAAGTATAAATTACAAAAGAAAGAAATCAAAACTAAATAAAATATATAATAAAATATAAATAAATAAACTTAAATAATTGTTTTATTTACATCGACTACGACATATGAATTAATAAGTAAATTAACCACCAAATATAAATTTGTTAATTACTTTCGGCTCCCAGAAAGTATACATTAACTGGCGCAGTCGGTAGGATAATTTGCTTTTTTGGAAAATAAAAAGTAGAACCCAGTTCTTAAAAAAATTATAAAAGAATCTACAAAAGTGTATTAAGTAAATATTTTTATGTTAAAGTGCACAAAGTTTTTTTTCTGTAAAAGTGAAAAAAAAAGAGAAAGTGTAAGAATAGTTTTTCTTTAAAAAAAAGTAGTGTACTAAATTTTTTTAAATAATTAAAAAAAAGTGTACAAAGGGCAATTAAAAGAAATACAAAAAGTGTTTAATAAAAAATAAAAAATAAGTTTTAAACAAATAGTTTTAAATAAAGAGCAAAAGGAGTCGAAACCATCATACAGCGAGACCATAAAACGGAACCATAGAATCTAAATCAATAATACTTGTAATATAACTGTAAGTAGTAAATATTTCTGAAATACCTTTTCACAAATTCCTAATATCCAAATATCAAATTTTCAAAAATAATAATAATAATAATAGGCATTATGCGGCATAATGAACTAAAACAAATGAAAAATAATAATAATGAAACAATGAACTAAACTCTTTATTAAATGAAGTTGAACATAACAAAAATTTAAAAATGGAAAATGTATTGTTACAAATACAAGAACAATTACAAGAGCAGAAAAGACAACTCGCAGAACTACGGCAAAACAATATCCCTTATTGCAATTCTTATTTTGATACTGTTAAAACATTTTACGGAGAACCCGCAAAATTAAATGCTTTTATAAAACAGGTAGACAATATAGTTTACATGTTTAGAAATGCAGCTAATGAAATCAAAACGTGGATAGTTCAAGTATTATTATCCAAGTTGGAGGGTTCAGCTGAAAGGGTGACGCTTAACAGACGTATTAACACATGGGAGGACCTGAAAAAAGTAATAATCACTAACTTCTTAGACCAAAGAGATAAAGTTAACCTTATCTTAGCACTAAATGAACTGATGCAGAAATCACATGAAAGTACAAAAGAATTTTTCAATAGATGCTCTGACCATCTGTCAGCTCTATTAGCCTACAGTAATCAATATGATTGTGAACTTGTTTTCAATGAAAAATTAAACCTATATACAAAGATAATAGTTAAATGTTTTAACAGAGGTTTAAGAGGAAAATTGGGAAAATTTATAAGAGCAAGAATGCCAAGTTCTATGGAACAGGCATGGTCGTATGTGTTAGAAGAGGAAAGCATACAACGCATGCAGTGCAAATACTACTCATCTTATTCACCAGATAGACCAACACAAAGTTTTAAATCACCTTACTATAAACCGCAAAATAAACCCTTCCCACCAAAACAATCATTTATACCTTATCAAAAAAACTATCAACCAAAACAATCATTTATACCTGATCAAAAAAACTATCAACCGAAACATTCATTTATACTTTATCAACAAAATTTCCAATCAAAACCATCATTAACGCCATTCACGCAATCAGATAAACCTATTCCATCACAATTTATTCCAAAACCTAATTTACCTATTCCAAAACCACAATATCAACCTACTCAACAAGATACCCAAAACTTTGAGTCTATGGAGACTTCAGACATGATACGTACAAATTACCTGAAACAAGGAATACAAAAACCATATATTGAAAATGAAAATACACCTGAAGAACATTATGAATATTTTGAAATAGAACCAGAAACTGAAATCGAAAACACATCTGAAGAACATTATGAATATTCTGAAATAGAACCAGAAACTGAAATCGAAAATGCAGCTGACGAGCATTGTAAATATTTTCAACAAGAATCAGAAGTTGACAATGCAAAAGAACCAGAAGAATATTATAAACACATAGAACAACAGCCAGAAATAAAATATGTTTTAAAAAATAAGTATACTTACATTTCATGCAAACAACAAACTCGAATGCAAAATACTAAATATCGACAAGAATGCTTTTATCAGCATCACAAACAATCCGGTGAGACATTAAGAAAAATTGATAAAATACCTGCCGAATATTACAAATATTACGAACAACCTGGTGAACCTCAACAACGCAGTCTATGATCGGATAAAACCAATAAGAGTGAAAAGCAACATCTCAAACCTTACTCAAATAACAAATACATTCTCGTATATATAATATTTAATAAATTAAATAAAGTTTTCTTTATTTAGAATTAAATTAAAATTATGCCAACAAATAAGCTATGACACTGACCCCGCAAAACCTACTACTAAATAATTACGCATTAATTATTACTAAAAAGAATTAAATGTAAACAAAATTATATCAACACATTTCATACTTTAAGAAATAAAATGCAGAAGTAAAAAACCTTTTGATATATATATATATATATATATCATATACTTTTGAGATATATAATCAACTTAAATTTGAAATATCCAATAAATTTAAAAATAAACAACTTAATTTTAAAATATTCAACATAAATGAAAATTAATCGACCAATTCTAATTAAAATAATATACCATTAAACTCATAGTTACGTTGCAGAAGCCTTATTAAGAATTAAATTAAATTTACTTCGCGTAATATGACGCCGACTCATTGTATAGCAACCCGGACTTAAATAATGGACCTTTATCAAATGAATACCTTAATGTAACAAATCATAGTCACAATACAAATTATTTTGATGTATTAAATATGTAATTTATGTAAATGAATTAAATAAATTCACGCCTATCACACATATATTACCAATAACAGAAGGAACTCTGAAACTGTTTAATCAACACTTAAAATATAACCAAAATTTAAATTAAAAGTGAACTACTTAACTTAAAGTCACATATAATAAAAAAATAAGTTAAAATGCTAAATTTCTTAATAAAACATACCTTTTATCAATATTATCACCTGTACTGTATACCTATAAAACAACCTTTTTTATCTAACAATATTCCCTCCTAAGAAATATTTATTATTGTCTAATGAGTAATTTACAGAACAACGAACCATAGAAACAAATAAAAAAAAACTAGCATCAAATTTGACAAGGCTTTACCATTGATGTTACATCATATAAATACTAACAATTATTGTACTATGTATTATTATAACTATATAATGTATTATTGTTAATGTAGTGTTATATCTAGAATTATTATAACTAATAACTAAAATAAATAAATATAAAATGTTACAATTATTAATAGATCAAAACTAAATCATTAAATCTAAAGTAAAATAAATTTCAATAAATTAAAATGTAATTTTCCCTCTAAAGGTGGAGGAGTTAACATGGGACTACGACCTACATATGTTTATGTTACATTCTCATAAATTATGCATTTTAAAACCCTTAAGTTAAAACCATAACCGACATTTATTTTATGGTTTCATTCCTTTAAAAACTCACTCATAAATTGTATTCAGTAATTGCCTGAAGTGTCAAATGGCAAGAGTTCTTTTATGTTCATTAAATAAATAGAAACAATATCTTACTTTACAAAAATCATAAATTATACAGAAACATGACCTTTGTAGCCTATGTAGTAAAATCCCACGCCAATTCTAAGAACCATTAGGGGTCCTACCCTTAAGTTAATATACAACATTTAGTATATATATAGTTCGTAGGAGATATAATAAGTCAGTCTGTAAAGGTGCAAGCATCAATCGAGATCGCTTACACTTATACTTTCTCAATTAATCTCTATAGAAATACCACAATCGCTGTAAGTGTTTCTTTGATTCAGTAATGGTCAATTTCTATCGCAGATTATTGACATTACCATAATTTGAATTTAAAATAACAAAAGTATAAATTACAAAAGAAAGAAATCAAAACTAAATAAAATATATAATAAATAAACTTAAATAATTGTTTTATTTACGTCGACTACGACATATGAATTAATAAGTAAATTAACCACCAAATATAAATTTGTTAATTACTTTCGGCTCCCAGAAAGTATACATTAACTCGCATCTAATGTTAATAAAATATTGTGCGCCAATATTCTTATTTTATTTTAACACATTTCACTGATAATTTGCCTGTAAACTATTTTAATTGAATCTGAAACCTCATAAGTTAGTTTTTTGGTGATATCATTTTTTTATAGTGTTCTATTAAGGTAAATAAGCATTACAGAGAGAAATCCCATAATTCGAGATGACAGATTGAATATTTGGTTTAATTGAGAAACAATCCTACAGTCAGAGACTTTCATATTATTTCTTTTTTCATTGAAAATTTGTATCGAAGCTAAACAACCCATTATAACATGCTACAAATATTAAAATCAATCAAAATGCATAAATTTTTTTTTCACGGATACGTTTTTTGAATATCCTGTAAAGTTAGTCTACGATAATCAATTTAATTATAAATAACACAAAATTTGATGCAAATGTACAGGTAAATGTATTTATGTAGGGTAGACCAAGGCGAATCGGATCAATTTTTTTTTAAGAATATGAAAATCATACTAAAATGTAATATGCAATACGCAATTATTATTTCAAAACATAAATTGTTCACAAATATTCCAAAATATTAGCTAAAAACTTGAAAGACAGCAATATCTGAATCACCCCGAATGCACGAGGCGAATGGGATCATACATAACATATAACTAAATTAAATTTTCTTTAGCACTATAAGCTTTGGAATCATTAACAAAATTATAATAATGAATAATGAGATAACTATTTATTACTAGCAACTTAATTATATATATATATATACGGGCCTTTTATTCCTCCCATATTAGCACATGTTTCGTATCATTCCTCGCTCTGATGGTGGATGAATGAGTTTTTCTGAGCAGTAGATACAATGCCAATTTCTCTGTTTCGCATGATGTTACTGTCATGTTTATTCATTTCATGTATATGCAGTATATATACTGCATTATATTTTCACATAATGGAGGAATATCTAATGTTATGTAGAATGTTTATGGCATTGATTTATGATTAGCCATGGTTTGTCCCTAATATATTGTGTCTACTACTCCTACTGACCATACTAAGTCTACTACATTCTCCAATAAACATAAGCATAAGTTTACGTAACATATATACGTAATATCCACACATTTTCTCTAGTTTATTTCACCAATCATGTTCTTTTGGCATCCAGTCACAAGTACCAACTGTCCGTCAAAGAGCGCACTCCAGTGCCGGTAACGTAAATGGTAACGGGCAACAAGGAAAAAAATAAAGAAAACAGATTCTAACCGTCAGAAGAGACGTCATCGACATTACTACAACTGTAGAATAATATACTTGATAAACATACACACATCACACATGTGGCGATTAAGATAAGCTCTTGTAATATAAACAATATTCATGTACTGCTAGACCTTTGGCTATATGATTAAATATATGATATTTATACATTGGGTGTTTATTAAACATTAGTGTTTAACCTTGTAACGTACTAATTCCCTACAGCATAGTACTGGGGCGTGAGGGGTCGTTACCGTGAAATTAGAATAATGAATATTAATCCTCATTAAGATTATAGCGGGGGTCGTTGCTATTAATTGATTGAATGGTTTGATTTCCTTATTGTCACTCTGAGTAGTACACTCCATCTGACTAACAAACTACTCTTCATCTGACTCTCAGCACTGCTTCTTGTCACCGAGCGACCCGAGTCCCCTTCACCACTCTCAACTTGGTACCTCGCCTAAGAGGCTACAACGAGTAGCTCCCTGTCGAAAACTAGAAACTATCATGAATCATAACATTAACAAAAAATATTAACAAATAATATGAAACAACAATAGATGTTGCAATTGTGACGCGTATTGTAGCGGCACTGCAGCTCCACACGTCACGCCTCTCCAGGCGAAATAAAGACTTAACTAGAAACAGTTTCACTCGTTTATTCTTTTACCGACTCTCAACCAACACGTACTGTGAGACACCACAACAATACTTGCGTATATAGCACACCACTTAACATAAGATCTGTATCATATTTGTAATTATTATTCAGTTATTAAGTTACATCGGTAACGCCGACGTGTTCAGGTTTTAACCCACGTGACAAAGTGTTAACCTAAGTGATAAAGTGTTAACCCACCTGACAAAGTGTTAACCCATCTAACAAAGTGTTAATCCAAGTTTTTAAGTTTTCAAGAATGTATTACCTACATTCACCCACGCTATAACAAAGATGCAACACGTGCAAGAATCAAAACTTTACCCCCGGCAAGATCACAACATTCTACCAGATTGTGACGATGTTTTTGAAAATGACAAACAGTCTTCATACAAACATACCCTCAGCAAAAATCAACAAGCGATTTATCCCACCAGCGATCGATACAAGTGACACAAAATACTGCCTCAGACTTTTTTTACGCAGTCAATATCCAACTGACTCAATTCAACGCAGAGTCTTCGGATCTCTTGTTCTCCATAGCAGAACCGGATTTTGCAGCTAATCGCATTGTAAACAATGCAAAGAAATACGCACAACCTTTAAAAGCACTTTCGTTTAACGTGATAATGCACCCATAAGACATTGTCAACCATCCACCACCGAAGGAAAAGTACGCCACTCTAAAAAATGCAATTCTGACGGGTTTCTCAGTGTCGAGCAAAAAGCAATTGCAAAAGCTACTAAATGAGCAAGTTGTAGGTGGTAAAAGTCTTTGAGAAACGAGACTACTAGCTAAAAATTTCGTCACTTACGAAATTAACCTATAAACCTTTGAGAAATGAGACTACTAGCTAAAAATTTCGTCACTTACGAAATTCTTTTCAACTGTAGATTGAACGTCCCCCTAAATAAATCCATCCCCTTTGGATTATATTAGAAAGCCTGGGACTAAACGAGCTTGCAGAAATGGCAGATCGTTTTGTGAACTCCTTCAACGTACTCTACCTGTCATGGCTATTCATAAGCAAGACAATCTCAGCGGAATCTACAACCGTTCCAGAAGCTCTGTAGCGATTGTAACGTCAACTACTGTTGACCGCCAACTACAGGAAATACAACTGGTTCTAAACCGCTGTCAAAATGACATTGCACAACTACAGTCCATTAAGCAACAGTCATTAACTGTTCGCGACTCAATGAATCACAACGAATAAAAGTAAATCTCAACCGATCAAGATCTAGATTAGTCATACCGAGACGCAATGGATTTTGCTTTTACCACACTAAATGGGGTAAAGATGCTATCCGTTGCACGCTATCGTGCAATTTTAATCGAAACACGAACCAAAGAAACCTAACCAAGCTGTCACTAGTTGAGGCAGTTAGTGACAACAATAACAACGATCAAACTTCAACTACATGCGATCGATAAACCAACGAACTTTAGATTTATAGTCGATTCAGGCTCCGTTGTATCAATTGTACCCGTCGACATACTCAGATGCCAACCAGAGATACATAACCTCACACTCTACGCAGCAAACGGTTCTTCTATCAAAAAGTACGGCTACAAGATACTAAACCTGGATTTAAATCTTCGCAGAAGCTGCATCGACCTGTAATGTCACTGACATTCAACCTGCAATTTTAGGAGCTCATGTCAGCTTTCATTTCAACCTACTACTAGATTTAAAAAAATAACAACTTATCGATTTATTAACTAACCGCACCACAAAGGAATAAACTATTGCCCAGAAAACATACAACGTCTCCATACTAAGCCACTTTCTTCCTTCACCTTATGGAGAAATACTTAAGCAATATATAGAAATAACAAAACCCATAGTAAAACCTAACGTGACGAACTTATAATATCATATCGAATCAAAAGGCATTCCAATAGCAGCAGACGCTCGCAAACTAGCAGGAGAAAGGGCCACATCAGCAAAAACACAAGTATTTGATATGCTACAAAAGGGAATTTTGAGACAATCCAAGAGTCCCTAGGCGAGTCCCATACCTATGGTCAGAAAAAGGAATAATGAATGGAGACTCTGTGGTGATTATTGTCAACTAAATGCAAACACAATCGCAGACAACTACACAACACCGTTGATTTAAGACTGCTTTCTTCGTCTACCTGACAATAAAGGTAACCACCAAGTGGCAGTGCTTCCGGAGCACATACGAAAGATGGCCATCATCACTCCCTGGGGTTTCTACGAATATCTGCTAATGCCATTTGGTCTCAAGAACGCAATTCAGACTTTCCAACGCTTCATGGACTCCATCTCACATTGATGATATTTTGGTCATGTCGAACAGAAACACGAAAAGCATCGAAGCATTATTTTCGAACGCCTGAAGTCCCACTCTCTACGTGTAAACATCAACAAATATTCATTCGATCTAAGTTGAACTTTTGGGTTATGTGTTAAATTCTAAAGGCCACGTTCCCATCAGCAAACGTGTTGATGCCATTACAAACTACAAGAAACCTGAAACTGTAGAAAAATTAAGACGTTTTCTTGGTATTGTAAACTACTATAGACGCTGCATCCCACAGACAGGACACACCCAGACAGCACTAAACGTTTACCTGAAACACTCAAAGAACAAGGACAAAACTAAAATACAATGAAATGAAGAATCTGACAAAGCTTTCATTGACATTAAGCTGAAGATATCTCAGGTTACACTGCTAGGTTTCCTTTGGAAACAGCCCCTCTAACACTAACGACAGGCGCTTCATCCACAGCAATAAGCGCTAAACTTAAATAACGCATTGATGAAGTCTGAAAACCTCTTGGATTCTTCTCTAGAAAACTAACCGTCACTTAGGCCCGGTTTTATGGTTCGTCTTACTACCGAACTAAATAGCTAACTCCCAAATTAAACGAAAAATGGGTTTTATCATCAAGGATTAACGCTAACTCGGAACTAAAATCGCGGAGTAAGATATCCCGTCATAAATCAAGGTTTAAATATTTAACCCAAAGTAAGTGTGCAAGAGAGATAAAATATCATGCTATCTTAGCCAGTTTAGCTATATCATTATTATAATATTTTAGGTTATAATATTAAATTATTGTTTATTATGAATTTTGTGAGTGACCATAATCAATTATCAATAACAGATGATGAGGAAGATCATCTATTATACAAATATAGTACTAAGTTGAGAAATCCGTCAGTTTTAAAATGTTTTAAAACAATAATTAAACTGAATCTTGCATTCCCATGGGTTTACAACTGTAAGCAAATATTCGAATTTCTTAAAATAAGGTTTACGTCTCTACTAACTAACCCGGGATTAAATTTGGATGATAAAACCCGATACAAAAATAAGTACCGAACTAAACTAACTCGGGGTTTCGTAACCCCGAAGTAAATAAAAAACCATAAAACCGGCCCTTAGCAGCATTGCAGCAGTTATGATCGTGAATTACTTACTATCTACTCGTCCATCAAATTTTTACGACATCTTCTCGATTGCAAAACCTTTAAAATTAAAACCGATCACAAGCCACTTATTTACGCATTTAAACAGAAACTGCAAAAAGCTTCAGAGCGACAGCTCAGACACCTGGACTTTATTTTGTAATTTTCCACTGACATTTGTTATGTAAAAGGTGAAGACAATATTATCCCTAACGCTTTGTCACGAATTAATGTCATCTCAATATCAACTGTACTAAATCCAGAAACAATACGAAAAACTTAACACAACGACGAAGAACTAAGAAACATCACACAAAATACTTCCTCACTGAAACTGCACGAACTCGAAGTTGAACTGCGACATTTCTCCTGGTACTGTAAAACTTTTCCTTTCAGCCAGTCTTCGCAAGGCAGCATTCGACACTATACCCAACACAGCTCATCCCAGCGGTCGAATCACCTCTAAACTACTAAGAGAAAAGTTTATTTGGCTAGGAATCTGAAAAGATGCTGAACAATGGTTCCGAGAATGTCTAGCGTGCCAACATTCGAAAGTTCATCGCCACACAAGGTTACAGACAAACCATATTGATGTTCCATACATAAGATTCAATAACGTAAATCTCGACATCAATTTCCTACCAAAGGCCGTGGTTATTCATATTGTCTTACGATCATTTATCGTTTATTAAGATGGCCAGTAGCTGTTAGCAGTAGTAGGACAGCAGAAACAGTAGCCACAACACTTTAGCTGGAACGCAAGCTGGATATCACATTATGGCTCGTCTATCACAATAACGATGGACCACGGACCGCAATTTGGGTCCGCATTATTTGAAACTCTCACTGAACTTATAGGAACTAAAAAAACGCGAACTTCACCGTACCACCCACAATCCAAAGGTATAGTCGAACGCTAACACAGAACACTCAAAGCAGCTCTCATGTGTTCACCTAAGCCATGGTATCATATTACCAACTGTCTTACTTTGACTTAGGACCTCTTTCAAGGAAGATCTTCAAGCTACTCCAGTTGAAATGCTTTACGGAACGCAACTACGCATACTAGGCGAATTTTTTGTCTTCGCAGATTTACCATCAGATCCTCAAATATTTGCAGAAAAACATCGTGAATTCATGCGTGGAATTCGCCCTACACCAACAGCTAATCACCAAAAACCAGGATTTTCAACCTCAAGGATTTAAATACCTGTGCACACGTCTGTTTATGCTGTGACCACGTTAAATCGCCGCTAGAACCACCTTTTAAGGCTCATATAAAGTCGTCAACAGGATCACGGACAGACTGTACAAAATTTCCATTGATGGTGAAGGAAAAAATGTCTCAATTGACAGACGCACACCGTGTTACAAACAGATGTAAATCACCAAGCTGATTAGATATTGCAGCTAATGCAGCCACATCAATGAACCTGACAGACCCTTATGGACATATCAAGTAAAATTCAAAACTCTCCTTGATAGCCACTCAGAGGCGAATGGTTGTGGCGGCTCTGCAGCTCCATCCGTCTCGCCTCTACAGGCGAATAGAAGCATTAATATAATATGTATGTAATTTTCCATCTTTACTAACCTTTAGGAAATGTATATTTAGTTTAAAGTAAACTGTTTCCGTTGTTACTTCAATTTAAATTAAAATGTCCTCTATTTAAAAGATATTAAAAGAAGTAAAATAAACTTAATAATATATTTATGATATGATGTACTAAATAAATAATGTATAATCTCATTAAGGAAGTACTGCTGCCTTAAGTGTAGTAAAAATTTGACTCAAAATAGAAAAACACTCGAGTAAACAATGTGTACGAAGCAAAGTCAACAAAACAGAGAAATCAACAAAATTTACAATGTTTCAGCTAACGTCAGATTTTGGTAAGTATTTATTTTTCGAAGGTAGTTCTTTTCGGCATCCAACAACTCGTTAACTGTGAGATACTGGCTTTAAACACATGAGAGAATGTCCCTACGATATAGAGTAGAGCATAGAGGTCTGTATTGATCATAATTGTGCACATTTTCCAATAACTGAAAATCAGAAATTTGAGTTCAGTAGCGGCGCGAATTTTTGGTGGCAATGTTAGAATGTAGTAAGAACGTTGAAATTTGGCATTTTTTCTCGATGCACACAGTTAGTAAGAAAAAAGAAATTAAAATTGCGGAAGTTGAGACGGTAAGAGCCAGAAATAATAAATAGAGAAAATTTATCCTTATGGTATGTGCTGAAACTCTAATTGTGCATATTTGGCAATAACTGGAAAACCAGCATTTTTATTCAGTAGCGGCGCGAATTTTTGGGGCTAATATTAGAATAGAGTTCCAATGTTGAAATTAATCGCTGCAAATAGTAATAAGTGAAAAAAATTGAAATTTCTTAAATTCCAGTGTCGGTGGAAGTTGAGACGGTAAAAGCCAGCAATATTGGAAAAAGAAAATTTAAACTTTGGGTATGCGAGACACAAATTGTGGATATTTGTTGATAACTGGAACCCCAAATTTTTTATTCAGTAGCGGTGCGTTTTTTTTTTGGGCAATGTTGCAAAAGGGCTATAACGTTGCAATTTCGAACGTGGGTCCTTTATACAATATCAATAAAGAAAAACTATGGAGAACTGCAAATTTTTAGGGGTGGCAGGCACCAGGGGCCAAAAACGAGAAATATCAAAAATAAAGAGATGAAATTCTATATAGCCCGGTCAATATAGACATTTAAAATATCAAAAATTGTCGGAGAGTCAAATATTGGTGGAGAGCTGGGGTTTACCATACAGAGAATTTTTGTTATTTGACCACTATTTTTATGTTTAAATTGACCGGATTATATATGTTATATAGTAAAATTACATCCAGTAGTAGAATTGGATTGATATCTGGTGTAGTTTTTAGATACAGTGCTACGAAATCAGATGATAGGGAGAAGGGTAGACGGGAGGTAGTCAATAACCTCAAATACCAAATTAAAAAAATTTAAAGTATGTATGTGCATATTTGTTATAATTGCAAAAAAAAATTAACCTCAGTAGCAACGCGAATTTGGGGAAGTGATGGTAAGAATAGCTTTACAATAGAGCTCAATTTTGAATTTAATATGTAGAGAGTCTCTATAAATGGTCATTTATAAAAGGTAGAGAGAATATTTGGTACGAGCAAAATAAATTGCTATGACTAAAATTTGACAATTTTACTTTAGTAGCGAGGATGAATGGGGAGACTAATATTATATCGTAAATATAAATATGAAAATTAGAATATAGATTTAAAATGCAGCAATCATTATTTAAATGAATTATCGTAGTATCGTATTGGTAGTGCTTCAGCGAGAGGAGTGTGGTGCTAAGGGAACTACAAGCGAAATAGAAAAAGGAAAAAAGAAAAAAAGAACAACAGCTTTATAACAGATTGGATGGGTTGCGTCTAAACCATAGAAGCACGAGTGAAAACGGTTTTCAGAAATACATAATTCGAAGAAAACTCCATTACTGCACAGAAACTATCTACAAAGTAGAGGGAACTTACGTACAATATACAGAAATCAACAAATGGATCGTAAGCACAACAAATTCAGAAAAAATAACTGTAATTTCTAAGAAAAGGAACTATGAAAAAATTGAAGCACAATTTATTTTAACAGTGTATAAACCATGTTTAATTATTATCGGTAGTGGAAAATTACAAACAAAAATAGAATACAACCAAGCAGTAACTGATATAACTGAAGAAAAACCTTATTCATAGTATAAGTGTGTGAAATTAAAAGTGAAAAAGTACATGAACTAGAACCAATAAAATTACAATTAGATAATATAACTGCAAACTTTTATGAAAAAGGTGTTTGTTATATAAATAAATAATGAAATTTACGAGAGTAATTTATTTCTTGATTTATTTTGTTTATTTCAAAATTTGTTAGAACCCCAAATAAATTAGGAGCGTGATATTTTAATTACGTGGTTTATTTAGTTATGAAAAAAATAAAAAAATATAAAACAAAATAAAAGTGAAATAAATTTAAAAAGAAACCATAAATTATATTAACGATGTTCATAGTTTACATTTGAAATCAAATTATTAAAACTAGTAAGAAAAAAAGAGACAAAATTACTACGCATTTGAACAATCAACTTTAGTACGCACTAAGCCAGAGTTTTTAGAACAAAGACTCCGTTGACGCAACGGTTTTTAATTATAAAGAAAGAGTGAGAGATTTTAATCTAAACCCTTTTGGGTTTCCATTTTATAAAACAGTCTACATTTAGCCTCAAAAGAGTCTATTTTTGGTAGCCTCCCAAGAGTCTTCTTTTAGTCTCATATCGTGTCTAAGTCTGTCTCGAAACACAGACCTTGGCCTGCTGTGAGTTATACAGAGAATTTCCAAAGTCTAAGATTAATTAATGATTAATTTCCGTTTCGCGTTAAAGTTTTAGTCAGTTCATCTCAGAGATAAGATTTAAATAAAGTTTTGAATTTGTATTAAAACATATGTTACATTTTAGATTTAGTGATAACTTATAAAAAAGCATTGTAATTTCCTTTAAAAGAGTTATATGTAAATATATTAGTGTAAACCTTAAACCGAAGTGTTTATTGTCCACGACTCTATTTTTGCCTTTACAGAGTACGGAGATCAACCTATTCCAGCCCCGAACTAACCCAAGGTATAAAATCTGAGCAGAGATCTCACAGGATAAAGCTAAGTTGAAATTCTGTATAAGATAGAAATCTAGTTTAAATTTTGTTTTGTACTTTGAGAAACGTTGAAATATAATTAATATAGCCCGAGCAACACTTTAAAGCATACGCGAGTTATGTTATTACTAGTTTATTATAACAATAACTAGCGCTTCGCCCCGTCGCAGAGCGACGTGTATATAATATTTGTGAATAAATAAATCATTTGCTAAATTGAAAATAATGCAAAATATTATTTTTAAGTAATTTTCGTTAAAATATATCCTTTTTTAAATTTATGTTTCCTTATTTTGTTATAATTCTTTCATTTAAAATAATAAAGCACTGTATTGACCAGTCTCCAGTGCCCCCGCCCATAAGCCCCAATCATGACCTCTTGGCTCCATGCTCTCTTACGTTTCCGAACTTTTAATTTGATTCCTCTAAACTTCTGCCATGGAGCGCCTTCTTCCCTCAGCACTCTGTATCGCTTCTTCCCAGAGCATCGTCGGTCCTTAGAGTACTTTCACAGCGCCCCCGCTTTAGCACTTTAATTAAATAATCCTTCGTTTTCTCCTCTCTGAGTAAAATTATCATTTACCCTATAGAAGCACAGTATTGAAAAATGTCCACTGCCCCGCCCCTAAATACCAATCATCACCTCTTGGCTCCATGCTCTGTATCGTTCTCGCACTTTGAATTGTATTCCTCTGCACCTCTGCCACAATGCGCTAACTTGCAACACCACAGACCACCTAAGCATCATCGCTCATTAAGGCACTTTCATATCGCCCCCGTTTTACCGCAATCATTAAATAATCTTGCGCTTTCACCCCCTACGTACTAATCTCTTAACAATTAGTTTTCAAAATTAATACTTTACTGGCAACCTACACACTAAATTTCATCCTTAGAAGTACATTATTTTTGAATAGTTATTCGATAAGATAAATGCTTGATAAAATTAATTTTCACTCATTTCAATGTAAACCTACTAATTACATTATTTCATTTATGTTTTTAAGAAAGCCTAGCTGTTCGCTCCTAATAATCTCATTTCTAGTTCTTATCCTTCCCGTTATTGTACTTTCAATTTAATCCCCTGAACCGCCGCCCACATTTCCAGCACCAAAGCACATATTCTACAACACGGTTACCTCCCAGAGCCATTATAATCTATCGCTACTTCTTCTAAGACCAACGTTACTTGGTGTCCTGAACCCCGGCACCACCCTCTCCTCCAATCAGGCACTACCAATTCAATACATAATTAAAACTGCACTGTAATCTTAGGTTCTAATTTTCGTATTTATATTTACGATATAATATTAGTCTCCCCATTAATCCCCGCTCCTGAAATAAAATTGTCAAATTTTAGGCATAACAATCTATTTTGCTCGTAACAATTCTCTCTACCTTTATAACTATTATCTACCTCTACTTTTATAAATGATCGAAATTTCAAAATTGAGCTCTTTGGCAAAGCCTTTCCCGCCCCCACTTCCCCAATTTCACGCCGCTACTAAGTTTAAATTTATTTTTCGCAAACATGCACATGCGTAATTTCTATTTTTTTAATTTGATATTTAGGGCTGTTAACTATTTCCCCCCTATACCTCTCACTCCTGTTCAGCACAACAAACGCACCAAAAATCAATTCAATTCTACTATTAAATGTAATATGACTATCTAACTTATAGAGAACTATTGTGCTTCTATTTAATATTCTACATGCAAAATATCATCGTTGTACCTATATTTTGTTCTTTTACTCGGTTTATCACTCCCCACTCTAGTGTTACACTTAAGAATAGGATTTTTTTTTTATATTTTCGTTATTAATATGTCAATCTATATCTGCATACTAAATTTCAGCTTTGTATTTATATTTTAGCATTAGTACCCCCCACATACCTGCGCTACTGAACAAGTTTATCAAATTTTAACACAGGAATCTATTTTATTTGTATCTAAGAACATATATTCTAAACTATAGCCTTTCTTCTCTATATATTTCATATTTCTTGTTTTTTGCCCCCAGCGCCCGCCGCCTCTGGAAAGTTGCAGTTTTCTATAGTTTGTCTTTAATGACACTCTATATAGGGCCCACGTTCCAAATATCAACGTTCTAGCTCTGTTGCAACATTGCCCCCAAAAAATCAAGCCGCTACTGAATTAAAATTTTGGTAATTCAATTATTGGCAAACATGCGCAATTGGTGTCTTAATACATACCCTAAGTTTTAATACTCTTTTTTCAATATTTCTGGCTTTTACTGTCTCAACTCCCGCCGCCACTGGAAATTTGGGGCTGTTTTTTTTTTTTTATTTATAACTGTCTACAGCGAGCCTACATATTAAATTTGAACTTCCTAACTCTATGCTAACATTGCCCCCGGAAATTTGCGCCGCTACTGAACTCAAATTTCAAATGTCCAACTATTGGCAAATGTGGACAATTATAAACTCAATACACACACCAAATTTCGGTTTTCTATCTTTTCAAGTTCGTCAGATATTTGCAAAAGTATTTTTTCGAATTTTCCAGTTTTTCCAAAATTACGGGTTTCCAGGAAATTCAGGGAAAAATTCAGGGACGTAGAAAGTCTTAGAAATTCGTCCTTTACATAATATCAGAATTTAAAAAACTTTGTAGGCGCCGTTTAGAAGATACCATATACGATTTTGTTACCGGATATATATATATATATATAAATATCTATGAGTTCTTATGAGTTTTTCATGTTAAATTTTAACATTACGAACATTATAATAGTAAGACTAGCGCTTCGCCCCGTCGCAAACGACATGTATTTAATATTTGTGAATAAATAAAAGTTATTTGCTAAATTGAAAATATTGCAAAGTATTATTTTTATGTAATTTTCGCTAAAATATATAATTTTTTAAATTTATGTTTCCCTAATTTGTTATAATTTTTTTATTTACAGTAATAAAGCAATGTATTGACCAGTGTCCAGTGCCCCTGCCCATAAGCCCCAATCATCAACTCTTGGCTTTATGCTTTCTAACGTTTCTAAACTTTTAATTTGACTCCTCTAAACCTCCGCCATAGAGCGCCTCCTATCTTCTGCACTCTGCATCGCTCCTTCTATGAGCATCGTCGGCCCTTAGAGTACTTTCACAGCGCCCCCGCTTTAGCGCTATAATTAAATAATCCTTCGCTTTCTCCTCCCTGCGTAAAATCATCATTTACCCTAATGAAGCACAGTATTGAACAATATCCACTGCGCTGCCCCTAAACACCAATCATCACCTCTGGCTCCATGCTCTGAATCGTTCTCGCATTTTCAATTGTATTCCTCTGCACCTCTGTCACAATGCGTTAACTTGCAACACCACAGCCCACCTGAGCATCATCGCTCATTAGGGCACTTACCTATCGCCCCCGTTTTAGCGCAATCATTAAATAATCCTGTACTTCCACCCAATGCGCAATAATCTCTTAACAATTAGTTTTCAAAATTAATACTTTACTGGCAACCTACAAACTAAATTTCATCCTAAGAAGTAGATTATTTTTTATTAATTATTCGATAACATAAATGCTTGATAAAATTAATATTTACTCATTTTAATGTAAACCTACTAATTACATCAATTCATTTAAGTTTTTAAGAAAGCCTAGCGAACCGCTTCTAATAATTTCATATCTAGCCCTTATCCTTTCCGTTATTGCACTTTCGATTTAATCCCCATGCAACGTCGCCTACACTTTCAGCACCAAAGCACATATTCTGCAACACGGTTACCTCCAAGAGCCATTATTAATCTATCGCCATTACTTCTAACACCACAGTTACTTAGTACTGAACTCCAGCGCCACCCTCTCTTCCAATCAGGCACTACTAATTCGATATTACAGTTATTCATTTACATAATTAAAACTGCACTGTAATCTTACGTTTTAATTTTCGTATTTATATTTACGATATAATATTAGTCTCCCCATTAATCCCCGCTCCTGAAATAAAATTGTCAAATTTTAGGCAATCTATTTTGCTCGTAACAATTCTCTCTACCTTTATAACCTTTATCTACCTCTACTATTATAAATAATCGAAATTTTAAAATTAAGCTCTTTGGCAAAGCCTTTCCCGCCTTTAAGTTAAATTTATATTATATTGTATGTTCTATTTTTTTTAATTTGATAGTTGGAGCTGTTAACTATTTCCCCCCTATACCTCTCACTCCTAATCAATTTCACAGCACAACAAACGCACAAAAATCAATCCAATTCTTCTACTGAATTTAATTTGACTATCTAACTTATAGAGAACTTATGTGCTTCTATTTAATATTCTACATGCAAAATATGATCGTTGTACCTCTATATTCTTCTTATACTCGGTTTGTCATCCCCCACTCTAATGTTACACTTAAGAAAATGTAGATTTTTTTATATTTACGTTATAATTTTAGCTATGTATTAATATTTTAGCATTAGTGCCCCCCACATACTTTCGCTACTGAACAAATTTGTCAAATCTCAGAACTGGAATCTATTTTGTTTGTATCTAAGAACATATATTTTATATTATAGCCTTTTATCACTTAATTTTTGACATTTCCGGTTTTTGGGCCCTGGCACTCGCCACTATTTGAAATTTGTGGTTTTCTATGGTTTGTCTTAAATTTCAACGTTCTAGCTTAGTTGCGACATTGTCCCCAAAAATTCGAGCCGCTACTGAATAAAAACTTTAGTGTTACAATTCTTGGCAAATATGGACAATTAGTGTCTTAATACATCTCCCAAGTTTCAATCTTCTTAATTTAATATTTCAGGCCTTTATTATCTCAGTTCCCGCTGCCACTGAAAATTTGGAGTTTTTAATATTTATTTTTTAATAACAGTCTACAGCGAGCCTACATACTGAATTTCAATGTTCGAACTTTATTCTAACATTACCCCCAAAAAATCGCTCCGCTACTGAATTAAATATGTAGTTTTCCAATTATTAACTAATATTTACAATAAGTGTATCTATATATATCGCAAGTTAAAATTGTCTTTATTCAATATCTCTAGATTTTACGATCTCAACTCCCGCCGCCACAGGAAATTTAGGGTTTTTTTTTTCATAAGTTACTGTCTACAGAGAGCTTACCTGCCAAATTTAAATATTCTAACTCTATTCTTACATTGCTTCAGAAATTCGCGCCGCTAATCATTTATAAATTTGGTGTTCTAAATATTGGCGAAATTGCTTAATTAGTGAATCTATATACAGGTCCCAAATTAACATTTTCGTTATTAAATATTATTAGATTTCAGCGTTTCAACTCCCACTGGCAGTGAAAATTTGGAGTTTTTAATTTTTTCCCTTAATTAGGATTACTGCACTTTCACCACCCTGTGTACCAATCTCTAAACAATTAATTTGCCAAATGTATTCTTTACTATTAACCTACATACCAAATTTCATTTTAAGATAATGGCTCGAGAAGATAGAGGCATGTTAAAATTTATTTTCACCTATATCACTGTAAACCTAATTAATTTCTGCTTTTAACCGTGCTTAGCTCCTCGTTCCTTATCATCCCTAAACCAGCGCCCTCCGCTACTTACCACTCTAGCACTTTTCGTTCCCGTTCTTGGACTTTCGATTTAATCATTCTGCACCGCCACCCACACTTCAAGTACAACGACTCATCTCTTGCAGTGCAGCTACCTTCTATCGCCACTACTTCAAGCGCCACCCCTACTTAGCGTACTGACCCCCAGCGCCTCCACCCCCCTCGCTGAAGCACTTCCAATTCGATACTACAGCCATTCATTTACATAATTAATGCTGCACTGTAAACCTACATTTTATTTTTCATAATTATATTTACGAAATAATATTAGTCTCCCCAGTTACCCTCGCTACTGAAGTAAAATTGTCAAATTTTAGTCATAGAAACTTATCTTGCTCGTACTAAATATTCTCACTACTTTTTATATATGACCGTTTATAGAGACTCTCTATATACTAAATTTCAAAATTGAACTCTATTGCAAAGCTGTTCTTGCCATCACTTCATTAAATTCGCGCTGCAACTCAGGTTAATTTTTTTTTCGTAATTATGGCAAATATGCACAGACATAGTTTTCTACTCCTCTACTCCTCTTTCCCCTGTCCGATTTCGTAGCACTCTGCCTACACACGCACCAAATATCAATCCAAATCTGCTACTGGATGAAATTTGAATATATAACATATGGACAACTATTTTCTTCTATTTAGTATTCTACATGCAAAATTTAATTTTTGTACCCCTACAAGGTTTTTATACTCGGTTTATCAGCCCCTGCTCCAATACTACACATGAGAAAATGTAGTTTCTTTATATTTTCGTTATTAATATGTCAATTTATATCTGCATACTAAATTTCAGCTTTGTATTTATATTTTAGCATTAGTACCCCCACACATACCTCCGCTACTGAACAAGTTTGTCAAATTTTAGCACGGGTATCTATTTTGTTTGTATATAAGAACATATATTCTAAACTATAGCCTTTTATCTCTATATATTTCATATTTCTGGTTTTTGGCCCCCAGCGCCCGCCGCCTCTAGAAAATTGCAGTTTTCTATAGTTTGTCTTTAATGACACTCTATATAGGGCTCACATTCCAAATATCAACGTTCTAGCTCTGTTGCGACATTGCCCCCAAAAAATCACGCCGCTACTGAATTAAAATTTTGGTAATCCAATTATTGGCGAACATGCGCAATTAGTGTTTCAATACATACTCTAAGTTTTAATACTACTTTTTCAATATTTCTGGCTTTTACTGTCTCAAATCCCGCCGCCACTTGAAGTTTGGGGCTGTTATTTTTTTTTCATTAATAACTGTCTACAGCGAGCCTACATATTAAATTTGAACGTCCTAACTCTATTCTAATATTGCCCCTGGAAATTCGCGCCGCTACTGAACTCAAATTTTAAATGTCCAACTATTGGCAAATGTGCACAATTATGATTTCAATACACACACCAAATTTCAGTTTTCTATCTTTTCTAGTTCGTCAGATATTTGCAAAAGTATTTTTTCGAATTTTCCAGTTTTTCCAAAATTACGGGTTTCCAGGAAATTCAGGGAAAAATTCAGGGACGTAGAAAGTCTTAGAAATTCGTCCTTTACATAATATCAAAATTAAAAAACTTTGTAGGCGCCGTTTAGAAGATACCATTATAACCGCAGGTTACGCCAAAATAATAGCAAAAGTTCAATTGGTATTGACAGTGTAGACATTTGAATGAGATTCGGATTTTTTTAAATAATTACATCATTTTTTTTAACTGTGTACAATGTATTAATCTTGGTTTGTTTTACAGGAAGACTGGCGCCATGAAATTTAGGTTTAAGTTAGATATAAGAATAATATAAATACAATGTTGCTATCATAAATATTAACTATATGAAATAAAATTTAATTACTGTTTATAAATATATGATTGTTTAACTCTATCTGCATTCAAATTTAAAATTAATGTTTAGCTTTAAGAAACTAGAACGCATGAAATAATAATAAAAACTTGCAACAAAGTAACAACCAGAGATTGTCAGAAAATAATGACATGAATTTGATAAAATCCATAGATGTAAATTAAGAGTAAATTAACAGTTTGAGAATTCATGATTTGTTTGACCATACACGTGGGGCATAGTTTAGAGGTAAAATCACGATTATATACAACCATAAAAATTGCAATTAAAATTCGAACATAGATTTAAGAAATAGAAAAACAAAACGCACTTCCGTATCAAACAAAGCGTTGGCGATAGACTTATTGAACCTCAGCACGAAAGACAGAGAGAAAAATATTACGCACTTTAATACCATATACAAAAGTAAAAACGCTGAGGTCAGTGGTTCCAAACAAAGAATCAATGAGATCACCCTTTGGAAATATTAAATCAGAGTGGGAGATTTTCTTTACCTCATTAGAATCAGTACATTATTAAAATCAGTCTAATAGTAGCCTCGGAAGGAGAGCTATTTTGGTCTCACAATTGCAGAGCCTTTGCAAAGTTCAAAGTTAGTGTTAAGCATTACTTTTCGAACACGCGGCAAAGTCTAAAAACAAGTTCAAGTTCAAGTTCAAGTTCTAAGTTAAATTCAAACAGGAATTTAAGTCAGAAGTCTAAGTCAAGTTCTAAGTTAAATTCAAAGAGGAATTTAAGTCTAAAGTCAAGTGCAAAAGTTTTGAAATCAAGTTTTGAAATCATTGCATGTAACCAAGTTCGAAGTTAAATTTAAAAGATAAATTTAAGTTTAAAGTGTAAGAGAAAAGCATTGTAATTTCCCATTTAAATCGAATTAAATGTGAATAAAGCAAGTGTAAACCTTAACCCAAGTGTTTAAAATCCAAAATACCCGACTTATACCTTTACAGAGAGTAAAGAACGAGCTAACTTCCAGTGCAGACTACACAGAAGCAGAGCAGAGATCTACACAGGAAAAAGCTAAGTAACATTTCATATAACAAAAACGTAGAAATCTAGATAAAACGACATTGAGACTTGAGAACCACAGGAAACCACGTAACAAACTACATATTCAGAGGAGCGATCCGTACAGAAATCATCATTTGCCGCCATATTGGAAACGCACAGCTCGGAGCAACGCTCGTGACTACGAACACATCGAACGAATGACAGACACTTAACAAACATATGTTTTGACAAAATTACAGAACTAACACAATTCAAGGTCATACGCAGAGTATCCGGGAACGATTGCAGATACGCATGGAAACTAGAACAACGTACTGAGAAACAGAGTCACGTCGTATAATGCATGTCATAGATTTAATTTTATGTATTTTACAGGAATTATAATTTTAAAATCGTATGTCTTAATAACCATTAACCCTTGATAAAACAATTCCCAACGGAACGCTCTAAAGAAAACGCTCGAGAACAGATGCATGTTTTGATATAGGTTTTACAGCTAAAGTTTAGGCACAAAATCGACGTCAAAATAACAAACATCTAAGGCCAAGGCTGATGTCAACCAAACAGTGGACACAGACGCAACGGTTATACCATATACGATTTTGTTACCAGAGATATATATAAATATCGCTCTATATAAATATCTATGAGTTCTTATGGGTTTTCCATGTTAAATTGGAACATTACGAACATTATAATAGTAAGACTAGCGCTTCGCCCCGTCGCAAAGCGACGTGTATTTAATATTTGTGAATAAATAAAAGTTATTTGATAAATAGAAAATAATCCTGAAATATTGTTTATTGTTCGCCTTTCGGCTTTACAATCTACATTCTTAATACATTTCATATACTTTAACTTGCAATTAAATTTACATTATTCTCCACCAACTTATTTATTCTTCTGTTTTTCCTTTCCTTCTTACTATTTCCGGCATCCACCTCTTTCCTTCACTGCCTCCCTTTAATAGCTGGCCAATATTCCTTTCGCTAGCTACTTTTTCCTTACACTCAAACTTAATGTGCTCCAGTGTTTCGTCCTCCGCTCCGCACACTCTACACTTTCTTTCCTCACGCTTTTCCCAGTATCTGTTTCCTTTTTCCTTATTTCCCAATCTAAAACTGTTCTTCTTATGTGTTTTATGTTTTTTTCTATAAGGTACTGAGGCACAGTATTTTCTTATAACCTTTTATATCTTTTATTGTAGTTACTTTTTTCTATTTTTCCCATTCTCTCCTGCTGTTGTATCTCCTTATTCCTTCTCCTTAGCTCCTCTTCCACACTTGCGCCTCCTTCTCTTCTCATCTCTGCGTCCTCGATCGCCATTTCATTCCTTTCAAAGTACTATTTTCTCTTTTTTGTACCTCCCCCCCCATTCCTTATGCTATCCTCTCTTATTTTCTTTAAAATTTTGCTTTCCGCTCTGTTCAATTTCTCCTCGTATTTTACTGCTCTTTCCCCTGTTTTAATTCGTATCTTATCCCTTTTTAGCTCCTCCATAGCCATGTATCCTGGCGTGCACCTATCCAGCCCTAGTAACCATTTAATATATCTGACCTGTATTCTTTCCAACTTTTCTTGCTCCTTCCACCCCCAATAGCTATACTGGCTATCAGTCTATCAAACATCTATATTCTCTTTTGTATGTCCCCCCAAAATACCTTTTCCCCTAGTCAACATACCCGTCGCATTGCTAGCTCCGCCTTCTTTGCTACCTCCCTTATCTGAGCCTCTTCTCCATTGTTCTTTTTAAAAGTGTAACCCAGATATTTAAATTCTTCTACTTACTCAATGTCCTCTGTCTTGTATTTCCACCTTTTCTGTCTTCTTTTTTCACCCCCTTTTTTAAATACCATAATTTTTGTCTTTTCCACATTTAACTCTAGTCCTTTACTGTCTATATATCTCCCTAGCCGGTGAGCCATCTCCTGCAGCTCTCCTTCCCTATTTGCCAACAGAACTATATCGTCAGCGTATGCTAAAGTCCATATCTTGTAGTGTCTTCCTATTAGCACCGCCCCATCTTGTCGTCTTTCCATTACTCCCTCCAAGTCTGCTGTATATATCGCAAATAAAATGCAAAATATTATTTAGTTATAATTTCTTTATTTACAGTAATAAAGCACTGTATTGACCAGTCTCCAGTGCCCCCGCCCATAAGCCCCAATCGTCACCTCTTGGCTCCATGCTCTCTTATGTTTCCGAACTTTTAATTTGATTCCTCTAAACTTCTGCTATGAAGCGCCTCCTACTTTTAGCACTCTGCATCGCTTCTTCCCTGAGCATCGTCGGTCCTTAGAATACTTTCACAGCGCCTCCGCTGCGTAAAATTATCATTTACCATAATGAAGCACAGTATTGAACAATGTCCACTGCCCCGCCCCTAAACATCAATCACCTCTTGGCTCCATGCTCTGTATCGTTCTCGCACTTTTAATCTCGTAATCATCTGCACCTTTGCCATAATGCGCCCACTTGCAACACTACAGCTTAACTGAACATCATCGCTTATTAGGGCACTTTCCTATACCCCCCGTTTAGCGCAATCATTAAATAATCCTGCGCTTCCACCCCCTGCGTACTATTCTCTTAACAATTAGTTTTCCAAATTAATACTTTACTGGCAACCTGCATACTAAATTTCATCCTTAGAAGTACATTATTTTTTAATAATTATTCGATAAGATAAATCTTTTATAAAATTTTCTCTAATTTTAATGTAAACCTACTAATTACATCAATTCATTTATGTTTTTAAGAAAGCCTAGCAGTTTGCTCCTAATAATCTCATCTCTAGGCCTTTTCCTTCCCGTTATTGCACTTTCGATTCAATCACCATACCCCGCCACCCTCACTTTCAGCACCAAAGCACATATTCTGCAACACGGTTACCTCCCAGAGCCATTATAATCTATCGCCACTACTTCTAACACCACCGTTACTTAGAACTGAACCCCAGCGCCACACTCTTCTCCAATCAGACACTACCAATTCGATATTACAGCAATTCATTTACATGATTAAAACTGTACTGTAATCTTACATTCTATATTTTGTATTTATATTTACGTTATAATATTAGTCTCCCCATTAATCCCCGCTCCTGAAATAAAATTGACAAATTTTAGGCATAGCAATCTATTTTGCTCGTAACAACTCTCTCTACCTTTATCTACCCCTACTTTTATAAATGATCGAAATTTCAAAATTGAGTTCTTTGGCAAAGCGTTTTCCTGCCCCCACTTCCTTAATTTCACGTGGCTATTAAGGTTAAATTTATTTTCGCAAATATGCACATGCATAGTTTCTATTTTTTCACTTTTTCTATTTTTTTGATATTTGGGGCTGTTAACTATTTCCCCCCTATACCTCTCACTACTGATCGATTTCACAGCACAACAAACGCACCAAAAATCAATTCAATTCTACTAATAGTAGTATGACTATTATTATATTATAATAGTGAGTAACTATTCTACTGCTTAATATTACAAAATATTTTTACTAGTTTATTTATTTAAATTTTTAGGTAGAACATCCTCCTGGATAATAAGATAAAATGTGTTTATCAATGTGTTCAATTTGCAACTATGTCTAATAATTCTTAATTTTACTACAAATTTGGTCAAAACATCGTTTTTTTTTTTGTTTATAAAATAATTTTACAATTTATATACAAGACAGCTAAAACAAGTTCAATAAATTTATTTAATTAACAAAAAGAAAATGTGAATTTTTATTTTAATTCGATGAGAAGTAGTCGTTGAATATAGAATTTGGTTCGTTTTTGTCATCTTATTTTAAAAAGTATTACGGAAAATTGTATGTGGTGCAAATATTATTGTGTTTTATTGTTGTTCTATATTTGCAGGTAAAATATCATTTCTTATCATCCACGGTTTTAGTTTTAATTTTTATTTCTTGCATATGTTTTAGTTTTATATCTCCTTCAACGCTACCACTGCTTTTTTATATAATTGATTTATTTATTTGATTTTATTGTATAGGTGTTAAATTATTTGTTTATTTGTGTCAATTGTTTAAATAATTTTCTTTATATTTACTGAGCGCTTAATTAATTTTATCAAAGTTATGTGTTTTATTTTTGTAAAGCATTAGAAAAACTAGAGCTACTATTATTAATATTATTAATTTATTTATAATTACATTATTTTAATAATAGAGAGCAGCTCAGGGTTGATGAGTATGAATTTTTTAAAATAATATTTTAGACAGTTTCCTAGGATCTCAGTCCATAGACTTTAAATGGGCTTGTGTCCTATGTCTTCATTTCTATAAAAGTGTACTATATATTGATAAAGTGGGTTACTAGAACCTCAAATGTTCAATTATTTTTTAATAACTCCTTATATGTTAGGAGATATTAACAATTAAAAAAGTCATTTTGTCTCTTTAATTATTAAAGGGATTCAACGTTGTACACATTCAAAGTGCATGTGACATCACAATCCTTGTGTAAGGTTACCAACCTTACAGCTCATAAATCTCTGCTATATGCATTTATATATCAAAATATCAAATATTATTTACAGCTATTTGAAGGAATAATAAAATTTAAATATTATGTCTGCCTTAGCAGGGTTAAATATTATAAAAACTTATTATTCTTTGATTTGACTTGATTATTTGTGTTGGATTTAAATTTAGCGCCCTCTAGGGTTTGACTATTCTACCTTTCTTTTTACACTCGGTATTACTGTAACTCTGTAATACCGTTCTACTCTGTATTCTATACTCAGTGACATCATAACTAATGTGTACATCTAATTAAATATAATAAACCTGATTAATATAAATTAATAGTTTATCTCTGCTAAATATAACAGGTTATGGGCCCAGATACACCTAGAGACGTTTAGTGAGTGTTTTTCGGAAAAGTGGATAAAGACTTTTAGTGTGGTGAACATAACCTTAAAAAAAGGGCGTGGCTGTTGAAACTGTTTCTGTTCTTCTTTGTGTATAAAGTGTTCTCAACGAATAAAAATGGCATCGAATAATTCACTGGCATTAATCGAGAAGTTAACCGGCCGTGAAAACTATTCGACTTGGCAATTCGCAGTGAAAACATACCTACAACACGAAGAATTATGGGATTGTATTGAGGTTAACCCGGCGTCACCCACAGATTCAAAACGTGATACAAAAGCGAAAACAAAGTTAATTCTTCTGGTTGATCCGATCAATTACGTTCATATCCAAGAGGAAAACACGGCCAAAGGAGTTTGGGACAAATTGGCTGCAGTGTTCGACGACTCAGGACTTACACGCCGAGTTGGTCTGCTACGTGATTTATGTAACACATCGTTAAGTGGATGTCAAAGTATAGAAGAGTATGTGAGCAAAATTATGTCAACTGCTCACAAGCTGCGCAACATTGGCTTTAAAGTGGACGACGAGTGGTTCAAGACATTGCTGCTCTCCGGTCTGCCCGAATCATATCAACCAATGATTATTGCGATCGAAAGCTCAGGCACAAAAATAACTGCAGACGGTGTTAAAGCAAAACTATTGCAAGATGTTAGAAATTCAGACAACAAAACAACGGCTTTTGCTGTCAACAAGAAGTTTCAAAACAACTCTGTAAACAAGAAGTTCTACAAGGGTCCGAGATGTTATTCCTGCAATCAATATGGACATAATCGTTCTGAATGCAACAAATACAAACCCATGAACAAGACTCAGAAACCTATCTCTTCTCATGCTGCTGTGTTTGTTACATCATCCCACTATGGTGATGCTTGGTACATAGACTCCGGTGCTTCGGCACATATGACTAAGACCAAGAATATAATTGTAAAGGAAACTACCCCTATAACAAAGAACATTCGTGTTGCTGATAACAAAGTGTTATCTGTGCAAAGCTCAGGAGATGTCAGCTTAAACATTTATGACCAAAACGGGCAAGAGAATAAGATTCTGTTCACAAATGTCTTATATGTTCCTGAATTGGCAACTAATCTGATATCTGTAAGTCAAATTATTAAAAATGGAGGCCAAGTGAAATTTGATACCTCAGGCTGTGTGATCATGAACAGCAAGAATCAAATTATAGCAACTGCGAGCATTGTAAACAACATGTACCGACTGAACATGTCTGAAAGCCTTGCGCACATGTCCAGTGTTGAACATGAAAAAGATGCTTTTTGCTGGCACCAGAGGATGGGACATCTTAATTTCCAAACTTTGAAAAAATTGTCTGATAACACAGAGCATTTAACTTTCTCAGGAAATACAGAAAATCTGAAATGCATAACTTGTAAAGAAGGAAAGCAGACACGGTTACCTTTTAAAAGTGATGGATTAAGAGTCACCAAACCACTAGAATTGGTTCATTCTGACGTATGTGGACCAATGGAAACCCAGTCTCTCGGTGGGAGCAGATATTTTTTAACCTTCCTAGATGAATATTCCAAGAAGATTTCAGTATACTTTCTTCACAACAAGTCCGAAGTGCTCAGTAAATTCAAAGAATTCAAGCAAGAAGTTGAAAATCAATTGGATGCTCGTATAAAGGTTCTTCGTACAGACAACGGACTTGAATACGATAACAAAGCCTTCTCTGATTACCTGAAAGGTGCCGGAATCATTCATCAGACCACCACACCATACACGCCTGAACAGAATGGGACTGCGGAACGTATGAATCGGACACTGGTTGAAAAAGCGAAGTGCATGCTACTCAACGCTGGTCTGCCGAAGTTGTATTGGGCAGATGCAATACACACTGCTGCTTACATCATCAATCGTTCCCCAACCAAATCCTTAGCTTTCAAGACTCCTATGGAAATCTGGTCTGGACGCAAACCAAATGTTAATCATATGCGTATATTTGGCTGCGAAGCAATGGTTCATCTACCTAAAGAAAAACGCAGAAAATGGGATCCAAAGGCTCAAAGAATGATCTTCATCGGATACTGCGACCATACAAAAGAATACAGATTCACATTACCAAATACTAGAAAGGTAATAAAGAGCAGAGATGCTACATTTCTTGAATCCTCAGTGAAAAGAGATTTTGTTTCGGTAGAATTGAATGAGACAGAAACTGAAAATGACAAAACAAATACAAGAAAAGAAGATGTAAGAGAAAATGCAACAACGGAAGAGGACAGCTTGATTGACAACGACACAAATTCAGAAAGTTCATATGAAACAGAGAAAGGAAACAGGTCAACATCCGACAGTGAATACTTACCTAACACCAGAATTGATTCTCCTCCCGTCAGTAATGTGACATTGAGACCAAGAAATAAAACAAAAAAGAAGAATTTCAACTGTCCATGTACTGAAGAACATACTCATCTGTGTTTATTCTCATCCTGTGTTCCTGAAACATATGAAGAAGCAGTACATTCAACAAATAAAAATGAATGAATAAATTCAATCAATGAAGAACTTGATGCACATAAGAAAAATGAAACCTGGACATTGATAGAAAATCCTCCAAATGCCAAAGTGATCGGTAGTAAATGGGTGTTCCGAATAAAAGAAGAGTCAACGGGTCCACGGTTCAAATCAAGACTTTGTGCTAAGGGATTTGCACAAACCGCAGGTATTGACTACACAGAAACCTTCGCTCCGACTGTAAGAGACTATATTTATGACTCCGCCTGAAGGTCTATCCTGTGAAAACAGCATGCAAATTGAGATAGTTAGCAACGGTATTTTTATACATCAGACCAAGTATGTGGAACAACTGTTAGAGAAGTTTAACATGACTGACGCTAACCCGAACACTGTTCCAGTGGACCCCCATGTCAAGCTACAAAAGGAAGATGGAGAACCAGAGAAAAACTATCCTTATAGAGAAGCTGTAGGTTCTCTTATGCATCTAGCTACAGTCAGTCGACCAGAAATTATGTTTGCCGTAAGCCTGGTAAGTCGATTTTTAAGTTGCTATAACAAATCACACTGGAATGCTGTCACGAAGATCTTCAAGTACCTGAAGGATACTAAAGATTATGGCCTGAACTACTCATCAACATCAGAGCCACCAGCTGTTACTGGTTATAGTGATGCTGATTATGCAAACGATATTGATACAAGACGCTCAGTTACTGGCTACGTCTTCATAAAGAATGGTGCTGCTGTAACATGGTCAAGCCAACGCCAACAGACGGTTGCTCTGTCAACAACAGAAGCTGAATTTATGGCCGCCTGTGCTGCAACAAAAGAAGCCATGTGGATAAAGCAAGTGTTAAGTGATATTGGTGAATATAAACAAGACACTATGTGTTTACATTTGGACAATCAAAGTGCCATCAGTGTAATTAAGAATATAAATTTTCATAAAAGATGTAAACATATTGATATTAAGTATCACTTCATAAAAGAAAAATATTCTCAAAAGATTATAGATCTTAAATCTGTAAGCACTGCTGATCAATATGCAGATATATTAACTAAAGCATTGTCAAAAGATAAATTCCAATTCTTAAGATCTAAACTTGGTATGTTTAACTACAACTCTTTTGTTAAGTGATATGTTAGAATATCTTGTACTATAACTTGATTTCATGTTTTTTTTTGACACTCAATTAATCATAATTTGTTGTTAGAATGTCTAAATTTAGAGGGAGTGTTGGATTTAAATTTAGCGCCATCTAGGGTTTGACTATTCTACCTTTCTTTTTACACTCGGTATTACTGTAACTCTGTAATACCGTCCTACTCTGTATTCTATACTCAGTGACATCATAACTAATGTGTACATCTAATTAAATATAATAAACCTGATTAATATAAATTAATAGTTTATCTCTGCTAAATATAACAATTTGACTACCAACAGCTACAAAACATTATTACAGCACTGACCTACTCAATAAATAACTGACGTTAAAATTCATTTCACGTCATACAAATATGGCCGACCATTTCTAGCGCTAAAACTACAATTCAAACTTTTAATTGCTATATCTCCGTCAACATTTAGCAATTTAATAAAATAGACACGCCAGTACACATTTATTAACATTAATTTCAATCAACAATTGAAAAATCGACCACTAAAAAATGAGGACATAAGCCCATTTGAATAAGTGTAGAACTGTTTCAATATTTAGTTGAATTTATTTCATAGGTATAATTAGTTTATTACTATTAATATAATTTTGCCTTTCCTCTATTATTAATTTAATTAAACTATTTATAATATCATTATTTTCTTTTCTTATTTATTTTAGATAATATCTCTTTTCCCCTAGTTGATTTCTAATAATAGAAATTATCATTATTGTATAATAAATGTTTGAGAATATTAAATTTCTAATAAATCTAATATATAATTTATTTATTATAATCTAATTATTTAATTTAAACTAGATTTAAATATTGATAAATAAGTATATTATTATACTATTCTTAGGCCATGTTTTTTATTTTATTATGTACATTATATATTTTGAATATTTATTAACTTTCTATATTATATAAATATTTAAAAAAATATTACCTTAAATAAAAATTATGAATGTATTTTAATAAAATAATAAAAAATCATCAAATTAAAGCGCAGAAGTGAAACAACAATGTATTTATTTAACACATTGTGTTATTTGCTTACTTCATCTGCGCGATATGTTTTTATAAGCCAAATAAAAATATTTAGAAATATAGCTGTCAGTCGATTAGACTAGTGTGTTACAAACGAAGATACATATGTGCCTGTGTGTAAAAGCCATATCCATAGGTAAAGGATGCAAATTAGACTTCACTTGCCGGCCAACGTTCTACTCCTATACAAGAAGCTAATTAGCTAAACTTTATTAAATTGACTTCATAGATTTTAAATTTATTTGTGCAATTTATTACTTACTATTATTAAGATTATTTCTAAATATTTTTATGTGAAGATATTAAGTACCTCTCCCACTTACTGAGTTCTAGTTTGAATTTTATGTTTTAACTTTAACCTTATCGAAAAGTTTCAGCTTTATATTAGAACATAAAACTAAAACTAAATAGCAGCAAGTGGAACTTTAATTTTATTTGTTATAATAAATAAATATCTACTTTTATAGATTACATGATCTTTACAAATGTTATTGTAAAACTGTGAAAGAGTTTGTAATGGAATGTTAGAAAATTCTAAATATAATAAATTCTTTTTATGTACTATATATGTTACCGCTAAAAACAGCTACTTTTATTTTACATAAAATAATGCAACACAACAAAAGTTACCAGTTACGTAAATTATTTCACCTAATATACAACGTTTCGTAACCTATTCGACTGAAAAGTTAATGTAATTATAATACTTCTTAAGAACATTATTTTAAGGATGAAATGCAAGAAACGTAACCGCGTTTAACAAAATACATGCAAACAAGTATAATATACAAAACATAGTAAAATGAAGATAGTAAATTTTTCACTAATGTACATACATTTTTACATAAAAATATCAGCATTTTATGTAAAAATATAATGTAAATGAAATAAGAATTATGCGTAAGTGTTATTGGGTATTAAATAAATTACTATACGTTCAACTAAATAGAATAAAATATAGAAATAAATATGTTTAATGAAACTGTAATTTAAAATAATATTCCTCTTTCATTAAATAATAAAAATGTTTATATTTTTTACAGTATATTTTAATTGAATAATATTTCTTGATATAAATCCATTCAAGATTGTCTCTTACTTGTAAAATAAATTAAATTTATTTTAAAAGTTAAATATCATGTCTAAATCCATCTAATTTGTAAATAAATAAGCTTTCTTGTGAATCTATGATAAATATATTATTTTTATTCATAATTATTATAGTAATATTGTAGCATCTTTTGACGCTGGATATAAATATTTTAATGTATTTTATTTTTAATTTCAATACATATTAATCGTTTTCTCGAAAGAAATATTATTATTTCTTTTGAGTTATATATTTTAAACTTATTTCGCTGCCTTGTGCTCAACTTCTGAACTCTGCTTTAAACACAGTAATTTAATTTTTTTAATAAAATATTTATTACTTTTTAACGCCCCATTTGAATATGATTACTTATTTCTCAAAATAAAAGAAGTTTATATTTTTAAAATTAATTTTTATACATCTTCTTGTAATGGTTCATTTGACGTACTCATATTGCTCAATGATTGGTCCTTTATGTCTGCCATCTTTATGCAAAATGGCGTTTGTGTTTGATAATTCGTTGTCACGTGATTCGTACTCGAATTTTCAATATTCCAAGAAAACCTTTTATATGCATTATGATCCCGATTGTCATTTCTCTGCAACATAAAGAAAATATTGTTACACAAATTTTATAATAAAATTGTATGATATATACTTTATAGCAAGGAGGCTGAATAAGCCAATACTTAATAAATAACTGAAGAAAAAAATTGAAATATTTTTAGAAATTTTTTTAAATTTTATGAAGAAGGCAACCTCATCAGTTGTGGTCTAGTATTCATTGTGATCAGTTGTTTTCAGGGTAAGATATTTACATTGAGAAAACAGCATGGTAGCATAGCATGGTTAATTGAAACAAGTGGGGGGGGGGGGAATGAATTAGAGAAGAAAAATCTTGAGAGCAAGTAAAAGAGGCGCTAATGGTAACGGCTGAATAGAGATTGTAACGGCGAAAGGGAAAAACAATTATAAGAAATATAAATTACGAAAACAATAAATTAAATCGCTCAACGAATAATTATGTTTTCGTTTTAAAAGAAGCTAACCTCCATTTAAATAATTTATTTAAATATTTTAAAATTGTGTCCACGTTTAATAGGGTTGCCTCCCTTTATATAAAAGAAATATATTATTAAAATACTTACTCGTATATCATACAAATCACCAGTGGTGTAATGTCTTCGATATTGTCTGCATGCCCGCACTAATATTCAAAAAATTATATGAAAAGAAAAAAAAAAACAAATAAAAAAATGAAAATAAAATAAAACAAAATTTAATAAACAAAAAAAGTAGCATCTAAATAGAGTATAAATCGTATTTTTAGAAGAGTAGGAAACAGTCTAACCATTATCATAATTTTCCAGAAGTTTAACATTAACAGCAGCTGGAGTTGGTACTTCTCTGGGGTTGGTTTTTGTAGCACTCCCTAAAGGTAAAAATGGGGCGGTTTGTGGTATATTTACTCCACTTGTACATGGTCCAGAGGCTGCAGTTGCGCTAGCAGTTTGGTTACTCATAGAAGTATTAGCGATTGATGTAGAGCAGGGTCCTGCGATGGAGGCTGAATGGGAGGTAATGTGTCGGGTTTTAATCAGGGGTGGATTCTTGTGCGCAGAGAACGCAAAGCCTCGTCTTAAGCTACCACTGAAACATTCAAAATAACATTTTAGTTTTTTTTTACAAAGAATAAGCATCAACCGACTAAAGATTATATGAAATATTAACCCCAGGTAGAAGATGATTAGGTTGTAGTAATCTAGAAAGTGTGAAATTTGCAATGCAAGACAATTTCTATCTTGGAATCACCAAAATAAGCATTTTCCGTGGATAGAAAATTAGGTGTGTTGAAAGAAAGGAATAACAAAGTAAGAAATCAACCAAATTTATTGACATCCTACCGAGTGGGTGATGGTGGGGGATATGACGTGCCCCTATGATGGGGTGATAAAAGATGAGTACCACCATGGCTGACGTGCGTCCCTCCACCTCCATGCGCCCCTGGAGGAACCCGCAATGTATGCGGCGACACGAGTGACTGCATGTATGTCCCAGCACTAGATGCAGGCAGCGTGAAAATAAGTTGTTTGATGCGATTGATGGTTTATTAAAATGTAATGACTTTATCTCACTAAAGTAGTCACTTCTGCATCGACAAGGTAAGATTAGGCAAACTTTGCCCCAGGCTTCCATATGGCTGGACAGATAACGTGTTCGGTGTTGGAATTTTCACTCTGTTCTTCAAAGCTGGTGAAGTTTTCCCTACTGTTAATTTAAGAGCGTTCTCATGGATTGTCGTCACCGTGCTCTTCGGTAGTTCCTGTGCTAGTGGAGGAATTCCTTCGTCGCTGGAAATGGAAGTCGTTCTCAAGTCTTGTTCTATGGAGATGTTTCTACTCGTGGGGTTCATACTGGATATGCTGTCGTTCATTTCCACGGAGCCACTGAAAAGATAGATTTAAATTACTTGATTATACTTTATATTGATGAATAAAACCACCGGATGTTTGATTAATGTTAAATGGTTCACCTGTGGCTATGTGCCAGACTGGAAACTCTAGACCCTCTGGAACTTCCAGCCAGAGAAGATCTTTGCGTGTTCATTAAGGTACCTGTACACCCTGAAGCTGCAAGATTTCCTAAAGCAGCTGCATGGCTATCATAATCCAAATCACAGGACAGTGATTGATCTCCTTCACCGGTTCCCCATTGATCGGCGTGTACTCCTCCGGTGTAATGAAGAGGTGCTGGAGGATTATTTTGTTTGCATTGTACATACAGATGACTAGCTTTTTTAAGACACTCTGACCAACTCTACAAAAAGGAAGGTCATCATTTTTTTGTTAATAAATGTACCTGTTAGGCTGGGAACTTTTTAGGCTGTTCCCGTCTATTGAACAAATGAGTTACCTTTAAAACCTTACTCTCGCTACACGTTAATGTAAAAGCTGCTACAGCCATTTTATATTCGTTCAAGTAAACGCACGCCAAGGCCAGTGGATCTCTGGAAAGTTCTTTAACAACTAATCTATCAGTTAGAAATGGTTGCCGAATCACTTTAACCGTCGCTCCCCCTCGTTTGGTGGATGGTTTACAAATTAACAGCATATCTGTCAGCAAGAAACAATGAACATCTACTTTACTAGATGTGTCACGAAACCGAAGATCACCTTCCATGAGAAGGTGGTGCTGTCGACATGTTCCCGCCATAGGAGCGCTTAGATCTAGCTCACTATGACTCTTTATCATTTTCTCCAACTCATCGTCTTTCGCTTCCACAGCATCGTACGAATCTATTCTCGCCATTATTCCTTTAAGTCGCTCATTTTCTTGACGCTGCCGAAGTGTTGCATTGACACTGGCCACGAAATCATCCACTGAACGACTCTAAAATATAGCAACACGATTAGATTCTGTCAATATTACCGCTTCTATCTTTTTCATTATGCATACCATGTTTTCCAACCCTTCATAATCGCGTGGCTCGATTGCATGTTTCTTAGCTGCTTGAAGAAGAAGACTATACTTTGTTAATCTTTGCATTGGCCTCACCAGAATATCAGCCAGTCTTAACCTGAAAACAAAGAAAGACAATACTTAGATACTGGTTGCAGATTGAACAGGCTACTTATGTAGTTACATGTTCTCCATTTCTTAAATTTTAGCTGAATTGTCTTATTTGTATTCGTCGAATATCTTAAAGTTAAGTTTTACATAATAACCTATTGTGTTTAACCTGTTGTTTAATAGCACACAAGCGAATATCTATCGTTGACAATATTTGATTGAACTACTGTCATTAAGGACGCTTCTGTTTGTTTATATATCTGCAAGATATCTTAGAAGTACTATTAACAAAGACTTAGTTATACCTGTTGCATTCTTTTTGCGTCTCGCACCACGCTAAATAAACGGTGAAAAGTTCATTCTGTGTGTGCATTTCTCTACAATAGTGTTGCCAAGTGCTCTGCTCCGCGCAGAATTTCACATACGGCTCGAAAACTTCTTCAAACCGAAGAAACCCGTCAAGGAAGTAATCGCAGTTAAGAGGTTGCCCAGTTTCACGACTGTTTCTCAACATAGGATACATGTACATTGACCAAAACGTCATGTTGGATTGATAAATCTCGTAAATATTTGAAAATAATTTATTTTGGTCAATCTCTGTTAAAATATTTGAGTCTTGTAACCTTTCCAGACATGCCAGGAACAGCTGAAAGTCATAAAATTGATAGCTAATATTGTTATTAGGTTGCAGCAATTCATTTTGAATGGACATACGTTTGTGACAACTCTGAGGGTCCTAATGTACGCAGCTTCCGTAGTTAGCAGATCCCACAATGCAGTTTGATACTGCCGCTCTGGTTCGCTCATGGCGGTTGTGTTTATAATGTCCTGCCAGTTCTCCTCCAGGTTTATCAGCGCTTCTTCAGCTTCAGGAGCGGGCTGTGGTGGAGCATGAGGTGGTCCCAAATTTGCAGGTGTTGTTTGAACACCATGACGTGAAAAATTATTCAGCAATTCGGTGAGCTGCTCTATTTTTGTGTCCTTTAATATAAAAACACATGAATTGTTATCTAATGAGACTATAAATAACACGCGTATTTGAGAGTTAATACCTTGTTGTTACTAAAGAAACCGGACCATCTTTGCCTGCCCTTCCGGGCATCCATTTCTGGTCCTGCACACGCATCTTCAGTGCTAGAGCTGAAGAACCGCCCAGGGCGCCCTCTGTAACTCTATAAAAGAACATAAACTTCAAACTTGTTGGAGAAAGTATCTTATTTAGTTTAGATCTTATGGGGAGGCAAGGAGACAGTTTTCTTGATTTTATAGTTTAGCAACAGTAGTGGAGTATCAATCAATAGTTGTTTATTGTAGCTAGCAATTTGTAGCTCAAAAATGTGGATGAAGGAAGTAAAAAAATGAAGCTAGGAAATGGAGCAGAAGTAGAGTGGTGAACATGGTTAAGGAGTGAAGAAATGGGCTGAATGAGGGATATAAGAATTGGATAGGAGAGACAGCAGGTGTTCTTCAGTTTGGTTTTCTTTAAGTTTTAAGCCTTGTGAGTGTAATTTATAATAAATTTATGCAGTATAAGGTAACTGGTAACGTGAAAAACAATAAATAAATTAATTAATTGACAATTAGACATCTTGGTCTTTCCTGAATAAGTTTGCATTGATCGACAAGTACCTATTATAAATTGTGTAATAACTTACTGCTGATGATGACTTTTGCAGAGTAGCATGGTTTTGGTATGAAGTTTTCTTTGAACCTTCCTTTGCTAAAACATAATTAATACAAAATTAGTGTTTCAATTTGTTGGGAATCCAAGTCGACTTCGATTAGGAACACATTTCTTCTATAACAAAACTTACATGTGATTTTGAAATGTTTTCCCGTTAGATTTCCTGTGTCCGTTGAATGAGGACTTAGGATATTAGGATGAATGTCTGCGATAACCGCACATTGATTTAAGTCGATGTTGTATCTTTCACAAGCCACTTGTAGCGCATCACTGGAAATTATAAATTGTTAAAGTAAATGTGCACGTTAATATTATGCTCATTCTATCAATTATCATTCCCACTCACTGCTTTAAATTTGTATTTAATTTAAGTTATATAGCATATGGGAATATGCGTAGTCTGCACCTGCATCATTTTTAATTTACGTTTTTTCTGTTTTCATAGAAACCTTACAAGGTCCAATTCTAAATTAAAAATTCTAAATTAAGAAAAACTGTATTATATTATAACCTCCAAAATGTGACAATCTATCGAAACGCAGTAGGATTTATTTTTAAAAGAAGTTCAATGTCAGTTTGTCAAAAATAAAGAAGTAAAAATAATTTTTATTATTATTTATTATTAAAAACAGTAATTTTAATTATTCCACATTAAATTTTGTCTAACTGTCGAACTTTCAAAATTTATGTTACTACACATTATCTAAATTAACTAAACTTTAATTAAAAAACGAATGTGACAAGGAATTATGAAAACCTGAAATATAGATGAAAATATTAAATAAAAACGTAAATTAAATATCAAAACAGTGAGTGGAAATCAGGCTTTACCGTAACTACCGTTACATATGTATTATATTTTAATCCTTGTTAATTGATTTATTAATTCTATATATTAAATGATAGATACTAATAATCTTAAAGAGGGTTTGCCAACAAGTGAGATAAATCCTTTTGTAACTACCTTGTTTTTTGATCGGGAAAATCTACTAGCTTTGATCATTTTAACAATGGTCTTTTATACAATAGAACAATGATTTCAAAGAATGACATTATATTTACTACGAATGGACGCTCTGACTTGATTCTTAGCCTAAGGATATTTTGTAATTCAAAATATTGTGTATATAGTTAAAAAAGTAATAAATAAAAATCTGTTTGAACATCTGATTTGATCGTCTAAAAAGGTATTTAAAATGGAATCTCTTTCCTACAAACAATGTAGATCAGAATCGTTAAGTTTTTACTGTTATATTTTTAGATATACTTTAGATAAATTTATAAAAACAGTCTTAACAGAATATTTTGTTTGAACAAGCAAATTTGTAGCTTATCTGAAAACCTGTGTTAAAATATCTTAGAAATGAGCGCATAAATTTACAAAATGAAATAAAACTGATGGACTTACACTAATAGTACTCCTTTCTGGGCTTGAATAAACTCTTTCCGTGTTTGATTTAAGCCCAAATTTGAACCGCAATCTCCAACATCAAATGCAACAGAGAAATACTCCGAGCTTGACACCTGCACGTAGAAAAAAGTAATCGATCAAAATAACAATATTTGAATATCAGAAAATTGATGTAACATTGAATCATAAATCAATAAACCAGTGTTTAAAAGGGAAGAAAATTACATGTTTTTCCACACACAACGTTTTCTTTATCCTTCATTTCATCATGTCTACGAACATTGCTGGTGTTTGGATTTTTATAAAACATTATATTTCGATTTTATTAAAATCATCTGGTAGATATATTGGTGAAAAATGAAAAGTTCTATGGCGCGGTATTGGTACGTCAGAAAAATTCACGAATTAACAATTTTTTTTGCTCTGCGCTATATCTCAGGAACCTATTGAAACGCTATTTTAAAGTGTGCTTGAAAAATATGCCTCTGATGTGCTATTCCTGCCCTCAATTGTAGGTAGGTCATAAAATAGATTTTCAATTACGAACCTTTAAACGCTATTGATGCTATAAAATCGTAAAATTAAGAAATAACCGAAGGAAATGGGAATCTAGATGTCCTATTGATGCACTAAATTTCAGCTCGGGTAAAGGCTTATGTTACAAAGCTATTAAAATATTTACTGAAAGTCTCAGAGTAGGCTAACCCCTTAAGGTGAAACGATACTTGGCCATTTTTTCTCGCGAAATATAGATGGCGATACTATATAGCACGTTAAATATTATCAAAAAAAACATGTTTATTTAAATGTTTAAATCATTTTATGTAAGTAACTATAAACGCGAATCAAAATCAAAATCTGCAATTAGTTAGATGAATAACGTAACGCTTCGCTTACGCTTAAGACTTAAAAATGTATAGAGTATAAAATAAGTTTTGAAAATGAATATTGCTATATTTTCTAGTTAAATTTCAATTTTTATATGACTGGGATATTATCGAATACTCTATATATGCTTAAGCTTTAAGCGTAAGTTTGAGAACCATAATAAAGGTTATAAAATTTATGATCCTTAGAAATGTTACCAGTCATATAAAAATTAAAATTTAATTAGAAAATATAGCAATATTCTTATATAGCAATAAGCTTAAATGTAGATACGTTATTCATCTAACTAATTGCAGCTCTAGATTTTGATTCGCGTTTATAGTTACTTACATAAAACGATTTAAACATAAAAAACATGTTTTTTTTTTGATAATATTTAACCTGCTGTATAGTATCGCCATCTATATTTCGCGAGTCAAAAATGGTCAAGTATCGTTTCACCTTAAGTTAGTACATTGCTTTTGAATTAGAGTTTTAAAATTATATTTTCGCTCTCTTTTAATCATGGTTATGATTTCTGTGCACATCAAAGGCAGTTTATAGTTTTATAAAGTTTAAGATTATGAAATCCACCCAGTTGACATCGCATTTTGTCTTAATCTGTAGCAGAAATAATAATTTCCAAACTAGAAGTAGTTCTCACTGACCTGACTTCTGGCTAACTTCTGTCTTCTGAAACTTGAACTATAACCAACAGATGGCGTTGTCTTTTCAGAAGCAGGTCGTCCAGTGTTATCGGGAACAAACAACATTCGCTCGGATAACGCGCCTGCGCAATCAGGTTCTGAGCGGCTGTCCTTCAAAGGTAATTCACCATTAAGCTGAAATTTTTCAAATAAAAATGTAATGTATTTATTTTTGAAATGAATGGCTTATCAGTTTCCCTATCTCTTACTTTTGGGGGAGTGGTAGTCGTAGGTGTTTGCTTTACGAGCATGGCGGGATCCAAACAGTCCAGGTGAGTTAAACTTCTTGAGCGTACCTGGAAAGATTTTAAATAAATACATAAATATTGATTATATTTCTTATATATGTCAAACAAGATGGATGGTATATGAAAATCCTAAAATGTATTGGGATTATAAACTAATTTTTCTTTCTTTTCTTTTCTTTTCTTTTGATACAATTTTTGTCATAAATTCTCTAAAAGGAATATTTTGTTTAGATATAAACATATATAACGACTTTAAATATTTTTGTCCCTGCCATTTTTAGTAAAATATATGTGTCATAAATGAAACAAAGCTTTTAACATTATAGACGTGAAAATATTATATGCAAGGTGACTGGCCTACTCTTGAAGAAGGTTTACCATTGCTTGTGGTATGCGTACCGGTGAATGCAATTGTAGCTATATACAATTTATTTCGGCGAAAAGCAATTGTGACTAGATACATTTCTTCACATGGGAGCTATTTTTATTGAGTAGCTCTCACGCATACGAAAAAAAGGTAGTGATTAATCTTAAATATTAAATCCAGCTATATTTTCTGCATAAATTGCTTTTTTAAAATTAATGTTAAGCTATTGCATTATATTTTCTCTTTTCATAATTAGATCATACATAGAGTTGAGTTTTGAGATAACCAATTATAAAGAAAGATGAATTCATGAAATTAATTTGTTCACTGGGATTGCCTGGTCGGGACCTGACTGGGATTGTCCGGTTGGAACCTTTTAGGGTTTTGCGGTACTTAGCCCGGGAACTTTACAGTTTTGCCTTACATGAGGGCCGGTAGTTCTAATTGTTGGATATGTTTTAAAGTTAGGGCTATGTAAACTAGCTCTTAGTTCTAGTAGTTCTAGTCTAGGTCTAGTAGTACATTTATATTGTATAACAAATAAACATAAAAAAATTGAGTTCAAAACTGAAATATTTAAAATTTTCATAGAAGTGTCCCTACTTTGTAGTGACGTAGCTCCGTCTTTGTAAGACATACAAAAAAATACTGTATGCAGAACTTGTAGGAAATTGTGTCCTCTATAAGTTTGATACTAACTATTTTTACAATAGGACGCACTAGTAACGAGATATTATCCGTTTTTATCCGCCATTTTTCAAAATGGCGACACGTGCCGACGTTGCCCGTGTTAGATAACTTAGAGTTTTTATTAACAGCCCTAACTCTAAAATATATCCGGAATTACCGGCCTTCCTCTAAGGCTAAGGCATGACATGAGTCTAAGTCATCGTGCTTAAATGGCATACTTAATTTAATATTAAAGGCAATAATTGTTAATATGCCATTGAAAAATTTCCCGTGTACAGATGTGTTCTAGAATGTTTACCATAAGTGGGCAGGGGCGTTTTAATTTAATATTAAATAAAATAGTTTCCTTGATGAATATACATCAAATTACAAACCGACACACACACATACGTAAATGCGTATTAGTAGATTAATTTAATTCTAAAGGATCTGTCACATGCTATTGTATTTCCCTGATTACAGAATTTCTATTTTAATTCAATTATCGCCCTTTAGGATTCCGGACGCGGAGGGTGACGGAGATGGATATCAGACGAAGGTTTAATCATTCGAGTCTTTAACCACAGGCATACAAAACAAGGCTACTCAATTCTCTAGACTTTGAATTTTTTAGGTAATGATTCTTTGAATAAGAAAAATACGAATGTACTCTTATATTTGTAAACCTGTAAGTTTAAAACTCTTTTCGCAAGTCATTTAGTTCGATTCGTTTATTTTTTGTTTCACAAAATTATTTACAAACTACTAGTCTATGAGCTGACAACGAAGGATCGTTGTCTTTATATTTTAATAAGGGAATAATGTTTAACAACACGTCTCTCTATAAAAAGGCTTAATACAAAAATAATTGTTTTTGATTGATTTTTTCATTTAAAAAATTATCTACTGCTTCGATTTTTATTCTATTTTTTAGTTTAAAGAATAGTAAAGGAATAATTTTTGTTTTATGTTTTAAATGCAGTAGTATGCAAACTCCAAACTTTCTAACCTAAATGCTTTTTGAAATATATACCATGGGCCAGTTATATAGTTTTTTACGTGAAATTAAAATCGTAATATAATGAGTCTTTCAACAAGAGCTGTTATTTTAAATTTGGCATCATTCTTTAACTGTTTTGAACATACAGCCGTCATTGCGGTAACATGTGACAGATATTGTGTTCTTTTACTAACTTCCGAGTTTGTACTTTGGATTAAAGTGAAAATATCACTACTTTTCACGAAGATATTGCTTTTCTCTGTTGATTTGAAATGACACCTTATGTTGGAAAACCCATTAAACCTTAAATGATAGCGGTGCATAATAAGCCGTCAGACTGTATGGTGTACATCAATGAAGTCTAATGATTAAAACTGATTATAGACATTATTAAATAATTGATAAGGCAACCGATAAGTTCTCAGCTCGTTGTCTTTGAAATTGATTTTAAATTATGGAAGAAGAGTTGTTTTTAACCGAAATATAACTTTCTAGAAAGTAAGAAAGAGAAAAGAAATACAACAATATGAAAAACAACTGAGACAGAGAAAGATTGAAAACAGATGGATACATCCTACGAAACATTTCCGGTTGTAAAGCATTTGTTATATGAGGAATGGATCTTGGGGTGAGAGAATGGGTGTTTGAGGAATGCAGCTTTGACAGCATGATATATTGCATTCTCCTTTATTTCTTTTCCTATTTTTTTGGAGTAACTCATTCATTCATTGGACTACCCCATACCGCTAACAGCTTTGTTGACCCTTGCTAGATTCTTGGGGTTAACCTCTAACCCCAACTTTTCAAATATTGTTGATCGGTAATAATTTGTTCCATCTATACAGCGCAACGAAACCATCAAATTCCCAGATGGTGGTTTTCAATATAGCAAAAATTTCGTTGTTATTTATTGCGTTTTAATATCTAACATATTTTCTAACACCTACACAAGTGGAATGTTTGTTTTATAACAAAAGCACAATGTGACGACACCCTGGCGGTGTGAGTCATTTTTGGATGCTTTAGTGCAGCTTCTCAAACTGCCAAATATTTCACAAAACATTATTTTCTCTTCTTAACATACCACAAAACAAACTAAACGACTAGTTCTACTGAGTATGCAAAGTAAAACAACGACGATGGAAAAAACTCAATCGAACTTTAAACTAACTTATATTTTTTAAATTTGATTTGCAAGGATATTTAAGGATCTGTCCTGTTTAGAGGACATTCAATGCCTTGTGCGGGGTGTGCCCATCGACTCATCTCTCAATTGCAAAAGATCCTAAATTCTGATTAGTTGGTTAATAGGTCCCGAGATATTTTTTTTTGGACATGTTCAAATGGTTTCAATGGTTCATGGTTTTTCCATTTAGTTTATTGTTATATTAGGGTCGCTTGTGATCATGGGAGAATTGTATCGTCAGATAACTCCTCCATCCTTAGAGAGAAAAATAGAGAAATCTTGTAAAGGTGTCTCGATTTTTCTAGATGTAGTCATCATTTCTGTAGTCGCCATATCTGTTTCAAATATTCTAGTTGTCTGTGGGCATGAAATTTTACGTTTTATTATTTTCAATAGGATTATTACTAATACTACCGCGGTGATAGTTATTATATTCGTTGGCAGGTTTCGACAAGTCTCATATGGTTGCGTGGGTGACGCTAAGTTCCTTTTGTATCTGCTTCAATTGATAAAGATCTAGGTTTTCCAATTTGGTATCAGGTATTAGGGGTGTGATACCTGGTTTCGCTTTGACATCAGGTAATGGTATCAATCTCAGTTCAGTTCCAGATAATTGCAATTCAATTTCTTTAGTCGGGTCATTTTAATTTTGACAGATCCATTCGGTCTTATAGTGGCCATCCAAAGATTCTCTCTTGTTTTCTGTATGCGATCATTCACGAGCCGTAATGTTAGTATTTCTCAGTTATTTATAGGGTGGTTGTCCAGTAGTAGTACTTCGCCTGTGTTTCCTATTTTATTGCATATCTTTTCTACTTCGCATAAAAAGTGTTATTAGTTTTCATACATGGTTGATTTTAGTTCTATACATGATTTATTTTAATTCCATACATGGTTAAAGTAAATGTTATCGTCAATGGATAGGAATCAGGTATTTGGGATAACTATTTGATAATGATCTTGTATGGGTATCGATATGGGAAAATATAATTTATAATGGTTAGATGCGATAAAGGTAATTATATATACAATACCATAGAAGTCGACTTGTCGTAAAGGTCGATTTTTTTATAATGGAGTAATCTGCGTATTCGGTGTGTTGTTATGAGCTATAAGAGAATTCATCATCCTTCTTTCTTTGTCAATTTCGTGTGAATAAAGAGTTTTATTTAGTTTATACAATTCTATAATGATCTAGTGAAATCTGTCAACTGGCCCATTTGATTCGTGGTGCCATAGTATTATAAAATTAAAGTGTCTTTTATGTAGTTGCATTAATGTTTTCACTTCTATGTTGTTGAATTCTAAATTATTATCTGTTGTAATGTTTTCGGGTAATCCGTGTTGTGCAAATATTTATATTAATGTTCTAGTTGTTTCATCTGTGTTTTTTCCTAACATTCTTTTAATGAAGGCAAATTTAGAGAAAGTATCAATCAATGTCAGGTAGGTAACATTTTCTATAATAAAGGTATCCATATGAATTGTCTGAAAAGGTTTATCTGGTGTTCTTGTTACGTTAAGAAGGGGTCTGTTTGGATGTCTTTCGTATTTTGATGTTTGTTCATATAGTCCCAATAGTATTTTTTTCTAATTATTTCCTCAATCATATTTTCCTCTGGTTTGTTGAAAATTGTTATACTTAGCATATATCATTTTGTTCATATGTTGGCTTATCATAGTATTTTTCTTTTCTGTGAACATTTATCCACATAGTGTGTGCCACTTTTTCTGAGTCTTCTAGCTTTTCCGGTAAGCACTTAGTTTTGTTTTCCTTTTCAATTTTTCGTTCTAGTTTAAATTTTTTAATTTTCTGCTTTTTCTTGCTTTATATATGACTTATATATATGACTTATATGTATGACTTTTCTGCCTCGGAATATTGTATATTTTGTTTTTCTGGTTCTTTTTGTTTCATGTTTTGTTGTTTTTCTATTTCAATGTATTGTATAGTTTGCTTTTCTGCTACTTGTTTGATTTTTTGTTGATTTTTTACTTTGAAATCTTGAAAGTTTTGATTTTTTGTTTGTTGTTTAACCTTTTGTTTATTTGGTATTTCAAAATGTTGTATTTCTTGATTCTTTGTTTTTTGTTTGACATTTTGCAGAATTTCTAATTTAAAATCTTGCATGTTCTCATCTTCTGTGTCTTGTTTGACGTTTACTTCCAGAATTGAATTTCGGTTTGAATAAGTTTTTATTTTAATAAATGTTTTAACATCTTTTTCGTTTACTTCTGTATTCCAAACTTCATGTGTAGTGTTTTCACTCTGTACTTTGATTTTAGTATTATACAGTTCCAATTTATTTGAATTCTGAAAGTATATCGGTATCACGGTATCATTAATGGTTAACATCTTTTTATTGAAGTTAATATTAGCTCCAAGTTTTGTCGACAAATCCATTTCTAGTAATCCATCATATTTATCACTACATTTTAAAAAATAGACTTTACATATGTCTTAACTCTTAAATATTGGAAATATGGGGATGTGAGCCACTTTATTATGGTTTGTAGTATCATGGGCCGTCTGAATACAAAAAGCTTTTTCAGAAATACATTGGGGTAAATTACTGTATATTAAATTGGGGTTAATTATGGTTTTGAATGATCCGGTGTCTATAAGTAATTTTATGTTGTGTTTGTTATCAACTATATAGGGTAGGAAAATACTTGATATTATATTATTAATTGTTATATTTTTTCTGCTTCCAATATGTAAATTAATTACTGATGTAGTATCCATAGGTGTCCACTGGTTCTTAATAGGTTCATGATAACCGATACCCTAGGTTCCATAAGTTGCTTTGTTTGGAGACCGCCATTGTATTTGGTGCTCGCCAATTTTGTTGACGGGGTTGTTGAAAATTGCTCTGTCTCCGTGATTGACTATCATTAACACGGGATGTGTAGAAATTGCTCTGTCTCCATGATCGATTATCATTAAAATCGGATGTGTGGGAAATATTAAATTTTTCCGATTGTTTAGGGTGGATGAATGTTCTTTGTGTCATTCTGACTGGTTGTTGTACCAGTTTATTATTCGGATTTTCTTGTCTTTGCCAATTCCTGTCTTTCTGTTCTTCCGTTACAATAGAGATTGCTTGTTCCAGTGTAGTGGGTGCTCTGGTTCTCAAGAATGATCCAAAAGGTTCCCTTAGGCCTGCTTTAAAAGGTTTTAGAGCCACTTATATAATAATGCTCTCAATTTTCTACACTTTTCGTAGTATTCAAGGAATGTTTCATTCCTCTGCCTAATTTCCATGAGTTCTCGCAGTAAAGACATCTCATCTCTAGGGTCGCAAAATGCTTGTGTCAATATTATTTTAATTTCTGCTCAGCTCTGTATGTCCCTTCCTTCTATTAGTGAGGCAGCTTTTCCAGTTAATTTTGCCCGAATCGCTTCTATTTTCATTGAAAAATTGTCCTAGTAACAATTCGCTTGTTCTAATGTAGTCCGGTAACCCTTCGGATCTACCATCATACTCCTTTATCATTCCAAATATTATTGGAAATTATTATTAGTTGACGTTGTCATTTTTTCTTTTTTTTATTTATGTTTAATTGTGTGAAAAGGTAATTTAATTGATCTATTATATATTAGAGTAGGATAAAAGGAAAAAAGGGTTATTTTCAAAAATTATAATATTGTTTATATTAATAGATGAACTATTATTATTGAAATAGGATAGGAATATTAAAAATTTTAATAGGATAGTTAACGATAACAAGTGCTTACAGTTGCATGAGGATTAAAGTGATTAAAATCATTCTTTAATATATTCTTCTGTAGTCCTTGGTCCTTAGTTATTAGTTCACTTCACTATATTTTACACACAGTTTATTTTCAATTTTATTTAATTTTCGAATCTTCTTCCCTGGGGTGAGTAGATTAGTTCTTTTTCGTCACGATAACTTGGTTTTATCTCCACCGCTAGACGACGACTGCGCCAGTTATGTTATTGCTAGTTTATTACAACAATAATAACGATATTTAAAATATAATGTACTTTATTTAACAATAAATGCACTTTTAATACAATGAATTACTTATACTACTAAGATTACCTCCTCGATGGAGAGTAACTAATATACTACTAGGTTACCTCCTTAATGGAGAGTAACTATTCTACTGCTTAATATTACAAAATATTTATACTAGTTTATTTATTTATATTTTTAGGTAAAACACCCTCCTGGATAATAAGATAAAATGTGTTTATCTTATTATGCCATTGGTTTTTCCATTTAGTTTATTGCTATATTAGGATTGCCTGAAAATGTGAGAGAGCTCCACCTCTTAAGTACGTGAGCCTGAATAATAAGATAAAATGTGTTTATCTTATTATGCAATTGGTTTTTCCAAATTTAGTTATTGTTATATTAGGGTCGCTTGTGATCGTGGGATAATTGAATCGTCAGATAACTCGCGTGCCATACACTAGAATGTTACGTACAGTTACGCATACATAGATATACTTGTATATACAGGCATAGCTCCAGCAAAGTTACCGCCGACGTGCAGTTGCAGCCATTTTGAAAAATACTCAGATCGGACCTAGCCAACACCATCTAGAAGCAAAGCCTAACAATGTTTTGTCGAAAATGCTGTGACGTCACGCATTGTAGTCTACTATTTGCTAAACTAGCCTACACTGTAGATTAGTTGTAGTCTTAATTTAAAATAAAAACAAGTGATGTGCTTTGTTAATTTGAAACGCAAAAATTAAGTTGTGATTTAAGTAAATTATTGAATTGTGAATTTAGTGAAATATAGTGTGATTAAAACTAATAAACAAAGTGCCAATAATTACAGAAGTTACAGAAAATTCAGAAACCCAAAGTTAAATGCAGCAATAATTCGAAGTATTCAAAATGGTAATACTTATACCAGTGCAAAAGAAATAAAGAACTTGGAAGATATTTTAAAATGTATAAAGTATCATCGTCTTTCTGGTTATTACAGTATTACCAAAGTTCATCTATACTCTATGTATAGTCTAACAGCAGATTCTGCACCGATGTCAATGAGTTAAAATTTAAATATATCTTGTAAGGAAAGTTTAAAACTGATGCCCTTGAAGACAGGGTTGGAAAATACAGACACTTTGCTAGAGCTTAGTATATTATTTCAATGCTGCAATTATTTGAATGTGAAAAAAAATTACGTCTGCTAACAACTTTATAACTAGAACGAAAATTCTATTCCATCATGGATCCTTTGCAAAAATTAGAATATTCAGATAATCTAGAAACTACAGGTATACAAGAATAATCGCTGAATAATCAATTAAACATCAAATAATTAATGTTAATGATGCAGAAATAGCAAGTGGAAACGTTATTACCTGTCATGCTGTGTTAAGAAAACTTAAATGTGGTCAGTGTAAACAAAAAATACCAATAGACAAGTAAATCAAACAATAAAAGTATTGGAAATAAGAGAATTGCTCTGGAAAGACAAATTAGATTATTGCCATAGTTATTAAAATATATGTATCATAGAAAGACAGTGTGGATATCAACCAATATAATGTAAAATAATTTATGTTAATGAAAAACCATAAAGAAAAAGAAAATTAATAACTTTAATAAAATGAATATATTTCAATCCAATCTTTTTTTCTTCATTATAATTTCTGTATTAATTTTTATATATCATTAGGTTGATAGCTTGTAAATTCTCGTAGGTAATATTTAAATACATATATTAATATACTTTTTACGTTTTACAGTTAACTCGTTAGGTATAAAAATAGAATACAAATTTGCGACATATAGGCAAGGGGGGTAATATAAATTGGTGACAGCTACAAGTGGAATAATCAAGAAAAAGGATCTAGTAAAATGCCAAACGAAGAATATAAAACTTCTAGAGGTTCAGGTGCTAATGCAAGGACTACAGCGATGCCTTCAATGCCAAGAATGATCGAAGGGATGCACCTGATTCCGAAATACAATAAAACACCAAACCCAAAGAAATTTATAAAACTATTAGGCGTTGTAGCGAGTATGTACGATTGGGATAGCCACATAAAAGCCTTCGCGTGCAGGCAAAACTTGACAGGTGCAGCAGAAAATAACGTAGAGCAGAATGGCATCCTGAATGAAACAGATGACTACGACCTACTGAAAAGAGGAATAATAGAACGCTATTCTCTAACAGTAACAAGCCAGCATCAGCGCATAGAAGCAGAATTTACAACTGGTCACAAAAACTAGGAGAAGGTGTGCTTGAGTACAGTTCCAGATTAGCAGCACTAAGTCCACGTTTAAAACAATCACTATGCGCAGAATCTCAAGATAGCAGATGAAGCTAGGCCACAATACCTACAGATGATGCTACAATCGAGATTCAGGAACGGATTAAGATCAGACATGGTAAAGGTGGTGTATGTACACGATTGTCCAGACTTTAACAGTGCCGTAGATTACGCAATAAAAGTTAAAACAGCAAAGTAAAGAATAAATTCAACCGCAGCTAAAACAGAGCTACAGCGTATAGCAGAGAGCTCCAATGAACCCCTCCACACCCCGCGTAGATCATTACTATGCTAAACCAACACTGCTACCGACGCCAGCACCAAGAAGCGAAGCACCTACAAGCTTACCCTCTTCAACACGACCCCTAGAGATATGTGAGACCTGTACTTACATGTAACTTGCAAGTACTACCTAACAAAGAGAGGTCCTCTAGCGTTGAAAACCAAGAACAAGTGGAGTACAGCCTAGCAGCTGTTTTTCTTGCGGACAAACAGTTCACTACCATGCAAATTTCCCTACACATGATGCTAGACCTGCTAGACCACAGACTTAGCACCAGAATCAAGATCAGAACCAGTATCAGAATACCAGCTACTTCCGAGTTAATGTATACTTTCTGGAACCCGAAAGTAATTAACAAATTTATATTTGGTGGTTAATTTACTTATTAATTCATATGTCGTAGTCGACGTAAATAAAACAATTATTTAAGTTTGTTTATTTATATTTCATTATATACTTTATTTATTTATTGATTTCTTTCTTTTGTAATTTATACTTTTGTTATTTTATTTCTTAAAATTATGGTAATGTCAATAATCTGCGATAGAAATTGACCATTACTGAATCAAGATAACACGTACAGCTATTGTGGTGTTGTCCTAAAGATTCTTGAGAAAGTATCAGCTTAAGCGAACCCGATTGTTGCTTGAACCATTACAGACTGCTTTATTCTATTTCTACGAACTATATATATACCAATCTTGTATATTGAACTAAGGGTAGGACCCTTAGTTAAATGTCAAGTGGTTTCTTAGAATTACTGTGGGATTTTACTACATAGTTTACAAATGTTATGGTTTTCACTTTAAGAGTTTTAAAATGTTTAATTTATGATTTTTATGATAGAGTAAGATATTTGCTTTGTTTATTTAATGAACATAAAAGAACTCTCGTTATTTGAACTCTTAAGTAATTATTGAATGTAATTTATGGGTGAGGTTTTAAAGGAATATATAATAAAATAAATGTATGGTTTTGACTTTAAGAATTTTAAAATGTATAATTTATGAGAATGTGACATGAAACATATGTCGGTCGTCCCATGTTAACTCCTTCACCTTTAGAGGGAAAATTACATTTTAATTTATTGAGATTAATTTTACTTTAGATTTAATGGTTTAGCTTTGATCCATCAATAATTGTGACATTTTATATTTATTTATTTTAGTTATTAGTTATAATAATTCAAGATATAATACTACATTAACAATAATACATAATATAGTTATAATAATACATAGTACAATAATTGTTAGTATTTATATGATGTAACATCTATGTTAAGGCTAGTTAAGATTTTATTTAATGATATTAGTTTTGAATATGAGTATCATTGAATTCATCTGGTTGGGTGATAAAATCTAGTTGTTTAATTTGTTTATATGGTTTGTTGCACTGTAAATAATACTCATTCGACAATAATAAATATTTCTTAGGAAGGAATATTGTTAGATAAATGGAAGGTTGTTTTATAGGTATAGAGTACAGGTTGATAATATTGATAAAAGGTATGTTTTATTAGGGTATTTAGCATGTTAACTTACTTTTTTATTATATGTGACTTTAAGTTAAATGGTTCACTTTTAATTTAAATTTTGGTTATATTTTTAGTGTAGATTAAACAGTTTCAGAGTTCCTTCTGTTATTGGTAATATATGTGTGATAGTCGTGAATTTATTTAATTCATTTACATAAATTACGTATTTATTACATCAAAATAATTTTTCTTGTGACTATGATTTGTTACATTAAGGTATTCATTTGATAAAGGTCCATTATTTAAGTCCGGGTAAATTTAATTTAATTCTTAATAAGACTTCTGCAGCATAACTATGATTATATTAGTATATTATTTTAACTACAATTTGTCGATTAATTTTAATTTAGGTTGAATGTTTTAAAGTTAGGTTAGTTGCTTATTTTTTTTTTAAATTTAGATTGGCTGTTTTAAATTTAAGTTGATTATATATCTCAAAAGTATATGATATATATCAAAAAGGTTTTTTACTTCTGCATTTTATTACTTAAATTATGAAACGTGTTGATATAATTTTGTTTACATTTAATTGTTTTTAGTAATAATCAATGCGTAATTATTTAGTAGTAGATTTTGCGGGGTCAGTGTCATAGCTTATTTGTTGGCATAATTTTAATTTAATTCTAAATAAAGAAAACTTTATTTAATTTATTAAATTTTATATATACGAGAATGTATTTGTTATTTAAGTAAGGTTTGAGATGTTGCTTTTCACTCTAATTGATTTTATCCGATCATAGACTGCGTTGTTGAGGTTCACCAGGTTGTTCGTAATATTTGTAATATTCGGCAGGTATTTTATCAATTTTTCTTAATGTCACACCGGATTGTTTGTGATGCTGATAAAAGCATTCTTGTCGATATTTAGTATTTTGCATTCGAGTTTGTTGTTTGCATGAAATGTAAGTATACTTATTTTTTAAAACATATTTTATTTCTGGCTGTTGTTCTATGTGTTTATAATATTCTTCTGGTTCTTTTGCATTGTCAACTTCTGGTTCTTGTTGAAAATATTTACAATGCTCGTCAGCTGCATTTTCGATTTTAGTTTCTGGTTTTATTTCAGAATATTCATAATGTTCTTCAGATGTGTTTTCGTTTTCAGTTTCTGGTTCTATTTCAGAATATTCATAATGTTTTTCAGATGTATTTTCGATTTCAGTTTCTGGTTCTATTTCAATATATTCATAATGTTCTTCAGGTGTATTTTCATTTTCAATATATGGTTTTTGTATTTCTTGTTCCAGGTAATTCGGATGTATCATTTCTGAAGTCTCCATAGACTCAAAGTTTTGGGTATCTTGTTGAATAGGTTGATATTGTGGTTTTGGAATAGGTAAATTAGGTTTTGGAATAAATTGTGATGGAATAGGTTTATATGATTGCGTGAATGGCGTTAATGATGGTTTTGGTTGGAAATTTTGTTGATAAGGTATAAATGGATGTTTCGGTTGATAGTTTTTTTGATAAGGTATTAATGATTGTTTTGGGGGGTAAGGTTTATTTTGCGGTTTGTGGTGAGGTGATTTAAAACTTTGTGTTGGTCTATCTGGTAAATAAGATGAGTAGTATTTGCACTGCATGCGTTGTATGTTTTCCTCTTCTAACACATACGACCATGCCTGTTCCATAGAGCTTGGCATTCTTGTTCTTATACATTCTCCCAGTTTTCCTCTCAAGCCTCTGGTAAAAGATTTTAGTATTACCTTTGTATATAGGTTTAATTTTTCCTTGGAAACAAGATTACAATTATATTGATTATTATAGGCCAATAGAGCTGACAGATGGTCAGAGCATCTAATAAAAAAAATTTTCGTACTTTCATGTGATTCCTGTATCAGTTCACTAACTGCTAAGATAAGGGTACCTTCATCTCTTTGGTCTGAGAAGTTAGTGATTAGTACTTTTTTCAGGTCCTCCCATGTGTTAATACGTCTGGTAAGCGTCACCCTTTTAGCAGAACCCTCCAACTTGGATAAAATTACTTGAACTATCCACGTTTTGGTTTCATTAACTGCATTTCTGAACATGTAAACTATATTGTCTACCCGTCTTATAAAAGTACTTAACTTCACGGGTTCTCCGTAAAATGTTTTAACAGTATCAAAATAACAATTGCTATAAATGATATTGTTGTGCCGTAGTTCTGCGAGTTGTCTTTTCAGTTCTTATAATACATTTTCCATTTTTAAATTTTTGTTTATATTTAATTTCATTTAATTAAGAGTTTAGTTCATTGTTTCATTATTATTATTTTTGAAAATTTGATATTTGGATATTAGGAATTTGTGAAAAGGAATTTCAGAAATATTTACTACTTACAGTTATATTACAAGTATTATTGATATAGATTCTATGGTTCCGCTTTATGGTCTCGCTGTATGATGGTTTCGACTCCTTTTGCTCTTTATTTAAAACTATGTGTTTAAAACTTATTTTTTATTTTTATAAAACACTTTTTGTATTTCTTTTAATTGCCCTTTGTACACTTTTTTTAATTATTAAAAAAAAATTTAGTACACTTCTTATTCTTACACATTCTTACACTTTATTTTTAAATGCCCTTTTGTACACTTCTTATAATTATTTAAAAACTTTTATTACACTTCTTTTATTTAAAAAACTTTCGTACACTTTTTCTTTTTTTTTTTTCACTTTTACAAAAAAAAAACTTTGTGCACTTTAACATAAAAATATTTACTTAATACACTTTTGTAGATTCTTTTATAATTTTTTCAAGAACTGGGTTCTACTTTTTATTTTCCAAAAAAGCAAATTATCCTACCGACTGCGCCAGTTAATGTATACTTTCTGGGAGCCGAAAGTAATTAACAAATTTATATTTGGTGGTTAATTTACTTATTAATTCATATGTCGTAGTCGACGTAAATAAAACAATTATTTAAGTTTATTTATTTATATTTCATTATATACTTTATTTATTTATTGATTTCTTTCTTTTGTAATTTATACTTTTGTTATTTTATTTCTTAAAATTATGGTAATGTCAATAATCTGCGATAGAAATTGACCATTACTGAATCAAGATAACACGTACAGCTATTGTGGTGTTGTCCTAAAGATTCTTGAGAAAGTATCAGCTTAAGCGAACCCGATTGTTGCTTAAACCATTACAGACTGCTTTATTCTATTTCTACGAACTATATATATACTAATCTTGTATATTGAACTAAGGGTAGGACCCTTAGTTAAATGTCAAGTGGTTTCTTAGAATTACTGTGGGATTTTACTGCATAGTTTACAAATGTTATGGTTTCGACTTTAAGAGTTTTAAAATGTATAATTTATGATTTTTATGATAGAGTAAGATATTTGCTTTGTTTATTTAATGAACATAAAAGAACTCTCGTTATTTGATATCTTAAGCAATTATTGAATGTAATTTATGGGTGAGGTTTTAAAGGAATATATAATAAAATAAATGTATGGTTTTGACTTTAAGAGTTTTAAAATGTATAATTTATGAGAATGTGACATGAAACATATGTTGGTCGTCCCATGTTAACTTCCGGTTTAAAAGATACAGCTCCGAGAGGTCGTGGACATATATCAGAATTTATGCGAGAACAATATGAACCCGCAACAATAACAAGCGCAGCAGCTACAGAGGAGCATGTAAACGAGCATCAGGTTGGTCTACCAGTTCCGAGCCCAACCAAGTTCTAGAAACAACAAAGTAACAAACCACTAATTATATTGTAACTTGTCTACCATCACAACAAAACAACCGCTGGTTTTTAATACTCACGACCCCAGAGAACAAGTACAAGTGGGATAATCAAGGAAAAGGTTAGTTGACACAGGTGCGAGTATCAGCCTAATTGCAAAACACCGATTATCACCTGAAGCGCTAATAACTTCAAACTATCTAGACTTCCTGAGGTGGAAACCATGAACTTTGTCGGACTGAATTCAAAATGTTAAGTATTACAAGATAACAGAAACATGCCTTCTATTTGTGACGTTGTACACTGGGGTGTGAGCGACTTAACACACTTACCAGAACTAACGGCAGACTTACAGTCTCACCTGCAGTTTCAGAAAAAGACTAGAACATACAGCTGTCTACCAGGACAATTTATTCCGCAACAAACTAACACCGAAATATCGACGTACTACTTATTCGACAAAAGAACGGCATTTTCAGCACTACAAAAATTAAAAGAATACATGGTAGAGACAGGTAGAACACACCCGGCAATATCAACAACTACTGGAAGTATGCAAAGTGTAGATTGGTGGCAAGTACAAGATATGCTATGGGTTTTGTTTTATCAACATCCTATTGTTGCCATATTGTTTGATCACACACTCGCAGAATTTGTAGACCCCAATCCAGGTAATAACGACGACAGCAGCGTTAATGAAACTACAACACTACGCAAAGCACAGAATTGCATAGTACACCTGTTACTACAAATGAAAATGAAAATGAGACTCCAGAACCGGTGTTAAAATATAAAAACCCGAAATAAAACCTAACAGAAGAAAACGCGGTTCTATTAAATAAATGGCAAGATATAAAAGCAAAGGTAGAGGTTTGCGACTAAACAGAAACCATAAACAAAGATGAACCCAGTACTACAATTGCGTTAATGAATGCAGCCATTTTACCTGCACGCAGTGAAGTAATAGTACAAGCCAAGCAAGGTCAAACTAAGGACGGTGTTGTTATCGTAACATCAAAACAAAATGCATATGATGACATAATAATTGCTTTTTTGAGCACCGCAGAGAACTATACATTTAAAGTTAGCATTTAAAACTTTTTAGAAAAACACATAAAACTACCTCAAAAGTTAAAGATAGGAACACTCTAAGTTTATGAACCCCTACAAGCGAAAGAAATACCACCGAAACCCTTGATAGTGTTACTAGTGTAGATGTCGAACCAGGCGCAGGAGCAGCTTATGACACAGAAGCACGATTTGATTACTTACACAAATGGCCTACAGATACAACACGAAAAACTAAAGCAGAAATACTAACTGATACATTTAACAAATTACGATAAGAACATTTAGAATCCCGTACCCTGTCGAGATTAGAGACATTAATATTAATATTAATTATTTCAGTGGCAGAGGTATGTGGGGGCACTAATGATATAATATAAATACGAAGCTGATGTTTAGAATGCAGATCTAGATTGATATATTAATAATGAAAATATAAAAAAAACGCTGCATTTTCTTAAGTGTAACATTAGGGCAGAGGGTGATAAAGCGAGTATAAGAACAATATAGAGGTACAACGATGATATTTAGCATGTAGAGTATTACATAGAAGCAAATTAGTTCTCTATATGTTAGATATTCAAATTACATTCAATAGTAGAATTGGATTGATATTTGGTGCGTTTTGCAAGCAGAGTGCTACGAAATCGGGCGAGAGGGTTGGGGGTAGAAGGTGATAGTCAATTGCCCCAAATATCAATAAAAAGATAAAAACCATGTATGTGCACATTTGCGAAAAAAAAATATCCTCAGTAGCGGCACGAGTTTGGGGAATTGGGTACAGGATTATTTATTTATAAGCGCAGTATAATTTAATTATAGCGCTAAATCGGGGGCGCTGGAAAGTTCTCTAAGGAGAGACGATGCTCAGTAAAGGAGAAATACAGGGGATGCTCGATACTAGAAGTACACGCTCTGTGGCAGACGTGCAGAGGAATAAATTTGAAACTGCGGATACGATACAGAATAGCGGCGGGAAACTGAACATTGTTCAATACAGTGCTTTATTAGTTAAAATAATAATTTTAGAACAAAATAAATTAACAAAACATATATTTTAGCGAAAGTGACTCAAAAATGTTATTTTGCATTAAGTTTAATTTAGCAAATAACTTTTATTTAAGTACGTACTTTTTACCGTTTATATAAAAAACCAATAAAAACGCATGTCGATATATATATATATATATATATATATATATATATATATATATATATATATATATATACATATATATATATATATATCCAACGTCGGTGAAGTTAGCAGCGCGGTCTAGCAGCGCGATGGAAACTAGTGGTGTGAATAACATAGCTGTCTACAGTCTCATAGAGAATATTCGAAATTGCTATTATACAGTTCATATGGAAACTTAACCGTCATTATTGTTACTATTGACATAAATACAAAATGTAATAATAGAAAATAAACATTTGCAATCATATATTAGCACTAAGGAATAATAAACGTCTATACAAAAAAAGAATTATTTTAACGAATATGCAAACATTAGAATAAGTAACTTCTCATCTTTATTTTTATAAAATACTTAACACGTTAAGAGTGTTTACTTTAAATAACTATATTTTAAATTGAAAACAATATAATAAATTGGAAATTACAGGTATTTGAATAGTGTTGTATTTCATACACTCAGGTAAATATGCTGATATAAAAACTGAAAAAAAGGAATTATACATCTTTATTTTTTAATAAAATTAAACGTGTGTATAGTATACACTATACATAACAATAATTTAAATTCAAAACCATGGGAAAATAAGTTAGATTCGGAGATACAGGTCTTTGAAAAGTGTTATATTTCATACGCACAGACATACATGGTGATATAAAAACTCAAAAAAAAGGAATTATACATATTTATTTTTTAATAAAATTAAACGTGTGTATAGTATACACTATACATAACAATAATTTAAATTCAAAACCATGGGAAAATAAATTAGATTCGGAGATACAGGTCTTTGAAAAGTGTTATATTTTATACGCACAGATATACATGGTGATATAAAAACTCAAAAAAAAGGAATTATATATCTTTATTTTTTAATAAAATTAAACGTGTGTATAGTATACACTATACATAACAATAATTTAAATTCAAAACCATGGGAAAATAAGTTAGATTCGGAGATACAGGTCTTTGAAAAGTGTTATATTTCATACGCACAGACATACATGGTGATATAAAAACTCAAAAAAAAGGAATTATACATATTTATTTTTTAATAAAATTAAACGTGTGTATAGTATACACTATACATAACAATAATTTAAATTCAAAACCATGGGAAAATAAATTAGATTCGGAGATACAGGTCTTTGAAAAGTGTTATATTTTATACGCACAGATATACATGGTGATATAAAAACTCAAAAAAAAGGAATTATACATATTTATTTTTTAATAAAATTAAACATGTGTATAGTATACACTATACATAACAATAATTTAAATTCAAAACCAGGAGAAAATAAATTAGATTCGGAGGTACAGGTCTTTGAAAAGTGTTATATTTTATACGCACAGATATACATGGTAATATAAAAACTCAAAAAAAAAGGAATTATACATATTTATTTTTGAATAAAATTAAACGTGTGTATAGTATACACTATACATAACAATAATTTAAATTCAAAACCATGGGAAAATAAGTTAGATTCGGAGATACAGGTCTTTGAAAAGTGTTATATTTCATACGCACAGGTATACATGGTGATATAAAAACTCAAAAAAAAGGAATTATACATATTTATTTTTTAATAAAATTAAACGTGTGTATAGTATACACTATACATAACAATAATTTAAATTCAAAACCATAGGAAAATAAGTTAGATTCGGAGATACAGGTCTTTGAAAAGTGTTATATTTCATACGCACAGATATACATGGTGATATAAAAACTCAAAAAAAAGGAATTATACATATTTATTTTTTAATAAAATTAAACGTGTGTATAGTATACACTATACATAACAATAATTTAAATTCAAAACCATGGGAAAATAAGTTAGATTCGGAGATACAGGTCTTTGAAAAGTGTTATATTTCATACGCACAGATATACATGGTGATATAAAAACTCAAAAAAAACGAATTATACATCTTTATTTTTTAATAAAATTAAACGTGTGTATAGTATACACTATACATAACAATAATTTAAATTCAAAACCATGGAAAAATAAATTAGATTTGGAGGTACAGGTCTTTGAAAAGTGTTATATTTCATACGCACAGATATACTTGGTGATACAAAGCGCAAGTAATCAAAGATAGCAGCGCGAAGATAAACTCACAAAAAAGGAATTATACATATTTATTTTTTAATGAAATTAAACGTGTTTATAGTATACACTATACATAACAATAATTTAAATTCAAAACCATGGGAAAATAAATTAGATTCGGAGATACAGGTCTTTGAAAAGTGTTATATTTTATACGCACAGATATACATGGTGATATAAAAACTCAAAAAAAAAGAAAATATACATATTTATTTTTTAATAAAATTAAACATGTGTATAGTATACACTATACATAACAATAATTTAAATTTAAAACCAGGAGAAAATAAATTAGATTCGGAGGTACAGGTCTTTGAAAAGTGTTATATTTTATACGCACAGATATACATGGTGATATAAAAACTCAAAAAAAAGGAATTATACATATTTATTTTTTAATAAAATTAAACGTGTGTATAGTATACACTATACATAACAATAATTTAAATTCAAAACCATGGGAAAATAAGTTAGATTCGGAGATACAGGTCTTTGAAAAGTGTTATATTTCATACGCACAGATAAACATGCTGATATAAAAACTCAAAAAAAAAAAAGAAATTATACATCTTTATTTTTCAATAATATTTAACATGTGTATTATACATTACTATATTTTAAATTCAAAACAATTTAAAAATATTATAGGTTCGGTAGTACAGGTTAATGTAAAAAGAAATAGTTTATTTTATTGTGAATAATTTTTAAATATGCTGGTAACATCTAGTATTTTAAATTATGTCGCAATAACGCTCACAGATGACACTGTTAGAGAAAATATTTTTCTGTATAATAAGCGAAATACGTTCAGGAATTTGGGGATTCCCTGTTCATTTTGCCGCCAAGCTGTCTGTCATAATTTGTCATTAACGCTTAATATTACTGTGTAAATAAATTATTGGGTGATTTGTGCTGAAACACTTTAAAACTGTAAGTACCTTTATTTCGTTATACTAACTGTTGTTATATGTATACATATATATATAGTATTTTATTTTTATTAACATCATATCGAAATAATCTTTTTTTTTAATTACTTTTAATAATATTATATTCTATAACAGTAAAATTCTATTATTACATCTACTTATTAAAGAACAATGATTAAACAACAACATAATGGATCAAAAAATTACTAACATCAATCCATTAACTATTGCCAATTTTTGGGCTGCGCTGATTATTACTAAAGAAATTGAAATATTGTTTATTATTACTTATTACTATGTTTATTATTACACTACTGTTATAATATAATACATACATTTCTTGAGAAGACGTTTTCAAATAGATTTTCTAAGGAGTAAACTACAACTATGGTATTATTTATTTCAGTCACTTCAATTAGATCAGCAATAAGTTGGTTATCAAGAACAACTTTGAAATTGTTGAAGCGTAGCAGAACACAATAAAATATGGTAAGATTAAAAATGGATCACTATTACATATAATAGAACAAATAATAGTCTGAAGTAATTGACTAACTTAATATTCTAGGACCGTGAATACTACTTATTTGGTAGCAGCTCTTTAGTGCGCTATGGAAAATGTGTTTTTAACATTCCACGAAAAGTGAAAAAGGTAGACAGAGCTGTAAGTGGAAGAACTGCTCGACAGTTGGAATGCAGCCTTCGTCACGTAAAAGAGAGCGACGCAAAAATAAAAAAAGGTTTGGTGATGATTGGAATAAACGATGTTATAAATGTAAGTAAAATATAACTATTCACAATGAAATCAAAATATCTGAATATTTATAATACTATATATAATAAAATATTTTCAGAACTGTTCACCAAGGAAGTTCAAGCAAATAATTCAATCAATTGCAAAGAAGCTAAAAGGCATACGCGTGATTTGGCTAACACTTCCAACACCTCCAAGATTTATGATGGACAAGAAAAAATTAATGCTGTTGGATATATACAACAACCATATTGTTAAATTAGAAAAACGTAATACAACTTACAATACAAGTAATACAAGTAAATCAAATAAAAAATGCATAGTATTGAAAATATTTTATTTAATTATAGAAGACCATATAACAGTATTAGACATACGTAACGAATTTAAAGAAAACAGTGGAGAAGTAAAGGAAACATTCTTTGAAAGGTAAATATTATAAAGTTATATCTTACTGAAACCTAACTGAAATTTTAATAATATTTTTATTCTAAATTGAAGGTATTACCATGATGGCAGGACGGATCTGCTACATTGGAACTTAAGAGGGATTAATGCAGCAGAAGCATTAGTTAAAAAATATCTATAATCCTTTGCCATTGATTTAGAAAAAAACTAATTATTTGTATGCTAAATTTAAACTAAATAACAAGGTATGTTCCTATACTGGTAAAAAATTAGCAATATTAAATGCATTGGAAAGATAATTAAATACAAATGAAATTATAATAATATCAGATTCTTTATGTGTTTTACAAAATATTCAAATGACCACAAATGAAATAATAATATATTGACATGATGAATTAAGGAGCTTTATTTTAATTTAATTTACAAAACTAATACCATAAAATAAATGTGGATATAAAGACATTGTGTATTAAGATACACAATAAGAGGAAACTAAATTGCAGATAAATTAGCAAAGGAATTTATAAATTTGGAAATTAAAATGAAAGTGAAATTACTTACATATGAAATTTTTAGTATAAAGAAAAAACTAAACTTTAATATGATAAACGAAGATTTCATTAACAAAAGTCAGCCAAAAGGAAAGGATTATTAAGGATTATAGATATTTTTTAACTAATGCTTCTGCTGCATTAATCCCTCTTAAGTTCCAATGTAGCAGATCCGTCCTGCCATCATGGTAATACCTTCAATTTAGAATAAAAATATTATTAAAATTTCAGTTAGGTTTCAGTAAGATATAACTTTATAATATTTACCTTTCAAAGAATGTTTCCTTTACTTCTCCACTGTTTTCTTTAAATTCGTTACGTATGTCTAATACTGTTATATGGTCTTCTATAATTAAATAAAATATTTTCAATACTATGCATTGTTTATTTGATTTACTTGTATTACTTGTATTGTAAGTTGTATTACGTTTTTTTAATTTAACAATATGGTTGTTGTATATATCCAACAGCATTAATTTTTTCTTGTCCATCATAAATCTTGGAGGTGTTGGAAGTGTTAGCCAAATCACGCGTATGCCTTTTAGCTTCTTTGCAATTGATTGAATTATTTGCTTGAACTTCCTTGGTGAACAGTTCTGAAAATATTTTATTATATATAGTATTATAAATATTCAGATATTTTGATTTCATTGTGAATAGTTATATTTTACTTACATTTATAACATCGTTTATTCCAATCATCACCAAACCTTTTTTTATTTTTGCGTCGCTCTCTTTTACGTGACGAAGGCTGCATTCCAACTGTCGAGCAGTTCTTCCACTTACAGCTCTGTCTACCTTTTTCACTTTTCGTGGAATGTTAAAAACACATTTTCCATAGTGCACTAAAGAGCTGCTACCAAATAAGTAGTATTCACGGTCCTAGAATATTAAGTTAGTCAATTACTTCAGACTATTATTTGTTCTATTATATGTAATAGTGATCCATTTTTAATCTTACCATATTTTATTGTGTTCTGCTACGCTTCAACAATTTCAAAGTTGTTCTTGATAACCAACTTATTGCTGACATAATTGAAGTGACTGAAATAATTAATATCATAGTTGTAGTTTACTCCTTAGAAAATCTATTTGAAAACGTCTTCTCAAGAAATGTATGTATTATATTATAACAGTAGTGTAATAATAAACATAGTAATAAGTAACAATAAACAATATTTCAATTTCTTTAGTAATAATCAGCGCAGCCCAAAAATTGGCAATAGTTAATGGATTGATGTTAGTAATTTCTTGATCCATTATGTTGTTGTTTAATCATTGTTCTTTAATAAGTAGATGTAATAATAGAATTTTACTGTTATAGAATATAATATTATTAGAAGTAATTAAAAAAAAAGATTATTTCGATATGATGTTAATAAAAATAAAATACTATATATATATGTATACATATAACAACAGTTAGTATAACGAAATAAAGGTACTTACAGTTTTAAAGTGTTTCAGCACAAATCACCCAATAATTTATTTACACAGTAATATTAAGCGTTAATGACAAATTATGACAGACAGCTTGGCGGCAAAATGAACAGGGAATCCCCAAATTCCTGAACGTATTTCGCTTATTATACAGAAAAATATTTTCTCTAACAGTGTCATCTGTGAGCGTTATTGCGACATAATTTAAAATACTAGATGTTACCAGCATATTTAAAAATTATTCACAATAAAATAAACTATTTCTTTTTACATTAACCTGTACTACCGAACCTATAATATTTTTAAATTGTTTTGAATTTAAAATATAGTAATGTATAATACACATGTTAAATATTATTGAAAAATAAAGATGTATAATTTCTCTTTTTTTTTTTGAGTTTTTATATCAGCATGTTTATCTGTGCGTATGAAATATAACACTTTCCAAAGACCTGTATCTCCGAATCTAACTTATTTTCCCATGGTTTTGAATTTAAATTATTGTTATGTATAGTGTATACTATACACACGTTTAATTTTATTAAAAAATAAATATGTATAATTCCTTTTTTTTGAGTTTTTATATCACCATGTATATCTGTGCGTATGAAATATAACACTTTTCAAAGACCTGTACCTCCGAATCTAATTTATTTTCTCCTGGTTTTGAATTTAAATTATTGTTATGTATAGTGTATACTATACACATGTTTAATTTTATTAAAAAATAAATATGTATAATTCCTTTTTTTTGAGTTTTTATATCACCATGTATATCTGTGCGTATAAAATATAACACTTTTCAAAGACCTGTATCTCCGAATCTAATTTATTTTCCCATGGTTTTGAATTTAAATTATTGTTATGTATAGTGTATACTATACACACGTTTAATTTCATTAAAAAATAAATATGTATAATTCCTTTTTTTTGAGTTTATCTTCGCGCTGCTATCTTTGATTACTTGCGCTTTATATCACCATGTATATCTGTGCGTATGAAATATAACACTTTTCAAAGACCTGTACCTCCGAATCTAATTTATTTTCTCCTGGTTTTGAATTTAAATTATTGTTATGTATAGTGTATACTATACACACGTTTAATTTTATTAAAAAATAAATATGTATAATTCCTTTTTTTTTTTGAGTTTTTATATCACCATGTATATCTGTGCGTATGAAATATAACACTTTTCAAAGACCTGTACCTCCGAATCTTATTTATTTTCTCCTAGTTTTGAATTTAAATTATTGTTGTGTATAGTGTATACTATACACATGTTTAATTCTATTAAAAAATAAATATGTATAATTCCTTTTTTTTGAGTTTTTATATCACCATGTATATCTGTGCGTATGAAATATAACACTTTTCAAAGACCTGTACCTCCGAATCTAATTTATTTTCTCCTGGTTTTGAATTTAAATTAATGTTATGTATAGTGTATACTATACACACGTTTAATTTCATTAAAAAATAAATATGTATAATTCCTTTTATTTTGAGTTTATCTTCGCGCTGCTATATTTGATTACTTGCGCTTTGTATCACCAAGTATATCTGTGCGTATGAAATATAACACTTTTCAAAGACCTGTACCTCCAAATCTAATTTATTTTTCCATGGTTTTGAATTTAAATTATTGTTATGTATAGTGTATACTATACACACGTTTAATTTTATTAAAAAATAAATATGTATAATTCCTTTTTTTTGAGTTTTTATATCACCATGTATGTCTGTGCGTATGAAATATAACACTTTTCAAAGACCTGTATCTCCGAATCTAACTTATTTTCCCATGGTTTTGAATTTAAATTATTGTTATGTATAGTGTATACTATACACACGTTTAATTTTATTAAAAAATAAAGATGTATAATTCCTTTTTTTTCAGTTTTTATATCAGCATATTTACCTGAGTGTATGAAATACAACACTATTCAAATACCTGTAATTTCCAATTTATTATATTGTTTTGAATTTAAAATATAGTTATTTAAAGTAAACACTCTTAACGTGTTAAGTATTTTATAAAAATAAAGATGAGAAGTTACTTATTCTAATGTTTGCATATTCGTTAAAATAATTCTATTTTTGTATAGACGTTTATTATTCCTTAGTGCTAATATATGATTGCAAATGTTTATTTTCTATTATTACATTTTGTATTTATGTCAATAGTAACAATAATGACGGTTAAGTTTCCATATGAACTGTATAATAGCAATTTCGAATATTCTCTATGAGACTGTAGACAGCTATGTTATTCACACCACTAGTTTCCATCGCGCTGCTAGACCGCACTGCTAACTTCACCGACGTATATATCCAGCTATCATTTTGACGTCCATCAATTAACAATTTACATTTAATTTGGCGTCCATCGCAATTGGTCGTCCGTATACCGGACGCCAAATTACAATTGCATGTTAAAAGATTCTCATAACATCTACGACTCAAATATTGAAAAAAATATGTAACTTATACTAATGGCTAAAGGTAAAACCAATTCTGTTTCGTCACAATGAAATATTTGCTGAAATATTTTGAAAAAACTGAGGAAGCCATTTTGATAGTAGAATGAAACGGAATAAATAATAATAATAAATCACGGAATTTCCGCATTTGGCGCTGTTCTATATACGCGCAGTGTATATTTATTTTCATGTAACAGCGTAAATGACGTGTGCAGATATGGCAACAGCGTCTGTGGTATTGTGTTGTGTTTGCTTCTGCAGAGTGTGAAATACTTGTCGACTTAGGAATCGCTATTTGTCATATAATATAATAATTGTTACTAATACCCATCGCCGTGTGCTACTTGTTAGTTCGGGAATCCCCATTTTTTGTATAATCTATTTTGTGATTGAATGACAGTAAAAACGTTTTGTAAAATGAATAACGCAAGAAGTCTAAAAATTTTGGCTTTAGCAGGTAAGTGATTGTTTATTAAATATCTTGAATGTAGATTCTACTAATTTAATAGAAATTAGTGTATATTTAAATGTTATATGAGTTTATATTCGCTACTACACTGCTGAATTGGCGTCCAATGGCGCTTAATGTTTTTATATAAAATAATAAATATCACGTATAACAGGGTGATTGGTAATTTGACAAATTCCTTAAAAGTGATAATAGTAGAAATCATTTGCAACAAATTGACTTCCATCAACTGGGAGTCGGAAATGAACGGTTTATAGGAAGATATAGAGGTTTTAGGTTTTTCTTTAAATTTTCTGACTTGTCCTCAAAAAAAAACTACTTATTTTTCGGCACGCAATTGATACTTTTCTGAAAGCTGGTAAACTAGCCGAGAAATGAGTAGTTTTTTTTCAATGAAGTCAGAAAATTAAAAAAAAACTTTAAATTCCTTCTAATTTAAATTTTTAAAGTATGTAGAAATGTTCACTTACTTAATTTATATAGAGAAACATTAAAGATAGTATTCTTTTTCATTATTTTGAAAAAAATTGTGATCTTTTAGGTATCCATCAGCCTAACGCAGTGATGGTACACACCACCAACAGTGTTTCTAAAGAAAATAAGGTTCGTTTATGATAAAATTATTATAATTTTATGTGTTTACAATTAGATAAAAAAAAATAGGAAGCTAATATTTTAAATTTTTCAAACCCATGAGTACCACCATGAGTGACCACCGCGTTTATTTTCTAACTGAATAGTATGAAACTAACCTTGCTTTCAGGAAATTTCTGAGGATCAACATCTTAATTCAAACTAACCCTGCATTCAAGAAATTGCAGACGATCAAAATCTGAATTTAAACCAACCTTGTTTTGAGGATATTTCTAAGGATCAACATCTGAATGCAATTTCTGAAGACGAAGTTTCTTCAGTTTATTATGACTCTGACAAGAATCCAGAGTTTGTTCCAGATGAGGTAAAGTTGTAATATTGATTGAATTTTCTTAATTTATGTTTTTGCAAAAATGCTAAATTACTTAAGTGTTTGTCATGCATATGTCGAAAACATTTATATATGTTCATTGCTTCGGTCTGCGAAATAAAATGTTGATATTTATTTTTAAAAACCTACTTTCCTACTATCAAACAATATTGTAATTGTTTTCAACTTCATTCGGAGCTGCAATGCGATTTTACTAAATTAGATAATATTATTATCAAACAATTGTTTGTGCTACCACCTGATTGAATATTGTAGATTACTTAGAATTGATTATAATGATTACAATTTTTTAAATTCTAGGAGGAGGACAGTGATGATGATATTGATGAAATTGTAAATCGCAGATGCAAAGAGCGACACTCTCTAAATAGAAATCATGATTCAAAAGGCTGTGAGAAATTTTCTGAAATTTCAGAATTATCCTTACCTAATTCACAAATATCGACCAACGAAGAATCGTTTGAGGGCGGACAAACTGTCCCTTCGGGAAGCAAAGGAAAGCAAACAGTTAAAAGGGTCCGTGGACGAGATAATTGTTTTTATTGTGACAATCTTGTTCTAAACTTTGCCAGACATATAATAAGAAATCATTGCTCAGAAATAGAAGTCCAAAAAATTATGTCACTGCCGGTTAAAAGCCAGGAGTGAAACAATTTACTAGCTTTATTACGAAAAAAGGGTAATTTTGCAATTAATTCCGAAAATTGTATGAAACCCATGAAAAAGTCACAATTAACAAATGTTACAAACTATCTACCTTGCAGTTATTGTTTGGGATATTACTCTAAAAAGCAACTATGGAGGCACAGAAAAAATTGTCAACAAAATCCAGGAAAAATATTAGGATTTCAAACTGATTCACAAACGTGCTTGACTAAACATTTGAGAATTGATGAAGAATTAAGGAAAAAAGTATTTCCCAGAATGAGAGCTGATAGTGTTTCATTATGCGCAAAATCCGATAAACTTATTTGTGCTTTTGGAGCCAGATACATAAAAATACATAGGGAGGTACATTTTGGTAATGTCACTTCCAGGAAGATGAGAGATTTAGCAAGAATATTATTAGAAATTAAAAACCTTCAGCCTAATATCATAAATTTATTTAATGCTTTGCAACCACAACATTTTGATTTTTTCGTGAAAGCTACAAAACTTGTTGCACAATATGATGAACATAAAGAAGTATTTAAATCTCCTACATACGCAATGAACATAGGCACATCTTTGAAACAATGTTGTGAAATTGCAATTGTGTATGCATTTAAAAGAAAAGATGTTAATGCAACTATTCCCACAGCAAACGCAGAAGATGATTTAAAAACGATGATTAAACTTTTTGAATCTCACTGGAAATATGAAATATCAAGTCAAGCAGCCACTGACTTAAATATGCAAAAAATGAACAAAATTACTCTTGTGCCATTGGCATCGGATTTGAAATTATTGAAGGAATATTTAATTGATATAGGTAATGACGCAGCTTCAAAACTTATAGCAAATAACAAAGATGAATTGGCTTATAACAACTTATTAGAAACCATATTCTGTAGAGTAATCTTACTTAATAGAAAAAGGCCTGGAGAACTTCAAAGGTTACCATTACATTACTACGAAATGTCAGAAACAAACACTCAGAAGAATTATGAAGAATTTGATTCAGTTTTATCACCGACTGAGACAATATTACTTTAAAAATTTAAACGCATTGTAATTAAAGGTAAAAGAGGTCGTGGTGTACCAGTTTTATTTAGTGTAGATGTTCAAGATCATATTAATTTATTATTAAAGAACAGATTTAATTTTGTTGATATAACGAATCCTTATTTATTTGCAAAAGCTAATGAAAAAACACCAATATACGGTTATAAGGTGCTTAAAAAATACGCAAGTGCCTGCGGTACTAAAAATCCAGAAGCAATAACTTGCACCAGACTTAGGAAGCATTTGGCTACAATAACCAAACTATTTAACATGTCAGAAAATGACATTGAACAGTTAGCAACATTCATGGGACACACGTCTGCAGTACACAGAAAATCATACAGACTGCCAGATGATGTTTACCAAACTGCAAAGATTTCAAAATTATTATTACTTATGGAAAAGGGAACAGCCGCTCAGTACAAGGGAAAGGCTCTTGATGAAATTGAAATAAATATGGATGATGATTTATTATCATCCGACATGGAGGATCATGATAATGATTATGATAGTACAGAAGAAAATATTTTGTACGAAACCGATTCAAATGAATGCGGTTCTACAAATGAGTTAAATAAAATACTTAATAAAAAAACAACCGAGTACTTGTTCCGTGGACTGATGAACAGAAGACAGTCGTGAAGTCTTTCTTCAAAATGCACATCAAAGAAAAGAAACCTCCTAAAAAACCTGAATGTGATGCAATTATAAGTCAACATCCAAAGTTACTTAATAACAAGTCATGGCTCAAAATTAAAGTGTTTGTCCAAAATCAGTATAAAAAAAAATAAAATGCCTTTTTGAAAATGATGCATGATGTAAAATGAAATATTTCTATCTGTAAATCATAACGACTGTTAAAGTCATAAATGATGTCTAAGCTTGAATGTAATAATTTAGTTTTTTCAAATTTATTATCATATGTATTAAAATAGTAATATCCCACTAAACACAAAACATAAATACTACATAACATTTATGTAACATTTTACTTAAAACTTATTGACTTCAAATATATTAATATTTAGCTTTAACCTGTCTTATTTTATAGAAGCCCTTAATCCTTCAAGAGCTGTTTTTAAGATTACATAATCGTAATCGGTCTTCTTAATACATTTTATGAATTTGTTAATTTGTAAAGAGCTGATCTTACCTAACTTATTTTTAAAAAATTCTAAAATTAGTCACAAAACGTGGTATATTAGGTAAACATTAAATATATATTAAACATGTATTTAATGTTTACCTGATTAAAAAAATCGAAATCTCAACCACAAACGTTGTAAATTAGGTTTAAGTGTAAGGTAACATTTGTTATGTAAGACATTCAATACACGAAACTGTGTTCAGCGGAGTTAAACTGGATAATTTAAATTATTAAGTTCATCCTTTATGGACTGCCATATTATTTTATATTATAACTTTGAATTATATTTAATAAAACACTAATTATTATATCATTATAACTATCTTTTTTTTTACATAGATGAATTGAAAGAACAAATTGATAAGTTTAGGTCGTCATACAAGAATCAGAAACGTTTTGAATAGATATGAATAACCCGCAATACCTTATTCAATTGAGAACAAAATTAAATCTAGGTCAAGTTCATGCATAATACAGTGGCAACGTCGCAGGACGTCAAATTGTCTATTGAATAAAAATATATACGCGCATGGATGTCATATTGCACACAATATGAAAGGACGTCAATCTGTCGGTTAAATAAAAGTTTTTTTGAATACTTTAATTTTACAATATCTTGAAGTTTTGACCCATACATACAACATAATACATAAATAGTGCTATATACTTCAACAATTTCTTTCTAGTGCCACTCCTTCTAGTAGACGCCAAATTGTAGGGTTAATAAAAGGACGTCAAAATGATAGCTGGATTTATATATATATATATATATATATATATATATATATATATATATATATATATATATATCCGGTATCAAAATCGTAGAAGATATCTTCTAAACGGCGCCTACAAAGTTTTTCAAATTTATAAATTTGGTCGAGGACGAATTTATTGTATGACTTTCTACGTCCTGAAATTTTCCCCATGCTCTAATTAAGTGGGGACACAAATTAAAAACCATAAGAACGCATGGCGATATATATATATATATATGTGGGTTGAAAATAAACCTATCCTGGTTGACGTTTCCAAGTGTGGTTTTACCTTACACCTTAGTGGGTGTTAACTAGATTACCAGCTGTTTGATGTTATATTAATCCTGAGCCCCCATTTACAATATAGCTTATTAAAAAAGAGTTAACGCATAACTGAATTTAATAATAGTTCATTTAATTATTTCTCAAAGAAAAACAATTATATTACAAAAATGTTATTATATCAAAAATAGTGCACAATAATATTATCACTAGATTATATGCAATGCTTAGGTTTTGAAGACCTTTCAATGATTGCATATCACAAAGTAATGCGTAGTATAAATAGTACATAGTTTACATTCACAACGTTTTATAATGATAAACACAACCTAACATTTAACACTATACTTTTATGTACAAACTACACTATTTACGTCTAAACAATAACAAATATTACAACTAGTAATATTGTTAAACGGATTATAATTCTTAATGCTATTAACAACTAGTTAATACAACATTCCCTGAATTTTACAATGACCGCCATACAAACTGTGTATGTATATGACTATCGCCATTTTAATAATCATCTGCCACGCTATCCATGCATCGTGCATGCCATAGTAAGCGATCGTGTGTCGTGACCTGTTAGAGGGGTCCACAAGTCGTTTCAAAACAGCGCTAGTAACATTTAAATATAACCTAATATTAGTAAAGTTCCTAACCTATTTTATAGAGTTCTTTATAATTATTATTTCTTACAAACTGAATATATCTAATCCTAAATTATATCCCACATATATATATATATATATATATATATATATATATATATATATATATATATATATATCTATATATATCCGGTATCAAAATCGTAGAAGATACCATATCTTCTAAACGGCGCCTACAAAGTGTTTCAAATTCATAAATTTAATAGAGGAAGAATTTTTATGACTTTCTACTTCCTGAAATTTTCCCCATGCTCTAATTAAGTGGGAACATAAGTTAAAAACCATAAAAGAGAAGGAAACAAATAACTTAAGGGAGGAAAGAACACTCCTTAAAATTTGGAGGCAACAAATTAGCCAATAAGGAAGCAGAAAGAAAAAGAAGGCGTACTTGGAAAAAAGGATAAAAACAAGCACCGATGGAACACAAGGAAACAGTTCTATTTTAAAATTAAGGATAAACTTCAAAATAGAAAATTAAAAGTAGATTAATATTTGTAAAGTAAACCATGGATTCTTGACATTTCGGCCTTCTCACGGACTCACGGAAAGAATAAATTCACGTTCTTTTTATATGTAATTTTAAGTTTCTGTTTTTTTTTATTTATTTGTTGTTTTTTAAATGTGTGTTTATTTTAATATCATGTGAGTAATATACCTTAATTTTCCCATATCCAATGTGCACCGTTTAGTATTAGATTCCGGTATTATTATCTGGTATTTTTATTACGTTTTAAAGCAATTGTACAATTTGTATTGAACGCGAAACTGTCTTAGATCGGACCGATAAAAGCGGGGTTGATTAGCTCATATGGTTAATCAATAGTTATATTTAATTGTTCTTATTTATATTATTAATGTTCATTGTTTTATTAGCTGATATCCTAATTTACAGCTTTAATTTAAACTAGGTGACGCTGAGTAGATACAAAATAGTTTGAATATAGAGTGTTTGCATAAAATGATCTCGGTGAATAAAGATAATAAATAGTTTTAGCAAATTACTAAATTAATATAATTCCGGTAAATAAAGTATAAATATAAATAAAGTTTAAAATAGTAAAAAGTTAAATTAAGAGTTTACCCTCTGTAGGCACTAAAGGGGGTGGGGGTGATAGGGGCATTAAGTATAGAGCAGTGGTGATAAACCGAATATAAGAACAATATAAAGGTACAACGATGATATTTTGCATGTAGAATATTCAATGGAAGCTTAATAGGTCTCTATTTGTTAGATATTCAAAATAAATTCAGTAGTTGAATTTAATTGATATTTGGTGCGTCTGTATTCAGACTTCAATCTATTTATTTTAAGTATGTTTATTAGTTGTAAATTATACGTTATGAATCATGTATTGTAAATGTATATATGCTTTTTAAGTGCTAGCAACTTTAAAAGTTGATGCACTAAAAATGAATATTAAAAAAATAAATACATCCATTATCATCCAGAATTGAATTGATAGCGGATCACGACGGACACTACGGATCCGGATGCAAGCGATGGGGGTAAGGGGTGGTAAATAGTCCCAAGTGTAGAAAAATAAAATTAAAAATAAGTATTCCAAAACTAAGTTAAAACTAAGTAAACCGTATAAATAGCGAGCGATAAAAGAACTGAAAAATCTACTTGTAGCCGAAAAGAACCACAGTGTTCAACATTATCTGAAACATTTTAATACTTCGGCAGCTAGTGACTATTACTTGTGAAAGGCAACCAAAAAATTATAACAACCAAAAGCAGCCTCTCCACCGTTATGACGCGAAGTTAGAAGTTGGGAAAGAAAATGATAAAATAAAGCTGACACTTTCGCTGAGCGCCTGCTAGAAGTCATTACTCCTCATTTGTATGAAGGGTCAGTAGAGCATCTGAATTAGGTTCTGAGTATATTAAGGGCTGAAACATCATCACAAAAGCCAATTGAAAAATTTAATATTTAACTTCACTTTCATTTTCATCTTTATCGGTTTAAAGTTTATGAAATTTAACACCTGTGTTATCAATAATCACTCTAGCTTTAGCTATAATGTCCAAACCTATCACCATGTTCATATGCATCGCCTGTGATGGTAACACTTAAAATAACTCCAATCTTATTCTACCTAAAGAATTTACTCGAGAGTTTGACAAACCTCGTATTGTTATAACAGAGTCATATAATTTAACATTCCTTAATGTTTTAAAATAGTCTTCGCGCACTGCGGATAAATCACTACCAGTATCTATTAAAGCGTTTACATAACTGCTTTTATTAACACAAATTGATTTTATTATTTCCACTTTCATAACATTATGCTCCGATTTAACAGTATTTATTTTAGTTTCACAGTTTCGACTAACATGATCATAACTACCACAAGTAAAACATTTATAGCCCTTGTCTTTATCTGGACACAATTTAGATGAGTGTGATAACGAACCACAATTAAAACATTTAATCTTCTCACCTGTTGTCTCAGTTTTTGTTTTGGTACCTGACCTTAATCTCCTATCATAGTCCTGACTATCCATTTTTATTTTTTCATATTGTTCAAGCTTACGTCTAAGTTGCCCAATATTATCAGCTCCATACAGTATCACTTTATTAGCTGTACTGTCACGAATACCTGCTATGATATAATCAATAATAGCTGCTTCTTCGACATCTGCTTGTCGAGCTATGTCTAAAATATCATAAACATATTGACGAAAACTTTCACCTGGTTTCTTAAACCTTTGCTGAAGCATTTTGTGCACCTGTGCACTATTTAAACTCGTATCGAACTCATCGATCAAATACGATTTAAATGTATCCCAGTTTATTATCCTGGTTTCAAAATTGACAAATTGTTTTGCGGTATCAGTTAACAATCTCCTGGCATACAAATATCTGTAATTTGTATCTATTTCCGCCTGGTCACAGAAATCATCAAATTGTTTGATCCATAATTTGACATTTTTAAGTCCATCATATTTAGGTAAAGCCAATTCTAAATCTAAAAACGTATAACTAGTTTTATTTACTCTTTCATTGTTTACAGACCTGCTATTCTGTTCTCCAACTTTGCTATTATACGAGTTCATTCTCGTTAATAATTCAGCACGATTTCCACGTTGACTCAATCCAACGAAGCTAAGTTCTTGACGTAATTCTGCTACTGACAAGTTGTTTAATTCCTCCATCATTGTTTTATTTATCACTGCTAACAGATTGAAGTGCAATTACTTTAACGAGTAAATTGTACGCACCTGGAGGTTAAGAGTATTCTTGACTGAATAAACTAGGTTAGTTATGTTATTGCTAGTTATGTTATTAGTAAATAACAATATTTAAAATAGTATATACTTTATTTATATTGATAAATAAAGTTTCTCTATAATTATATATTTTTTATTACAAATATTATCTCCTCGATGGAGTATAACTAAAGTACTTAAACAAATGAATTAATCAATTAGTGAAACAAAATTGATTTTAGTCAATGTGATTTAAATATTATTTGGTTACTTAGATAATATATTTATTATCTTGTTTAAGCATGATATTAGGGTCACTTGATAACTCCTCCATCCTTAGAGAGAAAAATAGAGAAATTTCGTGAAGGTGTCTCGATTTTTCTAGATGTAGTCGTCATTTCTGTTTCCTGATAAGAGTCCTGCAGCAATAGTATTTGTATTGGTTTTTCTCTGTGAAATTTGCTTTACATGAACATCTTTGATTTTATTGGTGACTGCATCGGAAATGGCTAATACTTTATTATCTTTGATTGCTGTTACTTTATGTGGTCCTGTTTGTGGATTCGTTATCTTCCCTCTTTTTCTATCAATTCTTCCAATGTATACTTCTTGAATGTGTTTGTTCATATAGTCCCAATAGTATTCTTTTCTGATTATTTCTTTAATCATATTTTCCTCTAGTTTGTTGAAAATTGTTATACTTATATCATTTTGTTCATATGTTGGCTTATCATAGTATTTTTCTTTTCTGTGAACATTTATCCACATAGTGTGTGCCTCTTTTTCTGAATCTTCTAGCTTTTCCGGTAAGCACTTAGTTTTGTTTTCCTTTTCAATTTTTCGTTCTATTTTAAATTTTTTAATTTTCTTATTTTCTGCTTTTTCTTGCTTTATACTGTATGACTTTTCTACCTCGGAATATTGCATATTTTGTTTTCCTGGTTTTTCTTGTTTCATGTTTTGTTGTTTCTCTATTTCAATATCTTGTATAGTTTGCTTTTCTGCTACTTGCTTAATTCTTTGTTCATTTTTTACTTTGAAATCTTGAAAGTTTTGATTTTTTGTTTGTTGATTAACCTTTTGTTTATTTGGTATTTCAAAATGTTGTATTTCTTGACTCTTTGTTTCTTGTTTGACATTTTGCAGATTTTCTACTTTGAAATCTTGCATGTTCTCATCTTCTGTGTCTTGATTGACGTTTACTTCAACAATTGAATTTTCATCGGTTTTTATTTTAATAAATGTTTTAACATCTTTTTCGTTTACTTCTGTATTCCAAACTTCATTTGTAGTGTTTTCACTCTGTACTTTGATTTCAGTATTATACAGATCCAATTTATTTGAATTCTGTGTATTCATTCCTGATGTAGTATCCATGGGTGTCCATTGCTTCTTAATTGGTTTATTAGGGTGTCGGTTCCATACGTTGCTCTGTTTGGAGAACATTGTTTCCGATTTTTGCTGGATAGTAGGGTTTGGTGCCCGCCAATTCTGTTGTTGCGGTTGTTGTAAATTGCTTTGTCTCAATGGTCTTTCACTATTAAAACCGGATGAGTGGGAAATATTAAATTTTTCCGATTGATTAGGGTAGTTGAATGTTCTTTGTGTCATTCTGACTGGTTGTTGTACCATATTATTATTCATATTTTCTTCTTGTCTTTGCCAATTCCTATCGTTCTGTTCTTCCGTTACAATAGAGATTGCTTGTTCCAGTGTAGTGGGTGCTCTGGTTCTCAAGAATGATCCAAAAGGTTCCCTTAGGCCTGCTTTAAAAGATTTTAGAGCCACTTCGTCGTACATTTTTGTCTTCATATTTCTTTCTTCTATTGCTCCATTACATTTTTGATTAGCATATAATAATGCTCTCAATTTTCTACATTTTTCATAGAATTCAAGGAATGTTTCATTCCTCTGCCTTATTTCCATCAGTTCTCGCAGTAATGACATCTCATCCCTAGGGTCGCAAAATGCTTGTGTCAATGTCATTTTAATTTCTGCCCAGCTCTGTATGTCCCTTCCTTCTATTAGTGAGGCAGCTTTTCCAATTAATTTTGCTCGAATCGCTTCTATTAAAGCGACGTTGTCGAAGCAATCTAATTTATTTTCATTTAAAAATTGTCCTAGTAACAATTCGCTTGTTCTGATGTAGTCCGGTAAGCCTTCGGATCTACCATCATACTCTTTTATCATTCCCAAATATTGTTGGAAATTATTATTAGTTGACGTTGTCATTTTTCTTTTTTATTTATATTCAATTGTGTAAAAAGGTAATTCAATTGATCTACCATATATTAATAGATGAACCTTTAATCTTCTTGTAGTCCTTTGTCCTTGGTCCTTAGTTATCAGTTCACTTCACTATATTTTACACAGCTTATTTTTAATTTTATTTAATTTTCGAATCTTCTTCCCTGGGGTGAGTAGATTTGTTCTTTTCCGTCACGATGCTTTGGTTTTATCTCCGCCGCTAGACGACGACTGCGCCAGTTATGTTATTGCTAGTTATGTTATTAGTAAATAACAATATTTAAAATAGTATATACTTTATTTATATTGATAAATAAAGTTTCTCTATAATTATATATTTTTTATTACAAATATTATCTCCTCGATGGAGTATAACTAAAGTACTTAAACAAATGAATTAATCAATTAGTGAAACAAAATTGATTTTAGTCAATGTGATTTAAATATTATTTGGTTACTTAGATAATATATTTATTATCTTGTTTAAGCATGATATTAGGGTCACTTGATAACTGTTTCCTTATCCGTTGGTCAATAGTTCTAGTTCAAAGGTTAAGAGTATTCTTGACGGAATATATTTGGTTATTCCTTTATCTGTTAGTCAATAGTTCTGGTTCAAAGGTTAAGATTATTTTTGACTGAATAAACTAGGTTTTTCCTTTATCATTGTTTTATTTGTCAATGCTACAGATTAAAGTGCAATTACTTTGACGAGTAGATTGTATGCACCTGGAAGTAAGGAGTATTTTTGACTGAATAACCTTGTTTCCTTATCTGTTGGTCAATAGTTCTGGTTCAAAGGTTAAGAATATTTTTGACGGAATAAAATTGGTTTTTCATTTATCCCGGTTGAGCCCCCAAGTGTGGGTTGACAATAAACCTATCTTGGTTGACGTTTCCAATTTTGGGTCTACCTTACACCTTAGTGGGTGTTAGCTAGATTACCAGCTGTGGTTTTAGCTGTTTTGATGTTATTTTAATCTTAAGTTGAGCCCCCATTTGCAATTTAGCTTATTAAAAATAAAGTTAACACATAACTGAATTTAATAATAGTTCAATTAATTATTTCTCAAAGAAATTATATTACAAAAATAACTCACATATATAAAAATAGTTCACAACAATATTATCAAACAACAAATTTTACAACTAGTAATATTTTTAAACGGATTTTTATTCTTAATGTTATTAACAACTAGTTAATACAACATTTCCCGAATTTACCAATGACTGCCATACAAACTGTGTATGTTACTACTATCGCCATTTTAACAATCTTCTGCCGCGCTAACCATGCATCGTGCATGTCGTAGCAAGCGACTTGTTAAGTGAACGGGGTCCACATATCGTTTCAAAACAGAGCTGGTAACATTTGAATATAACTTAATATTAGCAATGTTCCTAACCTATTTTATAGAGTTCTTTATAATTATTATTTCTTACAAACTAATTATATCTAATCCTAAATTATATCCCACATTTATAATATAGGAAGTATGTTGTGTGTTAAACCTAATTATTGATTGGTTAATAAAACTTTCAATTTGTAAAATGTTTTCATGTAATTAAGATTAATTATTTATAATTGTAACTTCTTTATAATAATGGTTTTAATTTATTCAAATTCATTTAATCAATTTAATTCAAACATCAACTCATTGCCGCGCCAGATGTCCATGACAAATAAGATGAATAATACATACTACCATTTCTTAAGATGCTACTTACTTCATTAAAACAAAATAAAATCACTTTTGTTAATTAATTTAATATAAATTCATCTTTTTCTATATAATAGTTTTATTCATTTGTGCATATAATTAAAACACATGGACCAATCGGTCAAGATAACAAAGACAAGCAAGCTACTCTTATGTAAAAACAATTGAACACCACTGTATTGAACTCTCTGTGTATCTCTGTACAAGGAACTAACAAGTGACAATGCCTATATATAAAATATATTCAACAAAGCAAACTAAAAAGGTTGCCGTGATACTTCTACGGTAACGAAACTTATACAAGCAGCTATTGGTAAACTTAATCTTCCGGCAGAAGAACAGTTTTAGGTATTATTTATACTTACATTGAAATTAGAAATAAAATGTGTATGTGTTTTTACAATTGACCATTAATGAAATATGTTTTAATATATTATAGATATTTTTAGAAGATTACACAATTGTAGATGACGATGACCTTCTTATTGCGTTTACAAACGAAGCTCAAAATTACCTAGTTTTTGTAATTAAACAGCAAGGTGACGAATGTCCTGAAAAATATAATTTAAATGAAACTGCTAGTGTATCTGGTGCGTAGAAATATTATGTTTCAGATAATTTACCAAGTTTAGACTCTTCTTTAATATCAGAAGAAGAACAGCTAGGTAATGCCAATGTATGGCAACACTTTTCTTATAAATTAAAAGAGAGCTGTGAAAAAGAACAAAAAGCTAGTCCGGAAGAGAGACACCTAATTATAAGTAGTATAGCCGATTATATAATTAATGAATTACGTGATGTAAGTCGGCTGTCTGCTAGGATTATATCGCAGGAATTATATAATAAATTTACAAAAACATTGGGTGATACCGTAGTCGGTCAAACATAGGGATCAGGATATGAATCTATTGCAACGCAAATATACAACGCCGTCAATTATATAAAAGACAAAAGATATAAAAGGCAGAGTGAAAGTGTTGCTGATAACCCAACAACATATTTAAATTCTGGCCCTAAGCATGATGAGTATGGGTGCCTAGCATATGAGCCATTACTTCCAGGTAATGAAACTCCTTTATTACAAGAGGAGAAGAGAAGGAGGTTGTTAGAACTGTATGAATCTAATAAAGCGAATGGCAACGAAATGGAAAAGGTAATATGCGAAACATATCCCTCGCAACGTAAAGCTATTAATATCTGTAGTCCAATATCAGTAAATATATTTATCCAGTGGCCATATCTGAGAAAATATAAAATGCTAATTAGCCACGCATCAAAACTTTTAGGCAAAGACATAAGTATTGTTTGGAGCACGTCTTTGGGAAAGTCGCATGATCCTATAAAGAAATATTTAAAGGCCGTTGAATGTTGGAAGCAAATAGATGCTATATGAAAAGATAATGGAAAAAAGCAACCATTACAATTATTAGATGTGAAGACCATGCTATCTAATGCAGAACGTAAAGCACTTATTATGAAATCTGAAATTCCAAACATAGGAGTTATTTTTCCAATATTAATTGATTGTATGTGTGAAGACGCAAATTTTATTTATTTGTTAGTAGAGGTAAGTTTGTATAGCTTTTAATTGCTTCTATTTTGCAATTTAATAAATTTTAAATATAATTTTTTTTTTTAGAAGTTTTTAACCTTTGAGGAAGCATGTTGTAAAATAGCATAGCTACCAACTATCCTATTTTAATAGTAAAAGGTATATTACAAAATAAGCTATTTATGTCTATTTATTAAAATATATTGTGGTAATTTTTATTAATAACTAGTATAATTTGAATTTGAATTTCTATTAAATCGTATATTTTTAATCTACAGGTAAAAGTTTGTATGATTCTGGCGCAGAATATATTGTAGTTTTAGAAAGAGAAATTTTACTATATGCATCAAACTTTTTAAATGGAGTACTACTAAGCTTTAACTATTATATTTTTTAGTATTGCTATGCTGCCGAGGTGAAAAGAACATTGGATTTGATTCAAAGGTTTGAACTATAAACATTTAAAATACTAATTGTTATTAATTTAATTTTTGTACTAATGGTAATATATGCTTTTCTAGGATGTTTCTTGAAATATGTCCAACAACGGGAAGTAAAAATAAAGTCAAAAGAAGTAAAACTACATTTGAACCCCGAGTGAAGAATTTCATAAAAGAAGTTGACCGATTTAATTTGTAAATTATAAAGAAAACTAGTTATTGTATTATTATTAAAATTATTCACAATGTACTATTAATGTAAAATAATTTTCAATAAATAAAATAAATGTGTAATTTAAAAAATATGGTTATTAAATTTCATACAAAATTAATACTAATGTGTCTTAAATTTTAAAAATATGGTTATTAAATTTCATACAAAATTAATACAAATGTGTCTTAAATTTTAAAAATATGGTTATTAAATTTCATACAAAATTAATACTAATGTGTCTTAAATTTTAAAAATATGGTTATTAAATTTCATACAAAATTAATACAAATGTGTCTTAAATTTTAAAAATATGGTTATTAAATTTCATACAAAAGTAATACTAATGTGTCTTAAATTTTAAAAATATGGTTATTAAATTTTATACAAAATTAATACAAATGTGTCTTAAATGGGTTTAATGCATTGGTATGGTAAACGAAATTAAGGTACAGTATAATAATTTTTTTTAATACCTGGTTCTCGAATTTGCTTTAAAACTTTTGTCTTAAAAATAGACCGAAAATTTTTAAGAGTGCGTAGTTGATATTGTGATACTTGCCACGAGCTTGCAGAAAGCTCTAGATAATTTTGAATTAGTGTTACAGATAGCTTCTATACATGGACTAAAAATTAATTGGAGAAAATGTCAATTTCTAGCACAGGAAATAAATTACTTAGGATATGTAATTAAACAAGGCACTGTTCGTCCTCTAAAGATAAGATCAAAGCAGTGAAGCATTTTCCGATGCCGAAGACGAAGAAACAAGTACAAAGCTTTTTAGGATTGGTGAGATATTTCCGTAAATTGATACAACATTCGCTAAGTTAAGACTATTGAGTGAGTCACTAAAAAACAACAGTCATTACGAGTTTGGACATGAACAAGTAAGTGCATTTAACAATTTAAAAGTTTTGTTTATAAACGACCCTATACTTAACATATTTAGATATGAAGTATATACGGAGTTGCACACAGATGCTAGCAAGGATGGATATGGCGCTGTTATCACAAGAATGCAATATTGATGACAGATGCATCTAGTAAGTTACATGAGTATAAAAACCACTGCAGTTGAACGGAATTAACATTCGTACGAATAAGAGGTATTAGCGATAGTGAAAGCTCTTAAAAGATACAGGATTTATTTAATAGGACAGCCATGTGAGATAATAACCGATTACAATGCGTTAAACATGACCCCTAAGAAAAAAGATTTAGGAACACGAGTAGCAAGGTGAGTTCTATTATTACAAGAATATAACTATACCATTAAACATAAATCAGGTTCCAGAATGAGGCATGTAGATTCTCTAAGCAGAAATTCAGTTATGTATTGGATAGAATCATCAGTACTAACTAAATTACGAAAGGATGACTACATCATTACGAAAGGATGACTACATCATTACGAAAGGATGACTACATCATTAAGAAAATAGAAACTATACAAGCAAAGAAATATGCAGGAAAATTTATAATAGAAAATGAATTATTATACAAGGTAAAAGACGATCTTAAGTTGTAAGTGATACCAAGTAACATGCAATAGAAATAATACGTAAAGCACACGACATAGGACATTGTGGTATACTAAATGTCAAAAAATAATTAAAAGAAAATTTTGAATCAATGATTTAGCTGAAAAGATTACAAACTTTTAGTAATTGCATATAATATATACTAGCTTCCAGAAAAGTATAGGTTATGTTGAAAGCTATACTTAAACTTTATTCCTGAGGTAGGTTTACCTATAGACACATATAGGCCATTAAGGACCTTTACAAACAACAAGCAAAAAGTATAAACATATTCTCGCTATATTAGATGCTTTTACAAAATCAACAGGCACTAATGAAGTATTACAGAAATTAAAAGTGATAGCAGAAGTATTCGAAAACCCGAGAAAGATGATTTCTGACGGGGTACAGCTTTTACTTTAACAGATTTCAAAGATTATTGTACTGCATTGAACATGTGTTAATAACTACAGGAGTACCAAGGGGTAATGGCTAGGTTGATTGAATAAATGGAATTATTGTACCTGTGTTAACACAGTTAGCTCTAACAGTATTTACATCTAAGTAAACTACAGTTAATGCTAAACAGTACTTATCAAAGAGGCATTAAAATGACAACATTTGAAATAATAATTAGGGTTAAACTAAAAACCAAACAAGACATAACAATAATAGATTTGATTTCAGAAAAAATACAAAATGAGTTTGTAGATAAACGGGATAAACTAAGAGAAAAAGCTAAGGGAATTATTCTAAAAATTCAGCAAGAAAACAGGATTAGCTACATTAGGAAATCTAAAGCACCAAGAAAGTATACACTGAACAGTTTAGTGGCAATACAATGAACACAATTTGCAACAGAAGTAAAGGTTTAAGCTAAATTTTTAGGATCATACAAAAAGACGAAAGTTAAAGGCAATGATTGGTAAGACGTGGAGAAAGCAGAAGAATGTGAAGGACCAATAAGGACTTCTACATCATCAGATATGATGAAACCATGGGCAGGATGATTATAGCAACTAAGGACAGTTACTAGTCAGGAAGGGCCGAATGTAAGAAATAATTTAAGAAATAAATATAATTAGTTTAATAAATATATATTATTAAGAACCATGTATAAATAGGTCAAGAACATTGTTAATATTAGGTTATATTTAAATGAAACAAGCGCTGCTTTGAAGTGACTTGTGAACCCGTCTAAGGCGTTTACTAACATTACACTTAACGCACGGAGTCTAACAGAACTGAACTGAATTGTTTTGTTCAGTTCGCTAAGCGGTATATACTCACACTTATAGTATACAGATACACAGAGTTGTATGGGGTCTTTTAGTATTCAAGTAAATGTTATTTAACTAGTTGTTAAAAGTCATTGTGATTACTGTGAATTGTAAATTCAGTTTAACTTTATTATTAAGTATAATATTGTTATTGATATCGACGTATATGTTTAGAGTTTTGCAAACAAATGTAATGTAAATAACTAGTTGTTTTACCATTGTGATTTGTGAAATTATGTACTATTACAACTACGCATATTGTAATAATGCGCAAGCGTTTGTCATTAGTCATTAAGTCATTGTATCTTGAAGAGAAAGGTTCTTTATTAAGTTTCTCCAAAGGAAAATGATATTAAAAAGCAACCTTACAAGAGTGCTAATAACAAGTGGGATCAATAGACGCAAGAATTAATTTTACATCTACTGATGGTACTTATTCACCTTTAGTAAGTAAATCATAAGAGATACAGTGCAATTAGTGTGGAGATAGTAAAATTGCAATATTGTCCATTGTTTTCTTCTTTTTGCTGAAATATCCATTGTTTTGTGAAACAATAAAGTCTATTGTAATTATTGAAATTGTGCTCACTAGTAATAGGAATCATGATACTAGTGAAGTGTAAATACTTTAATTTTAAATTGATTTAATTTGTAGATTAAAAATCAGTATGTGTGGAGAGTGAGCAAGCGTCCTCTCAAGGACCGGATTATTAACAGCCCCCGTTACGCTTTGGTGATGAGTCATACGAGTGACACATTTTACCCCCTTAGTAAGGCAAGCAAAATGCAGAGAACTCTGCCCAAGCAAACAAAGGAACCGCAAGCGGGAACAAAGGAACAGATGGAATTAGAAAGTCAGTCATTACATCCAATGACAACTATTACCTATCAAGAAGAAAACAATGGTTTAAATACCGAAAAAGAGAAACAGTTATATACTGCACTGAAAAAGGAAAGAGCAGGAAAAACAAAAGTACTTGAAAAATTCGAACAATTGGAAGTGCTGAATAAGCTTAATAAAAAAAAAAAAAAAATTGAAAGCGCGGATGCGCCAATTGGAAGAAAGGGAAAGCAGTCGGGCTGATTACAAAACAAGTAGTGAAACTGAAGCTGATAAATATGAGACAGATGAAGATGAACTAAATAGGGAGACCGATTGGATCGTAAAAAAGAGATAATCCAAAAAACGCAAACCAAATACTTCACCTGAAATCTCTCCTGAAAAAGATGTAATCAAAAACCAAGCACAGTCTAAAAACGATACTGAAATTGATCAACAGCGAAATGAGAAACCAATTAAGACAAGTGTTCGTCCGCCACCTATTAATGTAGGGGGTATAAAGGAATATAAGATACTCTATGAAATCTTAAAAAATACAACCGATAAAGAATGCAAGGTAACGGTACTGAGTAATAACGCATGGAAAATTAATACACCTGATATTTAGCGCATAAATTAAATGAGGGAAAATTTCAGTGGCACACATATGAAGACAAGAATGAGAGATCAATCAAGGTCATGGCTAAAGGATTACATATTTCATGTGAAAAAGATGACATCATTGAAGATCTCAAAGCTAAAGGACTAAACGTGTTGGATGCAGTAAACATCATTAAAAAAGATACAAAGATCCAGGAAAATGGTGAAAAAGTAACTACAAAGGGAGGACTACCACTCTTCATGCTTACATTTGACAACAAAGAAAGCATAGAAAAAATTTACGCCATTAGAACCATACTTAACATTATTGTTAAAATAGAACCAATACGTAAAAATACTCGGTTAATTTCACAATGCAAGAGATGTCAGGAATATAACCATATTTAAAGCTATTGCAAGAAAGATCCGAGACGTGTTAGGTGCGCTGGCAAGCATTATACCCTGAACTGCACAGTTAGCAAAAATACATCGCCCATATTCGTCAACTGAGATCATTCAGCTAGCTACAGAGGATGTGTAGTGGCCATAGAACTTCAAAATAGGTGGAGATCTCAACGCCAATTATTGGTGGAGATCTCAACGCCAAAAATACTTTCTGGGGCTCTCGATTAACCACGGCCAAAGGAAAGGAGCTTTACCAGGCTGGATGCGAACAAAAGTGCGACTTCTTATCCACAGGAATGCCAACGTACTGGCCAACAGATTGTGATAAAATTCCAGACATGATTGACTTTGTTATTAATAAAGGACTGTCGAGGAACTATATGCACATTGTTAGTGATGAAACAATATCGTCGGATCACACTCCGACTATACTCACCATTAGCAGCTCAGTAATAATAAAAAGTGCACCACCAAGCCTTACTAATAATAGAACCAACTAAGAAAGATTCCGTAAAGATCTTGAGCTAAGAATAAACCTACAAACACCGCTAAAAACATCGAAACAACTAGAAGACGACATCGACTTGTTAGTGAAAGAAATCCAAAACGCAGCGTGGAGAAATACTCCGGTAGTGAAAAGTAAAGGAAATCTTGATGTGAAGTTCCCACAGGAGATAAGAGAACTAGTAAGTAAAAAGCAGAAGAAGCAGAAAGCACTTTTGGAAGTAGTAAAAGTCTAGAATATTTTAAGTTTAGTTTTAAGTTTGAATGTATATAGGAATGAAATGTATTAGAAATATAATACTATAGATTGTAAAGCCGAAAGGCACACACAATTAATATATATAATATAGTAAGTAAAAAGCGGAGAGCTAGGAGGAAATGGCAAATGAGTAGAGCACCACAGGACAAAACCACACTAAATTCATTAGTAAACAAGTTAAAGGAGCTGCTGAAAGAATTCAAGAATGATAGCTTCAGTTGGTACCTGAGCGGACTCTCTGCAGAAAAAGACACAAAGTACTCACTGTGGAAAGCAGCAAAAGCCATAAAGAGACCGATGAATCAGAACCCACCTATCAAAAAAGGAGACGGATTTTGGATGGTCAACAATAAACAAAAAGCCGACTTATTCGCTGATCACTTAGAAAAGACATTCAACCCTTATCCACGACAGACTACTGAGGAAGAAATCAGATGCAGCAGAAGAATGGACAACCAAAAAATTCTTCCAGTTACTCTTAAGGAACTAAAGAACTTAATAAAGAGCGACTTGAACGCTAAAAAGGCCCCAGGATTTGACCTTATAACAGGTAAGGTTATAAAGGAACTACCTGATATAGCATTGAAAAAGCTCTTACACTACTACAATGCAGCTATCAGACTACTATATGTTCCTAGTCAATGGAAAGTAGCTGAAGTGAAAATGTTACCTAAACCCGGTAAACCTCCAAATGAGATTACAAGCTATCGGCCAATTTCATTATTACCAGTATTTTCAAAAATATTCGAGAAGCTACTGCTGAAGAGACTGATGCCAATAATATCTGAAAGAAATCTAATCCCTCACCATCAATTCGGATTCCGAAGTAAACACACGACCATTGAACAAGTCCATCGGATTACCAATATTATTGAAAAAGCACTGGAAACACAACAACTATGTTCATGCGTGCTTCTTGATGTGGCACAGGCATTCGACAAGGTATGGCATCAAGGATTATTATACAAACTGAAAAAAGATTTACCTGGTGATTGGTACCATATTCTTAAATCTTATCTAGAATGTAGACACTTTAGAGTGAAAGTGGACGATGAGTACTCAGATATGAAACAGATAGAAGCAGGAGTTCCGCATTCGCAGACGACACAGCGATAATGGTTGTTGGAAAAAATGAGGAAGAGGTTACCAGAAAACTACAGCATTCACTAGACGAGGTTTGCAAATGAACAAAGAAATGGCGAATTAAGCTGAACGAAGCCAAATCCACGCACATCAACTTTACAAATAGAATAACTACTCCTCTCACAGTTACTATCAACAGCCAAAAAATAGCCTATTCCAACACAGACGCGAAACTCAAGTGGAAGGAGCATGTTAAGATAAAAAGAGAACAGCTTAATAATAAATTCAGGAAAATGCACTGGCTGATGGGAAAACATTCTCAGCTTACAGTGCACAACAAACTGTTATTGTATAAGCAAATACTGAAACCCATATGGACTTATGGTATACAACTTTGGGGTTGTACCAAGAAAACAAATTTAACAAAAATTCAGACTTTCCAAAACAAAGTGCTACGGAGAATTACAAATGCGCCCTGGTACATACGGAATGGCAATTTACACCGTGATCTAAAGATGCCCACCGTAGACGAAGAAGTCAGGAAGGCAGGAAGCAAACATCTACTGCGACTGCAGAACCACCAGAATGAAGAATTTCTGCAGCTGCTTAATAACAGAGAGAATCTGCGTAGATTGAAGAGGACCAAGCCGGAAGACTTGACCCTGTGATTCTGCTACTACAAACCACACACGTTTTTTAAAATTTTGGAACTAGTCAGTGGACTAGAACTGAACAATTATATTTAGTTTTATATGTATAAATTACTAGATAAGCCACGCTTAGTTGTAATAATCTTGTAAATAAAAAAATAAAAAATAAGTTTTACAAACATATGTAATGTAATTGTTTTTTGTAAAATAATTAAATGAAGTACAATTAATTATGGAGTTATATGTTAACCAATACTTAATAATAACTATATAGTTTATTGAGGCTCAACCAAGATTTGTTTAATAACATACTGCTACTAATTCACAGCTGGAAAACTAGCTCACACTTACCAAAGTGTAACTGAGACCCATATATATATATATATATATATATATATATATATATATATATATATATATATATATATATATATATATATATATATATATACTTGATAATTGAACGTCGATTGCGTCATGAACTTGATAGTGAAAAGGTGTTTATTGAAGGGGATAAATTTAAAATAAAAAGTATAAAACATCATTATCTTTATTTAGCGCCCACACCTCGTATAAAGTCAGGAATATGAACATTGATCAGGGCGATCAGCGTACCACCCACTGACCGCCCTATGTCTCTAGTTCAGTAAAGGCGACAAGATAATTGACAAATCGTGAAATATTTTTTATACATTACATTTATTTTATAGAACTCCTTTATCATTTTTTTGTATCTCTTGATCTTTTCAAATTATTAATAACAATCCTTGAAGAAATATTATACCAACCAAATATACCAATTATACCAAGCAAATGGATCATTCCCAGCCATGATGCTCGTAAAGTTGATTACGGATCTTATTTTATCCGACTATTAGTTAACTAACTGTTAAGTGTCCTTAACGCATTCATTTATTATATTTCTAGCCACTTACACAAATCAAATATTTGATTAATCTAATATGTCATGCTTAGGTATTGTAAAAATGTAACGATTATCAGTGCCGTTGTATTATAAGGTCCAAACTCCGCAAACAGTTACTATAACTATTTTATAAATAAACCGGACTAATTAATTATATATGATCTCGGTGATACGTGTTCCTTCGCAATCAAATACATTCTGCTCTTGTGTATAATTCTGTCGTCATACGCACCATTCGTCAAGGGAAACCACGCGGTATATCTTTTGTGTGTCGCATGTTGTTTGGTCTTTCTTCGTATCTAGGAACTGCATTTGTTAATACGTATATATTTCATAGTTGAATATCGCATCTGGTATTTAGAGGTTACTACATTCGGCCTCCCTGAGTTTTGGAGTTGCTCTTAACTGCATCCGCGTCTCTGTCCTGTTCTTCTGTTTCCTTTTCTGGTAGACTACACCATGGTTTCATTCTATCCGATGAGAAGGTTGACTTAAATGTCCGTTGCGTTCTTTCAGTTCCTGTTCAGTTTCTGTCGTTTGTTAATACATTGGTTAATAAGTACGGCTCCTTATACTTCGCTGTGAGCTTCTTCTATGTATTCGTCCATTGATTATTTTATAATCCTTATGGATCTGATTTTCTTCCGGATTTATTGGTTTCTTTTTCAAAACGCCGTACAACATATTGTAATTTCTCGTCCTGGCGTTGTATTGTTAGTAGCCACTCGTCTTCGGTTATTTTCATGGTTAAAATCCGCAACATTTGCCTCTTGTGACTTACAGTGTGGCTGTTTACTTAAAGCATCGACATGCTTCATTTGGCCTCCTGGCTTACTTAATATGTTATCTAACAGCTGATTCCCGAGAGTTTCGTTGCTCAATATTTTCAGTTGTTCCTTACTTTTCAGTACGGTGACGTTTTCTTTGTCCAATAAATTTCTTCCGACGATCACTCTTGTCTCCTGTACATCATCTGGTACTATCAGTACTTCGATTTTTCTGAAACATCGTCTACGCTGATCTTTATTTTCAATTTTCTCAAACCCTTGAAATCTCGCATCGTGTAAATCGTAGTCTAGTTCCCATTCGGTCATCTGATTTTTTATAATTGATGTTACTGTTACTAACAATTACTTCACATAATGATGAATGCATGAACTTCCCGTTTATTTAATGTGATTATCTTATGGTATTCAACCAGTTGCACTCTGTCAAGTTCAGTTGTCTTCGCTGGTGTTTTCGTCATTTTCTTAATCTGGCGATCCACCTTTTAATTTATATTATTGCTGTGTTTTGCTAGATGTCTAAACTGATGACATCTAAAGCATCTATTGCCTTTTTTTAAAAGTATACTTATTTGCCATGTGACGCATCTGATTGCAATTGTAACATTTTATCTGTGCTTTTACTTGTTCTTCATCTTTTAGGTTTTTCGTATTATTTATCGGTGGTGGTTTTCTTTTGTCATCTCTTTAAGTACTCTCGTCCATAAACATATCTTTCTATTTTTTCATTCTTAGTAATTCTATTGGTTCCGTGTGGTCCGTCTTTGTCAGCTCTGAGGTCATCTGCATGTAACCCAAAAATACTACCTCATGATGCTATGTCACACATTTCGTAGATATACTCTTCCATCGTTTCTGGGGGCCTTTTCTTTCGGTTGGATAATTCCCTGTTTTTATCAGAGAGTTAAATTTTTCACCGTACATAGCCGGTGTCAATCGGAAATAAACGATGACGTTTTGATAATTCAAAAAATTATTACAGTACACACTACAGTATAATAAAATAATATTAGTACTACTATTAGGAATATATAGATATATATATATATATATATATATATATATATATATATATATATATATATATATATATATATATATATATATATATGGGATCGTAAAAATAAATCGAGCATACAAAGTAATCATAACTATAACACCCGGAGTAGAAAAGTCGTAAAAGAATGTGATTATTGAGGGTATATGTAAAACGGAAACCAAGTGAAAGGTTAAAGCAATTATAATGTGTGAAACTTTAAACCACTGATTGAATACGTGAGGAAATGTGCTTACCGAAATTAACTAAACGAATTCTCAAAAGTAATAAAATTAAACATATTAAATCTAGCTGAAAACTAATTAGCCCGGTCAAATTAAACCAAAAAATAAGAGTAAAATTACATAAATTCCCACCAAGCTGAAAATCGGTAAGATTGTTTAAAATATCATTAAAAACAAAATTTGAAAACTCCCCATCTTTCCCCTGTACGGAAAAAATTTTATTCAAGGTCAAAGGTCAAAGAAATGAGCTTTTCGCGATTTTCAGCAAAACGGTAAGTTTTATCATAAAAATACCTCAAACAAAAATTGTAGATCATAAAATTATCTACAAAAAATTTATTAATACTTTTTTCTCTACGAGCTACCGTTTTTGAGATATAACGATTCAAAAAGTTGTAATCGTCATAATATGCATGAGTACGCCACGTATATATACATCGCTATAGTTGTAATATATGTTAAAATATTTTTCTATCGGTCATTGTAACTTACACTACTAATATAAAATATACATAAGTTATAACTATAAGAATACAGGTAAATTGAAACCCAGTCCCGAGTTCTCGAGTTACTGTCGTATTTGATGACTATAATGATTGCACGAGAAATACCAAAGCTGCAGAACAGCGTCGTCGAATTTTAGCAACATCTTCATCAATTGATATTTTATTTGATGAAAATATGACAGTTCCAACCAGCCAACAAAAATTTCTTTCTAATACTCACAACAAGTCTCGGTTCATTTCAATGTTGAAAGAAAGATTTACTACGGAAAATATATTGGTAAGACAAGCTAATAATGATGCTGATGTATTGATAATTGAAACAGCAATTGAGCAATTCAATTTGACAAATACAACTATTGTTGTTGGTGAAGATATAGACTTACTCGTATTACTGACTGCTCGAACTCCAACTGAAAAAACTATTTTCTTCTTAAAACCAGGAAAATCTCAACATCAATCGGAAATGTATTCATCAAAAAGTTTATCTACTTTTGCAAAGTGTCAAAATCATGTACTATTTTTACACGCAATAACTGGCTGTGATACGACATCTGCATTTTACAGGAGGGGTAAAATAACAGTTTTCAAACTATTTGAGAAACAAAATTTAATTGAATGTGCTGAAGTTTTTAAAAATAGTAATTCTACTCGACAAGAAAATATTACTAACGGCATTCGCTTTCTTCTTTCTATGTACGGAGCTCTTAAAAAAACTACCTGCTTAGATAAGTATAGATATGCATGTTTCGTTAAAAACACCAAAAGTAAAAAACAAGTACAATTAGCTTGTCTTCCTCCAACCTCAGTTGCTGCTCATCAACATCTTTTTATGGTATATTACCAAGTTCAAGTGTGGCTTGGTTATCAGCTAGACCCTACAGACTGGGGTTGGAAGTTGGTCAACAATTCATTAGAACCAGTGCACACTTTACTTCCACCTGCGCCGGAAAAACTGCTGAACTCGATTTTTTGCAACTGCAAAAAGGGATGCAGTGCTAAATGTGGTTGCAAAAAAGTCGGACTATTCTGTTCTCCGGCATGTACACATTGTCAAGGCCGGTTGTGCTCTAATATTGAATCACCAACAGTAGAGGATCCGTTTGATACACAAGTCTTGATAAATTCTTTATCCAACAAAAATGAAATTTTATTTTATTGTCGCATTCCTCATTATTACTTTCAACAACATCTTCTTTATCCTCTTCTTCTCATTCTTCTTCTTCAAATTCATAATCACTTTGAATCATTAATAAATGAATATGTTTACTTTCATATATTTTACTAACATATACAGGAATAGTTACAAATGTTTTCTTACTCTTTTTTAAAATATACACATTTATTGATATATCATTTAGTTTTTCAAATTTTGATATTTGGGATAATGTCATTGGAAATTTTACACCATTTAAATTAAGACAGTTTACATATCTCTTATAAGACGATACTTTTTCAGCATTATATTTTGCTGGATAAAGCGCTGATAATACTGCCCATACAAAACATTTATCATCTTCATTCTGAACATTTATTACAGCCTTTTTTCGTTTTATTTCAACTGGTAAGTCAATAAATGATGAACCATAAAATGGAACAAATTGATTTATATTTACTATCATATTCACTATTTTATATAGCCCATCCACTTTGATTTTCTTGAAAAGTTTCTAAATCTTTTAATACAACATCAATAACATTTTCCTTATACCAATGTTTTAATTCTGTTGATACAAAAATTTCATTATTTTTAGTATTAAAATATTTGTATTCAAATATATGTTCTTTTTCTTTAGCTGATGGTAAAACAAATTCACCACAAAATATTACGATTACTTTTAAAGCACTATATTTTTTTAAAGCATTTTTAATTCTAGATGCAAACATATAAAATGCATCGTTTAAAAATTGTAATGGATCAATATGACTTAAATTATTTAACACTCCTGTTCTAACACGTCCTTTAAATGATGAATTTATTTCCTGCCATTTAATCCGATCACTACGTTTTAAACTATTTATAGTTCCTTTTCCAACTTTTTGTTTATTTTCTAACAATGTTTGAAAATATTTTAAGACACTTATATTGCTTTCAATGCTTCGCTTATTGGATATAATTGCTAATTGAATAGGTATTTTTATTATTTTTTAATAACTTATTTAACAACTTTATATTTATTTTATTATAATCAGACCACTTTTTCCACTGAATACTTGAATAATTTGAACTATTAAATGTTCAAAAATTGTTCTCATATGCTTAATATTCTTACAACCGTTATCCATTGTAACTTATATATTTCAGTTTCAAAATCAAAATTTAAATCACAATTGTTTTTAAAAGTTCATTTATTTATATAATTTTACATAAAAAAAAATATGCATTAATCACTATGTTATACTTTTACAATTTTGTCATCAGAGTCTAGCACTTCTACAATTTCATCGTCAGAGTCTAATATTTCAATAACTTCATTATCATCGTCTAATAATTCTATGATTTCCACATCATAATCTTCTTCCTGTATTTCAATTTTTTCGTGACCTATTATTATTTCATCAGCATAACTCTCTATAATTTTTTCGTATGTCTTCTTTTCTTCATCTGTCATATCCTCTGAATCACAGTCATCTATATCAAAATCGTCAGTTATATCTTGCACATAACATCTATCTTCACTATCAATGCCGACGCGTATATCCCCCGAATCCAATAACCATGTTACGCCTGGAATATTCTTAAATCCGGTTATACTATTAAACTTTAGTTTGAACTAAAAAAACATTACTCTGTAATTTCAACTCAACATCATCTCTATTTAAATGACATTTATGCATTAATTTACCATCTCTACCACTCCATATTAAATCCCACCTCCAACAACAGAATCTCCTTAGATATGCATACATGCATAAAAATGCATAAGTGGGAATATATATTAACGTCATCATCTTATAACCAATAATAAGAAATATGCTAATATGATCTTATACTAACTGCATTCACAGCTACATCGAGGATACGAACATAAACGATTAGCTTCCGGAAATTGACGAAGAATGCAATAATTACGGCGTATCTTCTACACCAATACCAACACACACATAATTATTAATATCGCTTTTTCACTCTTTACCACTACTGCTTTCTCACTCATAACCTTGGGTATTGTAGAGAATGTACCAACAGATAAAAGCTGTAATGACGTCATCATCTTCTAAACCAATAGCAATACATCCTATACATGGCATTTGATCATATGACCTTAATGCATCCCCATCCTTACCCCCCTTTCACATTCTTTCAAGTCTAGCCACGCCCCCTCTTCATATCGTGACCTATATGCATCCCCACCCCAATAATTTCCAACTAAACTTTAAATTTAAGCCAGAACCCGCTTTGTAACACTACTATTTTTATCATAAGGACGCTGAACAGACTTTTCCAGGGGGCATTTTAGGATTTCGGTTTGCATTCATAGAGTTGCTGATCACATTTTCCTTTAATATGACCCCAAACGATAGATTTAACAACGCAGGCAGTATTAGACATACCATTAGTTAGAAATATTAGGTTTTCCAAATTTACATTCGGAAACATACATTTACAGTACATTTCAGTTGCACTTTTTTACTTATTTATAATTATAATGTGCACATCTATTAATGTATTAAAACTAAATTAAAATTATTGTTTTTATAAATCATTGCCTACGCCTGAAGTGCTGCAACCCAAATAACATACCTGTTTTAATTATATACTCTAATTTTTAATGTTTCCTCATTAGCGTAGTTGGCAAAGGTACTTAGTAGACGGTGCGGCAAGAGCGTTTCTTTTGCAGTATGCGTATGAAAAGCAGTCAGCTGTCTGTTAATTCTTTGACAACATTATTTTAAATGATATGTGGATGGTATGTTTTTAACGGGTACGTAGTTAATAATCTTAATAAGTCGGGACTGCTATTAGTTTTAAACAGTCTTAACATTTAGCCTGAAATAAAAATAAAATGTATTATCAAGAATATTTTCGAATAGTTCTTTATATCTTTACTAGGGTTAACCCCCGAGGCAAACGACGTCTTTTTAGTGTATGATTTGAATTCAATAAAATAATTCGTTACATCAAATTTCAATTCCTGTTTTTAAATTGAAGGAGTTAAATTCTTTCTATATAAATTTTACATATAAAAACAAATAATTTTTCATATAAATTGACTAAAAAATATATTTTGTTTACCAAAGTAAAAAATATTTTCAATTTATGCGTTGCTTGACCAACTTTTTTTCAAAATGTGGGATTTTTTTTTCGATTGTAAAATTTCAATTTTCGATCCCAATTGTTACTCCCATCAAAAACCGCCTACGTGCCCCCAAATATAACTTTTGAATACTAAAACATATATTAAAGTTTCCTACCGGATTCCCTAATTTTGTCAACGACCCCTTTTTTTAATTTTTCAATTTCTAATTTTCAAAAAATGTTAGCATTGAACACCGTAATACACATGTCAAATTTTAACTTTCTATCTAAACTAAAATTTATAGAGTAAAAAGTAAATTTCAGGCAAATTCGAGGACGCCAAAAGTCTTAGAATATTTTTTTCTACGACAACGACAATATTATATAGCTTAATTTGAATACAAAATGTAAGGAGTACGATGTATACTTTTTATTTGTACAATACTTATACATTAAAATATTATTAATACCATCATTTTAAAATATTACAAATTATATGGTTTTCATAGTTGTTGTGAGTAGAATAACCAACCATGTGCAAGTTAACTTCGAATTATGACCTACATATGTTTTATGTAACACTCTATTAATGCTCACTTATACATTGCATTCAATAATTAACTAAAATATTAAATATTAAGAGATATTTTATGTTAAATAAATAACTAGAATGCATATCTTATATTACACCAAAAATTACAAATTTTACATTTAAAAACTTTAAGTCAGGACCGTAATCTTTGTGACTTAAAGAAGTATTGTCGCTTACAACCTCTTTCTCCCTATTATCTTTAGAATATTTAATACCAGGTTTATTTTGTTTTCCTTTTATTTTCTAATAAACGTTCTGCTTTTCAATTTTACAAATTCCATTGCGTTTCATTTAGTCTAACTTACAATAAGCTTAAATCAATTCGCAATGTCTAATTTTTAAAATCTAAATTGACGAAAAGTACAGTTATTAGCATCAAAAAAGAAACATGGGGTAGAGATATGCCTTTCCCAGTGTATAACGGAACAAGATCAATAAAGATGATTTTAAAGAAAGAAATCCCATCGTACATACCAATGATTGGCAGAAAGGTTTGGGTTAGCTATGCTACCCAAAAGAAAACTTGTAGGTTTTGTGATAGAGAAGACCATTTAGGACAAGATTGCCCTACTAAAATTAGCAACAGAATAAATTCAAATGGTTTCGCACGCAGCTATGCAGCCATTGCGGGGAATACAATGAATGACAAAGCGGTAACTGATTGTGTTGTTCCAACTGAATCAAAAAATGAAGAATTAAGTTTTGTCAATAATTCAATTTTTCCACCCTTAATGCCAAAGAATACGCAAAATGAAACAAAAATCAATTCAACAGCTATTAATGATGATACTATTGCGATTGTAAATAATAATGATAATTTGTCCAAAATTCCTACAGCACACAAAGAAATTAAGAGAAAAATTGTAGAATCATCGTCAAATGAAGATACTTTGGCAAATTCTGAAATTGAAGATTGCTCAGATAATTCCGCTGCATCCAAAATGGATATAGGATTGGAAAAAAAAGATAAGAAAAATAACAAAAGACCTAAGAAACAAAAAAAAGTGACAGGAAAAGCAATGGATATAAAAGATAAAACAATTGAATAACCTTAATTTATTCAATATCTTATTAATATGGTACTAAGAACATTTGCAACATTTAATATCAATGGATTATCCTCTGTAACAGCTAAAATTATGCTGAAACAATTTATTATAGACCACGATTTGGACATAATTTTATTACAAGAAGTTAATATAGAAAATTTAAGTTTCTTTAAACCTTATTCCTATATCTCGAACATTGGCATAAATAATAGAGGAACTGCAATTTTGTTAAGGCCTGGAATAGAAGCTACAGATTGCATATGTGAAGAAGATGGACGTATCCTATCGATAACTGTTGAAGGTCATAGATTAGTAAATATATATAATTTTTCAGGATCCAAATATAGACAACAACGCATAAAGCTTGCTAATGAAACTATTGTCAAACATATTAACTTTAGACTACCTCTAATCATTGCTGGCGATTTTAACTGTGTGCTGAACCAGAGAGACCAACTTGGGAATCTAAACTTCTGTTCTGGATTAAATAGGTTAATAACTGAACGAATTCTATCTGATATTTGGATCCTCAAGAATAAAACTCAACAGGGCTTCACTTACTTTAGGGGAATGAACATAGCATCAAGAATTGATAGAGTTTATGTTTCTGAAGATCTCAAACCATCTATCCACAAATGCTTAGTTATATCCAATGCAATATCTGACCATCTAGCATTGGTATGGCAAATGAAAACTGATAAAAGATTACCTATATTTGGCCGCGGTTATTGGAAATTGAATGCGAAACTAATTATAAGTGAACCCAAAGATCCTATTAACGTTATAATACAAACTTTAAAAAAACGAGCCTCCTTTCAAGACCGCACCAAATGGTGGATAAATATATTCAAACCCAAAATCCTACAATATTACAAACATTGTACGATACAGAAGGCTAAGGAACGAAATACTACTTTAAATTTCTATGAAACGGTACTAAAGGAATTGTACGAAAATCCAGCGATGTACAATGACTTTGACATACAAGCAAGAGAATGTAAAAACAAAATAAGGCAAATACATGAAGAGAGAATAAACGACCGCCTCAAATCATCCTTTGGTTCCGTTATGGAGGAAGAAAGAAAATCCATATATCAAGTAGGTAAAGAATATAAAGAGGAGAAAGCTAGACATATAATAAAAATAAAAAATGATAATGATAATTGGATTCTCAACTCCATAGAAATTAGACATGAATTTTTATGTAAATATCAAGAGATATTTCATGATGAAGCAATTTCCGAATCCGACCTTCATAAGATGTTGAGTAATAATACCACCTATATATCAACAGCACAAGCAGATATATTAAATGAGAAAATCAGCAAAAATGAAATAAAAACTGCAATTGATCGAATACAAAAAGGAAAATCTCCGGGACCTGATGGTTTACCATATGAGTTTTACCAAATCTTCTGGGATGAAATAGGGGACGTCTTAGAGTCTATCTTTAATGATCTGTATGTCGGTAAAATGGATAAAGAACACATAAGATCCCTAACCACTGGTGTTATAACTTTCATTCCAAAAACCTCTAAGCCTATAAAAGTGAATGACTTCCGCCCTATAACTTTATTAAATACTGATTTTAAGTTATTTATGAAAGTCATATCAAATAGGATCAGACCACTTTTAGGAGATATAATAGACTTTGGACAAACATGTGCAGTAGAAAAAAAATCTATTATAGAAAACTTATCTATGATTAGAAATATTATTTTAGAAAGTAGTTGTCGATCAAGTAAAACCGGTGCAATTGCATCAATTGATTTGAATAAGGCTTTTGATAGCATATCTCACCCTTATCTATGGACTGTAATGAAATCATTTAAATTTCCTGATCAGTTATTGTCATGCCTCAAAAATATTTACCAAAATTCCGCTTCGAAATTAATTATAAACGGTCATTTAACTAATGAGATTCAAATGAAAAAATCAGTTCGCCAAGGATGCCCTTTGTCTATGTTACTATTTGTCATTGGAATAGAACCTCTCATTAGATTAATTGCAGGTAAAATGAAAGGAATTCAAATTACTGGTGGAAGATTTAAATGTATGGCCTATGCAGATGACATCACTGTCGGCATATCTGATAGGAACGATCTTCATGCATTAAAAGAAATACTTGATTACTTTACAAAGGTTTCTAATATAAAAATCAACCTCGAAAAATCAGTTATGATGTCTCTTCAAACAACAAATGCTAATAATTCAATATTAAAAAATGAAGATTCCGTTAAAATTTTAGGTGTTATTTTTGAAAAATCACTAAATGAAACCATTACTAGCAACTGGACAAAAATATGTAATAATATTAAACACTTAATGGAACGATTCAAATCTAGAAACCTTGATTTAATACAGAAAGTATGGATTATTAACACCTTTATTTTAGCAAAAGTGTGGTATTTAAGTCAAATTCTCCCAATGCCACTTAAATTTAGTCAACAATTGGAAGTCCACATTGGTAAATTTTTATGGTATGGACACATCTATAGAGTTAAGAGGGACCAACTATACTTACCAAAAGATGACGGAGGCTTAGGCTTGATTTCTACTAAATTAAAAGCTAAAGCATTATTGAAGAAAAATCTATTAAAAAGCATTTCAGGGCGATTTAACAAAATTGAACAGCAATTTGTTTTGAACCTCATAAATCATATGAACGACTTCAAAATTTCAAAGGAATTAAGAAATACTATACAAGGAATTAACTTAAATGACCGGACAGATGATAACTTTATTAAGAAAACATCTGCTATTTACAAAGATGAACTATCAGCTTTGCAAATAAGCTCTTATATTGTTGAGAAATATCCTGCTAGAAAACACTCTCAAATATGGAAAAATATACATCATAAATTTTTGAATTCTAAATGGAGATCTTGTTTATATCGCTTCACCAACGAAGTTTATGCCACAGGAGATAAAAGATCAAGACATAATATAGCGGATAATAACTTATGTGAGAAATGCTCAAATGTGGATACGCTCGACCATCGTATTTATTCGTGTGTGAAGTCAAGATTAATTTGGGAAAAGACTCTTAATAATTTGCGCCTGAAATTACAACTACCGAGGAGTATCACCACCGCTATAAATATCCTTGAAATGGTACCGACAAGCAAATGTGACCCCGTGCACTTTGCTAAAATATGGCTGACAGCTGCAGCCATATATGAAGCACTTCACGGGGAAGACAAATTTGAATCCTTTTTAATGTCAGAAAGACATAAAATGTTTACTACATCAAATATAACATATGAATTAAAAAATTAATTAGATTTTAAAAGATTAAAACAATTAGAAAAACAGGTAAACAAATAAAACAAAATATTAAATTTCATGAAAAAAATATTTTTGGAGAAATATATATTGTCCTCACTGTAGAATACTCCTACTATAAAATGTTTTACTAAGATCCTTGTTTTGTAGTTGTAATATTAAGAAATAAATGAATATCAATATAAAAAAAAAAAAAAGACTGTTGGGTCTCAGAATTCGATGACAGAACCAACATAATATTTTAAGGGTTTGATTGTTATTAAGCATATTATTTATTGTAATATTTATCAATATTGGATTTTTATCAAGTATTTTTGTTATAGTAAACAAGTAAGTGTAATAATTTAACTTTAATTTTCCTTAAACGAACGTGTCGACAGTTTTAACGAATGTTCTGGAGTTTAATATTTGTAATATTTTATAAACAAGTGCAAATTGATATTGCAAAAGTATTTTTTTTTTTTTGAGAATTCCAAAATATTATTGGATATCTTGTTATATCCTGGATATATTTAAAGCTAGAAGAGTATGATTTTCACATGAGTATACTAATAGATCTACAATGTTGAGTACCCTAATAAATCTGCAAAGTATTACGTGTAGGTTTAGGTTCTCAAAGCACTTATCTACTGATAAGTCAAGTGTTCAAGTTAGTCTATTAATTTCATATGTGAGAACTGACTTATGTAGACATTCCCAGCTAGATGTGTGGGCCTGTATCTTTTAAATCAACCCTTGGTACTTGAGATAACAAGAGCTAGATGAACAAGTCAGGACATGTTTTGTCTCACACACTAAAGTTACCTATAAGAAAATCTTGTACTGAAGATCATTCACAGTCTATCCTTCAAACTATTAACACTGAATAATCGATAGACTAATTGTTGGTTAAATTACTTTTTATAACTTAATGTGAATCACTAATTCTAGTAGAACTTTTATATATCAATAAAGTTAAAGTATATTAATAATATTTGTTTTATTATCCTGCAATGAAAAACTAAACTAACTTACAAGCTCTAAACGAAATACCAAACTTTAAGAAAATTCAATAAGTCTGTTCGGCAAAACCTAACAGTGGCGCAGTCGGTAGGATATATAAAACTATTGTAAGGTGTGTGAAATTCGGGAAAACCATTTTCCGAGCCAATACTAACTTAATAAAGTCAAAATTAAGTTATAATAAAACAAAGATATTTCACAAACCTAAACTAAGTGTACTGTGTGTGTTCCTGAAAAGTATTTACGGTGTTAAAAACATTGTGAACAATTTAAACAGTACCTATAAAAGTGGGGGCTTTGTGCATAAAGTAAAAGTATTTGCACGTGTAATTGCGGCATACGAGCAACAAGGACCAGTACGCAGATGAAGTTAATACTCTCGCTGTAAGTCAAAAACAAATAATAAGTTTATTTCCTGTTCTCACTTGTGTAATCCAAAATGTCACTCCCAACAACATCAACTACCTCTACGGAATTAGTCCAACAAAAAACCATTACCCTAAATCCTATATACCTGAGCTCAATACCTGAATATGACGGTAAGCAGAGCAAGTTAAATCAATTTTTAAATGCATGTGATTTGATATATGATGAATTTTACGATGAAAATTACATCGATTGTTTCCAAAACAAGTTAATCTTGCAAAGTATAAATAATAAAATAAAAGGAAATGCTAAAAGCGATATAAATTCACTAAATTTAAATACGTGGCAAGAGATTCGCGATCATTTGAGTATTAATTATTCAGATCAAAGAGACTTTGAAAGTCTGCACAGAGATCTGGTAATTTCTACACAAAAGAGAAACGAAACACCTCGCGAATTTGGCAACCGCATAATGAAAATACAATCTTTAGCTACAATTTACCTACTAAGAATTCCGACGCTATTAAGCAAGTACAACGCGGTATTGTAAAAGGCACGGCACTTAAAACATTCTTAGCCGGTCTTAATGAACCTCTGGGAACCTATGTCCGGATTAAAAATCCATTATCCATCCCGGACGCGTTGAATTATATTATGGACGAAGAAAATATCACATATACGCGTAGCGTTTTACACCAACATATTAATAGTAATTTCCCAGCATCTCGGGATAATTTCCCCTTGTCTAAAGATAATATCCAAAAATCAAAACTGTTTTGCAAACGTTGTAAAAAAACAAATCATCATACAAATAATTATAGGATTGGTGGTAGTACTGGGCAGAGATTTAGCAATAGTAATAGTTACGGTACACAAAATAGTGTTCATTTAGTAAACAATAATACTAGCACCTCTGGTCAGAGCAGAAATAGCAAAATATGTACCTTTTGTCGAAAATTAGGACACTTGGAAGATAGCTGTTTTGCAAAAATAAATAAAGTTAACAAGTCTCAAGACAGCCATCATTTAAACTGTCTGGAGGAGGACTCCTTGTCTCAGGAGCCTCTTCAAATGAATTAGAGACATTAAATAAAAATATATATACTAATAATCCCACCAAACTAAAATCAAATAGAGTATCTAAGAAGGGTAGAAATTTAAAATCTAACAATAAGAAAATAACATTTGAAATGCTAAGTTCCGACGTTAATCTAAACAACGATAATGAGTTGCCTTATTTATACATTAAAGAATGGAATGCTAAATTTTTAATTGATACTGGCAGCAAATGCTCCTTAGTCAATAACGGTTTATTAACTGCTTTACGTGTGAATTTAAATAGCATACGAACAGTAAAAGTAACCCTAATAGCATTGAATTCAACTCGTGTTGTCAATAGGTCAATCGACCTTTCTCTACCAGAATTTAAAGAACCTATAACCTTTTATATATGTGATTTTAGTTCAAAATACGATGGATTATTAGGTATGGACTTTTTAAATAAGATCCATGCTAAAGTGGACTTACCAATGAAAATATTGGAAGCCAAAGACAAAAAATTTAATTTGTCTTTTAATTTGGATAACCCAGTAGGGTTAATTACTAAAGAATCAGTAAATATTACATTAATTCCCAAATGTGAACAAATTGTTACATTTCACATCAATAAAATAAATGGCGATTATCATATGGAACGCTATAATAATAAGGGTATAATAATACCTAATGCTTTAGTAAAGATTGAAAATAATCAATTCAAAACTAAAGTAATAAATACAAATGATACACCTGTATACCTGGAACCTTATAATTTGAGGTTATCGGTATTGCTGAGTGATTCGTTTGAAATTTTTAATGTTAAGGAAATTAACCCTAACATAACTAATTCAAACAATACTACCACATGTTCAGGTACTGATAATTTGAGTACAATGAATAAGGGAGTGTTTGAAAATTTTAATTTAAAGGGAAAAACTGATTCTAATATAAACCAAGATAATTTAAACAATATAAATACGTCTCCGTCTACTGAAAATTTGAGTAGTCCGTCACTAGATAATATGTTTGAAATCTTTAATTTTAGAAATTATGAAAATAATTTTAATTCAAGAATGGATAAACTGAATGATAGTGTTCAGTTAGACCATTTAAATAAAGAATAATTTTTAGTTACACAAAGTTTAATTCACGAATACAGTGATATATTCTTCTTATAAGGTGACAATTTAAGCATTACAAATAAAATAAAGCACAAAATAACAGTCACTAATAACAATCCCATATGTACAAAGTCGTATAGATATCCACAAATCCATCGTGCTGAAGTAAAATCACAAATTGACAAACTTCTAGCCCAAGAAATAATACAACATTCAGATAGTCCTTGGTCTTCACCTGTATGGGTCGTTCCAAAAAAGTTAGACAAATCAGGCAAAGCCAAATGGCGAATGGTTATTGATTATAGGAAATTAAATGAGGTTACCATTGGAGACGAATACCCGTTACCCTTAATTTCTAATATTCTAGATAAATTAGGCAAAAGTCAATACTTCACACTCTTAGATCTAGCATCAGGGTTCCACCAAATTGAGATGGAACAACAGGATATAGATAAGACGGCTTTCTCCACGGAAGATGGACACTTCTCATTTAATAGAATGCCATTCGGGTTGAAAAATGCACCCGCTACCTTCCAAAGAGTCATGAATAACATATTATCCGGTTTAACACCTGACCAATGCATGGTATACCTAGATGATATAATTATTTATTCAACTAGTTTACAAGAACACGAAGTTAAACTGAGACGTGGTTTTGAAAAATTAAGATTAGCTAACTTCAAATTGCAACCTGATAAATGCGAATTTCTTAAAACAGAAGTTGCTTATTTAGGGCATATAATTACTAAGGAAGGCGTAAAGCCAGATCCGAAGAAAGTAGAAGCAGTAAAAAATATACAACCTCATCAAATTAAAACCACTAAAGATGTTAAATCCTTTTTAGGACTAGTAGGTTATTATAAAAAATTTATTAATAATTTCGCAAAGATCACTAAGCCTTTAACTAAATTATTAAAGAAAAATGTTAAATTTGAAATAATAATGATTGTATAACTAGTATAGAGGAATGTAAAAATCATCTAGCTCACCCATACTGCAATACCCCGTATTTAGTCAACCGTTCGCTATAACTACAGATGCAAGTAATTATGCGATTGGTGGTATTTTATCACAGAATTATAATGGTAATGATCTACCAGTCTCATACGCATCTAGAACATTAAACGGCGCGGAAATAAATTATTCTACTATTAAAAAAGAATTATTAGCAATAGTTTGGTCCATTAAAATGTATAGACATTACGTATATGGCAGAAAATTTAAAATTATCACAGACCACCAACCCCTAACCTGGTTATTCTCTATAAAAGATCCTGGCTCTAGGTTAATGAGATGGCGTTTAAAACTTGCTGAATACGACTACGAAATAGTTTATAAAAAGGGTAGCAGCAATACAAATGCCGACGGTTTAAGCAGATTACCGGTTAACACTCTAGACGAAGCAATTAACCCTAATAAACAAATTTGTAATGAATCGGAACCTATCATTATTTCGGATAGTTTAGCTGACGAAGACAATGACACAAATGACAAATTACTAATGAAACTTCAAAAGGGTAAAATAAATTATGATATATTCAAGGAGTCTAATGATTATGTTAATTTTCGTAAGCATAAAAATCTTATCATAATAGATTATTTCGAAGATAAGAACGAAATAACTAACGAAATTTTAAAAGAGCTGGAATTAAATCAGCAGAATAAAAATTATGATAAGAACATAATAATAATCAAATCTCCTAAACACATTTACAAGTTAAATGAGTTAGAATTGTATAATTTATTACCTGACTATACTGACATTGAAAATCCCACTAAAGTTCAATATATATCAAAAATTAGACATTTGTCCCTCCCTAGAATATTAACAAATAAATATAACAATAAGTTAAACTTCGTCATCTGTAGTAATTGTATAATAGAACCTCTAATTGAGGATAGATCACAAATCATATTGAACTATCACACTAGCAAACTAAACAACCATAGAGGTATTACAGAAACTTATAATAAACTCCGTAATCAATATTATTGGTTGGGCATGAAAAAGGATATCGAAATCACAATATCCAAATGTGATATTTGTCAACGAAATAAAACCAGTAGACAAAATCAGTCTGTCCCTATGACCATTACGGAAACTTTAAACAGACCCTTCGCCCGAATCAATATAGATTTATTAACAATTAAAGACACTATAATGCTAACCATAATAGATGAGTTTAGTAAATTAGCTCAGGCATATATATTACCAAACAAAACCGCTTTAGAAGTCTGTAAGAAATTGATGATCTTTTTCCAGCATTACGGTATTCCGCAACGTATCCATTGCGATCAGGGTAATGAGTTCAAAAACGAACATTTTTACGATTTAGCCGCTATGTATAATTTTACAATTACAAACAGTTCTGTGGCACATCCACAATCAAACGGAACGTTGGAAAGATTTCATTTCACACTAGCCGATATAATAAGAATTGGTGTCAACGAATTACAGGTTAATCGTCTAACTAATTATCTTAGACAGGCAATAATTACTTATAATAATTCTATTAGTACAGCGACTGGCTATAGCCCAATAGATTTACTATTAGGGCACACTAACCTCAAAAGTGCAAATGAATTAGATTTTAAGAAAACTTTGTATACAACTTTTATGAATGATCATAGAGATAAGATACATTACATTTACGATCAAATTAAACTAAAACAGGAGACGAGTAAAGAAAAGTCTAAAGAATATTTTGACAAAAACATTAAACCAGATAGGTTCTCTGTAGGCCAAACAGTTTACTTAAAAGGCAAGGAAATTGCCAATAAAAGTTCTTGTAGATTTACAGGGCCATATAAACTAGTTGAAATACATCCTAAAGATAATGTTAGTATCCAACATAGTGAAGGTGATATAATTAAAACCCACAAGAGCATTCTTAAATTAACCTCTTGTTAACCTCTTGTTGTCAATGATATTAGTAAATATCGCAATTCCAAGTTAACACCAATTAAACTAACGTTATTTACCATTTCCGAATGTATAAAACTAAATAAATAATATATTTTATTATCCCTGGTATAAGAACATGTTATCCTAAACTCAATTCAAATTTGTCGTCCTTTTATAGAAAAAGAATTTATTAGTTTTGTTTGTGTTTTTAATTAACCGAACTCTATCGTTCTGTCTATTTGTTCCTTTTCAAATTTTAAATTAAATAAATTATATCTTGTCACTTGCTCCAACTGTGTTATTTGTTTCAAGTTATTATTTAAAATTATTGCATCAGAAAAGACCAAAATTACCATAAAAACACACATACTGAACGTTGACCTAGTAAACCCTTAATACATAGATGCGTATAGACATATATATCTTCATATGTCATTCGACCCTAACTAGTAACTAGAATAGTAAACAGATGTGCAGCATTCATCCCTAATCTTGTGTTATGTTAACAAGCAATAGAAATATAATATATCTAGTATTCTAAAACACTATTTAATCTTAGTATGTCAAACATGAATGACCTTTACATTAAAATAATGCTATATAAATAAATGTATACTTTACTAAATAAAGTCCAAATTAAATACAGGGTATATATCTAATTCTGTATATACACCTGCATATAAACATTTCATAAATTATAAGTTGAAATAAATACAACGATATTATCGTAATTATGCTGACACGGTGTTAGCATATTCTAGATAGATTGGATTATTATAGACTGGATTATTACATGTTTCTCATTTATTGCTGTTCTGCTGAAATATTCAACTAAGAACATTTTATAGTTGGGTAATTGCAAATTTTGTTGTTTTACTACTCTCGACTACAGTATTATTACTTATTTTATACAATTATTCTTACGAATTCACAATACTCGAAATATTGCACAGTAGTACTATCAATTCAACCGATTTGCAAAAATAGTTAAAATAAAATTCCAATGCAACTAGACAAGGTTAAGTTGCCCCATAATGTTGAGGAATTACATAATTATCAACTAATAATTAAAGTTCATACTTTGCAGAGAGCTATATTTGTATTAGAAATCCCTTTAGTCGAAGTATTTGAATATAATCAATATCAGGTATATCCTTTACCGATATCCACTAAACATCCCCACGTTTAATCCTTTATTATCCCTACTTATCAATACATTTACATAAGTGAGGAGAGAAATACTTATTTTGTTTCACCTGAACCAGCAACATAACAAAACAAAACAATCTTCCAATAATAAACATAGATTGTTGTGAAGATTTAACCAAGAAGGAAATCATCGACCCACTGGATTTACATCACGCAAATCTAAACGACCTGAGTGACGCCAATAGAAATCTAGATGACATCAAAAAGGAAACTCAGTGATTTGTGTCATAATAATTATAGTGTTTTGTTATATAAGTAAAAATGCAAGTGCTCTAAAATTTGAAAAGGGCAATTAAACGATAATTTGGGTGAACCTAATAATAAAAATTGTGTTTCTATAAGTAATATATTTTCACCCTATTGTGTTAAAAGACAATCAAGTATTGTCAGGACAATAAGACATTCGAATAGTGAGACACCTGAGGATGATGATATTGTTGAGTACAATAGACTCAACTTTGGACTTTTAATATGTTCATTCTCACTCAACGAATAAAAACGTTAATTTTAATAAATATTAAATAGTAATTTTGTTTCTAAGTAATATTATTATTTTGCAGAATCCTAACTAATTAAAATTTAGAATTTTATCTTAATATGTTAATCATATGTTAAACATTATCATAATTGTAATAATGCATCTTTATACTTACTATCTTTATATAACTATATCAATTTTATTTAGTAAATCACTATTAATATTTTACTGATTTCCAATTGACCTAAAACTTTGTATTCCACTTTATTATGTTTAATTATTTTTATATATTATTTCTGTTATAGCAATGAATTTTATGCTAACTATTTTACATTATCATAACTATTTTACTTTAATGTCTATTTACAGATCATTATAGTGACGCTACTTTGATATATCTTTAAGATATCTCATATAATAAATAATGTAATTATTTTTAATCTTAAGAGACTTGCACAAACCCTTATGTACGAATATGTTTATTTCATCCACTTTCATAAACACTTGTACTCTTTACAGAAACCATGTGGCTAGCCACATTAAACATACTATCATGTAACATGTTATATTAAAGAAAACATGTGAAAGTATATTCTTCAAGCTTGAAGGGAGGAATGTTATATCCTGGATATATTTAAAGCTAGAAGAGTATGATTTTCACATGAGTATACTAATACATCTGCAATGTTAAGTACCCTAATAAATCTGCAAAGTATTACGTGTAGGTTTAAGTTCTCAAAGCACTTATCTACTGATAAGTCAAGTGTTCAAGTTAGTCTATTAATTTCATATGTGAGAACTGACTTATGTAGACATTCCCAGCTAGATGTGTGGGCCTGTATCTTTTAAATCAACCCTTGGTACTTGAGATAACAAGAGCTAGATGAACAAGTCAGGACATGTTTTGTCTCACACACTAAAGTTACCTATAAGAAAATCTTGTACTGAAGATCATTCACAGTCTATCCTTCAAACTATTAACACTGAATAATCGATAGACTAATTGTTGGTTAAATTACTTTTTATAACTTAATGTGAATCACTAATTCTAGTAGAACTTTTATATATCAATAAAGTTAAAGTATATTAATAATATTTGTTTTATTATCCTGCAATAGAAAAACTAAACTAACTTACAAGCTCTAAACGAAATACCAAACTTTAAGAAAATTCAATAAGTCTGTTCGGCAAAACCTAACAGTGGCGCAGTCGGTAGGATATATAAAACTATTGTAAGGTGTGTGAAATTCGGGAAAACCATTTTCCGAGCCAATACTAACTTAATAAAGTCAAAATTAAGTTATAATAAAACAAAGATATTTCACAAACCTAAACTAAGTGTACTGTGTGTGTTCCTGAAAAGTATTTACGGTGTTAAAAACATTGTGAACAATTTAAACAGTACCTATAAAAGTGGGGGCTTTGTGCATAAAGTAAAAGTATTTGCACGTGTAATTGCGGCATACGAGCAACAAGGACCAGTACGCAGATGAAGTTAATACTCTCGCTGTAAGTCAAAAACAAATAATAAGTTTATTTCCTGTTCTCACTTGTGTAATCCAAAATGTCACTCCCAACAACATCAACTACCTCTACGGAATTAGTCCAACAAAAAACCATTACCCTAAATCCTATATACCTGAGCTCAATACCTGAATATGACGGTAAGCAGAGCAAGTTAAATCAATTTTTAAATGCATGTGATTTGATATATGATGAATTTTACGATGAAAATTACATCGATTGTTTCCAAAACAAGTTAATCTTGCAAAGTATAAATAATAAAATAAAAGGAAATGCTAAAAGCGATATAAATTCACTAAATTTAAATACGTGGCAAGAGATTCGCGATCATTTGAGTATTAATTATTCAGATCAAAGAGACTTTGAAAGTCTGCACAGAGATCTGGTAATTTCTACACAAAAGAGAAACGAAACACCTCGCGAATTTGGCAACCGCATAATGAAAATACAATCTTTAGCTACAATTTACCTACTAAGAATTCCGACGCTATTAAGCAAGTACAACGCGGTATTGTAAAAGGCACGGCACTTAAAACATTCTTAGCCGGTCTTAATGAACCTCTGGGAACCTATGTCCGGATTAAAAATCCATTATCCATCCCGGACGCGTTGAATTATATTATGGACGAAGAAAATATCACATATACGCGTAGCGTTTTACACCAACATATTAATAGTAATTTCCCAGCATCTCGGGATAATTTCCCCTTGTCTAAAGATAATATCCAAAAATCAAAACTGTTTTGCAAACGTTGTAAAAAAACAAATCATCATACAAATAATTATAGGATTGGTGGTAGTACTGGGCAGAGATTTAGCAATAGTAATAGTTACGGTACACAAAATAGTGTTCATTTAGTAAACAATAATACTAGCACCTCTGGTCAGAGCAGAAATAGCAAAATATGTACCTTTTGTCGAAAATTAGGACACTTGGAAGATAGCTGTTTTGCAAAAATAAATAAAGTTAACAAGTCTCAAGACAGCCATCATTTAAACTGTCTGGAGGAGGACTCCTTGTCTCAGGAGCCTCTTCAAATGAATTAGAGACATTAAATAAAAATATATATACTAATAATCCCACCAAACTAAAATCAAATAGAGTATCTAAGAAGGGTAGAAATTTAAAATCTAACAATAAGAAAATAACATTTGAAATGCTAAGTTCCGACGTTAATCTAAACAACGATAATGAGTTGCCTTATTTATACATTAAAGAATGGAATGCTAAATTTTTAATTGATACTGGCAGCAAATGCTCCTTAGTCAATAACGGTTTATTAACTGCTTTACGTGTGAATTTAAATAGCATACGAACAGTAAAAGTAACCCTAATAGCATTGAATTCAACTCGTGTTGTCAATAGGTCAATCGACCTTTCTCTACCAGAATTTAAAGAACCTATAACCTTTTATATATGTGATTTTAGTTCAAAATACGATGGATTATTAGGTATGGACTTTTTAAATAAGATCCATGCTAAAGTGGACTTACCAATGAAAATATTGGAAGCCAAAGACAAAAAATTTAATTTGTCTTTTAATTTGGATAACCCAGTAGGGTTAATTACTAAAGAATCAGTAAATATTACATTAATTCCCAAATGTGAACAAATTGTTACATTTCACATCAATAAAATAAATGGCGATTATCATATGGAACGCTATAATAATAAGGGTATAATAATACCTAATGCTTTAGTAAAGATTGAAAATAATCAATTCAAAACTAAAGTAATAAATACAAATGATACACCTGTATACCTGGAACCTTATAATTTGAGGTTATCGGTATTGCTGAGTGATTCGTTTGAAATTTTTAATGTTAAGGAAATTAACCCTAACATAACTAATTCAAACAATACTACCACATGTTCAGGTACTGATAATTTGAGTACAATGAATAAGGGAGTGTTTGAAAATTTTAATTTAAAGGGAAAAACTGATTCTAATATAAACCAAGATAATTTAAACAATATAAATACGTCTCCGTCTACTGAAAATTTGAGTAGTCCGTCACTAGATAATATGTTTGAAATCTTTAATTTTAGAAATTATGAAAATAATTTTAATTCAAGAATGGATAAACTGAATGATAGTGTTCAGTTAGACCATTTAAATAAAGAATAATTTTTAGTTACACAAAGTTTAATTCACGAATACAGTGATATATTCTTCTTATAAGGTGACAATTTAAGCATTACAAATAAAATAAAGCACAAAATAACAGTCACTAATAACAATCCCATATGTACAAAGTCGTATAGATATCCACAAATCCATCGTGCTGAAGTAAAATCACAAATTGACAAACTTCTAGCCCAAGAAATAATACAACATTCAGATAGTCCTTGGTCTTCACCTGTATGGGTCGTTCCAAAAAAGTTAGACAAATCAGGCAAAGCCAAATGGCGAATGGTTATTGATTATAGGAAATTAAATGAGGTTACCATTGGAGACGAATACCCGTTACCCTTAATTTCTAATATTCTAGATAAATTAGGCAAAAGTCAATACTTCACACTCTTAGATCTAGCATCAGGGTTCCACCAAATTGAGATGGAACAACAGGATATAGATAAGACGGCTTTCTCCACGGAAGATGGACACTTCTCATTTAATAGAATGCCATTCGGGTTGAAAAATGCACCCGCTACCTTCCAAAGAGTCATGAATAACATATTATCCGGTTTAACACCTGACCAATGCATGGTATACCTAGATGATATAATTATTTATTCAACTAGTTTACAAGAACACGAAGTTAAACTGAGACGTGGTTTTGAAAAATTAAGATTAGCTAACTTCAAATTGCAACCTGATAAATGCGAATTTCTTAAAACAGAAGTTGCTTATTTAGGGCATATAATTACTAAGGAAGGCGTAAAGCCAGATCCGAAGAAAGTAGAAGCAGTAAAAAATATACAACCTCATCAAATTAAAACCACTAAAGATGTTAAATCCTTTTTAGGACTAGTAGGTTATTATAAAAAATTTATTAATAATTTCGCAAAGATCACTAAGCCTTTAACTAAATTATTAAAGAAAAATGTTAAATTTGAAATAATAATGATTGTATAACTAGTATAGAGGAATGTAAAAATCATCTAGCTCACCCATACTGCAATACCCCGTATTTAGTCAACCGTTCGCTATAACTACAGATGCAAGTAATTATGCGATTGGTGGTATTTTATCACAGAATTATAATGGTAATGATCTACCAGTCTCATACGCATCTAGAACATTAAACGGCGCGGAAATAAATTATTCTACTATTAAAAAAGAATTATTAGCAATAGTTTGGTCCATTAAAATGTATAGACATTACGTATATGGCAGAAAATTTAAAATTATCACAGACCACCAACCCCTAACCTGGTTATTCTCTATAAAAGATCCTGGCTCTAGGTTAATGAGATGGCGTTTAAAACTTGCTGAATACGACTACGAAATAGTTTATAAAAAGGGTAGCAGCAATACAAATGCCGACGGTTTAAGCAGATTACCGGTTAACACTCTAGACGAAGCAATTAACCCTAATAAACAAATTTGTAATGAATCGGAACCTATCATTATTTCGGATAGTTTAGCTGACGAAGACAATGACACAAATGACAAATTACTAATGAAACTTCAAAAGGGTAAAATAAATTATGATATATTCAAGGAGTCTAATGATTATGTTAATTTTCGTAAGCATAAAAATCTTATCATAATAGATTATTTCGAAGATAAGAACGAAATAACTAACGAAATTTTAAAAGAGCTGGAATTAAATCAGCAGAATAAAAATTATGATAAGAACATAATAATAATCAAATCTCCTAAACACATTTACAAGTTAAATGAGTTAGAATTGTATAATTTATTACCTGACTATACTGACATTGAAAATCCCACTAAAGTTCAATATATATCAAAAATTAGACATTTGTCCCTCCCTAGAATATTAACAAATAAATATAACAATAAGTTAAACTTCGTCATCTGTAGTAATTGTATAATAGAACCTCTAATTGAGGATAGATCACAAATCATATTGAACTATCACACTAGCAAACTAAACAACCATAGAGGTATTACAGAAACTTATAATAAACTCCGTAATCAATATTATTGGTTGGGCATGAAAAAGGATATCGAAATCACAATATCCAAATGTGATATTTGTCAACGAAATAAAACCAGTAGACAAAATCAGTCTGTCCCTATGACCATTACGGAAACTTTAAACAGACCCTTCGCCCGAATCAATATAGATTTATTAACAATTAAAGACACTATAATGCTAACCATAATAGATGAGTTTAGTAAATTAGCTCAGGCATATATATTACCAAACAAAACCGCTTTAGAAGTCTGTAAGAAATTGATGATCTTTTTCCAGCATTACGGTATTCCGCAACGTATCCATTGCGATCAGGGTAATGAGTTCAAAAACGAACATTTTTACGATTTAGCCGCTATGTATAATTTTACAATTACAAATAGTTCTGTGGCACATCCACAATCAAACGGAACGTTGGAAAGATTTCATTTCACACTAGCCGATATAATAAGAATTGGTGTCAACGAATTACAGGTTAATCGTCTAACTAATTATCTTAGACAGGCAATAATTACTTATAATAATTCTATTAGTACAGCGACTGGCTATAGCCCAATAGATTTACTATTAGGGCACACTAACCTCAAAAGTGCAAATGAATTAGATTTTAAGAAAACTTTGTATACAACTTTTATGAATGATCATAGAGATAAGATACATTACATTTACGATCAAATTAAACTAAAACAGGAGACGAGTAAAGAAAAGTCTAAAGAATATTTTGACAAAAACATTAAACCAGATAGGTTCTCTGTAGGCCAAACAGTTTACTTAAAAGGCAAGGAAATTGCCAATAAAAGTTCTTGTAGATTTACAGGGCCATATAAACTAGTTGAAATACATCCTAAAGATAATGTTAGTATCCAACATAGTGAAGGTGATATAATTAAAACCCACAAGAGCATTCTTAAATTAACCTCTTGTTAACCTCTTGTTGTCAATGATATTAGTAAATATCGCAATTCCAAGTTAACACCAATTAAACTAACGTTATTTACCATTTCCGAATGTATAAAACTAAATAAATAATATATTTTATTATCCCTGGTATAAGAACATGTTATCCTAAACTCAATTCAAATTTGTCGTCCTTTTATAGAAAAAGAATTTATTAGTTTTGTTTGTGTTTTTAATTAACCGAACTCTATCGTTCTGTCTATTTGTTCCTTTTCAAATTTTAAATTAAATAAATTATATCTTGTCACTTGCTCCAACTGTGTTATTTGTTTCAAGTTATTATTTAAAATTATTGCATCAGAAAAGACCAAAATTACCATAAAAACACACATACTGAACGTTGACCTAGTAAACCCTTAATACATAGATGCGTATAGACATATATATCTTCATATGTCATTCGACCCTAACTAGTAACTAGAATAGTAAACAGATGTGCAGCATTCATCCCTAATCTTGTGTTATGTTAACAAGCAATAGAAATATAATATATCTAGTATTCTAAAACACTATTTAATCTTAGTATGTCAAACATGAATGACCTTTACATTAAAATAATGCTATATAAATAAATGTATACTTTACTAAATAAAGTCCAAATTAAATACAGGGTATATATCTAATTCTGTATATACACCTGCATATAAACATTTCATAAATTATAAGTTGAAATAAATACAACGATATTATCGTAATTATGCTGACACGGTGTTAGCATATTCTAGATAGATTGGATTATTATAGACTGGATTATTACATGTTTCTCATTTATTGCTGTTCTGCTGAAATATTCAACTAAGAACATTTTATAGTTGGGTAATTGCAAATTTTGTTGTTTTACTACTCTCGACTACAGTATTATTACTTATTTTATACAATTATTCTTACGAATTCACAATACTCGAAATATTGCACAGTAGTACTATCAATTCAACCGATTTGCAAAAATAGTTAAAATAAAATTCCAATGCAACTAGACAAGGTTAAGTTGCCCCATAATGTTGAGGAATTACATAATTATCAACTAATAATTAAAGTTCATACTTTGCAGAGAGCTATATTTGTATTAGAAATCCCTTTAGTCGAAGTATTTGAATATAATCAATATCAGGTATATCCTTTACCGATATCCACTAAACATCCCCACGTTTAATCCTTTATTATCCCTACTTATCAATACATTTACATAAGTGAGGAGAGAAATACTTATTTTGTTTCACCTGAACCAGCAACATAACAAAACAAAACAATCTTCCAATAATAAACATAGATTGTTGTGAAGATTTAACCAAGAAGGAAATCATCGACCCACTGGATTTACATCACGCAAATCTAAACGACCTGAGTGACGCCAATAGAAATCTAGATGACATCAAAAAGGAAACTCAGTGATTTGTGTCATAATAATTATAGTGTTTTGTTATATAAGTAAAAATGCAAGTGCTCTAAAATTTGAAAAGGGCAATTAAACGATAATTTGGGTGAACCTAATAATAAAAATTGTGTTTCTATAAGTAATATATTTTCACCCTATTGTGTTAAAAGACAATCAAGTATTGTCAGGACAATAAGACATTCGAATAGTGAGACACCTGAGGATGATGATATTGTTGAGTACAATAGACTCAACTTTGGACTTTTAATATGTTCATTCTCACTCAACGAATAATAACGTTAATTTTAATAAATATTAAATAGTAATTTTGTTTCTAAGTAATATTATTATTTTGCAGAATCCTAACTAATTAAAATTTAGAATTTTATCTTAATATGTTAATCATATGTTAAACATTATCATAATTGTAATAATGCATCTTTATACTTACTATCTTTATATAACTATATCAATTTTATTTAGTAAATCACTATTAATATTTTACTGATTTCCAATTGACCTAAAACTTTGTATTCCACTTTATTATGTTTAATTATTTTTATATATTATTTCTGTTATAGCAATGAATTTTATGCTAACTATTTTACATTATCATAACTATTTTACTTTAATGTCTATTTACAGATCATTATAGTGACGCTACTTTGATATATCTTTAAGATATCTCATATAATAAATAATGTAATTATTTTTAATCTTAAGAGACTTGCACAAACCCTTATGTACGAATATGTTTATTTCATCCACTTTCATAAACACTTGTACTCTTTACAGAAACCATGTGGCTAGCCACATTAAACATACTATCATGTAACATGTTATATTAAAGAAAACATGTGAAAGTATATTCTTCAAGCTTGAAGGGAGGAATGTTATATCCTGGATATATTTAAAGCTAGAAGAGTATGATTTTCACATGAGTATACTAATACATCTGCAATGTTAAGTACCCTAATAAATCTGCAAAGTATTACGTGTAGGTTTAGGTTCTCAAAGCACTTATCTACTGATAAGTCAAGTGTTCAAGTTAGTCTATTAATTTCATATGTGAGAACTGACTTATGTAGACATTCCCAGCTAGATGTGTGGGCCTGTATCTTTTAAATCAACCCTTGGTACTTGAGATAACAAGAGCTAGATGAACAAGTCAGGACATGTTTTGTCTCACACACTAAAGTTACCTATAAGAAAATCTTGTACTGAAGATCATTCACAGTCTATCCTTCAAACTATTAACACTGAATAATCGATAGACTAATTGTTGGTTAAATTACTTTTTATAACTTAATGTGAATCACTAATTCTAGTAGAACTTTTATATATCAATAAAGTTAAAGTATATTAATAATATTTGTTTTATTATCCTGCAATAGAAAAACTAAACTAACTTACAAGCTCTAAACGAAATACCAAACTTTAAGAAAATTCAATAAGTCTGTTCGGCAAAACCTAACAATCTCTTTCCGGAAGGTGTCTTTTTATTTTCAAATGTAATAAAGTAATGTTAAAATATTAAATAAAAAAACGTAAAATTAAATACAAATAAAATTTATTAATTTTCTGGTTCATTATAAACTTTAGTAAATACACTTTTCACATCTACAACTAAAACTAAATATAATTATGTAAAACATATTTCTAATTATTTCAATTTAATTTTGTATATTCTTTAAACACGCTTTTTTATTTTTTTAAGAAATTTACTAAAGATATTTCTATTGTCTACTTCGGGCAGATGTACATTTGGTATAATTGGTGGAGCGTATTTTCTTAGTTTTAAAATATTCCAATCGATCTCAGTAAAAAAAACATGTTGTTTCAACTCGTTGGCGCCACCATTACTTTCTAACCTCTGATCTTGATCTTTGTTTAATAAACTTAAGATAAATATGGCTGTTTCATATTTAAGAGATTCATCTAATGTAGGCTTGTCGATCTTTATCCTCTGCATGCAATTATCTATGGTTAGGGCATCAAAAGGATTTTTATGCGTTAGAAGTAAATGCGTCAGAATGCTTAAAGCCCACTAATCCCCAGGCATCCCACAAACCTTGTATTTTAGCACTTCCTTGTAATATATTCATTTTTACCTTTTTGATTGGATCGTTACTAGAAAATTGAATAGCAAATCCAAAATCAACAAGGACGATGTGCCCTTCTTGGTCTAGCATAATATTTGTCAGTTTTAAGTCACGATGTACGATTCCTAAATTGTGTAGGTGGTCGAGAACTAACACAATCTCGGCTACATAGAATCTAGTTTCCTCTAATTAAAACGTTTCTTGCAAGATGAGATGAGTGCAAAGATTTCCACCAGAGATATATTCCATAATCATGTACATCGATTTCTTAGACTCGAAAGTGTAGTGCAGATGTACTAAGATATTAGTTGTATCCTTCTTTAATTTTTTCATAGCAAATAATTTCGTATTATTTTTGTAACCTCCTTTCTTTTTTATGAGAAACACAGATCCAAATCCACCTTTATCAATAAGTTTTACCGATTTAAAATCTCTTTTACGTACAGATGGCACACTCTCAAATAGATTATTGAATGTTTCCATTTTTAATTAAAAATAGTTGAATATTCTAAAAAAAAAAAAAGTAAATTAATAAATTAAAATTTTAAACAATGCTTTTTAAATTATTAAAATGTTAAAATAGTGTTTAGTATGTATTAGTATTGAGATGTTAACATGTGATAGAATATTAAATGACACATATTACCAATAAAAAGAAATTTTACTTACATCGTTACTTAATTCAATATTTTAAGTTGAACTTCTCTTGGGCGCACTTCCAGTTTTATTTCTTCTGCTTGTTGTCTTTAAAAAAAATACCTGTAAATAAGTTAAATAATTAAAATTTTGGTTAGAAATACAATATCGATTTTTAGGTTAGAATATAAAAGCAATAAACTTTTAGTTCTTCATGAATATAGGACACGTGTTAATAAATATATATATTTGTACTAACATCGTCTTAAATGGACGAAATAATTGTTCCTTCATATGGGAATAAATGCCTCCCCAAAAATTCAATAATTAAAAAAGTTAAATATTTGCTGACTAGAATAGACACTGGAGATGGACCAGTAAATATTATACAGGATTTAAAATGTTTAAAATACTCGCAAGTATTTGAGTTGTTTATATGTTTCCGAGAAGGCCAATAGACGATTCTGTATGCAAAAAATTATTAAAAATATTAAAAAAAAAAGCAGTTATTGCATTTTATTAAATCTGATTGTCGATACGTCTCTTTATGTAATTAGTAAAGCACTTAAAACTAGCCATAGAAAAATTGTATTAAACAAATAGATAAAATGAATTAATACAGTTTTAAGGATATTTTATATAATTGTATAGTGCTGATAAATAAAATGTTATTAAATTTAATTGAAATAACATCTTGTGCTGAAAAAGAACTAAAATAAAAAATAAAAAAAATAAGCAAAACACCAACGAATTTTATAAAATAGTTAAAAATAATTAAATTGGTAACTATAATTTCAATTAGAAAAATAAGAGTTGACGGAGCTATAAAATATGAACCCAGTACAACAGTAAAACTATTCTTTGAAGGACTTGCAATTCCTGCTTATGTTTACATGTGGAGAGTGAGACGAGCATGTGAACCATTTGTACAACAGACGATACAATGTTATAATTGTTTTAAATTTGGACATGCAGCCACAAAATGTAGAGCAAAAGTAGCAAAATGTAAATTCTGCGGAAGTGAAGATCATTTACGTACTGCATGCACATCTCCTAACCCGACATGCATAAATTGTAAACTTAACCACGAGGCTACAGACAATGAATGTCCTGAAAAAAAAAGACAAATCAAGATAAAAGATCTCATGGCCCAACACAATCTCAGTTTTTATGAAGCAAAATTAGAATTAACAGAAAAAAATACAGACTACTTATACTCAGTAAGAACTCAAAACTCTTTTGAAGCTCTAAACTACAATAAGACTTTTCCCAATATCACAAATAAATACAATAGTATCAACATAATACCAACATACAAACCAAACCCTTTAACCAGAAGAAATATAGGTAACTCGTTACAAAGATCTTACAGTCAACCACAACCTATGACATCCACTAAAGAACCAATTCCAAAAAGAAGAAGAGAAGAAAAGAAACCTAACAATGAAGAAAGCGACACATACCTTAAGATAACTAATCAAGGAAAAAACAGAAAGCAAATCAACAAAGAGACACCTGATATTACAATGGAAAACAATGATAATGATACCTGCTATACATCAATATATAATAAAAATAATGATGACAAAATTAAAGATACAAACAAAGACCCAAATATTACATCCCAATCTCTTAGAAGCTACAAGAAACAAATATCTAGTGTACAATGGCCAAACTCGTAAGAAAACATCGATATATAAATTAAGTTTATTTTTTTTAAAAATCTATTCACATCACTAAACCTAATCGTTTAATAAATTTACTAAAATATTAAATCAACAATAATTATATAAACGGAAAGAAAAAAAAAATAATAAAATAAAATATATAAATAAATCTAACAACAAGACTAAGGACAGATATAAAAATCAATAATTAATTAAAACAGTTAAAATGATAAATTTTATTCAATGGAACTGTAGAGGAGTCAGATATATTAAAGAGGAACTACAACATATGCTACAGAAGCATAACATACATATATGCATACTATCAGAAACGTTTTTAACAAAAAATATCAATTTCAACATCAAAGGCTATTTTATTGAAAGAGAAGATAGGATACAGAATACAAACTATAATCCCCACGGGGGTGTTGTTATCTTGATACATAAATCTATAAAATATAAACGAGTAATGTTAAATAATCCATTTAATTCGGTCGAAATAGCTGGAATAATTATAACACATAACGAAACTGATGTAATATGTATTTTATCAATCTATGCTAAACCGAATCATAAACTATCTAATTCAAACTGGTCACAGATAAAACAACAAATAACTGTTCCTGTTATACTGGCTGGAGATTTCAACGCGACTAACCTTACTTGGGATATTAACTGTCCAGGTAGTCAGTATGAAGGTAACGAATTGTTAGTATTCATAGAAAACGAAAATCTAAATATTATCAACGATGAAAAACCAACTAGAGTAAGCAATCTCAGTACAAGGGACAGTATATTGGATCTCACATTGGTTTCTATGACGTTAACACAACAAATTACTTCGTGGCAAACTCTTACAGATAGCCTCGGTAGTGATCACTACCCAATCTTTTTCTGTTTTAATGACAAGAAGGACCGATTCTCTTCATCAGAACTTATAATGTGGAGAAATTTTAAAAAAGCTGATTGGCAGAAATATAGTATTGAAATAGAAAATAGAATATCATCTCCTTGCACTAGCGGAAACACAAGTGATCCTAATGACGTTGATAACAAATACATTCAGTTTAGAGATATTATTAACGATTCGGCAAACAAACATATTCCATTTACCAAAATATACAATATAGCTCCTAATAAAATAAAACCATCATGGTGGGACACTGAGTGCAACAAAATGATAGCTCAAAGAAAATTAGCCCTAACTACATTTAACAAAAACATGACAATGACAAATTATTTAAATTTTAAAAAACATCAAGCAAAAACTAGACGATATTTTAGAGCCCGGAAAAAAATAGAATGGCAGAACTTCTGCGAGAGCTTAAATCCGAACACAACAACTAATATTGTATGGAATAATATAAGAAAAATTAATAATAAAAACTATAACGTGATAACGAAAATTTGATAGAAGAATTTGTTACAAATAGATTTTCACAAACTAACATCTCAATTATTACAATTCATAATTACATTAAAGAAAATTTCCTGGATAATTCTATAACTATAAAAGAAGTTAATTTTGCGTTAAAACATAATAAAAATAGTAGCACAGGATTCGATAGAATAAATTACAAAATGATTCAAAACCTCCCGGTCAATGCAATAAACCACCTGACAAATATATTTAATCTATCATTCAGTACTGCTTGTATACCATTAGATTGGAAGAAACATATTGTTGTTCCGATTTTAAAACCAGGAAAGGATCCAAACAAACAAGAATCATATAGACCAATCACTCTGTTATCATGTATGGGCAAAACCATGGAAGCAGTTATCAAAAACAGAATAGAATGGTTTCTAGAACATCATAATAGATTACCGAACCTACAATTTGCTTTTAGAAAAACAAGGAGTACGCAGCACAATTTGAATATATTGAATATAGATATCCAAAAAACATATAGTAAGAACCATTATATAATAGCTGCTTTCATAGACATAGAAGCTGCATATGACAATGTCAATCTGAAAACTTAAAAAGAGAAATTAGAGAAGATAGGTATATCCTCTAAAATGTGCAACTGGATTACTAATTACTTTCAAAATAGAGAGATAATAGTTAGATACAATAACAAGACAACAGATCCTATTATTTGTAATCATGGAATTCCACAAGGCTCCGTAATATCTCCATTGCTATTCACTATATATACAGAAAACATAACATCATTATCAGATAATAACAAAACAGTTATGATGTAGGCAGACGATATAGTTATTTACAGTGTGGGTCATACGCAAGACATAGCGCAAAATAGACTACAAACAAAACTAGAAGATCTTTTAAAAGAAATCAAATTAAACATATCTTCAGAAAAAAGCAAAATTGTTATCTTTACAAGACATAGAATTATCTCTAGTCCAAAAATAACCATTTGAAATAAGAACATAACGGTTAGCTCAAACATCAAATTTCTGGGTGTATTCTTTGACACAAAGAGTACCTGGGCGAAAGAAGTTTTACATATCATTTCCAAATGTCAAAAAGGATTTAATTTGATGAGATGTATAGCTGGTTATAAATGGGATCACATCCAACAACATTAATACAAATATATAAAGCGGTAGTTAGACCTCATATTGATTACTCTACCACCATGATCTACACGTCAAATTCTTAATTACTTAACTAGTATTCCTCCAGTCAGCGTCAGAATTCAACAAATTGCAGATAATTTTTATTGTAAAAATATACATAATTCATGTATTCCATTAAATACAAGAATAGGAAAATTACGTGTTCTTTTTAACAGTTCCTACTGGATAAATAAGAAAAAACCGGCACTCCTAAATAGTTTCGACAGATATGAAAAATTAAATATAGAGGTACACGAGATTATCCCTTTCTTCAAATTCCCGCTTGAGATAAGTTTGACAAAAATTGATACAGAAGTAAATTACTTTAATAAGAATGAAAGTAATGAAAAAGTTTATCAAAAATATATGGAATACATAACAAAAGATAATATAAATTGGAGTATATGGTTTACTGATGGATCTTTGAACAAAAATTATAAAACTGAAGGAATAGGTATTTATAACCATAATACAGAACAACAATACAAATATAAACTCAAGAACACGTCAAATTCTTATAATACAGAATTGACTGCAATTATGAAACTTTTAGATTTAATACAAAACACTGATAATAAGAATATATTAATCGTCACAGACTCTCGTAGTGTTTGTTTATCTATAAAAAACAATACATTCAAAAACAATAACAATTACAAAATATGCTCAGTTAAAGATTATCTTTTAAAAATGAAGGAAAAGAATATGAATGTTAAATTTTTATGGATTCCCGGTCATGCAGGTATAAAAGGAAATGAAATAACTGATAGATTGGCTAGAGAAGCCTGTTTAAATGGAGAAGAGTTTGATGTAAAGTGGACGATGGGCGAAGTTAAATCCCTAATCAACAAAAATTGTTTGGTAAATTGGCAAAACATCTATAACGAAAGAAGTACTCTCACCGGAAAACAATTTTATAAGCATAATCCAAAAATATCAACAAATTTATGGTTCAACAAATCAAACTCTAGGAAATTTATTTCAACTATTACTAGAATAAAATCAGGCCACTGTAGAAGTCCATATCATCTACATAAAATAAAATTATTAAGTTCTCCAAACTGTCGTTGTGGAGAGGAAGGAACAATAGATCATATGATTTTAGAATGTAAACTTATGAAAAATCAAATAGACAAATTAATGCGAGAACTAAAAAGTGAAGTGTTTTTTCCGGTAAATGTGTTGTATTTATTAACATCAGAAAAAAGTACTAAAAGAGTCATCGAGTTTGTAACAGAAAACAAAATTGATATTTAACTTTGAAATTAAAATGATTTTTAAACTAGAATTAATTATGTGAGATCTATAAAGAATTTTATAATTTCCATATGTGTTAGGGACATAAACATTATATTTAAATTATTTTTAAAGTAAAATTTTATATATTATGTATTTGTAATATCTATGTACTTTAAATCGGCAAGAAGGTTGAATAAGCCAAAGCCAAATAATAAAAAAAAAAAAAAAAAAAATTTTAGTAAATTCACTTTTTACATCTACAACTAAAACTAAATATAATTATGTAAGGCATATTTCTTATTATTTCAATTTGATTTCGTATATTCTTTAAACACGCTTTTTGATTTTTTTAAAAAATTTACTAAAGATATTTCTATTGTTTACTTCGGGCAGTTGTACATTTGGTATAATTGGTGGAGCGTATTCTCTTCGTTCTAAAATATTCCAATCGATGTCAGTAAAAAATACATGTTGTTTCAACTCGTTGGCGCCACCATTACTTCCTAACCTCTGATCTTGATCTTTGTTTAATAAACTTAAGATAAATATGGCTGTTTCATATTTAAGAGATTCATCTAATGTAGGCTTGTCGATCTTTATCCTCTGCATGCAATTATCTATGGTTAAGGCATTAAAGGGATTTTTATGCGTTAGAAGTAAATGCGTCAGAATGCCTAAAGCCCACCAATCAACAGGCATCCCATGAGCCTCGTATTTTAGCACTTCTGGAGAGATGTAGTTTGGTGTTCCTTGTAATAGATTCATTTTTACCTTTTTGATTGGATCGTTACTAGAAAATTGAATAGCAAATCCAAAATCAACAAGAACGATGTGCCCTTCGTGGTCTAGCATAATATTTGTCAGTTTTAAGTCACGATGTACGATTCCTAAATTGTGTAGGTGCTCGAGGGCTAACACAATCTCGGCTACGTAGAATCTAGTTTCCTCTAATTGAAACGTTCCTTGCAAGATGAGATGAGTGCAAAGATTTCCACCAGAGATATAATCCATAATCATGTACATCGATTTCTTAGACTCGAAAGTGGAGTGCAGATGTACTAAGAACTGTTGGTGCCGAATTGCAGTCAAAACTTAAAGCTCGCGTTTTGTAAGTTCTGTTATGATATTAGTTGTATCCTTCTTTAATTTTTTCATAGCAAATAATTTCGTATTATTTTTGTAACCTCCTTTCTTCTTTATGAGAAAGACAGATCCAAATCCACCTTTATCAATAAGTTTTAGCGATTTAAAATCTCTTTTACGTACAGATGGCACACTCTCAAATAGATTATTGAATGTTTCCATTTTTAATTAAAAATAGTTGAATATTCTAAAAAAAAAATACATGAAAATTAATAAATTAAAATTTTAAACAATGCTTTTGAAATTATTAAAATGGTAAAAAAGAGTGTTCAGTATATATTAGTATTGAGATGTTAACATGTGATAGAATATTAAATGACACATTTTACCAATAAAAAGAAATTTTACTTACATCGTTACTTAATTCAATATTTTAAGTTTAACTTCTCTTAGGCGCACTTCCAGTTTTATTTTTTCTGCTTGTTGTCTTTAAAAAAATATCTGTAAATAAGTTAAATAATTAATATTTTGGTTAGAAATACAATATCGATTTTTAGGTTAGAATATAAAAACAATAAACTTTTAGTTCTTCATGAATATAGGACACGTGTTAATAAATATATATATTTGTACTAACATCGTCCTAAATGGAAGAAATAATTGTTCCTTCATATGGGAATAAATGCCTCCCCGAAAATTCAATAATTAAAAAAGTTAAATATTTGCTGCCTAGAATAGACACTGGAGATAAACCAGTAAATATTATACAGGATTTAAAATGTTTAAAATACGCGTAAGTATTTGAGTTGTTTAAATGTTTCCGAAAAAGCTAATAGACGATTTTGTATGCCAAAAATTATTAAAAATATTTAAAAAAAAAAAAAAGCAGTTATTGCATTTTATTAGATCTGATTGTCGATACGTCTCTTTATGTAATTAGTAAAACACTTAAAAATAGCCATATAAAATTGTATTAAACAAAAAGATAAAATGAATTAATACAGTTTTAAGGATATTTTATATAATTGTATAGTGCTGATAAATAAAATGTTATTAAATTTAATTGAAATAATATCTTGTGCTAAAAAGGAACTAAAAAAAAATTTCAAAAAATAAGCAAAACACTAACGAATTTTATAAAATAGTTAAAAATAATTAAATTGGTAACTATAATTTCACTTACCTCGGTACAGAAGAAATATTTAAACAAACTTTATATGGAACATGTAAAATTTTATTTAGGTTTATTCAAAATTATTATATATGTCAGCTGATATAACCATCTCACTCAAAGTCTTATAACCGAATGATTTTTTTCAAAATAAATAAAATAAGCAAAGAACTATGTTAAGCATCAGCAATGAACTTCATTTGACTTAGGACAAGAAAATTACCAAAGAATTGTAATAGTTAGTATACATTAGTTGCTGTATAATTTTTTTGAATTTATATTTTACTTGCAGTTGTGATTTTAAAATAAACGAATTAGAATAAATTTAATTATTAAATTTTTGTACATAACAAACAAATACATAACAATTTTTTTTGTCAACATCTATTAAAGTGACATTTAGATTTGAATTATCGTAATAGAGGGCGTGGTCTATTTATCGCCAGTTTAAAAGTAAGGTAGTAATATAATTTTATTGTTTTTAGTTTGATAGATGGCAAATAAATTCCACTGATTTCTTCAAAATAATCTTAAGTTTGGAGCAACACTGCGTGTGTTAAAGGATGAGGAGAGATATGCCTGGACACTGAACTAAGGTAAAATAATGTAGTTCGAGAGTAAATAATTATAAAATTCAATATATAAATTTAGGTAAAAATAAAAACTAAAATTTATTTCATTTGGTTGATGGTAACTATGCAGTTGTATCAATAGTTTTAATAACATACAATAATACGACATCTTTGTGTGTTGGATGCAGAAATGATATGATGTTATTACTAATGTTGTACGTGTAAGACAGATATAGTTCGACGTATGTGGTACTCTTAATTCACACAAGTAGTGGGGTTGTTTGTTATGAGGTAGAAGAATTTGCTTTTGTTTCCAGCGCCTACCAACATATCTCAATGTTATGAGTTCGAATCTAACTGAATACGAATTTTTTATTTTCCTAATGATGACAATATAAAATTACAAATATAACAAATTTTTAAGTTTTAGGATTAAATTCTTATAAATAAGAAATTTACAAATGGGAATATACATATATAAGCATACATACTCCGCAGATAATTAATAATATATTTATATATTATATCGTAAAAGATTAAAATGTATTTAGGTATAATTTGTTTCTCCAGAATCTGTATGTGTTTTATTATAAACCTTTAGTTAACTTGCTTGTTTGGTATAATAATAAACAAACACATTATTCATAACGATATTAATATATAGCTTAATTTGAATATAAAATGTAAGTAGTACGATGTATACTTTATATTTGTACAACACTTATACATTAAAATATTATTAATACCATCATTTTAAAATATTACAAATTATATGGTTTTCATAGTTGTTGTGAGTAGAATAACCAACCATGTGCAAGTTAATTTCGAATTATGACCTACATATGCTTTATGTAACACTCTATTAATACATTGCATTCAATAATTAACTAAAATATTAAATAATTAGAGATATTTTATGTTAAATAAATAACTAGAACGCATATCTTATATTACACCAAAAATCATAAACTTAACATTTAATAACATTAAGTCAGGATTATAATCTTTGTGACTTAAAGAAGTATTGTCGCTCACAACCTCTTTCTCCTTATTTTCTTTACAATATTTAATACCAGGTTTATTTTCCTTCTATTTTCTAATAAACGTTCTGCTTTTCAATTTTACAAATTCCAATGCGTTTCATTTAGTCTAACTTACAATAAGCTTAAATCAATTCGCAATGTCTAATTTTTAAAATCTAAATTAAAGAAAGACTGTTGGGTCTCAGAATTCAATGACAGAACCAACATAATATTTTAGGGATTTGATTGTTATTAAGCATATTATTTATTGTAATATTTATCAATATTAGATTTTTATCAAGTATTTTTGTAATAGTAAACAAGTATTGGTAATAATTTAACTTTAATTTTCCTTAAACGAACGTGTCGACAGTTTTAACGAATGTTCTGGAGTTTAATATTTGTAATATTTTATAAACAAGTGCAAATTGATATTGCAAAAGTATTTTTTTTTTTTTTGAGAATTCCAAAATATTATTAGACAACTTTTTCCGGAAGGTGTCTTCCTATTTTCAAATGTAATAAAGTAATGTAAAGATATTAAATAAAAAAACGTAAAATTAAATACAAATAAAATTTATTAATTTTCTGGTTCATTATAAATTTTAGTAAATTCACTTTTTTATCTACAACTAAAACTAAATATAATTATGTAAGGCATATTTCTAATTATTTCAATTTCGTATATTCTTTAAACACGCTTTATAATTTTTTTAAAAAATTTACTAAAGATATTTCTATTGTCTACTTCGGGCAGTTGTACACTTGGTATAATTGGTGGAGCGTATTCTCTTCGTTCTAAAATATTCCAATCGATGTCAGTAAAAAATACATGTTGTTTCAACTCGTTGGCGCCACCATTACTTCCTAACCTCTGATCTTGATCTTTGTTTAATAAACTTAAGATAAATATGGCTGTTTCATATTTAAGAGATTCATCTAATGTAGGCTTGTCGATCTTTATCCTCTGCATGCAATTATCTATGGTTAAGGCATTAAAGGGATTTTTATGCGTTAGAAGTAAATGCGTCAGAATGCCTAAAGCCCACCAATCAACAGGAATCCCATGAGCCTCGTATTTTAGCACTTCTGGAGAGATGTAGTTTGGTGTTCCTTGTAATAGATTCATTTTTACCTTTTTGATTGGATCGTTACTAGAAAATTGAATAGCAAATCCAAAATCAACAAGAACGATGTGCCCTTCGTGGTCTAGCATAATATTTGTCAGTTTTAAGTCACGATGTACGATTCCTAAATTGTGTAGGTGCTCGAGGGCTAACACAATCTCGGCTACGTAGAATCTAGTTTCCTCTAATTGAAACGTTCCTTGCAAGATGAGATGAGTGCAAAGATTTCCACCAGAGATATAATCCATAATCATGTACATCGATTTCTTAGACTCGAAAGTGGAGTGCAGATGTACTAAGAACTGTTGGTGCCGAATTGCAGTCAAAACTTAAAGCTCGCGTTTTGTAAGTTCTGTTATGATATTAGTTGTATCCTTCTTTAATTTTTTCATAGCAAATAATTTCGTATTATTTTTGTAACCTCCTTTCTTCTTTATGAGAAAGACAGATCCAAATCCACCTTTATCAATAAGTTTTAGCGATTTAAAATCTCTTTTACGTACAGATGGCACACTCTCAAATAGATTATTGAATGTTTCCATTTTTAATTAAAAATAGTTGAATATTCTAAAAAAAAAATACATGAAAATTAATAAATTAAAATTTTAAACAATGCTTTTGAAATTATTAAAATGGTAAAAAAGAGTGTTCAGTATATATTAGTATTGAGATGTTAACATGTGATAGAATATTAAATGACACATTTTACCAATAAAAAGAAATTTTACTTACATCGTTACTTAATTCAATATTTTAAGTTTAACTTCTCTTAGGCGCACTTCCAGTTTTATTTTTTCTGCTTGTTGTCTTTAAAAAAATATCTGTAAATAAGTTAAATAATTAATATTTTGGTTAGAAATACAATATCGATTTTTAGGTTAGAATATAAAAACAATAAACTTTTAGTTCTTCATGAATATAGGACACGTGTTAATAAATATATATATTTGTACTAACATCGTCCTAAATGGAAGAAATAATTGTTCCTTCATATGGGAATAAATGCCTCCCCGAAAATTCAATAATTAAAAAAGTTAAATATTTGCTGCCTAGAATAGACACTGGAGATAAACCAGTAAATATTATACAGGATTTAAAATGTTTAAAATACGCGTAAGTATTTGAGTTGTTTAAATGTTTCCGAAAAAGCTAATAGACGATTTTGTATGCCAAAAATTATTAAAAATATTTAAAAAAAAAAAAAAGCAGTTATTGCATTTTATTAGATCTGATTGTCGATACGTCTCTTTATGTAATTAGTAAAACACTTAAAAATAGCCATATAAAATTGTATTAAACAAAAAGATAAAATGAATTAATACAGTTTTAAGGATATTTTATATAATTGTATAGTGCTGATAAATAAAATGTTATTAAATTTAATTGAAATAATATCTTGTGCTAAAAAGGAACTAAAAAAAAATTTCAAAAAATAAGCAAAACACTAACGAATTTTATAAAATAGTTAAAAATAATTAAATTGGTAACTATAATTTCACTTACCTCGGTACAGAAGAAATATTTAAACAAACTTTATATGGAACATGTAAAATTTTATTTAGGTTTATTCAAAATTATTATATATGTCAGCTGATATAACCATCTCACTCAAAGTCTTATAACCGAATGATTTTTTTCAAAATAAATAAAATAAGCAAAGAACTATGTTAAGCATCAGCAATGAACTTCATTTGACTTAGGACAAGAAAATTACCAAAGAATTGTAATAGTTAGTATACATTAGTTGCTGTATAATTTTTTTGAATTTATATTTTACTTGCAGTTGTGATTTTAAAATAAACGAATTAGAATAAATTTAATTATTAAATTTTTGTACATAACAAACAAATACATAACAATTTTTTTTGTCAACATCTATTAAAGTGACATTTAGATTTGAATTATCGTAATAGAGGGCGTGGTCTATTTATCGCCAGTTTAAAAGTAAGGTAGTAATATAATTTTATTGTTTTTAGTTTGATAGATGGCAAATAAATTCCACTGATTTCTTCAAAATAATCTTAAGTTTGGAGCAACACTGCGTGTGTTAAAGGATGAGGAGAGATATGCCTGGACACTGAACTAAGGTAAAATAATGTAGTTCGAGAGTAAATAATTATAAAATTCAATATATAAATTTAGGTAAAAATAAAAACTAAAATTTATTTCATTTGGTTGATGGTAACTATGCAGTTGTATCAATAGTTTTAATAACATACAATAATACGACATCTTTGTGTGTTGGATGCAGAAATGATATGATGTTATTACTAATGTTGTACGTGTAAGACAGATATAGTTCGACGTATGTGGTACTCTTAATTCACACAAGTAGTGGGGTTGTTTGTTATGAGGTAGAAGAATTTGCTTTTGTTTCCAGCGCCTACCAACATATCTCAATGTTATGAGTTCGAATCTAACTGAATACGAATTTTCTATTTTCCTAATGATGACAATATAAAATTACAAATATAACAAATTTTTAAGTTTTAGGATTAAATTCTTATAAATAAGAAATTTACAAATGGGAATATACATATATAAGCATACATACTCCGCAGATAATTAATAATATATTTATATATTATATCGTAAAAGATTAAAATGTATTTAGGTATAATTTGTTTCTCCAGAATCTGTATGTGTTTTATTATAAACCTTTAGTTAACTTGCTTGTTTGGTATAATAATAAACAAACACATTATTCATAACGATATTAATATATAGCTTAATTTGAATATAAAATGTAAGGAGTTCGATGTATACTTTTTATTTGTACAATACTTATACATTAAAATATTATTAATACCATCATTTTAAAATATTACAAATTATATGGTTTTCATAGTTGTTGTGAGTAGAATAACCAACCATGTGCAAGTTAATTTCGAATTATGACCTACATATGCTTTATGTAACACTCTATTAATACATTGCATTCAATAATTAACTAAAATATTAAATAATTAGAGATATTTTATGTTAAATAAATAACTAGAACGCATATCTTATATTACACCAAAAATCATAAACTTAACATTTAATAACATTAAGTCAGGATTATAATCTTTGTGACTTAAAGAAGTATTGTCGCTCACAACCTCTTTCTCCTTATTTTCTTTACAATATTTAATACCAGGTTTATTTTCCTTCTATTTTCTAATAAACGTTCTGCTTTTCAATTTTACAAATTCCAATGCGTTTCATTTAGTCTAACTTACAATAAGCTTAAATCAATTCGCAATGTCTAATTTTTAAAATCTAAATTAAAGAAAGACTGTTGGGTCTCAGAATTCAATGACAGAACCAACATAATATTTTAGGGATTTGATTGTTATTAAGCATATTATTTATTGTAATATTTATCAATATTAGATTTTTATCAAGTATTTTTGTAATAGTAAACAAGTATTGGTAATAATTTAACTTTAATTTTCCTTAAACGAACGTGTCGACAGTTTTAACGAATGTTCTGGAGTTTAATATTTGTAATATTTTATAAACAAGTGCAAATTGATATTGCAAAAGTATTTTTTTTTTTTTTTGAGAATTCCAAAATATTATTAGACAACTTTTTCCGGAAGGTGTCTTCCTATTTTCAAATGTAATAAAGTAATGTAAAGATATTAAATAAAAAAACGTAAAATTAAATACAAATAAAATTTATTAATTTTCTGGTTCATTATAAATTTTAGTAAATTCACTTTTTTATCTACAACTAAAACTAAATATAATTATGTAAGGCATATTTCTAATTATTTCAATTTCGTATATTCTTTAAACACGCTTTATAATTTTTTTAAAAAATTTACTAAAGATATTTCTATTGTCTACTTCGGGCAGTTGTACACTTGGTATAATTGGTGGAGCGTATTCTCTTCGTTCTAAAATATTCCAATCGATGTCAGTAAAAAATACATGTTGTTTCAACTCGTTGGCGCCACCATTACTTCCTAACCTCTGATCTTGATCTTTGTTTAATAAACTTAAGATAAATATGGCTGTTTCATATTTAAGAGATTCATCTAATGTAGGCTTGTCGATCTTTATCCTCTGCATGCAATTATCTATGGTTAAGGCATTAAAGGGATTTTTATGCGTTAGAAGTAAATGCGTCAGAATGCCTAAAGCCCACCAATCAACAGGAATCCCATGAGCCTCGTATTTTAGCACTTCTGGAGAGATGTAGTTTGGTGTTCCTTGTAATAGATTCATTTTTAACTTTTTGATTGGATCGTTACTAGAAAATTGAATAGCAAATCCAAAATCAACAAGAACGATGTGCCCTTTGTGGTCTAGCATAATGTTTGTCAGTTTTAAGTCACGATGTACGATTCCTAAATTGTGTAGGTGCTCGAGGGCTAACACAATCTCGGCTACGTAGAATCTAGTTTCCTCTAATTGAAACGTTCCTTGCAAGATGAGATGAGTGCAAAGATTTCCACCAGAGATATAATCCATAATCATGTACATCGATTTCTTAGACTCGAAAGTGGAGTGCAGATGTACTAAGAACTGTTGGTGCCGAATTGCAGTCAAAACTTGAAGCTCGCGTTTTGTAAGTTCTGTTATGATATTAGTTGTATCCTTCTTTAATTTTTTCATAGCAAATAATTTTGTATTATTTTTGTAACCTCCTTTTTTCTTTATGAGAAAGACAGATCCAAATCCACCTTTATCAATAAGTTTTAGCGATTTAAAATCTCTTTTACGTACAGATGGCACACTCTCAAATAGATTATTGAATGTTTCCATTTTTAATTACAAATAGTTGAATATTCTAAAAAAAAAATACATGAAAATTAATAAATTAAAATTTTAAACAATGCTTTTGAAATTATTAAAATGTTAAAAAAGAGTGTTCAGTATATATTAGTATTGAGATGTTAACATGTGATAGAATATTAAATGACACATATTACCAATAAAAAGAAATTTTACTTACATCGTTACTTAATTCAATATTTTAAGTTTAACTTCTCTTGGGCGCACTTCCAGTTTTATTTCTTCTGCTTATTGTCTTTAAAAAAAATACCTGTAAATAAGTTAAATAATTTATATTTTGGTTAGAAATACAATATCGATTTTTAGGTTAAAATATAAAAACAATAAACTTTTAGTTTTTTATGAATATAGGACACGTGTTAATAAATATATTTATATATTTGTACTAACATCGCCTTAAATGGACGAAATAATTGTTCCTTCATATGGGAATAAATGCCTCCCCGAAAATTCAATAATTAAAAAAGTTAAATATTTGCTGCCTAGAATAGACACTGGAATAGACACAGTAAACATTATACAGAATTTAAAATGGTAAAAATACGCGTATTTGAGTTGTTTATATGTTTCCGAGAAGGCCAATAGACGATTCTGTATGCCAAAAATTATTAAAAATATTTAAAAAAAAAAGCAGTTATTGCATTTTATTAGATCTGATTGTCGATACGTAATTAGTGAAACACTTAAAAATAGCCATAGAAAATTGTATTAAACAAATAGATAAAATGAATTAATACAGTTTTAAGGATATTCTATATAACTGTATAGTGCTGATAAATAAAATGTTATTAAATTTAATTAAAATAATATCTTGTGCTGAAAAAGAACTAAAATAAAAATTTTAAAAAATAAGCAAAACACTAACGAATTTTATAAAATAGTTAAAAATAATTAAATTAGTAACTATAATTTCACTTACCTCGGTACAGAAGAAATATTTAAACAAACTTTATATGGAACATGTAAAATTTTATTTAGGTTTATTCAAAATTATTATATATGTCAGCTAATATAACCATCTCACTCAAAGTCTTATAACCGAATGATTTTTTTCAAAACAAATAAAATAAGCAAAGAACTATGTTAAGCATCAGCAATGAACTTCATTTGACTTAGGACAAGAAAATCACCAAAGAATTGTAATAGTTAGTATACATTAGTTGCTGTATAATTTTTTTAAATTTATATTTTACATGCGGTTGTGATTTTAAAATAAACGAATTAGAATAAATTTAATTATTAAATTTTGGTAAGGAAATACATAACAATTTGTTTTGTCAACATTTATAGAAGTGACATTTAGATTTGAATTATCGTAATAGAGGGCGTGGTCTATTTATCGCCAGTTTGAAAGTAAGGTAGTAATATAATTTTATTGTTTTTAGTTTGATAGATGGCAAATAAGTTCCACTGATGTCTTCAAATTAATCTTAAGTTTGGAGCAACAATGCGTGTGTTAAAGGATGAGGAGAGATATGCCTGGACACTGGACTAAGGTAAAATAATGTAGTTCGAGAGTAAATAATTATAAAATTCAATATATAAATTTAGGTAAAAATAAAAACTAAAATTTATTTCATTTGGTTGATGTTTTAATAACATATAATAATACGACATCTTTTCGCGTTGGATGCAGGAATGATATGATGTTATTACTAATGTTGTACGTGTAAGACAGATATATTTCGACGTATGTAGTACTCTTAATTTACACTAATGAGGGGGATTGTTCGTTATGAGGTAGAAGATGAAAACCAAGACGAAACTGCTCATCTACAAAAGTTTTGTCAGGCCCATATTCACATATGCAGCGGCAGCTTGGTCGTACACCGACAAAACTAAAAAAAAACTACAAATAATGCAAAATGGCACACTACGGCAAATTACAGGATGCTAATATTTTACGAGCAACAAGACACTGCATAAGGAACTAAAAATATGTACAATATAAGACCACATTATCAAATGCGCGAAAAACACATACGTGCGCGCAAATACCTCAAGAAATGCTAAGATATCTAGTCTGGGTAATTACCCACACGAGAAACAATATTATAAATACCCCAGACCTAAAAACCTTCTGGACAGCGCAATGTAAATAGAAAAGGCAACATAGATGACAAACAATCACGTGAAGACCTACGCCACGCCCACTACAAAAAAACATATACCGGACAGTATGCTTAAAAGAAGCAACAACACAAGACGTAGGACACGCCCTCAATAACAAAACATATACCATATAGTATACAGGACTAACTTTTTCAAGAACTTTCCTCTTTTAGCAACACAAAGAATACCACACCACCAATCATCGTCCAGCTGCGGGAACAGGGCTACTACAAGTGGAGGCTTATATAAATTGTAAATGCCCTACCCAGCATCTGCATACTGCAAGTGCTGGTTTTGTCCAGCCAGGATAGAGGAGCTTTTTCCTGGTTGGACACAAAATATAAATTCCAAGACTCTGACTAAAAAAGTAAATTCTATATAAGATATTATAAGCGAGACAACGAACGGTCATAATTTAAGTATTGGCACCGTAAAAGTTACTTGCGCGCCTGCAGCGCGCAGCGCGGACATGGATACGGGGTGGAAGAATTTGCTTTTGCCTCCAGCGCCTACCAACATATCTCAATGTTATGAGTTCGAATCTAACTGAATACAAATTTTTTATTTTCCTAATGATGACAATATAAAATTACAAATATAACAAATTTTTTAGTTTTAGGATTAAATTCTTATAAATAAGAAATTTACAAATTGGAATATACATATATGAGCATACATACTCCTCAGATAATTAATAATATATTTATATATAATATCGTAAAAATGTAAAATGTATTTAGGTATAATTTGTTTCTCCAGAATCTCTATGTGTTTTATTATAAATCTTCAGTTAACTTGCTTGTTTGGTATAATAATAAACCAACACATTATTCATAACAATACTAATATATAGCTTAATTTGAATATAAAATGTAATGAGTACGATGTATACTTTTTATTTGTACAATACTTATACATTAAAATATTATTAATACCATCATTTTAAAATATTACAAATTATATGGTTTTCATAGTTGTTGTGAGTAGAATAACTAACCATGTGCAAGTTAACTTCGAATTATGACCTACATATGTTTTATGTAACACTCTATTAATACTCACTTACACATTGCATTCAATAATTGACTAAAATATTAAATAATAAGAGATATTTTATGTTAAATAAATAACTAGAACGAATATCTTATATTACACCAAAAATCATAATTTTTACATTTAAAAACATTAAGTCAGGACCGTAATCTTTGTGACTTAAAGAAGTATTGTCGCTTACAATCTCTTTCTCCTTATTTTCTTTACAATATTTAATACTAGGTTTATTTTGTTTTCCTTTTATTTTCTAATTAACGTTCTGCTTTTCAATTTTACAAATTCCATTGCGTTTCATTTAGTCTTACTTACAATAAACTTAAATTAATTTACAATGTCTAATTTCTAAAATCTAAATTGACGAAAGACTGTTTGGTCTTAGAATTCGATAACAGAACCAACATAATATTTTAGGGGTTTGATTGTTATTAAGCAAATTATTTATTGTAATATTTATCAATATTGGGTTTTTATCAAGTATTTTTGTTATAGTAAACAAGTAAGGGTAATAATTTAACTTTAATTTTCCTTAAACGAACGTGTCGACAGTTTTAACGAATGTTCTAGAGTTTAATATTTGTAATATTTTATAAACAAGTGCAAATTGATATTGCAAAAGTATTTTTTTTTTTTTAAGAATTCCAAAATATTATTAGATAACTCTTTCCGGAAGGTGTCTACTTATTTTCAAATGTAATAAAGTAATGTAAAGATATTAAATAAAAAAACGTAAAATTAAATACATATAAAATTTATTAATTTTCTGGTTCATTATAAATTTTAGTAAATTCACTTTTCACATCAACAACTAAAACTAAATATAATTATGTAAGGCATATTTCTAATTATTTCAATTTGATTTCGTATATTCTTTAAACACGCTTTTGATTTTTTTAAAAAATTTACTAAAGATATTTTTATTGTCTACTTCGGGCAGTTGTACACTTGGTATAATTGGTGGAGCGTATTCTCTTCGTTCTAAAATATTCCAATCGATGTCAGTAAAAAATACAGGTTGTTTCAACTCGTTGGCGCCACTATTACTTCCAGTAGTTGAGGAGAGCGGGTTCTAGCTTAAATTTGAAATTGAGTTGGAAATTATTTTTACAGCGTTATTGGGGGCGTGGCTAGACTTGGAAGAATGTAAAAGGGGGTAAGGGTGGGGTGGGGAGTGAGGTGGCGTGGCTAGACAATGTTGGGGTAATAGTTGGGATAATATGAAAGAGTGAGATAGCAATATTAATTATTACGTGTGTAATAATTAATATCTAATGGTAAAGAGTGAGATACCGATATTAATTCTTATGTTTGATTTGTTATTGGTTATAAGATTATGACAGTGTTAAATTATTTATAACAGTGTATTTATAACGCATTCCTTCGAATTCACCGGAAATTTGAAGCACACGTGTTAGCAGGCGTCAGCACTTATCATGAGAACTTCGTATATACATTATTCTTATGGGAACGTGTTGAATACAAGCGAATATTTTCCAAACGTAGACAAATTTTTTTGTATATAAATTATTCTTATGCAATAGTGAAGTTATTAAAATATTAGACTCGGACGATGAAACTGTACAAGTGTTAGACTCTGATGACGAAATTGTAAAAGTATAACATAGTGATTAATGCATATTTTTTATGTAAAACTCTATAAATAAATGAACTTTTAAAAACAATTGTGATTTATATTTTGATTTTCAAACTGAAATATATAATTTACAATGGATAACGGTTGTAAGATTATTAAGCATATGAGAACAATTATTGAACATTTGAATAGTTCAAATTATTCAAGTATTCAGTGGAAAAAGTGGTCTGATTATAATAAAATAAATATAAAGTTGTTAAATAAGTTATTAAAAAATAATAAAAATACCTATTCAATTGGATATAAGCGAAGCATTGAAAGCAATATAAGTGTCTTAAAATATTTTCAAACATTGTTAGAAAATAAACAAAAAGTTGGAGGAGGAACTATAAATAGTTTAAAACTGGATAACGGTTGTAAGATTATTAAGCATATGAGAACAATTATTGAACATAAGAATAGTTCAAATTATTCAAGTATTCAGTGGAAAAAGTGGTCTGATTATAATAAAATAAATATAAAGTTGTTAAATAAGTTATTAAAAAATAATAAAAATACCTATTCAATTGGATATAAGCGAAGCATTGAAAGCAATATAAGTGTCTTAAAATATTTTCAAACATTGTTAGAAAATAAACAAAAAGTTGGAGGAGGAACTATAAATAGTTTAAAACGTAGTAATCGAATTAAATGGCAGGAAATAAATTCATCATTTAAAGGACGTGTTAGAACAGGAGTGTTAATTAATTTAAGTCACATTGATCCATTACAATTTTTGAACGATGCATTTTATATGTTTGCATCTAGAATTAAAAATGCTTTAAAAAAATATAGTGCTTTAAAAGTTAACGTAATATTTTGTGGTGAATTTGTTTTACCATCAGCTAAAGAAGAAGAAGAACATATATTTGAATACAAATATTTTAATACTAAAAATAATGAAATTTTTGTATCAACAGATTTAAAACATTGGTATAAGGAAAATGTTATTGATGTTGTATTAAAAGATTTAGAAACTTTTCAAGAAAATCAAAGTGGATGGGCTCTATATAAAATAGTGAATATGATAGTAAATATAAATCAATTTGTTCCATTTTATGGTTCATCATTTATTGACTTACCAGTTGAAATAAAACGAAAAAAGGCTGTAATAAATGTTCAGAATGAAGATGATAAATGTTTTGTATGGGCAGTATTATCAGCGCTTTATCCAGCAAAATATAATGCTGAAAAAGTATCGTCTTATAAGAAATATATAAATTGTCTTAATTTAAATGGTATTAAATTTCCAATGACGTTATCACAAGTTTCAAAATTTGAAAAACTAAATAATATAACAATAAATGTGTATATTTTAAAAAAGATCAAGAAAACATTTGTAACTATTCCTGTATATGTAAGTAAAATATATGAAAGTAAACATATACATTTATTAATGATTCAAAGTGATTATGAAGTAGAAGATGAAGAAGAAGAAGAAGAAGTAGAAGAAGAAGAAGAAGAAGATGTTGTTGAAAGTAATAATGAGGAATGTGACAATAAAATAAAATTTCATTTTTGTTGGATAAAGAATTTATCAAGACTTGTTAGTAATCAACTTTCAAAAACAAAATGTAAGAAATTTATATGTGATCGATGTTTACATTTCTTTAGATATGAGTACAAGTTTAAGGAACATTTACAAGACTGTGTTGGATTAGGACTGAGACCAGTTAAACCGATAATGCCAGATGAAAATTCTAATATACTTGAGTTTAAAAACTTTAAGAGAAAAATTAGAAATGCATGTGTTATTTATGCAGACTTTGAAAGTATATTGGATAGTAATGTGACAAATATTGAAACCAAGGGGGTATATCAAACACATATTGCACATAGCGTTGGATATTATGTAAAATATTCATATGATGACTCTAAATCTTATTATAATAGTTATCGTGGTGAAGATTGCGTTCAGTGGTTTGTAAATGAATTAAAAGAGATTGCTTATAATGTTGAGGATATAATAAAAAATGTATTACCAATGAAAACATTAACGGCTCAACAAAAGATTGAATATTTAAATGCAATAAATTGTCATATATGTGAAAAACCGTTGCAACAAGACCGTGTTCGAGATCATTGTCATTTAACAGGAAATTATAGAGGACCAGCTCATAATGAATGTAATTTAAATTATAATGAAAGTTATGTGATTCCAATAATTCTTCACAATTTATCATCTTATGATGCACATTTTATAATAATTGATTTAGCTACCGGAATAAGTGGAAGAACCTCTGTGCTACCAATTAATAAAGAAAAATATATTTCATTTACGAAATATGTGTATGGAACTAATATTTCATTAAGATTTATTGATTCATATCGATTTATGGCTAGTTCTTTAAGTAATTTAGCATCTTATTTACCAAATAATAAACTAAAAAATTTAAAATCAGAATTTAACAATTTAAGCAATGAAGAATTTACTTTGTTAAGTAAAAAAGGTGTATTTCCTTATGATTATATAAATTCCTGGGAAAAGTTAAATGAGACAGCTTTACCACCTCAGGATAATTTTTTTAATTTATTAAATGATAGTAACTTATCAGATACAGATTACAAACATGCACAAGACATATGGAATACATTTCATATCAAAACACTTGGTGAATATTCAGATTTGTACTTAAAAACCGATGTGTTATTACTTTGTGACATATTTGAAAATTTTTGAGATAATTGTTTAGACACGTATAAATTAGATCCAGTGCATTATGTTTCTGCCCCAGGCTTAGCAAGGGATTCTATGTTAAAAATAACAAAAATTAAACTTGAATTGTTTACTGATATAAATATGTGGCTATTTATAGAGAAGGGTATCAGAGGTGGTATAAGTCAATGTTCAAACAGATATGCAGAGGCCAATAACAAATACATGAATGAAAAGTATAAACCTGAATTACCTTCTAAATATCTAATGTATTTGGATGTTAATAACTTATACGGTCATGCAATGTCTCAATTCCTACCATATGGAAATTTTAAATGGTTAAACAACCAAGAAATATTGGAAATAAGTAATACTATATGCAATTTGTCAGAAACTAGCAATACTGGTTACATTTTAGAAGTAGATTTAACTTATCCTCAAAGTTTACATAATCTCCATAAAGATTTACCGCTTTGTCCTGAGCATTGTATTCCACCGGGAAGTAAACATAAAAAACTTTTAACTACTTTATATGATAAGGAGAAATATATAATTCATTATAGTAATTTAAAGCAATGTATACATTTAGGAATGCAAGTGTCAAAAATACATCGAGTTTTAAAATTTAGTCAATCACCGTGGCTAAAAAACTATATCGATTTAAATACAGAAAAAAGAAAAATGGCTACCAATGATTTTGAAAAAAACTTGTATAAATTAATGAATAATAGTGTATTTGGTAAGACAATGGAAAATGTTAGAAAACATCGTGATATAAAATTAAAAACAAAATGGGGTGGTCGTTATGGAGTAAAAAGTTTAATAGCACGACCTAATTTTCATAGCCGAACAATTTTTAATAAAAATGTTGTGGCTATTGAACTTTTAAAATCTAATATTACATTTAATAAACCTATATATGTTGGCTTTTCAATATTAGATTTATCTAAAACAGTAATGTATGATTTTCATTATAATTATATGCAAAAAGAATTTTTTAATAATAATTTAAAGTTATTATATATTGATACTGACTCGTTAATATATGAAATTATCACATCAGATATTTATGAAACTATAAAACGCGATATAAGTAAGTTTGATACAAGTGATTATAAAGAAAACAATCAATATAATATTCCCCGTGTAAATAAAAAGGTATTAGGTTTAATGAAGGATGAAAATAACGGTAAAATTATGACTCACTTTATAGGACTAAGATCGAAAATGTATACAATAAAAGTTAATAATAATGATATTATAAAAAAAATAAAAGGAGTAAAGACAAGTGTAGTAAAAAACCATATTTCTTTTGAAGATTATGAAAATTGTTTAAGAACTTTAAATGAAAAAAAATGTACTCAAAGAGGAATAGTTTCAAAATTGCATAATGTGTACTCTATTAAGCAAACAAAAATTGCTTTAAGTCCTTTTGATGATAAACGGTGTATTATAAAAAATAGTACTGATACTTTGCCTTGGGGTTTTGATAGTTTTAGTGAGAGCGATTTATTGTTATAAGTATATTTTTAATGTAAAAATAAATACATATTTATAATAACCAATAGTTTTATTTATTTAAAATGTTATACAATATTTTTAGCATCTATCCAACTGTTATGATAGTTTTAGTGAGAGCGATTTATTGTTATAAGTATATTTTTAATGTAAAAATAAATACATATTTATAATAACCAATAGTTTTATTTATTTAAAATGTTATACAATATTTTTAGCATCTATCCAACTGTTATGAGATTTATCTAAACCTAACCACTTTACAAAAACTCTTTTTCCTTTTTTCTGTAAAACTTTCTCAACTAGATATATATCTGGATATTTTGTTTTTTGTAGTTCTTGTTCGTAAAACGCGCCTGCAATTGATTGACCAAGAGAATCATTAAGTAAATATGTGACTGGATTAGTTAGTTGTACTTTTGATATAGTAAATATTTCGGTACTCCAGTTAGGAGTATACCCTTTTGCAAATAATGATTTGGTTTTGCTTAAACGAACATAATCTCCAACTTTATATCGACTTAAACCGACCCTTTTTATTCTATTGTATACATTTCCTAATAATTTTTTTTCATTTTTTATTGATACTTGAGATGGCTTCATATTAATTGTTGAATGATGAGAATTATTATATTTCTTAACAAGTGCATCAATGTTTTTAATCCAATTATAGTTGCCTTTTATACTAAAATCTTTCCACATGGCATTTTTTAGAGTTCTATTAAATCTTTCAACAATCGATGCTTTCATATTACTAAATGTACTATAATGGTTTATATCATACGAATCTATAACTTTTTTAAATTCAGTGTTATAAAATTCCTTTCCGTTATCTGTTTGTAAGTTTTTCGGAACCTTATTCTTATTTTTTAATAAAATATTTTCAAATGCAACAGTAACGTCTTTTGCAGATTTTGATTTTACTGGAACTGCCCATGCATATTTAGAAAATATATCAATTACTGTGAGTAAATACTTATAACCTTTGTTTTCTTTTGCATACGGAATCATTTCTACTAAATCAGCTTGCCAAGAATCATTTAGACCTTTTATGATTACATGTCTACGCTTATAGTTTTTAAGTGCAGGTTTATGTAACTCATTAATTATACCTATTTTTGTTTTACTCATACTTATTATTACACAAAATTTATCAAGAACTAATATCTAAACTATGTTTTGTTTTTAATTCTGTAATTAATGTTGCAATTTTTTTATTTACTTCAATAAAGTTATTAATATAAGCATCATGAATATCTTTCTCTACAGCTTTTAAACGTCTATCTATAATAATTAAATCATTTTTTGATACTGTTTCGTGCCGAGTAATTTTTTTCTTATGTATATGTACTCCAAATTTGTTAATAGTCATGTTACTTACATGAGTAGTTATAAATTAATGAAAAGAAGGGAATGTGTTTAAGTATTTATATAATAATATTAGCTTCTTTTAATTCTTCAACTATTGAAATAATTTCATTGTCATGTGATGTATTACCCGCTATTTTTGAACTAATAAGTAGTTGTAATCTTTCAACTAATTCATTTGGGTCATCCCAGTAAATGAAATCCTTTTGATTATTGTTTAAAGTCATAAAGTTTGGTATTAAATTGCCACCTCCTAAACGTTTATTATTTTGTAAACCAACTGAAGTCATAAAGTTTGGTATTAAATTGCTACCTCCTAAACGTTTATTATTTTGTAAACCAACTGATGACTTACGCTGCAAAAGTCTTGATCGAACGTTTTGTAATCTTTCTGAAGAATATGGTGTTGAAGACGCTGTTGCACTTAATTTTGTTTGAGGAGGAAATAATAGCGATATAATTTTTTTATATTTTATACCTTTGTTAGATTTAATTTTACCATTAGGTGAATATAATGTTCTATGTGCATTTGTATCAGTTAAAATTGTTTTATAATCCTCTAAATCTTCCTCACTATAAATATTTGCGCTTGGATCTATTTTAAAAAGCAATTCATATAATCCGGGGGATGACTTATATTTTTTATTTCCTATTATAATACCCTCTTTATCAAACGTAACCAGTGTTTTTCCTAATATTAAATTACCATCTTCTAAATTTATACCAAATGTATGATCAAATATACTTGGATCACCTTCTCGTCTATTAAAATCAATTAAATATTGAAAGGCGTATTTATCAACTTGTTTTTTAAGATTTTCTTCAACTTCAGACAGTTTTATAGATGTCTTAAATAAGTTTGGATCATGTACTCTACTATATTCTAAGGGTTCATTTGATTCAAAAACTTCATCATCTAACTGACTAAGTTCCATTGTTGGTTCTTTAGCTAATGTTAAATCATTTTGCTGTTCTGGTATAAATGTAGTGTCTAGGGGTTCTTTTAACATGTTATTTAACTTAGATTTAATTGTTTTAACCTTGAAATCATACGGTTTTGTATCAATATCTTGTTTGATTGGTTGCGCTAATTTAATATTGGAAGTACTTTTATTAGCTAGTATATTTAGTGGTGTAGTTATTGGTTCAAGCTGTTTGTCAAAGTACCTTTGTGCCTCAGATTCTCCTAGTTTTAATGCGAGATACTTTTGTCTTATAGAATCGCTTGATTTAATAATATCGCATGTTAATTTTTTATCTTCATCATTAGTAGTATTGCTTATTATTTTACGTTTACTATTCCTTTTTTTAAATCTGGTAGGAGGAGTCTTTATTTTAACCACAGTATTTTTTGCACGCTTCTTTGATTTAAACATGGTTACATGTAAACTTTATGCAACTTGAACGTAATTTGAACGTAAATTAAACGTAAATTCAACGTAATGGGAACGTAAATTCAACGTAATGGGAACGTAATCAATGTAATTTGAACGTAAATTCAACGTAAATAAACGTAATGGGAACGTAATCATTGTAATTTGAACGTAAATTCAACGTAAATAAACGTAATGGGAACGTAATCACTGTAATTTGAACGTAAATTCAACGTAATGGGAACGTAAATTCAACGTAATGGGAACGTAATTAATGTAATTTGAACGTAATCAATGTTTATTAAGATAATAAATGCATGTTATTATGAAGATGGTTACCTCAACACTGATTATTATTGTAAAGGTTACTTGGTTATATCTAAAAACATATCAAATCCTTTTCTGTATCGCCCTTTATTTAAGTCACTATTTTTATCTATTACCATAAAGGAATATTTATTTGAATCCCAACATAAATTACAAACTTGTTTAAACTCTAGAAAACTTGGAAAGTCAAAGTTAACATGATCATCATATATATGCTTTAAATTTAAGTCATCTTGCTTGAATAATATAATAAAATTAGTATTATCCCGTATTAATTGCTTTGGAATTTTGCTGTAAGTCTGACATAAATGGAAAGAGTCTATCAAATTTTGACGGCCCATGCTAAAAAAATTTCGAATATTATTTTGTTTATCGCAAGCAACATCATCAAATATGAATATAGAATTTAGGCTAGCATCTTCAGGTCTAATAATCTCTTCATTGTCAGTGTATGTATAGTATCCCATACCATTAATATTCTTCATAATTTGTTGTAATATTTTATATTTTGGTTGATATAAAGATTTTGAATAAATGTATATATTTTTAAATCGCAACCCATTTGGATGTTCAATTAGATTAAACATAACATTAGTTTTTCCACAGTTTGAAGGTCCACAAATAATGCATCTAATGTCGTTTGGTAAAAGTAATCCATGTTTTGAATTATTAGTGTAATTAATACTTTGATTATCTACATTCTTTACAGAAAGAGTTTGTTTTTGCTTTACAAACTTCATTGTTTAACCAGGCATGTGTTATAAACTAATGGAATACATTTTAAATGTTTAATCTTTATATATGAAAATATTATAAAGTATAAAATTGGATGATAGCACATACTTTGGTCAGTATGATAAAAGTAATAAACTAATAGAATACATTTTAAATGTTTAATCTTTATATATGAAAATATTATAAAGTATAAAATTGGATGATAGCACATACTTTGGTCAGTATGATAAAAGTAAAGAAAGGTGATGGTCTTATTGATAAACTAATCAATAAATTACCTTTTGAGTTGCACTTGCCTGGATACAACTATTGCGGTCCTGGAACACGTTTAATAGAACGTTTAAATCGAGGAGATCAAGGAGTTAATGCATTGGACTCAGCTTGCAAAGAACATGACATTGCATATCACCGCTATAAAGATTTAAGTAAAAGACACGTAGCTGATAAAATACTGATTGAGAAAGCTTGGAAGCAATATTTTTCTAAAGATTCAAAGTTAAGTGAACGTTTAGCATCATTACTTGTTGCTAATATCATGAATATAAAAACCAAACTTGGAATGGGGTTGAAACGAAATAAAAAAATTAAAAAGAAGAAAATAAAGGGTAACGGAAAGGTCAAGCATAGTATGGCAGCATTAAAGAAAGCTATTCTTAATGCTCGTGGTGCACTAAAAAATACTTTAATTAACCCTGATAATCCTAAGAGTGTGTCAAAAGCTATTAAAATTGCATCACAAGCCGCAAAACAATCAATTAATAAAAAGTCAAAATTTAAAGTTAATAAACTAAGAATAATTCCTATACCAAAAGTAGGTGGTTTTCTACCATTTCTAATTCCATTATTTGCGGGATTATCAGCACTAGGTGGATTGGCAGGTGGTGTTGCAGGTGTTGTAAAAGCAATAAATGAGGCAAAGGATGCAAAAAAAATGTTAGCAGAAACTCAAAAACATAACCAAACTATGGAGGAAATTGCTATTGGAAAATCTGGCAAAGGAATTTATTTAAAACCTTATAAAAAAGGGTTAGGATTATATATTAATCCGTATCCAAAAAACTTTCGTTGAAGCTACCTAAACGAGCCCTTACTGATGTTGATTTAAGAAAATATGCCAAGAAATTTAATATCCCTCACTTTAGAGGGGTATTCATGAGAAATGATTTGCCTAAAAAAATGTATATAAATGAATGTGGTATAATAAATTTAGATGATAAAACATCAGTAGGAACACATTGGGTAGCTTACATAAAAAGAAATAAAAATATTTTATATTTTGATAGTTTTGGTAACCTTCAACCTCCAATAGAAGCAATTGAATACTTTAAAAATAATACTATTCAATATAACTATGATAGATTTCAAAAATTTAATACTGTAAATTGTGGACATTTATGCTTACACTTTTTGTATTCAAATTCTTATATTTATAATAAATAATATATTGCTATAAATACCTGAGTTTTATTTTTAATTTGTTATTACTATAACTAAGCTTATCGTGAAAGGATTTTTAAATAAAAAATAATGTCTATGACATTTACAATTATTGGAAATAAATCCGTATTAAGCGCCGATATTTTCCCTCCTATAGATTTGTACGATGAACAGTTTGAATTGGGAATAGTCGACTTTCAGACATTTAATTCAATACCAAACATTGACGACACTAACAATAAATTTTATTATGGAGATGGTAAAGTTATTTCAATACCAGTGGGTTCATATGAATTGGAAGATATTCAGGAATATTTAAGGTTAAACATGGGTGATTCTAGAGCGATAAAACACAACAGCGAATTTAAAGAAATATCTGATAAACAAATAAAAGAAGTATTTTTAAATTTAACTGCAAATACAAATACCCTTCAAAGTGAGATAATATGTACTGAAAAAATAGATTTTTCGAAAGAAAATTGTATTGGTTCATTACTAGGATTTAATAAGCAAGTATTAGAACCTAATATATTACATGTATCTAACTTACCGGTAAACATTATTAAAGTAAATAATATACGTATTGAATGCAATATTACATCCGGTTCCTATCTAAACGGACGTTTAGTACACACAATTCATGAGTTTTCACCTGCAGTTCCACCAGGATATAAGATAATAGAAATTCCAAAGCAAATCATTTATCTTCCAATCGTTGTACAGAAAATAGATAATATTTCTTTAAAAATTGTTAATGAAGAAGGTGAACTTATCAATTTTAGAAAAGAAAAAATTTCCTGCCGATTGCACATACGAAAGATTCAATAATGGGTATATGTCATAATTTAAAAACAATATATAATTCGTCGTTTAATCAAACTCAGCGTAGTCCAACAAAGCCTTTTAAGAGGTTAACATTAAAAAATAAACAGTTTCTCAAGTCATTAGGGTTTAAATTAAATACTCTACAATGACCGCTCTTATGCTTAATGTTGAAGATAAAATTTTTTTTGACGAATCTATAAGTCAATATGAGATACATACATATAACCCATATTCTACTACTACTTTTGAAAATAACGATGAAATACGAATCCCAATAAATCAACATAATGTATATACATTACCCTCAGAATCTTACTTATACATTGAAGGAAAAATACAGGACACTTCAGAAACAACCCCAGTATTCATATTAAATGGTGTTTTACACCTATTTGAAAGTATAAGATATGAAATAAATTCAGTTGAAATTGATTCAAATAGAAACCCTGGTGTAACATCTACTATGAAAGGCTATGTTTCACATAATAATAATGATATTCATATTCAAAATTTTGGATGGTGCGATAAAGATACTAATATAATAGATAAAAATGGAAACTTCAGTGTATGTATTCCTCTCAAAACGATATTTGGTTTTTGTGAAGATTTCGAAAAAATTATTTTACCAGTAAAGCATGAATTAATATTAATTCGATCAAAAAACGATAATAACGCACTTTGGATAGCAGCAGCTAAAGATGTATTACCAAAAGTAGTCATTGACAAAATACAATGGCGAATGCCTCATATAAATGTATCAGACAAAGAAAAATTGAAATTATTGCAAACAATAGAACGTGATAGATCATTATATATTGGTTTTCGAGCTTGGGAATTATACGAATATCCTGCTTTATCAAGTTTAACTAATCAAGTTTGGTCAATAAAAACAACAACTTCACTTGAAAAACCACGTTACGTTATATTAGGACTACAAAGGGAATCAAAAAATGATATGACTAAGGACATCAGTAAATTTTATACATGTTATTTGAGAAACGTAAAATTATACTTAAATTCTGAAATGTATCCATATGATAATCTAAACTTAGATTATAATAATAATAAATATTCGGTAGCCTATGAAATGTATGCAAATTTTCAAAAATCATACTATGATAAGAATCCAAACCCTGTTTTGAATTTAAAAGATTTTAAAGAAAAAGCGCCCTTAATAGTAATAGATTGTTCAAAACAGAAAGAATTTTTAAAATCTGCCCCAGTGGATATTAGACTTGAATTAGAAACATCAGAAATGATTGTTGGTTTGGTTCGCGCCTTTGCTCTAATTATTCATGACCGGATTGTTGAGTATAAACCATTATCTGGAATTGTTAATAAAATTACATAAATAATGTTTATAAGAACTAGTATATGTAAAACCATCAAAGAATCACCTGCAAACGCAAGAATGAATTCAAATTTTTTAAATAAATATGAAGAAGTTGCTCAAACACTTTTAAAAGTTGGAGCTGTATTAAGAAAATATAAAGAAAATGAGTGTTTACTAGAAAATCTTACTGATGAAGAATTACATTATTTACCGACAGAGTTCTTTTTGCATTATATAATGTTTTCCACCGATATTGAACAAAACTGGAACCGGCTTCCAATACATTTAAAAGAAGATCACTATATGCAGGGGCGTCGATTATGCTACAAACATTATAACAAAGGAAGAATACAAAGAGATGGACCTCCATGTCAAATAAGAAACTGTTGTGATTGTAATTTTAATTTATATTATGATTCTAATGGAAATAGTTTTACCTTAATAAATAAATAAATATACCTCAATAAATAAAATACATGTTCCTTCATTTATAAAATTTTATTTATATACACTCTATACATATTTACAATTATACATATTTATTAGCTTTTTCTTGTATTTGAGTCTTAAGTAAGTCTATACAAAGCGCCTTAATTTCTAAGCTTAGTAACTTTACATTCATATTTGATGATATATTAGTAAACAATTTATAGTAATTTAATTCTATGTTATTAATGTTATTTAAAACGAAATTTTCATAAAAGTATTTGTTATGGTTTTTATAATTTATTTCATTACTTTCTATTAGTAAAGAAAACAACTTATTCTCCACTTCATTAAAAATATTCAATGCAGACTTTGACCATGCCGTAAGTTGATTTAAAGAAAACGTAATGCACTCTGCTAACTGCATAAGTTTCTGCCAAGACTCTATTTGCATGTATACAGATGATCTTGGACCATTATCTGCCAAAATTGATTTAAGGTGATAATTTTGCTCGATAACCATAGTCGGTTTTTCATACAAAGTTTGAAAATGAATTGTACATTTTGACAATACAATACATGGTTGCTCCAGATATGTTATTATTCCATTAAAATAATTGGAAATACTGGCTTTGTTATTTAAAATAATTTCCCAGTCATTTTGTGATAAATTTACATACTGCCCGTTAAACTTTTCAATCACACAAACACTCTCACAAAAATTATTTGCATCTAAAGCAACTGTAATTTGCTTAGTTTTACTTGTATTTAAAAAATATGAGCACTTAAGCAAATATATTGGATTTATGAAATCAACTTTATTTAATGACTCCATTGCATAAAAAATATATATGATCAATTACGCTACAATTTTAAATTGTAACTAAATAAAATTAAAATTGTCATGACTTTTATATGCTTTCGAAATTACTCTTTTACCTACCCCTCCTACTTCTAAATTATAAATATTAGTAACTCTATTAAATCTATTTTTTCGTTCCTGTAATTTTTTAAAATATGAACTAGTTTTGTTATCTTTTTTTCTAATTCTTTCTGATTTTAATTCATTTTTAAATATATTTAAATTTAAACGTTTAACTACTTTTAAAATATAATCCTGATTGACCGGTGAATGTAATTTTAAATTTTGTAAAATTTCCAAATATAAAATAGAATTTATATTAAAATCAATAATTTCATTGAAAGGTAATTTTTTTAATTTTTGAGTGGTACAATGATCATAAGAACTATTATATTTACCAGTACTTAAAACTTTTAAAATATTTTTCCAACATGTATGACCTACATCACTCTTTATATAAAACTGATACTTAAATTCAAAATTTTCTCTAAGGATTAATTCAGTTGAAGCCAATTGGCTAATTGTATATACTATACTTAAAAAATCTTTATAATTATCTATTAAGTGATATTCCTCGCTTTCCCTTAAGTATTGAATCCAATGTTTATGGCAAAACTATAAAAAAAGAAAAAGAAAATTTGCAATAGTTATATACATTAATGCGGATATCACATACACAGAAGAAAAACTCACCGATTTTCCCGAAACTGTTACAATGTTTACACATGTATATAAAATATTTTGATCAAAATTAACTACTGCAATACAATAGTTCTCAAAGTCACTCATTGTTTTACAATGTTTACACGTACAATTACTGTATAAAATAAGTATTTTTTAAACGTAATTTATATATATATATATATATATATATAATAGTCCCCACTATAAATATAGCTTAAAAAAAAAAAAAAAAAAATTGCTAGCATCTTCATTGTCAGTGTATGTATAGTATCCCATACCATTAATATTCTTCATAATTTGTTGTAATATTTTATATTTTGGTTGATATAAATTTCATATACATTATAATATATTTATTAAAACTAAAACGAAATATTGATTCTAAAACAACTGATAGCTAAAAATTATATGTAATATCAGATGCACATAAAATATAACGCTAATTTAAAAATATAGCTAAAAATTATATGTAATATCAGACACACGACATGAGCATTTTAAAAATCAATCCCAATTTTCTTCTTCTTCTTCTTCTTCCTTTAATGAATTCAATAAAACAGAAAAACTTATTTCATTTTTATTTTTAAAATAATCAAATTTATTAAGTTTGACTTTTACTTCTAAGTCATACTTTTCAATTGTTCTTAATTTTTCTAATTTTGAATAAAAAGTATGGTTAAACTTATCAATACAACATACAGTTTTTACTAAATTCAAATCTATTACTTTATTAGTAAAATGGCATTGCAAATACCGTAATTTATGCAATGTATTTGCACTATATGTGTCATCAAAGTAACCTGTTGCTAATACTCTTAATATATTTTTAAAATACTCATGTCGTGTGTCTGATATTATATTATATTTTAGCTCATATTTTTTTCTTAAATTTAACTCTAATTTTGCTACTTTACTAATTGGTACACCTAATATTTTAAATCTATAAAAATTACTAATAAGATGATATTCCCTACATTCAATTGCCTGCTGCTTTCTATGATAAAGGCATAACTATAAATAAAATTATATAAAATTATATAAATAACTAAATTTTTTAATTGGTAAACATATAATAAAAAAAAAACTAACCTGTAATCCAGATTCTGCTATTTTCGGACAGGTGTACTTATAAGTGTCATCTGAATACAGGTATACACAACACAAAAAGTTGTTGTTATCTAAAGACATTTTAAAACTTTTATTATTATTAATATAAACAGTTACTACTAAATTAAGTTGTTTTAATACATTCAATAAAAAATTAACTTACAAAGTTATATCAATCTATAGGGTAGTAATTATTGGCAATGGGAGATGGGCACAAAACAGCAATATTCTGTTGACATTTAAAACTGTTATTATTATAACTAAATTAAAATTATCTAAAAAGTATTAAAAATTAACTTACCTAACTGTTTGCTTATAAGTATGAAAGTCTAAAAGGGTTCAAACGGTTGAAACTGCTATAGACACCTGTAAATATTTGAAAACTACTATTAAATTTATTGTAAACATACAAAATCTTATACAAAATTTACTTACCGCTAGCACTATATAGCCACTAAATTATTTAAAAACACAAGTTATTTAAAAAGAACTAACTCAGAACAAGACTTTGCAAGACAATTTAATAAACAAACTGCACAATACTTAATGTAACACAAATCATATTCTTAGACTTATATATACATATATATATATAAAAATTTAGCAGGGTCGCACTTTACTTATTTAATACTATAATATGTTTATCATCAGACTATCAATTCTTAATTCTATGATCCTCGCGCATTCAAAATAAATAAAATTCTCGGGGGCCCCGACCCTTCGAGCAGTTTTATTTTAAAAAGTTCGTTTCAACTTAAGTTAGAGCTTTTGGTTTAGCTAATTGTGATTCTACTATTATCCACAACCTATATAGCCTCATACATATGGATCAAACCGCTACCTAATAAATTTGTATAATAAAATATCCTCCTACTATTTTAACAGTTACTGTGGTGTTATAACCTCATATATGTAAAACAACACCATTGTCTGACTTATAAGACTTTATGATTATTACAACACATAAAAAAATAACTGTATGCTTTGACAATCATCAATGATATAATGTACGTATATTATAACTTTTAGTATACTTAAATAAATAATCTAATACAACAATACATAATCCGGCCCTACATTTAACTAAAACATAAAATGTATAACAATACATTCGAACTAATGTATAACAAAAAATTTGTCTACGTTTGGAAAATATTCGCTTGTATTCAACACGTTCCCATAAGAATAATTTATATACGAAGTTCTCATGATAAGTGCTGACGCCTGCTAACACGTGTGCTTCAAGTTACATTCGAACTAATGCGCTTGTGTCTAAAGTTCCCATGAGAACGTGCTGACGCCTGCTAACACGTGTGCTTCAAATTTCCGGTGAATTCGAAGGAATGCGTTATAAATACACTGTTATAAATAATTTAACACTGTCATAATCTTATAACCAATAACAAATCAAACATAAGAATTAATATCGGTATCTCACTCTTTACCATTAGATATTAATTATTACACACGTAATAATTAATATTGCTATCTCACTCTTTCATATTATCCCAACTATTACCCCAACATTGTCTAGCCACGCCACCTCACTCCCCACCCCACCCTTACCCCCTTTTACATTCTTCCAAGTCTAGCCACGCCCCCAATAACGCTGTAAAAATAATTTCCAACTCAATTTCAAATTTAAGCTAGAACCCGCTCTCCTCAACTACTACTTCCTAACCTCTGATCTTGATCTTTGTTTAATAAACTTAAGATAAATATGGCTGTTTCATATTTAAGAGATTCATCTAATGTAGGCTTGTCGATCTTTATTCTCTGCATGCAATTATCTATGGTTAAGGCATTAAAGGGATTTTTATGCGTTAGAAGTAAATGCGTCAGAATGCCTAAAGCCCACTAATCAACAGGCATCCCATGAGCCTCGTATTTTAGCACTTCTGGAGAGATGTAGTTTGGTGTTACTTGTAATATATTCATTTTTACCTTTTTGATTGGATCGTTACTAGAAAATTGAATAGCAAATCCAAAATCAACAAGGACGATGTGCCCTTCGTGGTCTAGCATAATATTTGTCAGTTTTAAGTCACGATGTACGATTCCTAAATTGTGTAGGTGCTCGAGGGCTAACACAATCTCGGCTACGTAGAATCTAGTTTCCTCTAATTGAAACGTTCTTTGCAAGATGAGATGAGTGCAAAGATTTCCACCAGAGATATAATCCATAATCATGTACATCGATTTCTTAGACTCGAAAGTGGAGTGCAGATGTACTAAGAACTGTTGGTGCCGAATTGCAGTCAAAACTTGAAGCTCGCGTTTTGTAAGTTCTGTTATGATATTAGTTGTATCCTTCTTTAATTTTTTCATAGCAAATAATTTCGTATTATTTTTGTAACCTCCTTTCTTCTTTATGAGAAAGACAGATCCAAATCCACCTTTATCAATAAGTTTTAGCGATTTAAAATGTCTTTTACGTCCAGATGGCACACTCTCAAATAGATTATTGAATGTTTCCATTTTTAATTAAAAATAGTTGAATATTCTGAAAAAAAAATACATGAAAATTAATAAATTAAAATGTTAAACAATGCTTTTGAAATTATTAAAATGTTAAAAAAGAGTGTTCAGTATATATTAGTATTGAGATGTTAACATGTGATAGAATATTAAATGACACATATTAACTAATAAATAGAAATTTTACTTACATCGTTACTTAATTCAATATTTTAAGTTTAACTTCTCTTAGGCGCACTTCCAGTTTTATTTCTTCTGCTTGTTGTCTTAAAAAAAATATCTGTAAATAAGTTAAATAATTAATATTTTGGTTAGAAATACAATATCGATTTATAGGTTAGAATATAAAAACAATAAACTTTTAGTTCTTCATGAATATAGGACACGTGTTAATAAATATATATATTTGTACTTACATCGTCCTAAATGGAAGAAATAATTGTTCCTTCATATGGGAATAAATGCCTCCCCAAAAATTCAATAATTAAAAAAGTTAAATATTTGCTGCCTAGAATAGACACTGGAGATGGACCAGTAAATATTATACAGGATTTAAAATGTTTAAAATACGCGTAAGTATTTGAGTTGTTTATATGTTTCCGAGAAAGCCAATAGACGATTTTGTATGCCAAAAATTATTAAAAATATTTAAAAAAAAAAAGCAGTTATTGCATTTTATTAGATCTGATTGTCGATACGTCTCTTTATGTAATTAGTAAAACATTTAAAAATAGCCATAGAAAATTGTATTAAACAAATAGATAAAATGAATTAATACAGTTTTAAGGATATTTTATATAATTGTATTGTGCTGATAAATAAAATGTTATTAAATTTAATTGAAATAATATCTTGTGCTGAAAAAGAACTAAAAAAAAAAATTTTAAAAATTAGCAAAACACTAACGAATTTTATAAAATAGTTAAAAATAATTAAATTGGTAACTATAATTTCACTTACCTCGGTTCAGAAGAAATATTTAAACAAACTTTATATGGAACATGTAAAATTTTATTTAGGTTTATTCAAAATTATTATATATGTCAGCTGATATAACCATCTCACTCAACGTCTTATAACCGAATGATTTTTTTCAAAACAAATAAAATAAGCAAAGAACTATGTTAAGCATCAGCAATGAACTTCATTTGACTTAGGACAAGAAAATCACCAATGAATTGTAATTGTTAGTGTTGGATTTAAATTTAGCGCTACCTCTCGGTATTGACACTATTCTATCATTGTTTTTATACTCGGTAGTACTGTAGGTAATACTGTATTCTGTAATACCGTCCTACTACGTAGTTAATACTATACTCTGTAATACTGTCCTACTATGTTTTATATACTCCGTGACATTATAACGCAGGTGTACATTTTGTTTAATATAATAAACCTGATTAATATAAATTAATAGTTTATCTCTGCTAATTTTAACAGGTTATGGGCCCAGATAAATCCAGAGACGTTTAGTAAGTGTTTTTCGGAAAAGTGGATAAAGACTTTTAGTGTGGTGAACATAACCTTAAAAAAAAACGTGGCTGTTGAAACTGTTTCTGTCTTTTTTTGTGTTTAAAGTGTTCTCAACGAATAAAAATGGCATCGAATAATTCACTGGCATTAATCGAGAAGTTAACCGGCCGTGAAAACTATTCGACTTGGCAATTCGCAGTGAAAACATACCTACAACACGAAGAATTATGGGATTGTATTGAGGTTAACCCGGAGTCACCCACAGATTCAAAACGTGATACAAAAGTGAAAACAAAGTTAATTCTTCTGGTTGATCCGATCAATTATGTTTATATCCTAGAGGAAAACACGGCCAAAGGAGTTTGGGACAAATTGGCCGCAGCGTACGACGACTCCGGACTTACACGCCGAGTTGGTCTTCTGCGTGATTTATGTAACACATTGCTCAGTGGATGTCAAAGTATAGAAGAGTATGTGAGCAAAATTATGCCAACAGCTCACAAGCTGCGCAACATTGGCTTTAAAGTGGACGATGAGTGGCACGGGACATTGCTGCTCTTCGGTCTGCTTGATGCTCATAAGAAAAATGAAACCTGGACATTGATAGAAAAACCTCCGAATGCCAAAGTGAACGGCAGTAAATGGTTGTTCCGAATAAAGGAAGAGTCAACGGGTTCACGGTTCAAATCGAGACTTTGTGCTAAGGGATTTGCACAAACCGAAGGTTCGAACAATTGGCACCGAGTATTTGATACTATGCCCTTGGGTTCGATACATCGGACGATAGATGGGAGATGTAGTGCTCAATGAATATATATTTCTTTGTTATAAAAATATATACAAATATAACTGAAATATATATTAAAAGTAATATATAAATATTAATTGTGCTTCATAAAATTATATAATTAGTGTAGTTTATTTATATAAGTGTTAAATTTATGAAAAACTTTTTGTTTATTTTCTTGGTCTTAAATATTGACGATGTGGTAACATAAAAAAAAAAAAAAAAAAACACTATCAGAAAAATCTGAAAACAAACCAAAGAATAACAAGGTGCAACTGGTACATATAATGTAAATAATTAAAAAAAAAAAAAACAAACAATCAAAAAATGGCTAAATTAAAACTATTTGTTTTTATAATATTAACTACATTATTGAGTGGTGGAAGTAGTCAACATAGTAATAGGAAAGAAGTGGTCTTAGGCAAGGTTGAATTCACAGAATACCAAAGCCATGCAAAATACGAAGCTAGCACAGCGTTCAGCGCTAAGGGGATGGCACCCTTGTATAATGGGACACACGTGGTTCTCAATGCAGTTGTCGGTGAAAAAGCAGTTCCAGATGGCTTTTTAACTGTGAAGGACGGCAATTTCGTGGTTGGTGATTTTGCTACACAATGGACCACTTTAGCATCACACTATGCATTCTTGATTGTGATCGTTATTCTAGGTTTACTTATTGCTATTTTGATGCCAATTATTGGATTTTGTTTCTGTTGCTGTCGTTGCGCTGGTTCTTGTGGTGCGAGAACGCAACCCTTTTATAAAAAAAAACATAACACTTGCCGACGAGTCATTTTGGGGTTGCTGTTAATAGGGGTAGCGACTGCCATGCTATTTGGTGTTGTTGTAGCTTTTGTTACAAACAGTTATATGGAAGATGGTATTAAACTAGCTCCTAACTCTGTTAGAATCGCTTCAAGAGATTCTGTAAAATATTTGGAGAGTACAGCAAAGCATGTTAGACATATCTTAGTCGACAATTTTGATGAAGTTCAAAAAGGGCTTGAAAAATCTTTAGATGCCGGCGGTGCTATATTATCAAATGAACTTGCTAACGTCACGGGTGCTGTGTCTCTGGATATGGTGATGATTATTGCAATAAAGGAGCTGGAAGTACATTTTTGATGTGTGGCGTCGGACTGATGTTTTTGACTACAACTATTTTAGCTGCATTTGACCTAATCTATTTTGTAATTGGACTAGTTGCATATCGAGGAGTTTGCGTACCACTAAATAATCCTGCGAATGATCAACTTTTTAGTTTAGTTGATGAATTACTGAATATAGGTGATAAACTATATTCAAAAGATCATTAAGACAAGCTTGTTCTTAGTGATATTATTGAAGATTGTCGCACAAATAAGACTATTTATACGACGTTAAAAATGCAAAACATTTTGGATTTGGATACAGTTACAGAATATATTGACAAGTTTGGAATACATAAAACACTATTGGAGTTAATGGACGATTTTAAATTAGATGGAACTGTACAAATAATGAATGACGTAGCTAAGGATAGAATAAGAGAATTGCAAACTAGCTCTCTCAGTGATTTTCCATTTTATAAATATTTTATAAATATGATGACAATCTGGGTGGAAATATTACTAACTACAATCTTGCTGAACTTGCTGATAAATTGGATGATGCTGCAAATAAACTTCCACCTTCTAACAAACCTGAAGTTGGTTTAGTTTTACGAAATCAAGCTTTACATTTGAGGTCTTACCAGGATAATTTAGTTGACCCTATGATCTCAAGTAGCAAATATTTATCAGATAAAGCTGCATAACTAGATGTTCAATTAAAGTTTGGTCATAACAATTTTAATGAAGCTATAGACAAAGTTATCGAAGAAGTTACGCATGCAGAAGATGAGTTAAATAATGAGGAAACCTTATTAGTTAAAAAAGTTTTTAAGAACATTTGCAGAGGGAATTGAGACTAATATTAAGGATTACTTTTCGTATATCGTTGGTCAATTAAAATTCAAAGTGGGAATTTGCGGTCCTGTGGCTAATGTATATGATTCCATATTAGTCGCTGGATGTAACAGAATATTAGACCCATTTAATGGATTCTGGGCTGGAGTCCGAGATGGTGCATTTTGTTATTTAAACCATGCATTATTTTGAGCGTGAAATTGTCAGGACTTTACCAAAAATCTGATCCTTATCCTGGACCTCTTGTTGAATCAAACAATAACAACTGCAATTGCGCACATGTCAAGCTACAAGAGGGAGGGAGTACAATTGCGCTCTCTAGTAATTAACACTTCTACAATACTGTACTATGCGGATAAAGCAAGTTTTATGTGATATTGGTAAATATAACCAAGACACTATGTGTTTACATTTGGACAATCAAAGTGCCATCAGTGTAATTAAGAATATCTTGTACTATAACTTGATTAATATTTTCATGTTTTTTGACACTCAATTAATTATAATTTGTTGTTAGAATGTCTAAATTTAGAGGGAGTGTTGGATTTAAATTTAGCGCTACCTCTCGGTATTGACACTATTCTATCTTTGTTTTTATACTCGGTAGTACTGTAGGTAATACTGTACTCTGTAATACCGTCCTACTACGTAGTTAATACTATACTCTGTAATACTGTTCTACTATGTTTTATATACTCCGTGACATTATAACGCAGGTGTACATTTTGTTAAATATAATAAACCTGATTAATATAAATTAATAGTTTATCTCTGCTAATTTTAACAGTTAGTACACATTAGTTGCTGTATAATTTATTTGAATTTATATTTTACATGCGGTTGTGATTTTAAAATAAACGAATTAGAATAAATTTAATTATTAAATTTTTGTAAGGAAATACATAACAATTTTTTTTGTCAACATCTATAGAAGTGACATTTAGATTTGAATTATCGTAATAGAGGGCGTGGTCTATTTATCGCCAGTTTGAAAGTAAGGTTGTAATACAATTTTATTGTTTTTAGTTTGATAGATGGCAAATAAATTCCACTGATTTCTTCAAATTAATCTTAAGTTTGGAGCAACACTGCGTGTGTTAAAGGATGAAGAGAGATATCCCTGGACAATGGACTAAGGTAAAATAATGTAGTTTGAGAGTAAATAATTATAGAATTCAATATATAAATTTAGGTAAAAATAAAAACTAAAATTTATTTCATTTGGTTGATGGTAACTATTGTTATAACACACATTCCATACGACACAAACTAACAATGTCTCTTCAGTATCTTTGCTGACCATGCACTTTAGAGATAATAAAATAGTATATAAGTAATATGTTAATCTTAATCTAGTTAGTTCATGTATAAACTGCATCGTGCAGTTAGTAATTGGCTCACCACTTTTTGAGTTCAAGTTCATGTATAATCTGCATCGCGCAGATAGTAATTGGCTGACTCAACATTTGAGACTAGGCATAAGCTGTATCGCACAGTGATTATTAGTCCAAATAAATATTATTTGAGTAAAACTAAAATAAATTGTTTTTTTTATTAAAGTCTAAATTACTCAAACTTTAATTGGCGCAGTCGTACGGATATTAAGGAATTACAATCGCTGTAAATTTTTCCATTTTTATGGTTAACTTAATATTTCGAAACCTACAAAAATTAAGTTAAAGAATAAAGTAAACCTAATAATTAGTGGAGTGAAAAAGAAACAGAAGTTGAAGTGCTCCGAGACTCATCGACCCACTAGCAGCAGCATATGGACATGAAGATCTCGCAAGGCATCGCGGTGATAATCGTAATGTGAGTACTCATTCATATTTCCTTTCTATATTCACACTTCCCAAAAACAAAAATTATTATTATTTTTACAATAATATTTCCTGTTTAAAAAGGAGTATAAATCGTTTATACAGGCTTAAAACAGGTATTAAAATTAAAGAAAGGAGTATAAATAGTTTATACAGGCCTACCAAATATCAAAAATAATATTAAAATATAAATTACGCAACGTAATACAATAATTAAATATTAATTTTCTAAAAAGGAATATAAATCGCTTATATAGGCCTATTGAAAATTAAAAATATTAAAAGTAATATTAAAAATAATATTAAAATAAAATATTAATTACATAACGTAATAAATACTATAATGTAATATAATAAAATACTTGCAAATTAACTAAATAATAATAATAATTTTTAAAATAAAATGTTTACAAAATAACTTTTCTTAAATAAAAGTTACACTATAAATCGCAATGGAGACATTCCATACTTATCTAAATTATGTAAAGGAATATAATGGAAACAATTCGCTGACGAATTTTATAGAAGATTGCGAAGTGATCATAGATAATTTTGCCATATTTCCCGGTAAAAATGAAGATGAAAAAGAAGCTATTAGGAATAACGGTCTATTGCTCTCAGCTATAAAAAGCAAGATTATTGGAGACGCAGCAAGTTTAATAAAGAATAAACATATTAATACATGGGAGAAATTAAAAACTATTTTAATAAATAGTTATACTAAAAACCGCAGTGATATCCCGGATACAACAACACTTAAACGAAAGCCTAATGAGAAAGTTATTACTTATTACTTTAGATGTTTAGAATCAGTTAACAACTTTAATGTTTTGAACACACTTCACAATAAAACATCTTTAAATATGAGAGCACTGGCAAAACATCATGATTCCCTGATGGTGAGAAATTTCATAAAGGAGCTAAACGATCCCCTTGGATGTAAATTAAGACGCCAAAATCCTAACACAATGGATGAACTTCTAGAATTAATAATAGAAGATATGACGAACCACAAAATCCATACTAACGAGGAATATAACCACACTCATCAACAACAAGTGAAGAACACACAAGATTTTCAAACAGAGCCGTCAACACAAAAACCGTGTGAAACAATAATCGAACAAACCATTGAGAATAAAGAAATAGACAATGTACGGACGGAACTACAAGAAGTAATCATAAACAACGAGAGTACAGAATTCAAAATACAAAAACAAAATTCAGAAGAAAAACGTGACACAGAATTAAATGAAAATAAAAACGATATTAAATTAAAAAAAGAAATTGCAAACAATGTGCCCACAAATATTAAAATACAAAGCCAGAATAATTCAGAAGAAGTTCTGAAATCAGATGAAAAGGAAAAAGAACTTGAAGAGTTTAACAAAACACAAGTAAAGAAAAAGACAATTGTTGAAGTAAAAATGAAGCAAGGAAAAGTAAGCGTCAAACAAAACACAGAAGATCAGAACATGCAAGATTTCAAAGTAGAAAATCAGCAAAATATGAAACAAGTATCAGAGAATCAAAATACACAACATTTTGAAATACCAAATCAATAAAATGTTAAGCAACAATCAAAAAATCCAAACTTTCTAGATTTTAAAGTAAAAAATCAACAAAAAATCAGACAAGTAGCAGAAAAGCAAACTATAAAAGAACTTGAAATAGTGAAGCAACAAAATATCAACCAAGAAAAACCAGAAAAACTAAATATGCAATATTCTGAAGTAAAAAAATTACACAATATAAAGCAAAGAAAAGCAGGAAATAATAAAAATCAAAATTTTAAAATAAAAGATAAAATTGAAAAGAAAAAAAGAAACAAAGCTAAATGCATACCAGAAAAACAAGAAGATTCAGAAAACGAGGCACACACTTTGTGGATAAATGATCAAAGAAAAGAAATAATTCGTGGACAGAAGATTAGAAATTCAGCACAACTAAAGCAACTATATGGAACCAAACGAAATAAAAATAATAACTGGATAGATGAATATTTGACGAATATCATGACGAATAAAAATAATAAAACATATATTGACTTTACTTTAAAGAACTTCCTGATAAGATTAACTTCAAAAAGTCTTCAATACTTCCCGAAAAATTAAAATTTCTACCCGAACCTTAACAATTCAAATACGCAACCGCAAGCAACCAAACCAACCTGACTATATAATATATTTAACCCCGAAATTTAAAAACTAAAAAAAAATGAAACCCTAAAACGGACAACCACCTTAATAATGAAATTAAATAAAATTGTATGAACTATTGAAATAATTATACAGAACAACCATTTAAATAAATTATTACAAATATTACGATAAACAATACTTTTTCAAAACACAACAGACAAAAAGAAAAAGAAAATGATGAAACGAATTGAGAATCAGAAACAACCACCTTAATGCACAAAATCGCTTAAACATCGGTTATAACCAGCAGTAAAACCTATAAACAATACAACAAACATAAAAACATACAAATTAAGCGACATCAAATAATAATAAAATAACTATTTCGATACAAACACCAACGCAGTTAAAATTATTAAAATTAATGAAAAGACCAAATTATTTAAATTAAAATAAAAAAACATAGAACCTTCTTTTTAAGTAAAAGAACAACCAGAGTAATAATCAGAATCAGCAAGTAATGAAGTAATATTCGCCACATATAAATTAATTTGCGAAAGATATACGTGGTCTAATCTACGAAAAAATGTCGAAAATTTCATCAATAACTGCAGCACATGTAAAAAGTGCAAATATAACAGAAAACCAATTAGAGCACCGCTAAATAATACCGAAACACCTGAGAGACCTTTTGAGAAATTACATATAATTTATAACATAAATTTGGTATAGACAATACCCAATTCCTTACTATAATAGATGTATTTTCAAAATACACACAGGCATACAAAATCGCCAATAGGTCATCCACAGAAATTGCCGATAAACTAATAACGTATTTCTCACACCACGGCATACCCAATCATATTACAAATAATATTAAAAAATATACAAATATAACTGAATTCTCAAATAATCTCATCAAAGAATTATATAAAATTGAAGATCTAAAAAATAAAAAAAGTAAGAGAAACACATGTAGATAACCTAGTGAAAACTAAAATGAAAAACCCAACTTCAATCGAACTTAACGAAGAACAAATTAACGTACTATTCGAACGCACTACACTACCTGTCGATAAATCTAAGACAGATTATATTCTACACCTAGTTCACGACAAATTCAACCCCAGAGACGAAAAACCAAGATACTACAACGGATTCGCAAAGTTAATAGCAAAAAAAAACACACTCAATTTCGAATACATATTAAATAAAGCTAAAAGAACTAATAACCTCGTAGAGGACCTATACAAACTCACGCGAGGCAGAACATTTGGACACAATAAATCTTGTCTGCAATCAACAAAACTGCCTTGAAAAACTTGCCGAATTCCCAAAAAAAAAAAAAAAATTTGAAAATTCACCAACTAAATTAATAATACGAATGCCCCCTATAGCACAAGGACTTTTTAATAGAACAAAAGAAGAGGTACTAGAAGTATTTAAACGACACGGGCTTACAAAGCACAAATACATCATGCACTCAAATCCCGAAATACAAATGAATTATTTATTTATTAATTAATTATAAATAAATATATTAAAATACAATCAAATACTAAGAAATCCTGATTGTTGTAGGATCATCACCGCAATCAACACCAGCGATATTAATGAATGCCGAATTATTAAAATCACTGATAACCCAGGATTATATCCTGTGCAACTAGGAACAGCCCAAAACATCAAGGAATATTGGACTTTAGTCAAGAAAATAGATTTGGACCCCTTAATAGAATATTATAACAACGTACACCTGACTAGAGAAGATATTAAAATAAAATTAGAAAAAAAGAAATTTACAACCTATGGGCACAGCACTGCTGTAATGGACATCCTGGATATGGAAATAAGTAGAAAATATAAACAAATTCTCCCAACTCGAAGAGAAAAAAGAGGCTTCATAGATGGCTTAGGTACTGTTTGGAAAGCAATCGGTGGAAACCTAGACGCTAACGACGGCGAGCGTATAAATTTAGATCTGGAGACACTTGATAATAAACAAGAAACTCTAAATAAAGCTATATCTAAACAAATAAAATTAACAAACGATATACTCGATCAATTTAAATCGGCCCTACACACCATTGATTCTAATCAAGAAGAACTAGATAAACGTACCAAATTCCTAATGAACGATATCGATAAACTCCAACACCAAGTATTTAACATCTTTATAACAGAATCGATCGGACTTGTCAGTAAATCAATGCAATTACTTTTGCACCTACTAAGAACCATTGAAACTGACATAACATTCGCTAAACTGAAAACGCTTAGTGGTTCAATCCTGGAACCTGATCACCTATTAGCAGAATTACAAGCAATAAAGGAACATGTTGATACAACCAAACATATCAAACTGCCTTACGATATTACATCAGAGAACATTCAACAATATGAAACTATTAGCAAAGTCAAAGCATACACCAATAAAAACTTAATCGTTTTTGTAATAAATATACCACTAGTAATCCCTAATATATTTACGTATTATAAACTATATCCAATCCTTATACCTTATAACAATAAATTCCAAATGATTATTCCCAGAACCCAATACACCATTGTGAATGAGTATAAACATGTAGATTTTAATGCACCCTGCAAAGAAATATATAACAATCAATTCCTATGCAAGCTTAGCGAACCACTCAACATCGAGGAAACCACCTGCGAGATAGAACTAATTCAAAACCAGCCAACCAGCAAATGTCAACCCTTAGTGATTTCTCTAACCGGCATCAAGATCCAGAACATCGAATTCAACACCTGGATGTTAATCACAAATGACGAAACCAGTGGCACCTTAACATGCAACAGCCAGCGTCACATACGTCTACAAGGAACATATATAATACACCTTGCACGAGATTGTCAATTTTCTGTTTCAGATAATACTCTTTAATACATAGATATAGAAGAGAAAGTCGAAGCTTGGAACACCATTTTCCTGCCAAAAATACCAGAGATCCAAAACAAACACCTAAACATCTCTACCGTGACCAACCTAAAACACCTGGACCTACGCAACGTAGACAAGCTACAGACCACCCTACCCCTACTACCTGAAGACTTCGATGACAAAAGAATCTCAGACCATGTTCACATAATTAATTATACATTATTACCTGTATTATTCATAATAATTACTATTGTAGTATATAAGTTAATCAAATATTTTAGAAAAATAAAAATAATAAAAAATGAAAATGCACAAGAAATAAATAGCAAAAATATTGAAGAGTTGCAAAAACCTTTTGCTACATTTGAAGCATAAGATTTTATCTTAGAGGGGAGGTGTTATAACACACATTCCATACGACACAAACTAACAATGTCTCTTCAGTATCTTTGCTGACCATGCACTTTAGAGATAATAAAATAGTATATAAGTAATATGTTAATCTTAATCTAGTTAGTTCATGTATAAACTGCATCGTGCAGTTAGTAATTGGCTCACCACTTTTTGAGTTCAAGTTCATGTATAATCTGCATCGCGCAGATAGTAATTGGCTGACTCAACATTTGGGACTAGGCATAAGCTGTATCGCACAGTGATTATTAGTCCAAATAAATATTATTTAAGTAAAACTAAAATAAATTGTTTTTTTTATTAAAGTCTAAATTACTCAAACTTTAATTCTATGCAGTTGTATCAATAGTTTTAATAACATATAATAATACGACATCTTTTCGTGTTGGATGCAGAAATGATATGATGTTATTACTAATGTTGTACGTGTAAGACAGATATAGTTCGACGTATGTGGTACTCTTAATTCACACAAGTAGTGGGTTGTTTGTTATGAGGTAGAAGAATTTGCTTTTGTTTCCAGCGCCTACCAACATATCTCAATGTTATGAGTTCGAATCTAACTGAATACGAATTTTTTATTTTCCTAATGATGACAATATAAAATTACAAATATAACAAATTTTTAAGTTTTAGGATTAAATTCTTATAAATAAGAAATTTACAAATGGGAATATACATATATGAGCATACATACTCCGCAGATAATTAATAATATATTTATATATAATATCGTAAAAGATTAAAATGTATTTAGGTATAATTTGTTTCTCCGGAATCTCTATGTGTTTTATTATAAATCTTAAGTTAACTTGCTTGTTTGGTATAATAATAAACAAACACATTATTCATAACGATATTATTATATAGCTTAATTTGAATATAAAATGTAAGGAGTTCGATGTATACTTTTTATTTGTACAATACTTATACATTAAAATATTATTAATACCATCATTTTAAAATATTACAAATTATATGGTTTTCATAGTTGTTGTGAGTAGAATAACCAACCATGCGCAAGTTAATTTCGAATTATGACCTACATATGCTTTATGTAACACTCTATTAATATTTACTTATACATTGCATTCAATAATTAACTAAAATATTTAATAATTAGAGATATTTTATGTTAAATAAATAACTAGAACGCATATCTTATATTACACCAAAAATCATAAATTTTACATTTAATAACATTAAGTCAGGATTTTATTCTTTGTGACTTAAAGAAGTATTGTCGCTTACAACCTCTTTCTCCTTATTTTCTTTACAATATTTAATACCAGGTTTATTTTCCTTCTATTTTCTAATAAACGTTCTGCTTTTCAATTTTACAAATTCCAATGCATTTCATTTAGTCTTACTAACAATAAGCTTAAATCAATTCGCAATGTCAAATTTTTAAAGTCTAAATTGAAGAAAGACTGTTGGGTCTCAGAATTCGATGACAGAACCAACATAATATTTTAGGGGTTTTATTGTTATTAAGCATATTATTTATTGTAATATTTATCAATAATGGATTTTTATCAAGTATTTTTGTTATAGTAAACAAGTAAGGGTAATATATTAACTTTAATTTTCCTTAAACGAACGTGTCGACAGTTTTAACGAATGTTCTGGAGTTTAATATTTGTAATATTTTATAAACAAGTGCAAATTGATATTGCAAAAGTATTCTTTTTTTTTTTTTTGAGAATTCCAAAATATTATTAGATAACTTTTTCCAGAAGGTGTCTTCCTATTTTCAAATGTAATAAAGTAATGTAAAGATATTAAATAAAAAATCGTAAAATTAAATACAAATAAAATTTATTAATTTTCTGGTTCATTATAAATTTTAGTAAATTCACTTTTTCATCTACAACTAAAACTAAATATAATTATATAAGGCATATTTCTAATTATTTCAATTTCGTATATTCTTTAAACACGCTTTTTAATTTTTTTAAAAAATTTACTAAAGATATTTCTATTGTCTACTTCGGGCAGTTGTACACTTGGTATAATTGGTGGAGCGTATTCTCTTCGTTCTAAAATATTCCAATCGATGTCAGTAAAAAATACATGTTGTTTCAACTCGTTGGCGCCACCATTACTTCCTAACCTCTGATCTTGATCTTTGTTTAATAAACTTAAGATAAATATGGCTGTTTCATATTTAAGAGATTCATCTAATGTAGGCTTGTCGATCTTTATCCTCTGCATGCAATTATCTATGGTTAAGGCATTAAAGGGATTTTTATGCGTTAGAAGTAAATGCGTCAGAATGCCTAAAGCCCACCAATCAACAGGCATCCCATGAGCCTCGTATTTTAGCACTTCTGGAGAGATGTAGTTTGGTGTTCCTTGTAATAGATTCATTTTTACCTTTTTGATTGGATCGTTACTAGAAAATTGAATAGCAAATCCAAAATCAACAAGAACGATGTGCCCTTCGTGGTCTAGCATAATATTTGTCAGTTTTAAGTCACGATGTACGATTCCTAAATTGTGTAGGTGCTCGAGGGCTAACGCAATCTCGGCTACGTAGAATCTAGTTTCCTCTAATTGAAACGTTCCTTGCAAGATGAGATGAGTGCAAAGATTTCCACCAGAGATATAATCCATAATCATGTACATCGATTTCTAAGACTCGAAAGTGGAGTGCAGATGTACTAAGAACTGTTGGTGCCGAATTGCAGTTAAAACTTGAAGCTCGCGTTTTGTAAGTTCTGTTATGATATTAGTTGTATCCTTCTTTAATTTTTTCATAGCAAATAATTTCGTATTATTTTTGTAACCTCCTTTTTTCTTTATGAGAAAGACAGATCCAAATCCACCTTTATCAATAAGTTTTAGCGATTTAAAATCTCTTTTACGTACAGATGGCACACTCTCAAATAGATTATTGAATGTTTCCATTTTTAATTACAAATAGTTGAATATTCTAAAAAAAAAATACATGAAAATTAATAAATTAAAATTTTAAACAATGCTTTTGAAATTATTAAAATGTTAAAAAAGAGTGTTCAGTATATATTAGTATTGAGATGTTAACATGTGATAGAATATTAAATGACACATATTACCAATAAAAAGAAATTTTACTTACATCGTTACTTAATTCAATATTTTAAGTTTAACTTCTCTTGGGCGCACTTCCAGTTTTATTTCTTCTGCTTATTGTAAAAATAAATAATTAATATTTTGGTTAGAAATACAATATCGATTTTTAGGTTAAAATATAAAAACAATAAACTTTTAGTTTTTCATGAATATAGGTTACGTGTTAATGAATCCTATATTATAATGTTCCAACTGTATGTTTATTTTCTTATATTCTTATATTCTTATATTCTTATGATCTTATATGTTTGGTACTGAATTTTGTATGGCAGCGCGAAAACGGCTCCAGGGAAGTTATTAAAAAATTCCTATTTCGTAGAGAAAAAAATTCTAAGACTTTTGGCGTCCTCGGATTTTTCCCTGAATTTCATGGAAACCCGTAATTTTGGAAAAACTGGAAAAAAAGTGAACCCTTTTTTGCTGTATTACTTTTAATTCGTAAAAGATAGAAAGTTGAAATTTTGCATGTGTATTAAGGTATTCAATTCTGACATTTCTTAAAAATTAGAAATTCAAAAAGTGAAAAAGGGGGGGTTGAAGAAATTCGGGGGCCCGGTAGGGAACTTTGGAGAAAGTTCATATTCTGGATTCTAGAATAATTATGTATATTATTAATAAAAAAAAATTCAAAATTCCAAAATTTTATTTGGGGGCACGGGGGCAGTATTTGTCGAGAGTAAAAATTGTGCCAGAAAGTTGAAATTTTGTATATAGGCTAATCTTGGTAACTTATTTACGAATCGAAAAAAAAAATCCCAAATTTTGAAAAAAAGTTGGTCAAATAACGCATAAATTGAAAATATTTTTTATTTTGATAAAAAAAATATATTTTTTAGTCAATTTATATGTGTGGCGAGTTTATTTATTATTTCAATTTAAAAATAGAATTAAATATCAAATGTAATTACGAATTATTTTATTGGATTTAAATCATACACGGCAAAAGGACGTCGCATTGCGACGGGGGTAAACTCTAGGGATCTTATATTCTTATATGTTTGGTAGTAAATTTTGTATGGCAGCGCGAAAACGGCTTCGTCAATGTTTTTGAAAATTGCCTGTTTCGTAGAGAAAATTTTTGTAAGACTTTTTGCGTCCCCGGATTTTCCCTGAATTTCCTGGAAACCCGTAATTTTGGAAAAACTGGAAAAAAGGTAAGCCTATTTTGTATTACTTTTAATTCGTAAAAGATAGAAAGTTGAAATTTTGCATGTGTATTAAGGTATTTTATGCTGACATTTCGCAAAAATTAGAAATTCAAAAATTGAAAAAGGGGGGGGGGTTGAAGAAATTCGGGGGCCCGGTAGAAAACTTTGGAGAAAGTTCATATTCTAGATTCTAGAATAATTAAGTGTATTATTAATAAAAGAAAATTCAAAATTTCAAAATTTTATTTGGGGGCACGGGAGGCAGTAATTTCCGAGTGTAAAAATTGTGCTAGAAAGTTGAAATTTTGTATATAGGCTAACCGTGATAACTTATTTACTAATCGAAAAAAAATCCCAAATTTTGAAAAAAAGTTGGTCAAATAACGCATGAATTAAAAATATTTTTTATTTTGATATAAAAAATATATTTCCTTAGTCAGTTTGTATGAAAAATTAATTGTTATAATATGTAAAATTAATATAGGACGAATTTATTTATTATTTCAGTTTAGAAATGGAATTAAATTTTGACACGAAATTCAAGCCAAACACAAAAAACAGACGTCGCTTGCGACGGGGGTAAAAGCTAGTATATTTATATATTTGTACTAACATCGCCTTAAATGGACGAAATAATTGTTCCTTCATATGGGAATAAATGCCTCCCCGAAAATTCAATAATTAAAAAAGTTAAATATTTGCTGCCTACAATAGACACTGGAGATGGACCAGTAAATATTATACAGGATTTAAAATGTTTAAAATACGCGCAAGTATTTGAGTTGTTTAAATGTTTTCGAGAAGGCCAATAGACGATTTTGTATGCCAAAAATTATTAAAAATATTTAAAAAAAAAAGCAGTTATTGCATTTTATTAGATCTGATTGTCGATACGTCTCTTTATGTAATTAGTAAAACACTTAAAAATAGCCATAGAAAATTGTATTAAACAAAAAGATAAAATGAATTAATACAGTTTTAAGGATATTTTATATAATTGTATAGTGCTGATAAATAAAATGTTATTAAATTTAATTGAAATAATATCTTGTGCTAAAAAGGAACTAAAAAAAAAAATTTTTAAAAATAAGCAAAACACTAACGAATGTTATAAAATAGTTAAAAATAATTAAATTAGTAACTATAATTTCACTTACCTCGGTTCAGAAGAATTATTTAAACAAACTTTATATGGAACATGTATAATTTTATTTAGGTTTATTCAAAATTATTATATATGTCAGCTGATATAACCATCTCACTCAACGTCTTATAACCGAATGATTTTTTTCAAAACAAATAAAATAAGCAAAGAACTATGTTAAGCATCAGCAATGAACTTCATTTGACTTAGGACAAGAAAATCACCAAAGAATAGTAATAGTTAGTATACATTAATTGCAGTATAATTTTTTTGAATTTATATTTTACTTGCAGTTGTGATTTTAAAATAAACGAATTAGAATAAATTTAATTATTAAATTTTTGTAAGGAAATACATAACAATTTTTTTTGTCAACATCTATAGAAGTGACATTTAGATTTGAATTATCGTAATAGAGGGCGTGGTCTATTTATCGCCAGTTTAAAAGTAAGGTAGTAATATAATTTTATTGTTTTTAGTTTGATAGATGGCAAATAAATTTCACTGATTTCTTCAAAATAATCTTAAGTTTGGAGCAACACTGCGTGTGTTAAAGGATGAGGAGAGATATGCCTAGACACTGAACTAAGGTAAAATAATGTAGTTCGAGAGTAAATAATTATAAAATTCAATATATAAATTTAGGTAAAAATAAAAACTAAAATTTATTTCATTTGGTTGATGGTAACTATTGTTATAACACACATTCCATACGACACAAACTAACAATGTCTCTTCAGCATCTTTGCAGACTATGCACTTTAGAGATAATAAAATAGTATATAAGTAATATGTTAATCTTAATCTAGTTAGTTCATGTATAAACTGCATCGTGCAGTTAGTAATTGGCTCACCACTTTTTGAGTTCAAGTTCATGTATAATCTGCATCGCGCAGATAGTAATTGGCTGACTCAACATTTGAGACTAGGCATAAGCTGTATCGCACAGTGATTATTAGTCCAAATAAATATTATTTGAGTAAAACTAAAATAAATTGTTTTTTTTATTAAAGTCTAAATTACTCAAACTTTAATTGGCGCAGTCGTACGGATATTAAGGAATTACAATCGCTGTAAATTTTTCCATTTTTATGGTTAACTTAATATTTCGAAACCTACAAAAATTAAGTTAAAGAATAAAGTAAACCTAATAATTAGTGGAGTGAAAAAGAAACAGAAGTTGAAGTGCTCCGAGACTCATCGACCCACTAGCAGCAGCATATGGACATGAAGATCTCGCAAGGCATCGCGGTGATAATCGTAATGTGAGTACTCATTCATATTTCCTTTCTATATTCACACTTCCCAATAACAAAAATTATTATTATTTTTACAATAATATTTCCTGTTTAAAAAGGAGTATAAATCGTTTATACAGGCCTAAAACAGGTATTAAAATTAAAGAAAGGAGTATAAATCGTTTATACAGGCCTACCAAATATCAAAAATAATATTAAAATATAAATTACGCAACGTAATACAATAATTAAATAATAATTTTCTAAAATGGAATATAAATCGCTTATATAGGCCTATTGAAAATTAAAAATATTAAAAGTAATATTAAAAATAATATTAAAATAAAATATTAATTACATAACGTAATAAATACTATAATGTAATATAATAAAATACTTGCAAATTAACTAAATAATAATAATAATTTTTAAAATAAAATGTTTACAAAATAACTTTTCTTAAATAAAAGTTACACTATAAATCGCAATGGAGACATTCCATACTTATCTAAATTATGTAAAGGAATATAATGGAAACAATTCGCTGACGAATTTTATAGAAGATTGCGAAGTGATCATAGATAATTTTGCCATATTTCCCGGTAAAAATGAAGATAAAAAAGAAGCTATTAGGAATAACGGTCTATTGCTCTCAGCTATAAAAAGCAAGATTATTGGAGACGCAGCAAGTTTAATAAAGAATAAACATATTAATACATGGGAGAAATTAAAAACTATTTTAATAAATAGTTATACTAAAAACCGCAGTGATATCCCGGATACAACAACACTTAAACGAAAGCCTAATGAGAAAGTTATTACTTATTACTTTAGATGTTTAGAATCAGTTAACAACTTTAATGTTTTGAACACACTTCACAATAAAACATCTTTAAATATGAGAGCACTGGCAAAACATCATGATTCCCTGATGGTGAGAAATTTCATAAAGGAGCTAAACGATCCCCTTGGATGTAAATTAAGACGCCAAAATCCTAACACAATGGATGAACTTCTAGAATTAATAATAGAAGATATGACGAACCACAAAATCCATACTAACGAGGAATATAACCACACTCATCAACAACAAGTGAAGAACACACAAGATTTTCAAACAGAGCCGTCAACACAAAAACCGTGTGAAACAATAATCGAACAAACCATTGAGAATAAAGAAATAGACAATGTACGGACGGAACTACAAGAAGTAATCATAAACAACGAGAGTACAGAATTCAAAATACAAAAACAAAATTCAGAAGAAAAACGTGACACAGAATTAAATGAAAATAAAAACGATATTAAATTAAAAAAAGAAATTGCAAACAATGTGCCCACAAATATTAAAATACAAAGCCAGAATAATTCAGAAGAAGTTCTGAAATCAGATGAAAAGGAAAAAGAACTTGAAGAGTTTAACAAAACAGAAGTAAAGAAAAAGACAATTGTTGAAGTAAAAATGAAGCAAGGAAAAGTAAGCGTCAAACAAAACACAGAAGATCAGAACATGCAAGATTTCAAAGTAGAAAATCAGCAAAATATGAAACAAGTATCAGAGAATCAAAATACACAACATTTTGAAATACCAAATCAATAAAATGTTAAGCAACAATCAAAAAATCCAAACTTTCTAGATTTTAAAGTAAAAAATCAACAAAAAATCAGACAAGTAGCAGAAAAGCAAACTATAAAAGAACTTGAAATAGTGAAGCAACAAAATATCAACCAAGAAAAACCAGAAAAACTAAATATGCAATATTCTGAAGTAAAAAAATTACACAATATAAAGCAAAGAAAAGCAGGAAATAATAAAAATCAAAATTTTAAAATAAAAGATAAAATTGAAAAGAAAAAAAGAAACAAAGCTAAATGCATACCAGAAAAACAAGAAGATTCAGAAAACGAGGCACACACTTTGTGGATAAATGATCAAAGAAAAGAAATAATTCGTGGACAGAAGATTAGAAATTCAGCACAACTAAAGCAACTATATGGAACCAAACGAAATAAAAATAATAACTGGATAGATGAATATTTGACGAATATCATGACGAATAAAAATAATAAAACATATATTGACTTTACTTTAAAGAACTTCCTGATAAGATTAACTTCAAAAAGTCTTCAATACTTCCCGAAAAATTAAAATTTCTACCCGAACCTTAACAATTCAAATACGCAACCGCAAGCAACCAAACCAACCTGACTATATAATATATTTAACCCCGAAATTTAAAAACTAAAAAAAAATGAAACCCTAAAACGGACAACCACCTTAATAATGAAATTAAATAAAATTGTATGAACTATTGAAATAATTATACAGAACAACCATTTAAATAAATTATTACAAATATTACGATAAACAATACTTTTTCAAAACACAACAGACAAAAAGAAAAAGAAAATGATGAAACGAATTGAGAATCAGAAACAACCACCTTAATGCACAAAATCGCTTAAACATCGGTTATAACCAGCAGTAAAACCTATAAACAATACAACAAACATAAAAACATACAAATTAAGCGACATCAAATAATAATAAAATAACTATTTCGATACAAACACCAACGCAGTTAAAATTATTAAAATTAATGAAAAGACCAAATTATTTAAATTAAAATAAAAAAACATAGAACCTTTTTTTTAAGTAAAAGAACAACCAGAGTAATAATCAGAATCAGCAAGTAATGAAGTAATATTCGCCACATATAAATTAATTTGCGAAAGATATACGTGGTCTAATCTACGAAAAAATGTCGAAAATTTCATCAATAACTGCAGCACATGTAAAAAGTGCAAATATAACAGAAAACCAATTAGAGCACCGCTAAATAATACCGAAACACCTGAGAGACCTTTTGAGAAATTACATATAATTTATAACATAAATTTGGTATAGACAATACCCAATTCCTTACTATAATAGATGTATTTTCAAAATACACACAGGCATACAAAATCGCCAATAGGTCATCCACAGAAATTGCCGATAAACTAATAACGTATTTCTCACACCACGGCATACCCAATCATATTACAAATAATATTAAAAAATATACAAATATAACTGAATTCTCAAATAATCTCATCAAAGAATTATATAAAATTGAAGATCTAAAAAATAAAAAAAGTAAGAGAAACACATGTAGATAACCTAGTGAAAACTAAAATGAAAAACCCAAGTTCAATCGAACTTAACGAAGAACAAAGTAACGTACTATTCGAACGCACTACACTACCTGTCGATAAATCTAAGACAGATTATATTCTACACCTAGTTCACGACAAATTCAACCCCAGAGACGAAAAACCAAGATACTACAACGGATTCGCAAAGTTAATAGCAAAAAAAAACACACTCAATTTCGAATACATATTAAATAAAGCTAAAAGAACTAATAACCTCGTAGAGGACCTATACAAACTCACGCGAGGCAGAACATTTGGACACAATAAATCTTGTCTGCAATCAACAAAACTGCCTTGAAAAACTTGCCGAATTCCCAAAAAAAAAAAAAAAATTTGAAAATTCACCAACTAAATTAATAATACGAATGCCCCCTATAGCACAAGGACTTTTTAATAGAACAAAAGAAGAGGTACTAGAAGTATTTAAACGACACGGGCTTACAAAGCACAAATACATCATGCACTCAAATCCCGAAATACAAATGAATTATTTATTTATTAATTAATTATAAATAAATATATTAAAATACAATCAAATACTAAGAAATCCTGATTGTTGTAGGATCATCACCGCAATCAACACCAGCGATATTAATGAATGCCGAATTATTAAAATCACTGATAACCCAGGATTATATCCTGTGCAACTAGGAACAGCCCAAAACATCAAGGAATATTGGACTTTAGTCAAGAAAATAGATTTGGACCCCTTAATAGAATATTATAACAACGTACACCTGACTAGAGAAGATATTAAAATAAAATTAGAAAAAAAGAAATTTACAACCTATGGGCACAGCACTGCTGTAATGGACATCCTGGATATGGAAATAAGTAGAAAATATAAACAAATTCTCCCAACTCGAAGAGAAAAAAGAGGCTTCATAGATGGCTTAGGTACTGTTTGGAAAGCAATCGGTGGAAACCTAGACGCTAACGACGGCGAGCGTATAAATTTAGATCTGGAGACACTTGATAATAAACAAGAAACTCTAAATAAAGCTATATCTAAACAAATAAAATTAACAAACGATATACTCGATCAATTTAAATCGGCCCTACACACCATTGATTCTAATCAAGAAGAACTAGATAAACGTACCAAATTCCTAATGAACGATATCGATAAACTCCAACACCAAGTATTTAACATCTTTATAACAGAATCGATCGGACTTGTCAGTAAATCAATGCAATTACTTTTGCACCTACTAAGAACCATTGAAACTGACATAACATTCGCTAAACTGAAAACGCTTAGTGGTTCAATCCTGGAACCTGATCACCTATTAGCAGAATTACAAGCAATAAAGGAACATGTTGATACAACCAAACATATCAAACTGCCTTACGATATTACATCAGAGAACATTCAACAATATGAAACTATTAGCAAAGTCAAAGCATACACCAATAAAAACTTAATCGTTTTTGTAATAAATATACCACTAGTAATCCCTAATATATTTACGTATTATAAACTATATCCAATCCTTATACCTTATAACAATAAATTCCAAATGATTATTCCCAGAACCCAATACACCATTGTGAATGAGTATAAACATGTAGATTTTAATGCACCCTGCAAAGAAATATATAACAATCAATTCCTATGCAAGCTTAGCGAACCACTCAACATCGAGGAAACCACCTGCGAGATAGAACTAATTCAAAACCAGCCAACCAGCAAATGTCAACCCTTAGTGATTTCTCTAACCGGCATCAAGATCCAGAACATCGAATTCAACACCTGGATGTTAATCACAAATGACGAAACCAGTGGCACCTTAACATGCAACAGCCAGCGTCACATACGTCTACAAGGAACATATATAATACACCTTGCACGAGATTGTCAATTTTCTGTTTCAGATAATACTCTTTAATACATAGATATAGAAGAGAAAGTCGAAGCTTGGAACACCATTTTCCTGCCAAAAATACCAGAGATCCAAAACAAACACCTAAACATCTCTACCGTGACCAACCTAAAACACCTGGACCTACGCAACGTAGACAAGCTACAGACCACCCTACCCCTACTACCTGAAGACTTCGATGACAAAAGAATCTCAGACCATGTTCACATAATTAATTATACATTATTACCTGTATTATTCATAATAATTACTATTGTAGTATATAAGTTAATCAAATATTTTAGAAAAATAAAAATAATAAAAAATGAAAATGCACAAGAAATAAATAGCAAAAATATTGAAGAGTTGCAAAAACCTTTTGCTACATTTGAAGCATAAGATTTTATCTTATAGGGGAGGTGTTATAACACACATTCCATGCGACACAAACTAACAATGTCTCTTCAGTATCTTTGCTGACCATGCACTTTAGAGATAATAAAATAGTATATAAGTAATATGTTAATCTTAATCTAGTTAGTTCATGTATAAACTGCATCGTGCAGTTAGTAATTGGCTCACCACTTTTTGAGTTCAAGTTCATGTATAATCTGCATCGCGCAGATAGTAATTGGCTGACTCAACATTTGGGACTAGGCATAAGCTGTATCGCACAGTGATTATTAGTCCAAATAAATATTATTTAAGTAAAACTAAAATAAATTGTTTTTTTTATTAAAGTCTAAATTACTCAAACTTTAATTCTATGCAGTTGTATCAATAGTTTTAATAACATATAATAATACGACATCTTTTCGTGTTGGATGCAGAAATGATATGATGTTATTACTAATGTTGTACGTGTAAGACAGATATAGTTCGACGTATGTGGTACTCTTAATTCACAAAAGTAGTGGGGTTGTTCGTTATGAGGTAGAAGATGAAAACCAAGACGAAACTGCTCATCTGCAAAAGTTTTGTCAGGCCCATATTCACATATGCAGCGGCAGCTTGGTCGTACACCGACAAAACTAAAAAAAAACTGCAAATAATGCAGAATAACACACTACGGCTAATTACAGGATGCTAATACTTTACGAGCAACAAGACACTGCATAAAGAACTAAAAATATGTACAATAAAAGACCACATTATCAAATGCGCGAAAAACACATACAAGCGCGCAAAAACCTCAAGAAATGCTAAGATATCTAGTCTGGGTAATTACCCACACGAGAAACAATATTATAAATACTCCAGACCTAAAAACCTTCTGGACAGCGCAATGTAAATAGAAAAGGCAACATAGATGACAAACAATCACGTGAAGACCTACGCCACGCCCACTACAAAAAAACATATACCGGACAGTATGCTTAAAAGAAGCAACAACACAAGACGTAGGACACGCCCTCAATAACAAAACATATACCATATAGTATACCGGACTAACTTTTTCAAGAACTTTCCTCTTTTGGCAACACAAAAAATACCACATCACCAATCATAGTCCAGCTACGGGAACAGGGCTACCACAATTGGAAGCTAATATAAATTGTAAATGCTCTACCCAGCATCTGCATACTGCAAGTGCTGGTTTTGTCCAGCCAGGATAGAGGAGCTTATCCCTGGTTGGACACAAAATATAAATTTTAAGACTCTGACTAGAGAAGTAAATTCAATATAAGATATTATAAACGAGACAACAAACGGTCATAATTTAAGTATTGGCACCGTAAAAGTTACTTGTGCGCCTGCAGCGCGCAGCGCCGACATGGATACGGGGTAGAAAAATTTGCTCTTGCCTCTAGCGCCTACCAACATATCTCAATGTTATGAATTTGAATCTAACTGAATACGAATTTTTTATTTTCCTAATGATGACAATATAAAATTACAAATATAACAAATTTTTTAGTTTTAGGATTAAATTCTTATAAAAAAGAAATTTACAAATAGGAATATACATATATCAGCATACATACTCCGCAGATAATTAATAATATATTTATATAAAATATCGTAAAAATTTAAAATGTATTTAGGAATAATTTGTTTCTCCAGAATCTCTATGTGTTTTATTATAAATCTTTAGTTAACTTGCTTGTTTGGTATAATAATAAACAAACACATTATTCATAACGATACTAATATATAGCTTAATTTGAATATAAAATGTAATGAGTACGATGTATACTTTTTATTTGTACAATACTTATACATTAAAATATTATTAATACCATCATTTTAAAATATTACAAATTATATGGTTTTCATTGTTGTTGTGAGTAGAATAACCAACCATGTGCAAGTTAACTTCGAATTATGACCTACATATGTTTTATGTAACACTCTATTAATACTCACTTATACATTGCATTCAATAATTGACTAAAATACTAAATAATAAGAGATATTTTATGTTAAATAAATAACTAGAACGAATATCTTATATTACACCAAAAATCATAATTTTTACATTTAAAAACATTAAGTCAGGACCGTAATCTTTGTGACTTAAAGAAGTATTGTCGCTTACCTTATTAACTAGCTTAAGAAGTATGTCTTTCTCCTTATTTTATTTACAATATTTAATACTAGGTTTATTTTGTTTTCCTTCTATTTTCTAATAAACTTTCTGCTTTTCAATTTTACAAATTCCATTGTGTTTCATTTAGTCTTGCTTACAATAAGCTTAAATCAATTTGCATTGTCTAATTTCTAAAATCTGAATTGACGAAAGACTGTTTGGTCTCAGAATTCGATAACAGAACCAACATAATATTTTAGGGGTTTGATTGTTATTAAGCATATTTGTAATTGTAATATTTATCAATATTGGATTTTTATCAAGTATTTTTGTTATAGTAAACAAGTAAGGGTAATAATTTAACTTTAATTTTCCTTAAGCGAACGTGTCGACAGTTTTAACGAATGTTCTGGAGTTTAATATTTGTAATATTTTATAAACAGGTGCAAATTGATATTGCAAAAGTATATTTTTTTTTTTTGAGAATTTCAAAATATTATTAGATAACTCTTTCCGGAAGGTGTCTACTTATTTTCAAATGTAATAAAGTAATGTAAAGATATTAAATAAAAAAACGTAAAATTAGATACATATAAAATTTATTAATTTTCTGGTTCATTATAAATTTTAGTAAATTCACTTTTCACATCAACAACTAAAACTAAATATAATTATGTAAGGCATATTTCTAATTATTTCATTTTGATTTCGTATATTCTTTAAACACGCTTTTTGATTTTTTTAAGAAATTTATTAAAGATATTTCTATTGTCTACTTCGGGCAGTTGTACATTTAGTATAATTGGTGGAGCGTATACTCTTCGTTCTAAAATATTCCAATCGATGTCAGTAAAAAATACATGTTGTTTCAACTCGTTGGCGCCACCATTACTTCCTAACCTCTGATCTTGATCTTTGTTTAATAAACTTAAGATAAATATGGCTGTTTCATATTTAAGAGATTCATCTAATGTAGGCTTGTCGATCTTTATCCTCTGCATGCAATTATCTATGGTTAAGGCATTAAAGGGATTTTTATGCGTTAGAAGTAAATGCGTCAGAATGCCTAAAGCCCACCAATCAACAGGCATCCCATGAGCCTCGTATTTTAGCACTTCTGGAGAGATGTAGTTTGGTGTTCCTTGTAATAGATTCATTTTTACCTTTTTGATTGGATCGTTACTAGAAAATTGAATAGCAAATCCAAAATCAACAAGAACGATGTGCCCTTCGTGGTCTAGATAATATTTGTCAGTTTTAAGTCACGATGTACGATTCCTAAATTGTGTAGGTGCTCGAGGGCTAACGCAATCTCGGCTACGTAGAATCTAGTTTCCTCTAATTGAAACGTTCCTTGCAAGATGAGATGAGTGCAAAGATTTCCACCAGAGATATAATCCATAATCATGTACATCGATTTCTTAGACTCGAAAGTGGAGTGCAGATGTACTAAGAACTGTTGGTGCCGAATTGCAGTTAAAACTTGAAGCTCGCGTTTTGTAAGTTCTGTTATGATATTAGTTGTATCCTTCTTTAATTTTTTCATAGCAAATAATTTCGTATTATTTTTGTAACCTCCTTTTTTCTTTATGAGAAAGACAGATCCAAATCCACCTTTATCAATAAGTTTTAGCGATTTAAAATCTCTTTTACGTACAGATGGCACACTCTCAAATAGATTATTGAATGTTTCCATTTTTAATTAAAAATAGTTGAATATTCTAAAAAAAAAATACATGAAAATTAATAAATTAAAATTTTAAACAATGCTTTTGAAATTATTAAAATGTTAAAAAAGAGTGTTCAGTATATATTAGTATTGAGATGTTAACATGTGATAGAATATTAAATGACACATATTACCAATAAAAAGAAATTTTACTTACATCGTTACTTAATTCAATATTTTAAGTTTAACTTCTCTTGGGCGCACTTCCAGTTTTATTTCTTCTGCTTATTGTAAAAATAAATAATTAATATTTTGGTTAGAAATACAATATCGATTTTTAGGTTAAAATATAAAAACAATAAACTTTTAGTTTTTCATGAATATAGGTTACGTGTTAATAAATCCTATATTATAATGTTCCAACTGTATGTTTATTTTCTTATATTCTTATATTCTTATGATCTTATATGTTTGGTACTGAATTTTGTATGGCAGCGCGAAAACGGCTCCAGGGAAGTTATTAAAAAATTCCTATTTCGTAGAGAAAAAAATTCTAAGACTTTTGGCGTCCTCGGATTTTTCCCTGAATTTCATGGAAACCCGTAATTTTGGAAAAACTGGAAAAAAAGTGAACCCTTTTTTGCTGTATTACTTTTAATTCGTAAAAGATAGAAAGTTGAAATTTTGCATGTGTATTAAGGTATTCAATTCTGACATTTCTCAAAAATTAGAAATTCAAAAAGTGAAAAAGGGGGGGTTGAAGAAATTCGGGGGCCCGGTAGGGAACTTTGGAGAAAGTTCATATTCTGGATTCTAGAATAATTATGTATATTATTAATAAAAAAAAATTCAAAATTCCAAAATTTTATTTGGGGGCACGGGGGCAGTATTTGTCAAGAGTAAAAATTGTGCCAGAAAGTTGAAATTTTGTATATAGGCTAATCTTGGTAACTTATTTACGAATCGAAAAAAAAAATCCCAAATTTTGAAAAAAAGTTGGTCAATTAACGCATAAATTGAAAATATTTTTTATTTTGATAAAAAAAATATATTTTTTAGTCAATTTATATGTGTGGCGAGTTTATTTATTATTTCAATTTAAAAATAGAATTAAATATCAAATGTAATTACGAATTATTTTATTGGATTTAAATCATACACGGCAAAAGGACGTCGCATTGCGACGGGGGTAAACTCTAGGGATCTTATATTCTTATATGTTTGGTAGTAAATTTTGTATGGCAGCGCGAAAACGGCTTCGTCAATGTTTTTGAAAATTGCCTGTTTCGTAGAGAAAATTTTTGTAAGACTTTTTGCGTCCCCGGATTTTCCCTGAATTTCCTGGAAACCCGTAATTTTGGAAAAACTGGAAAAAAGGTAAGCCTATTTTGTATTACTTTTAATTCGTAAAAGATAGAAAGTTGAAATTTTGCATGTGTATTAAGGTATTTTATGCTGACATTTCGCAAAAATTAGAAATTCAAAAATTGAAAAAGGGGGGGGGGGTTGAAGAAATTCGGGGGCCCGGTAGAAAACTTTGGAGAAAGTTCATATTCTAGATTCTAGAATAATTAAGTGTATTATTAATAAAAGAAAATTCAAAATTTCAAAATTTTATTTGGGGGCACGGGGGGCAGTAATTTCCGAGTGTAAAAATTGTGCTAGAAAGTTGAAATTTTGTATATAGGCTAACCGTGATAACTTATTTACTAATCGAAAAAAAATCCCAAATTTTGAAAAAAAGTTGGTCAAATAACGCATGAATTGAAAATATTTTTTATTTTGATATAAAAAATATATTTCCTTAGTCAGTTTGTATGAAAAATTAATTGTTATAATATGTAAAATTAATATAGGACGAATTTATTTATTATTTCAGTTTAAAAATGGAATTAAATTTTGACACGAAATTCGAGCCAAACACAAAAAACAGACGTCGCTTGCGACGGGGGTAAAAGCTAGTATATTTATATATTTGTACTAACATCGCCTTAAATGGACGAAATAATTGTTTCTTCATATGGGAATAAATGCCTCCCCGAAAATTCAATAATTAAAAAAGTTAAATATTTGCTGCCTACAATAGACACTGGAGATGGACCAGTAAATATTATACAGGATTTAAAATGTTTAAAATACGCGCAAGTATTTGAGTTGTTTAAATGTTTTCGAGAAGGCCAATAGACGATTTTGTATGCCAAAAATTATTAAAAATATTTAAAAAAAAAAGCAGTTATTGCATTTTATTAGATCTGATTGTCGATACGTCTCTTTATGTAATTAGTAAAACACTTAAAAATAGCCATAGAAAATTGTATTAAACAAAAAGATAAAATGAATTAATACAGTTTTAAGGATATTTTATATAATTGTATAGTGCTGATAAATAAAATGTTATTAAATTTAATTGAAATAATATCTTGTGCTAAAAAGGAACTAAAAAAAAAAATTTTTAAAAATAAGCAAAACACTAACGAATGTTATAAAATAGTTAAAAATAATTAAATTAGTAACTATAATTTCACTTACCTCGGTTCAGAAGAATTATTTAAACAAACTTTATATGGAACATGTATAATTTTATTTAGGTTTATTCAAAATTATTATATATGTCAGCTGATATAACCATCTCACTCAACGTCTTATAACCGAATGATTTTTTTCAAAACAAATAAAATAAGCAAAGAACTATGTTAAGCATCAGCAATGAACTTCATTTGACTTAGGACAAGAAAATCACCAAAGAATAGTAATAGTTAGTATACCTTAATTGCAGTATAATTTTTTTGAATTTATATTTTACTTGCAGTTGTGATTTTAAAATAAACGAATTAGAATAAATTTAATTATTAAATTTTTGTAAGGAAATACATAACAATTTTTTTTGTCAACATCTATAGAAGTGACATTTAGATTTGAATTATCGTAATAGAGGGCGTGGTCTATTTATCGCCAGTTTAAAAGTAAGGTAGTAATATAATTTTATTGTTTTTAGTTTGATAGATGGCAAATAAATTTCACTGATTTCTTCAAAATAATCTTAAGTTTGGAGCAACACTGCGTGTGTTAAAGGATGAGGAGAGATATGCCTAGACACTGAACTAAGGTAAAATAATGTAGTTCGAGAGTAAATAATTATAAAATTCAATATATAAATTTAGGTAAAAATAAAAACTAAAATTTATTTCATTTGGTTGATGGTAACTATTGTTATAACACACATTCCATACGACACAAACTAACAATGTCTCTTCAGTATCTTTGCAGACCATGCACTTTAGAGATAATAAAATAGTATATAAGTAATATGTTAATCTTAATCTAGTTAGTTCATGTATAAACTGCATCGTGCAGTTAGTAATTGGCTCACCACTTTTTGAGTTCAAGTTCATGTATAATCTGCATCGCGCAGATAGTAATTGGCTGACTCAACATTTGAGACTAGGCATAAGCTGTATCGCACAGTGATTATTAGTCCAAATAAATATTATTTGAGTAAAACTAAAATAAATTGTTTTTTTTATTAAAGTCTAAATTACTCAAACTTTAATTGGCGCAGTCGTACGGATATTAAGGAATTACAATCGCTGTAAATTTTTCCATTTTTATGGTTAACTTAATATTTCGAAACCTACAAAAATTAAGTTAAAGAATAAAGTAAACCTAATAATTAGTGGAGTGAAAAAGAAACAGAAGTTGAAGTGCTCCGAGACTCATCGACCCACTAGCAGCAGCATATGGACATGAAGATCTCGCAAGGCATCGCGGTGATAATCGTAATGTGAGTACTCATTCATATTTCCTTTCTATATTCACACTTCCCAAAAACAAAAATTATTATTATTTTTACAATAATATTTCCTGTTTAAAAAGGAGTATAAATCGTTTATACAGGCCTAAAACAGGTATTAAAATTAAAGAAAGGAGTATAAATCGTTTATACAGGCCTACCAAATATCAAAAATAATATTAAAATATAAATTACGCAACGTAATACAATAATTAAATAATAATTTTCTAAAATGGAATATAAATCGCTTATATAGGCCTATTGAAAATTAAAAATATTAAAAGTAATATTAAAAATAATATTAAAATAAAATATTAATTACATAACGTAATAAATACTATAATGTAATATAATAAAATACTTGCAAATTAACTAAATAATAATAATAATTTTTAAAATAAAATGTTTACAAAATAACTTTTCTTAAATAAAAGTTACACTATAAATCGAAATGGAGACATTCCATACTTATCTAAATTATGTAAAGGAATATAATGGAAACAATTCGCTGACGAATTTTATAGAAGATTGCGAAGAGATCATAGATAATTTTGCCATATTCCCCGGTAAAAATGAAGATAAAAAAGAAGCTATTAGGAATAACGGTCTATTGCTCTCAGCTATAAAAAGCAAGATTATTGGAGACGCAGCAAGTTTAATAAAGAATAAACATATTAATACATGGGAGAAATTAAAAACTATTTTAATAAATAGTTATACTAAAAACCGCAGTGATATCCCGGATACAACAACACTTAAACGAAAACCTAATGAGAAAGTTATTACTTATTACTTTAGATGTTTAGAATCAGTTAACAACTTTAATGTTTTGAACACACTTCACAATAAAACATCTTTAAATATGAGAGCACTGGCAAAACATCATGATTTCCTGATGGTGAGAAATTTCATAAAGGAGCTAAACGATCCCCTTGGATGTAAATTAAGACGCCAAAATCCTAACACAATGGATGAACTTCTAGAATTAATAATAGAAGATATGACGAACCACGAAATCCATACTAACGAGGAATATAACCACACTCATCAACAACAAGTGAAGAACACACAAGATTTTCAAACAGAGCCGTCAACACAAAAACCGTGTGAAACAATAATCGAACAAACCATTGAGAATAAAGAAATAGACAATGTACGGACGGAACTACAAGAAGTAATCATAAACAACGAGAGTACAGAATTCAAAATACAAAAACAAAATTCAGAAGAAAAACGTGACACAGAAATAAATGAAAATAAAAACGATATTAAATTAAAAAAAGAAATTGCAAACAATGTGCCCACAAATATTAAAATACAAAGCCAGAATAATTCAGAAGAAGTTCTGAAATCAGATGAAAAGGAAAAAGAACTTGAAGAGTTTAACAAAACAGAAGTAAAGAAAAAGACAATTGTTGAAGTAAAAATGAAGCAAGGAAAAGTAAGCGTCAAACAAAACACAGAAGATCAGAACATGCAAGATTTCGAAGTAGAAAATCAGCAAAATATGAAACAAGTATCAGAGAATCAAAATACACAACATTTTGAAATACCAAATCAACAAAATGTTAAGCAACAATCAAAAAATCCAAACTTTCTAGATTTTAAAGTAAAAAATCAACAAAAAATCAGACAAGTAGCAGAAAAGCAAACTATAAAAGAACTTGAAATAGTGAAGCAACAAAATATCAACCAAGAAAAACCAGAAAAACTAAATATGCAATATTCTGAAGTAAAAAAATTACACAATATAAAGCAAAGAAAAGCAGGAAATAATAAAAATCAAAATTTTAAAATAAAAGATAAAATTGAAAAGAAAAAAAGAAACAAAGCTAAATGCATACCAGAAAAACAAGAAGATTCAGAAAACGAGGCACACACTTTGTGGATAAATGATCAAAGAAAAGAAATAATTCGTGGACAGAAGATTAGAAATTCAGCACAACTAAAGCAACTATATGGAACCAAACGAAATAAAAATAATTACTGGATAGATGAATATTTGACGAATATCATGACGAATAAAAATAATAAAACATATATTGACTTTACTTTAAAGAACTTCCTGATAAGATTAACTTCAAAAAGTCTTCAATACTTCCCGAAAAATTAAAATTTCTACCCGAACCTTAACAATTCAAATACGCAACCGCAAGCAACCAAATCAACCTGACTATATAATATATTTAACCCCGAAATTTAAAAACTAAAAAAAAATGAAACCCTAAAACGGACAACCACCTTAATAATGAAATAAAATAAAATTGTATGAACTATTGCAATAATTATACAGAACAACCATTTAAATAAATTATTACAAATATTACGATAAACAATACTTTTTCAAAACACAACAGACAAAAAGAAAAAGAAAATGATGAAACGAATTGAGAATCAGAAACAACCACCTTAATGCAGAAAATCGCTTAAACACCGGTTATAACCAGCAGTAAAACCTATAAACAATACAACAAACATAAAAACATACAAATTAAGCGACATCAAATAATAATAAAATAACTATTTCGATACAAACACCAACGCAGTTAAAATTATTAAAATTAATGAAAAGACCAAATTATTTAAATTAAAATAAAAAAAACATAGAACCTTTTTTTTAAGTAAAAGAACAACCAGAGTAATAATCAGAATCAGCAAGTAATGAAGTAATAGACGCCACATATAAATTAATTTGCGAAAGATATACGTGGTCTAATCTACGAAAAAATGTCGAAAATTTCATCAATAACTGCAGCACATGTAAAAAGTGCAAATATAACAGAAAACCAAAACCTGAGAGACCTTTTGAGAAATTACATACAGATACGTTTGGTATAGACAATACCCAATTCCTTACTATAATAGATGTATTTTCAAAATTCACACAGGCATACAAAATCGCCAATAGGTCATCCACAGAAATTGCCGATAAACTAATAACGTATTTCTCACACCACGGCATACCCAATCATATTACAAATAATATTAAAAAATATACAAATATAACTGAATTCTCAAATAATCTCATCAAAGAATTACAAGAATTATATAAAATTGAAGATCTAAAAAATAAAAAAAGTAAGAGAAACACATGTAGATAACCTAGTGAAAACTAAAATGAAAAACCCAAGTTCAATCGAACTTAACGAAGAACAAAGTAACGTACTATTCGAACGCACTACACTACCTGTCGATAAATCTAAGACAGATTATATTCTACACCTAGTTCACGACAAATTCAACCCCAGAGACGAAAAACCAAGATACTACAACGGATTCGCAAAGTTAATAGCAAAAAAAAACACACTCAATTTCGAATACATATTAAATAAAGCTAAAAGAACTAATAACCTCGTAGAGGACCTATACAAACTCACGCGAGGCAGAACATTTGGACACAATAAATCTTGTCTGCAATCAACAAAACTGCCTTGAAAAACTTGCCGAATTCCCAAAAAAAAAAAAAAAATTTGAAAATTCACCAACTAAATTAATAATACGAATGCCCCCTATAGCACAAGGACTTTTTAATAGAACAAAAGAAGAGGTACTAGAAGTATTTAAACGACACGGGCTTACAAAGCACAAATACATCATGCACTCAAATCCCGAAATACAAATGAATTATTTATTTATTAATTAATTATAAATAAATATATTAAAATACAATCAAATGCTAAGAAATCCTGATTGTTGTAGGATCATCACCGCAATCAACACCAGCGATATTAATGAATGCCGAATTATTAAAATCACTGATAACCCAGGATTATATCCTGTGCAACTAGGAACAGCCCAAAACATCAAGGAATATTGGACTTTAGTCAAGAAAATAGATTTGGACCCCTTAATAGAATATTATAACAACGTACACCTGACTAGAGAAGATATTAAAATAAAATTAGAAAAAAAGAAATTTACAACCTATGGGCACAGCACTGCTGTAATGGACATCCTGGATATGGAAATAAGTAGAAAATATAAACAAATTCTCCCAACTCGAAGAGAAAAAAGAGGCTTCATAGATGGCTTAGGTACTGTTTGGAAAGCAATCGGTGGAAACCTAGACGCTAACGACGGCGAGCGTATAAATTTAGATCTGGAGACACTTGAAAATAAACAAGAAACTCTAAATAAAGCTATATCGAAACAAATAAAATTAACAAACGATATACTCGATCAATTTAAATCGGCCCTACACACCATTGATTCTAATCAAGAAAAACTAGATAAACGTACCAAATTCCTAATGAACGATATCGATAAACTCCAACACCAAGTATTTAACATCTTTATAACAGAATCGATCGGACTTGTCAGTAAATCAATGCAATTACTTTTGCACCTACTAAGAACCATTGAAACTGACATAACATTCGCTAAACTGAACACGCTTAGTGGTTCAATCCTGGAACCTGATCACCTATTAGCAGAATTACAAGCAATAAAGGAACATGTTGATACAACCAAACATATTAAACTGCCTTACGATATTACATCAGAGAACATTCAACAATATGAAACTATTAGCAAAGTCAAAGCATACACCAATAAAAACTTAATCGTTTTTGTAATAAATATACCACTAGTAATCCCTAATATATTTACGTATTATAAACTATATCCAATCCTTATACCTTATAACAATAAATTCCAAATGATTATTCCCAGAACCCAATACACCATAGTGAATGTGTATAAACATGTAGATTTTAATGCACCCTGCAAAGAAATATATAACAATCAATTCCTATGCAAGCTTAGCGAACCACTCAACATCGAGGAAACCACCTGCGAGATAGAACTAATTCAAAACCAGCCAACCAGCAAATGTCAACCCTTAGTGATTTCTCTAACCGGCATCAAGATCCAGAACATCGAATTCAACACCTGGATGTTAATCACAAATGACGAAACCAGTGGCACCTTAACATGCAACAGCCAGCGTCACATACGTCTACAAGGAACATATATATTACACCTTGCACGAGATTGTCAATTTTCTGTTTCAGATAATACTCTTCAATACATAGATATAGAAGAGAAAGTCGAAGCTTGGAACACCATTTCCCTGCCAAAAATACCAGAGATCCAAAACAAACACCTAAACATCTCTACCGTGACCAACCTGAAACACCTGGACCTACGCAACGTAGACAAGCTACAGACCACCCTACCCCTACTACCTGAAGACTTCGATGACAAAAGAATCTCAGACCATGTTCACATAATTAATTATACATTATTACCTGTATTATTCATAATAATTACTATTGTAGTATATAAGTTAATCAAATATTTTAGAAAAATAAAAATAATAAAAAATGAAAATGCACAAGAAATAAATAGCAAAAATATTGAAGAGTTGCAAAAACCTTTTGCTACATTTGAAGCATAAGATTTTATCTTAGAGGGGAGGTGTTATAACACACATTCCATACGACACAAACTAACAATGTCTCTTCAGTATCTTTGCTGACCATGCACTTTAGAGATAATAAAATAGTATATAAGTAATATGTTAATCTTAATCTAGTTAGTTCATGTATAAACTGCATCGTGCAGTTAGTAATTGGCTCACCACTTTTTGAGTTCAAGTTCATGTATAATCTGCATCGCGCAGATAGTAATTGGCTGACTCAACATTTGGGACTAGGCATAAGCTGTATCGCACAGTGATTATTAGTCCAAATAAATATTATTTAAGTAAAACTAAAATAAATTGTTTTTTTTATTAAAGTCTAAATTACTCAAACTTTAATTCTATGCAGTTGTATCAATAGTTTTAATAACATATAATAATACGACATCTTTTCGTGTTGGATGCAGAAATGATATGATGTTATTACTAATGTTGTACGTGTAAGACAGATATAGTTCGACGTATGTGGTACTCTTAATTCACACAAGTAGTGGGTTGTTTGTTATGAGGTAGAAGAATTTGCTTTTGTTTCCAGCGCCTACCAACATATCTCAATGTTATGAGTTCGAATCTAACTGAATACGAATTTTTTATTTTCCTAATGATGACAATATAAAATTACAAATATAACAAATTTTTAAGTTTTAGGATTAAATTCTTATAAATAAGAAATTTACAAATGGGAATATACATATATGAGCATACATACTCCGCAGATAATTAATAATATATTTATATATAATATCGTAAAAGATTAAAATGTATTTAGGTATAATTTGTTTCTCCGGAATCTCTATGTGTTTTATTATAAATCTTAAGTTAACTTGCTTGTTTGGTATAATATTAAACAAACACATTATTCATAACGATATTATTATATAGCTTAATTTGAATATAAAATGTAAGGAGTTCGATGTATACTTTTTATTTGTACAATACTTATACATTAAAATATTATTAATACCATCATTTTAAAATATTACAAATTATATGGTTTTCATAGTTGTTGTGAGTAGAATAACCAACCATGTGCAAGTTAATTTCGAATTATGACCTACATATGCTTTATGTAACACTCTATTAATATTTACTTATACATTGCATTCAATAATTAACTAAAATATTTAATAATTAGAGATATTTTATGTTAAATAAATAACTAGAACGCATATCTTATATTACACCAAAAATCATAAATTTTACATTTAATAACATTAAGTCAGGATTTTAATCTTTGTGACTTAAAGAAGTATTGTCGCTTACAACCTCTTTCTCCTTATTTTCTTTACAATATTTAATACCAGGTTTATTTTCCTTCTATTTTCTAATAAACGTTCTGCTTTTCAATTTTACAAATTCCAATGCATTTCATTTAGTCTTACTAACAATAAGCTTAAATCAATTCGCAATGTCAAATTTTTAAAATCTAAATTGAAGAAAGACTGTTCGGTCTCAGAATTCGATGACAGAACCAACATAATATTTTAGGGGTTTTATTGTTATTAAGCATATTATTTATTGTAATATTTATCAATAATGGATTTTTATCAAGTATTTTTGTTATAGTAAACAAGTAAGGGTAATATATTAACTTTAATTTTCCTTAAACGAACGTGTCGACAGTTTTAACGAATGTTCTGGAGTTTAATATTTGTAATATTTTATAAACAAGTGCAAATTGATATTGCAAAAGTATTCTTTTTTTTTTTTTGAGAATTCCAAAATATTATTAGATAACTTTTTCCAGAAGGTGTCTTCCTATTTTCAAATGTAATAAAGTAATGTAAAGATATTAAATAAAAAATCGTAAAATTAAATACAAATAAAATTTATTAATTTTCTGGTTCATTATAAATTTTAGTAAATTCACTTTTTCATCTACAACTAAAACTAAATATAATTATATAAGGCATATTTCTAATTATTTCAATTTCGTATATTCTTTAAACACGCTTTTTATTTTTTTAAAAAATTTACTAAAGATATTTCTATTGTCTACTTCGGGCAGTTGTACACTTGGTATAATTGGTGGAGCGTATTCTCTTCGTTCTAAAATATTCCAATCGATGTCAGTAAAAAATACATGTTGTTTCAACTCGTTGGCGCCACCATTACTTCCTAACCTCTGATCTTGATCTTTGTTTAATAAACTTAAGATAAATATGGCTGTTTCATATTTAAGAGATTCATCTAATGTAGGCTTGTCGATCTTTATCCTCTGCATGCAATTATCTATGGTTAAGGCATTAAAGGGATTTTTATGCGTTAGAAGTAAATGCGTCAGAATGCCTAAAGCCCACCAATCAACAGGCATCCCATGAGCCTCGTATTTTAGCACTTCTGGAGAGATGTAGTTTGGTGTTCCTTGTAATATATTCATTTTTACCTTTTTGATTGGATCGTTACTAGAAAATTGAATAGCAAATCCAAAATCAACAAGAACGATGTGCCCTTCGTGGTCTAGCATAATATTTGTCAGTTTTAAGTCACGATGTACGATTCCTAAATTGTGTAGGTGCTCGAGGGCTAACACAATCTCGGCTACGTAGAATCTAGTTTCCTCTAATTGAAACGTTCCTTGCAAGATGAGATGAGTGCAAAGATTTCCACCAGAGATATAATCCATAATCATGTACATCGATTTGTTAGACTCGAAAGTGGAGTGCAGATGTACTAAGAACTGTTGGTGCCGATTTGCAGTCAAAACTTGAAGCTCGCGTTTTGTAAGTTCTGTTATGATATTAGTTGTATCCTTCTTTAATTTTTTCATAGCAAATAATTTCGTATTATTTTTGTAACCTCCTTTTTTCTTTATGAGAAAGACAGATCCAAATCCACCTTTATCAATAAGTTTTAGCGATTTAAAATCTCTTTTACGTACAGATGGCACACTCTCAAATAGATTATTGAATGTTTCCATTTTTAATTAAAAATAGTTGAATATTCTAAAAAAAAAATACATGAAAATTAATAAATTAAAATTTTAAACAATGTTTTTGAAATTATTAAAATGTTAAAAAAGAGTGTTCAGTATATATTAGTATTGAGATGTTAACATGTGATAGAATATTAAATGACACATATTACCAATAAAAAGAAATTTTACTTACATCGTTACTTAATTCAATATTTTAAGTTTAACTTCTCTTGGGCGCACTTCCAGTTTTATTTCTTCTGCTTATTGTAAAAATAAATAATTAATATTTTGGTTAGAAATACAATATCGATTTTTAGGTTAAAATATAAAAACAATAAACTTTTAGTTTTTCATGAATATAGGACACGTGTTAATAAATATATTTATATATTTGTACTAACATCGCCTTAAATGGACGAAATAATTGTTCCTTCATATGGGAATAAATGCCTCCCCGAAAATTCAATAATTAAAAAAGTTAAATATTTGCTGCCTAGAATAGACACTGGAGATGGACCAGTAAATATTATACAGGATTTAAAATGTTTAAAATACGCGCAAGTATTTGAGTTGTTTAAATGTTTCCGAGAAGGCCAATAGACGATTCTGTATGCCAAAAATTATTAAAAATATTAAAAAAAAAAAAAGCAGTTATTGCATTTTATTAGATCTGATTGTCGATACGTCTCTTTATGTAATTAGTGAAACACTTAAAAATAGCCCTAGAAAAATTGGATTAAACAAATAGATAAAATGAATTTATACAGTTTTAAGGATATTCTATATAACTGTATAGTGCTGATAAATAAAATGTTATTAAATTTAATTAAAATAATATCTTGTGCTGAAAAAGAACTAAAATAAAATTTTTAAAAAATTAGCAAAACACTAACGAATTTTATAAAATAGTTAAAAATAATTAAATTGGTAACTATAATTTCACTTACCTCGGTTCAGAAGAATTATTTAAACAAACTTTATATGGAACATGTAAAATTTTATTTAGGTTTATTCAAAATTATTATATATGTCAGCTGATATAACCATCTCACTCAACGTCTTATAACCGAATGATTTTTTTCAAAACAAATAAAATAAGCAAAGAACTATGTTAAGCATCAGCAATGAACTTCATTTGACTTAGGACAAGAAAATCACCAAAGAATTGTAATAGTTAGTATACATTAGTTGCTGTATAATTTTTTTGAATTTATATTTTACATGCGGTTGTGATTTTAAAATAAACGAATTAGAATAATTTTAATTTTTAAATTTTGGTAAGAAAATACATAACAATTTTTTTTGTCAACATCTATAGAAGTGACAATTAAATTTGAATTATCGTAATAGAGGGCGTGGTCTATTTATCGCCAGTTTGAAAGTAAGGTTGTAATACAATTTTATTGTTTTTAGTTTGATAGATGGCAAATAAATTCCACTGATTTCTTCAAATTAATCTTAAGTTTGGAGCAACACTGCGAGTGTTAAAGGATGAGGAGAGATATGCCTGGACACTGGACTAAGGTAAAATAATGTAGTTCGAGAGTAAATAATTATAAAATTCAATATATAAATTTAGGTAAAAATAAAAACTAAAATTTATTTCATTTGGTTGATGGTAACTATGCAGTTGTATCAATAGTTTTAATAACATATAATAATACGACATCTTTTCGCGTTGTATGCAGAAATGATATGATGTTATTACTAATGTTGTACGTGTAAGACAGATATATTTCGACGTATGTAGTACTCTTAATTTACACAAGTAGTGGGGTTGTTCGTTATGAGGTAGAAGATGAAAACCAAGACTAAACTGCTCATCTACAAAAGTTTTGTCAGGCCCATATTCACATATGCAGCGGCAGCTTGGTCGTACACCGACAACACTAAAAAAAAACTGCAAATAATGCAGAATAACACACTACGGCTAATTACAGGATGCTAATACTTTACGAGCAACAAGACACTGCATAAAGAACTAAAAATATGTACAATAAAAGACCACATTATCAAATGCGCGAAAAACACATACAAGCGCGCAAAAACCTCAAGAAATGCTAAGATATCTAGTCTGGGTAATTACCCACACGAGAAACAATATTATAAATACCCCAGACCTAAAAACTTTCTGGACAGCGCAATGTAAATAGAAAAGGCAACATAGATGACAAACAATCACGTGAAGACCTACGCCACGCCCACTACAAAAAAACATATACCGGACAGTATGCTTAAAAGAAGCAACAACACAAGACGTAGGACACGCCCTCAATAACAAAACATATACCATATAGTATACCGGACTAACTTTTTCAAGAACTTTCCTCTTTTGGCAACACAAAAAATACCACACCACCAATCATAGTCCAGCTACGGGAACAGGGCTACCACAATTGGACGCTAATATAAATTGTAAATGCCCTACCCAGCATCTGCATACTGCAAGTGCTGGTTTTGTCGAGCCAGGATAGAGGAGCTTATCCCTGGTTGGACACAAAATATAAATTTTAAGACTCTGACTAGAGAAGTAAATTCAATATAAGATATTATAAACGAGACAACAAACGGTCATAATTTAAGTATTGGCACCGTGAAAGTTACTTGTGCGCCTGCAGCGCGCAGCGCCGACATGGATACGGGGTAGAAAAATTTGCTCTTGCCTCTAGCGCCTACCAACATATCTCAATGTTATGAATTCGAATCTAACTGAATACGAATTTTTTATTTTCCTAATGATGACAATATAAAATTACAAATATAACTGTTAAAGAAACAAATAAACATTTACCTTCTATTAAATATTTATAAATTTCTTTTGTTGTCAAATTTATTTATTATCTTAGTAACCTTTTAAAATTGTAAAATCATTAACTAGAATTCATTTGTTTCTGTTATTCATTCATTTTATTAGCTTAATAAAGCATGTTCATTTTGTCGCATTAGTATTATTTCAATAAAGGTTTAATTAATTATATTAAATTAATACAATTAATTGTTGGTAATTACCAATGATTTTAATAACGAAACATCAGCAAACTTATACAATATTATTAATTGGGTGTTTACTTAATTGCATAGAAAAAGACACCCAAACCCAAACATTGGTCCTTCGAGCCGGATATCGTAAATTAACCATTTGGTCCTTATAACAACGGATGTCGTCAAGCAACTATTGTTGCATATAACAACGGATGTCATAAAACAACCATTGGTGCTTATAGCAAAGGATGTCGTCAACCAACCATTGTTCCATTGAGCAACGTATGTTGTCAACCAACCATTTTTGAACAGCTATTGTGAATTGAACAAAATGAATCCACACCATCTTCGAAAATTGATTATGAGGTAAAATATTGAAATTCTGCATATTACACTACAACATAGCTGGGAATTGATTATCTGGAGCATAAAAATACTGCATATATGATCTAGTTTTTGATGTTACTGATAAATAATTAATAACCCCATTTGCATCTTGTTTATAATTGCTTTCAATATTATATTTTACATTCGTTCTCATAGAAATGGTCACTTATACCTCAACCTCATAGAGTTGATTTCATAGGTATATACATAAATTTTAATATACGTCAACCTCATAGAGTTGATTTCATACGTATATGTTTAATCATTTATACATCAACCTCATAGAGTTGATTTCATAGGTATATACATAAATTTTAATATACGTCAACCTCATAGAGTTGATTTCATACGTATATGTTTAATCATTTATACCTCAACCCCACAAAGCTGATTTCAAAGGTATATACATAAATTTAAATATACGTCAACCTCATAGAGTTGATTTCATACGTATATGTTTAATCACTTATACCTCAACCTCATAGAGTTGATTTTATAGGTATATACTATAATTTATGTATACCTCAACCCCACAAAGTTGATTTCATAGGTATATACATAAATTGAAATATACGTCAACCCCACAAAGTTGATTTCATACGTATATGTTTAATCATTTATACCTCAACCTCATAGAGTTGATTTAATAGGTATATATTTATTTAATTTATACCTCAACCCCACAAAGTTGATTTCATAGGTATAAACATTAATTTAAATATACGTCAACCCCACAAAGTTGATTTTATACGTATATTTTTAATCATCTACACCTCAACCACAAAGTTGTTAGGTATATACATAACTTATTTACTGTTTTGATTAAATATTCAATAATATTTATTATCATCATGGCAGTATTAAGAAAACTAAATGCTAAATTGCTTTCCATTCAATCTACTTTAGATATTCATATCAAATTAATTGATAAAATAAATGTAGATGATCCTTCTACTTATAATATTCACAAAATAAGATATTATAAAAGAATATGTTCTCCTCTGTTTGATGAATTACAAGAAATTTGCACTTCATTACTGGAATTAAATATTGATAACGATTCTGAAATAAAAAGAATAAATGATATACATGCTGATCTTTACAATAAATATGTAGACATAGAGTCCGTATTAAATAAAATACTTTCTGATCCTGAACCGGAATCATCTCTAAATATAAGTAATTCATGCAATCATACTAATGACAATATTGAAAAACCTCATACTTCTGTACCTACTTTCTACGGTGATATTGCAAGTTGGAATGCCTTTAAATCAAGTTATATAAGCTTGATTCACAGTCAAGTTAATTTTTCTAATCTCAAAAAGCTTCATTTGCTTAGAAGTTATTTAAAGGGTGAAGCACTTGATAACATATTATACGTAGAAATTGATGGCAAAAACTACAATTTATGCTGGGAACTTTTGCTTGAAATGTACGACAGTACAAAGCAAAGAATTTCTGATCACATTAATTCATTTTTAAATATCCCTAATTTAAATTTAGAATGTAGTGATAACTTGAGAACATTTATCTGAAAAACGTTGGGATCAATATATTACTGCTTTAATTTTCAAAAAGTTATATTTTTCCACTAAAGCTCAATGGCATTTGTCTAAAAGCCCTAAAAGTGATTTTCTAACTATTGATTCACTTCTATCAAGCATGTTGGAACGCGCCCATGAAATTGATGAGCAACGTGAATATTTAAAAGTTAGTGCGAAACCCAAATCTCAGAAATCTGTAGTAGTTTCTCAGAATAATAAATGCTATTTTTGTAATGGCAATCACCCAGTCCACCAATGCAAGACATTTTCTAATTGGACAGTAAGTTCACGTATTAAACAAGCCAGAAAACATAATTTATGTTTGAACTGTATGAGAAAAGGTCACCTTACTAAAAAATGCACTTCAAAATACTCATGTAATGTATGTGATAAGATGCATCATACTTTGTTGCACTTATCTCCTTCGACCTCTAAACCACCTCAAAATGATTTAGCTATTTCACCCACCTCTAGTGATACTTTCACATCTCAAATTCTAAATGCTAATCAAACTTTGCATTCAACAGCATTAGTTGAAGACATTGATGATAAAGGTAAATCGGTTATAGCAAGGGCATTACTTGATAATGGAAGTCAAACCAGTTATATAACTAAACATTTAGCTCATAAATTAAGTAATAACTTAATGAATACTAGTGTAGTTATATCTGGAATTGGCAATGCATCTACAAATGTCACTTCTAAAATAAATGTAAATATACATTCTTTAACTACACAGTTTAATTGTCTAGTTATGGACAAAATAACTAAGAAAACACAGAACTCTGAAATAAATATTTCGAACTTTGTGATTCCTAAACACATCAAACTAGAATATCCACATTTCAATAATCCAAACCTGAAGCAACTTGCTGAACGTTGTCATAGAAATAATCTAATTTTGTACAGCACTGGTTTTAAATTAAGAAATTGGATATCAAATTCACATATGGTATTATCAGGTATCAAAGGTACTAACTCGGATAAACATTTTATAATCGATTTTAATGATTCGGAAAATGTCAAAACCCTTGGGGTAAAATGGGATTCTGAATCCGACACCTTTAAGTATAATATTATTTTTAAGCCACCTGATAAATATACTAAACGCAATATTTTGTTATTTATTTCCAAAATATTTAATCCTTTTGGATTATTATCACTTTGCATCATTCCATTTAAAATTATGATTCAAACATTATGGTTACATAAATTGAATTGGGATGATGAATTACCACAAAATTTGGTTGAATATTGGTTAACATTATTACAAAATAAACCAGAATTAAATAACGTTTCGATACTTCGGAAGGTTATAATCTTAGATTGCATTAATATAGAGTTACACGATTTTTGTGATGCCTCAGAAAAGGCTTATGGCGCCTGCGTATATTTTAAATCTTTTAACATTCAAGGCGATTCACAATTATCGTTAGTACATTCTATATCTAAGGTTGCACCACTAAAAATACTTAGCATTCCTTGTTCAGAGTTATGCTCAGCTTTAATATTGAGTAAAATGACTCAAAAATTAATAAGCACTCTACCTATCAAGATTAATAAAGTTATACTTTGGTCTGATTCGACAATAGTATTATCTTGTTTAAAACTTTCACCACATACTTTAAAGGTATTTATAGCTAATCGTATCTCTGAAATACAATCAATTATGATGGACCCGTTTCAATGGAGTCACATACCTAAAGACAGTAACCCTGCTGATTATATTTCCCATGGTACAATTGCTAACCAAGTCATAAATAATTATTTATGGTGTTGGTCATGCCTTTTCTGGTTTAAACAATCTTCGGATTTGTGGCCTTTTAAATGTAAACCTTAATTAATATAATATTAATTATGCCGGTCCGATAATATTTAAAAATCGGTAAGGACTTTTAAGGAGCTTTCATTAAAGCAGCTTACATTTTTTTTTATATATATACTTTACTACTAAAGCAATTCATTTTGAATTTGTTACGGAATTGACTCAATGTTTCCTCGCAGCACTTAATCGGTTTATATCTCGCTGTGGAAATCCTCACACTATATACTCTGATAATGGAACTAACTTTGTGGGAACTAAGAATATTTTAGCAAAATTTCTTGCTAATGAGTCAAAGACTTCTAAACTTGCAGTTTCTGCTTCTGAATTATCCATTACTTGGAAATTCATACAACTCAGACCTCCACATTTTGGTAGGCTGTGGGAAACGAATGTAAAATCTACTAAAAGTCATTTGAAAAAAGTTCTAATGAATAGTTATCTTTCTTATAAAGATTTATATACTCTTTTGACACAAGTAGAAGCAATTTTAAATTCCCGATCATTATATGCTATGTCCTCTGACCCTAACTAATTAACTCCTATCATCCCTGGATACTTAATTATCGGTCGCTTCATTACTAGTATCACACCAGCAGCGCAACCTCCAGTTAATTTAAATAAAATGCAACGATTCTCTCATATACAAGATTGTATCCAACATTACTGGAAAAGATGGTCATCTGATTATATTAATCACTGCCAACAAAGAAGCAAATGGAAGACAACTACTAGTCCAGATATTAAAATAGGATCTCTGGTCCTAATTAAGGAAGACAATATGCCACCAACCCAATGGGCATTAGGACGAATAATAAAATTATTACCAGGTACAGATTCTCAAGCCCGAGTAGCAGTATTAAAAACACAATATGGTGAAACTACTAGAGCCGTAAGAAAAATTGCCTTACTACCCTTAGACAATCTTGATGCACCTGCCGATACATCAACGGGGGGAGTATGTTAAAGAAACAAATAAACACTTACCTTCTATTAAATATTTATAAATTTCTTTTGTTGTCAAATTTATTTATTATCTTAGTAACCTTTTAAAATTGTAAAATCATTAACTAGAATTCATTTGTTTCTGTTATTCATTCATTTTATTAGCTTAATAAAGCATGTTCATTTTGTCGCATTAGTATTATTTCAATAAAGGTTTAATTAATTATATTAAATTAATACAATTAATTGTTGTTTATTACCAATGATTTTAATTACGAAACATCAGCAAACTTATACAATATTATAAATTGGGTGTTTACTTAATTGCATAGAAAAAGACACCCAAACCCAAACAATAACAAATTTTTTAGTTTTAGGATTAAATTCTTATAAAAAAGAAATTTACAAATAGGAATATACATATATGAGCATACATACTCCGCAGATAATTAATAATATATTTATATATAATATCGTAAAAATTTAAAATGTATTTAGGAATAATTTGTTTCTCCAGAATCTCTATGTGTTTTATTATAAATCTTTAGTTAACTTGCTTGTTTGGTATAATAATAAACAAACACATTATTCATAACGATACTAATATATAGCTTAATTTGAATATAAAATGTAATGAGTACGATGTATACTTTTTATTTGTACAATACTTATACATTAAAATATTATTAATACCATCATTTTAAAATATTACAAATTATATGGTTTTCATTGTTGTTGTGAGTAGAATAACCAACCATGTGCAAGTTAACTTCGAATTATGACCTACATATGTTTGATGTAACACTCTATTAATACTCACTTATACATTGCATTCAATAATTGACTAAAATACTAAATAATAAGAGATATTTTATGTTAAATAAATAACTAGAACGAATATCTTATATTACACCAAAAATCATAATTTTTACATTTAAAAACATTAAGTCAGGACCGTAATCTTTGTGACTTAAAGAAGTATTGTCGCTTACCTTATTAACTAGCTTAAGAAGTATGTCTTTCTCCTTATTTTATTTACAATATTTAATACTAGGTTTATTTTGTTTTCCTTCTATTTTCTAATAAACTTTCTGCTTTTCAATTTTACAAATTCCATTGTGTTTCATTTAGTCTTGCTTACAATAAGCTTAAATCAATTTGCATTGTCTAATTTCTAAAATCTGAATTGACGAAAGACTGTTTGGTCTCAGAATTCGATAACAGAACCAACATAATATTTTAGGGGTTTGATTGTTATTAAGCATATTTGTAATTGTAATATTTATCAATATTGGATTTTTATCAAGTATTTTTGTTATAGTAAACAAGTAAGGGTAATAATTTAACTTTAATTTTCCTTAAGCGAACGTGTCGACAGTTTTAACGAATGTTCTGGAGTTTAATATTTGTAATATTTTATAAACAGGTGCAAATTGATATTGCAAAAGTATATTTTTTTTTTTTGAGAATTTCAAAATATTATTAGATAACTCTTTCCGGAAGGTGTCTACTTATTTTCAAATGTAATAAAGTAATGTAAAGATATTAAATAAAAAAACGTAAAATTAAATACATATAAAATTTATTAATTTTCTGGTTCATTATAAATTTTAGTAAATTCACTTTTCACATCAACAACTAAAACTAAATATAATTATGTAAGGCATATTTCTAATTATTTCAATTTGATTTCGTATATTCTTTAAACACGCTTTTTGATTTTTTTAAGAAATTTATTAAAGATATTTCTATTGTCTACTTCGGGCAGTTGTACATTTAGTATAATTGGTGGAGCGTATACTCTTCGTTCTAAAATATTCCAATCGATATCAGTAAAAAATACATGTTGTTTCAACTCGTTGGCGCCACCATTACTTCCTAACCTCTGATCTTGATCTTTGTTTAATAAACTTAAGATAAATATGGCTGTTTCATATTTAAGAGATTCATCTAATGTAGGCTTGTCGATCTTTATCCTCTGCATGCAATTATCTATGGTTAAGGCATTAAAGGGATTTTTATGCGTTAGAAGTAAATGCGTCAGAATGCCTAAAGCCCACCAATCAACAGGCATCCCATGAGCCTCGTATTTTAGCACTTCTGGAGAGATGTAGTTTGGTGTTCCTTGTAATAGATTCATTTTTACCTTTTTGATTGGATCGTTACTAGAAAATTGAATAGCAAATCCAAAATCAACAAGAACGATGTGCCCTTCGTGGTCTAGCATAATATTTGTCAGTTTTAAGTCACGATGTACGATTCCTAAATTGTGTAGGTGCTCGAGGGCTAACGCAATCTCGGCTACGTAGAATCTAGTTTCCTCTAATTGAAACGTTCCTTGCAAGATGAGATGAGTGCAAAGATTTCCACCAGAGATATAATCCATAATCATGTACATCGATTTCTTAGACTCGAAAGTGGAGTGCAGATGTACTAAGAACTGTTGGTGCCGATTTGCAGTCAAAACTTGAAGCTCGCGTTTTGTAAGTTCTGTTATGATATTAGTTGTATCCTTCTTTAATTTTTTCATAGCAAATAATTTCGTATTATTTTTGTAACCTCCTTTTTTCTTTATGAGAAAGACAGATCCAAATCCACCTTTATCAATAAGTTTTAGCGATTTAAAATCTCTTTTACGTACAGATGGCACACTCTCAAATAGATTATTGAATGTTTCCATTTTTAATTAAAAATAGTTGAATATTCTAAAAAAAAAATACATGAAAATTAATAAATTAAAATTTTAAACAATGCTTTTGAAATTATTAAAATGTTAAAAAAGAGTGTTCAGTATATATTAGTATTGAGATGTTAACATGTGATAGAATATTAAATGACACATATTACCAATAAAAAGAAATTTTACTTACATCGTTACTTAATTCAATATTTTAAGTTTAACTTCTCTTGGGCGCACTTCCAGTTTTATTTCTTCTGCTTATTGTAAAAATAAATAATTAATATTTTGGTTAGAAATACAATATCGATTTTTAGGTTAAAATATAAAAACAATAAACTTTTAGTTTTTCATGAATATAGGACACGTGTTAATAAATCCTATATTATAATGTTCCAACTGTATGTTTATTTTCTTATATTCTTATATTCTTATATTCTTATGATCTTATATGTTTGGTACTGAATTTTGTATGGCAGCGCGAAAAGGGCTCCAGGGAAGTTATTAAAAAATTCCTATTTCGTAGAGAAAAAAATTCTAAGACTTTTGGCGTCCTCGGATTTTTCCCTGAATTTAATGGAATCCCGTAATTTTGGAAAAACTGGAAAAAAAGTGAACCCTTTTTTGCTGTATTACTTTTAATTCGTAAAAGATAGAAAGTTGAAATTTTGCATGTGTATTAAGGTATTCAATTCTGACATTTCTCAAAAATTAGAAATTCAAAAAGTGAAAAAGGGGGGGTTGAAGAAATTCGGGGGCCCGGTAGGGAACTTTGGAGAAAGTTCATATTCTGGATTCTAGAATAATTATGTATATTATTAATAAAAAAAAATTCAAAATTCCAAAATTTTATTTGGGGGCACGGGGGCAGTATTTGTCGAGAGTAAAAATTGTGCCAGAAAGTTGAAATTTTGTATATAGGCTAATCTTGGTAACTTATTTACGAATCGAAAAAAAAAATCCCAAATTTTGAAAAAAAGTTGGTCAAATAACGCATAAATTGAAAATATTTTTTATTTTGATAAAAAAAATATATTTTTTAGTCAATTTATATGTGTGGCGAGTTTATTTATTACGAAAACGGCTTCGTCAATGTTTTTGAAAATTGCCTGTTTCGTAGAGAAAATTTTTGTAAGACTTTTTGCGTCCCCGGATTTTCCCTGAATTTCCTGGAAACCCGTAATTTTGGAAAAACTGGAAAAAAGGTAAGCCTATTTTGTATTACTTTTAATTCGTAAAAGATAGAAAGTTGAAATTTTGCATGTGTATTAAGGTATTTTATGCTGACATTTCGCAAAAATTAGAAATTCAAAAATTGAAAAAGGGGGGGGGGTTGAAGAAATTCAGGGGCCCGGTAGAAAACTTTGGAGAAAGTTCATATTCTAGATTCTAGAATAATTAGGTGTATTATTAATAAAAGAAAATTCAAAATTTCAAAATTTTATTTGGGGGCACGGGGGGCAGTAATTTCCGAGTGTAAAAATTGTGCTAGAAAGTTGAAATTTTGTATATAGGCTATCCGTGATAACTTATTTACTAATCGAAAAAAAATCCCAAATTTTGAAAAAAAGTTGGTCAAATAACGCATGAATTGAAAATATTTTTTATTTTGATATAAAAAATATATTTCCTTAGTCAGTTTGTATGAAAAATTAATTGTTATAATATGTAAAATTAATATAGGACGAATTTATTTATTATTTCAGTTTCAAGCCAAACACAAAAAACAGACGTCGCTTGCGACGGGGGTAAAAGCTAGTATATTTATATATTTGTACTAACATCGCCTTAAATGGACGAAATAATTGTTCCTTCATATGGGAATAAATGCCTCCCCGAAAATTCAATAATTAAAAAAGTTAAATATTTGCTGCCTACAATAGACACTGGAGATGGACCAATAAATATTATACAGGATTTAAAATGTTTAAAATACGCGCAAGTATTTGAGTTGTTTAAATGTTTTCGAGAAGGCCAATAGACGATTTTGTATGCCAAAAATTATTAAAAATATGTAAGCAGTTATTGCATTTTATTAGATCTGATTGTCGATACGTCTCTTTATGTAATTAGTAAAACACTTAAAAATAGCCATAGAAAATTGTATTAAACAAAAAGATAAAATGAATTAATACAGTTTTAAGGATATTTTATATAATTGTATAGTGCTGATAAATAAAATGTTATTAAATTTAATTGAAATAATATCTTGTGCTAAAAAGGAACTAAAAAAAAAAATTTTTAAAAATAAGCAAAACACTAACGAATGTTATAAAATAGTTAAAAATAATTAAATTAGTAACTATAATTTCACTTACCTCGGTTCAGAAGAATTATTTAAACAAACTTTATATGGAACATGTATAATTTTATTTAGGTTTATTCAAAATTATTATATATGTCAGCTGATATAACCATCTCACTCAACGTCTTGTAACCGAATGATTTTTTTCAAAACAAATAAAATAAGCAAAGAACTATGTTAAGCATCAGCAATGAACTTCATTTGACTTAGGACAAGAAAATCACCAAAGAATAGTAATAGTTAGTATACATTAATTGCAGTATAATTTTTTTGAATTTATATTTTACTTGCAGTTGTGATTTTAAAATAAACGAATTAGAATAAATTTAATTATTAAATTTTTGTAAGGAAATACATAACAATTTTTTTTGTCAACATCTATAGAAGTGACATTTAGATTTGAATTATCGTAATAGAGGGCGTGGTCTATTTATCGCCAGTTTAAAAGTAAGGTAGTAATATAATTTTATTGTTTTTAGTTTGATAGATGGCAAATAAATTTCACTGATTTCTTCAAAATAATCTTAAGTTTGGAGCAACACTGCGTGTGTTAAAGGATGAGGAGAGATATGCCTAGACACTGAACTAAGGTAAAATAATGTAGTTCGAGAGTAAATAATTATAAAATTCAATATATAAATTTAGGTAAAAATAAAAACTAAAATTTATTTCATTTGGTTGATGGTAACTATTGTTATAACACACATTCCATACGACACAAACTAACAATGTCTCTTCAGTATCTTTGCAGACCATGCACTTTAGAGATAATAAAATAGTATATAAGTAATATGTTAATCTTAATCTAGTTAGTTCATGTATAAACTGCATCGTGCAGTTAGTAATTGGCTCACCACTTTTTGAGTTCAAGTTCATGTATAATCTGCATCGCGCAGATAGTAATTGGCTGACTCAACATTTGAGACTAGGCATAAGCTGTATCGCACAGTGATTATTAGTCCAAATAAATATTATTTGAGTAAAACTAAAATAAATTGTTTTTTTTATTAAAGTCTAAATTACTCAAACTTTAATTGGCGCAGTCGTACGGATATTAAGGAATTACAATCGCTGTAAATTTTTCCATTTTTATGGTTAACTTAATATTTCGAAACCTACAAAAATTAAGTTAAAGAATAAAGTAAACCTAATAATTAGTGGAGTGAAAAAGAAACAGAAGTTGAAGTGCTCCGAGACTCATCGACCCACTAGCAGCAGCATATGGACATGAAGATCTCGCAAGGCATCGCGGTGATAATCGTAATGTGAGTACTCATTCATATTTCCTTTCTATATTCACACTTCCCAAAAACAAAAATTATTATTATTTTTACAATAATATTTCCTGTTTAAAAAGGAGTATAAATCGTTTATACAGGCCTAAAACAGGTATTAAAATTAAAGAAAGGAGTATAAATCGTTTATACAGGCCTACCAAATATCAAAAATAATATTAAAATATAAATTACGCAACGTAATACAATAATTAAATAATAATTTTCTAAAATGGAATATAAATCGCTTATATAGGCCTATTGAAAATTAAAAATATTAAAAGTAATATTAAAAATAATATTAAAATAAAATATTAATTACATAACGTAATAAATACTATAATGTAATATAATAAAATACTTGCAAATTAACTAAATAATAATAATAATTTTTTAAATAAAATGTTTACAAAATAACTTTTCTTAAATAAAAGTTACACTATAAATCGAAATGGAGACATTCCATACTTATCTAAATTATGTAAAGGAATATAATGGAAACAATTCGCTGACGAATTTTATAGAAGATTGCGAAGAGATCATAGATAATTTTGCCATATTCCCCGGTAAAAATGAAGATAAAAAAGAAGCTATTAGGAATAACGGTCTATTGCTCTCAGCTATAAAAAGCAAGATTATTGGAGACGCAGCAAGTTTAATAAAGAATAAACATATTAATACATGGGAGAAATTAAAAACTATTTTAATAAATAGTTATACTAAAAACCGCAGTGATATCCCGGATACAACAACACTTAAACGAAAGCCTAATGAGAAAGTTATTACTTATTACTTTAGATGTTTAGAATCAGTTAACAACTTTAATGTTTTGAACACACTTCACAATAAAACATCTTGAAATATGAGAGCACTGGCAAAACATCATGATTCCCTGATGGTGAGAAATTTCATAAAGGAGCTAAACGATCCCCTTGGATGTAAATTAAGACGCCAAAATCCTAACACAATGGATGAACTTCTAGAATTAATAATAGAAGATATGACGAACCACGAAATCCATACTAACGAGGAATATAACCACACTCATCAACAACAAGTGAAGAACACACAAGATTTTCAAACAGAGCCGTCAACACAAAAACCGTGTGAAACAATAATCGAACAAACCATTGAGAATAAAGAAATAGACAATGTACGGACGGAACTACAAGAAGTAATCATAAACAACGAGAGTACAGAATTCAAAATACAAAAACAAAATTCAGAAGAAAAACGTGACACAGAAATAAATGAAAATAAAAACGATATTAAATTAAAAAAAGAAATTGCAAACAATGTGACCACAAATATTAAAATACAAAGCCAGAATAATTCAGAAGAAGTTCTGAAATCAGATAAAAGGAAAAAGAACTTGAAGAGTTTAACAAAACAGAAGTAAAGAAAAAGACAATTGTTGAAGTAAAAATGAAGCAAGGAAAAGTAAGCGTCAAACAAAACACAGAAGATCAGAACATGCAAGATTTCAAAGTAGAAAATCAGCAAAATATAAAACAAGTATCAGAGAATCAAAATACACAACATTTTGAAATACCAAATCAACAAAATGTTAAGCAACAATCAAAAAATCCAAACTTTCTAGATTTTAAAGTAAAAAATCAACAAAAAATCAGACAAGTAGCAAAAAAGCAAACTATAAAAGAACTTGAAATAGTGAAGCAACAAAATATCAACCAAGAAAAACCAGAAAAACTAAATATGCAATATTCTGAAGGAAATAATAAAAATCAAAATTTTAAAATAAAAGATAAAATTGAAAAGAAAAAAAGAAACAAAGCTAAATGCATACCAGAAAAACAAGAAGATTCAGAAAACGAGGCACACACTTTGTGGATAAATGATCAAAGAAAAGAAATAATTCGTGGACAGAAGATTAGAAATTCAGCACAACTAAAGCAACTATATGGAACCAAACGAAATAAAAATAATTACTGGATAGATGAATATTTGACGAATATCATGACGAATAAAAATAATAAAACATATATTGACTTTACTTTAAAGAACTTCCTGATAAGATTAACTTCAAAAAGTCTTCAATACTTTCCGAAAAATTAAAATTTCTACCCGAACCTTAACAATTCAAATACGCAACCGCAAGCAACCAAACCAACCTGACTATATAATATATTTAACCCCGAAATTTAAAAACTAAAAAAAAATGAAACCCTAAAACGGACAACCACCTTAATAATGAAATAAAATAAAATTGTATGAACTATTGAAATAATTATACAGAACAACCATTTAAATAAATTATTACAAATATTACGATAAACAATACTTTTTCAAAACACAACAGACAAAAAGAAAAAGAAAATGATGAAACGAATTGAGAATCAGAAACAACCACCTTAATGCAGAAAATCGCTTAAACACCGGTTATAACCAGCAGTAAAACCTATAAACAATACAACAAACATAAAAACATACAAATTAAGCGACATCAAATAATAATAAAATAACTATTTCGATACAAACACCAACGCAGTTAAAATTATTAAAATTAATGAAAAGACCAAATTATTTAAATTAAAATAAAAAAACATAGAACCTTTTTTTTAAGTAAAAGAACAACCAGAGTAATAATCAGAATCAGCAAGTAATGAAGTAATATTCGCCACATATAAATTAATTTGCGAAAGATATACGTGGTCTAATCTACGAAAAAATGTCGAAAATTTCATCAATAACTGCAGCACATGTAAAAAGTGCAAATATAACAGAAAACCAATTAGAGCACCGCTAAATAATACCGAAACACCTGAGAGACCTTTTGAGAAATTACATATAGATACGTTTGGTATAGACAATACCCAATTCCTTACTATAATAGATGTATTTTCAAAATTCACACAGGCATACAAAATCGCCAATAGGTCATCCACAGAAATTGCCGATAAACTAATAACGTATTTCTCACACCACGGCATACCCAATCATATTACAAATAATATTAAAAAATATACAAATATAACTGAATTCTCAAATAATCTCATCAAAGAATTACAAGAATTATATAAAATTGAAGATCTAAAAAATAAAAAAAGTAAGAGAAACACATGTAGATAACCTAGTGAAAACTAAAATGAAAAACCCAAGTTCAATCGAACTTAACGAAGAACAAAGTAACGTACTATTCGAACGCACTACACTACCTGTCGATAAATCTAAGACAGATTATATTCTACACCTAGTTCACGACAAATTCAACCCCAGAGACGAAAAACCAAGATACTACAACGGATTCGCAAAGTTAATAGCAAAAAAAAACACACTCAATTTCGAATACATATTAAATAAAGCTAAAAGAACTAATAACCTCGTAGAGGACCTATACAAACTCACGCGAGGCAGAACATTTGGACACAATAAATCTTGTCTGCAATCAACAAAACTGCCTTGAAAAACTTGCCGAATTCCCAAAAAAAAAAAAAAAATTTGAAAATTCACCAACTAAATTAATAATACGAATGCCCCCTATAGCACAAGGACTTTTTAATAGAACAAAAGAAGAGGTACTAGAAGTATTTAAACGACACGGGCTTACAAAGCACAAATACATCATGCACTCAAATCCCGAAATACAAATGAATTATTTATTTATTAATTAATTATAAATAAATATATTAAAATACAATCAAATGCTAAGAAATCCTGATTGTTGTAGGATCATCACCGCAATCAACACCAGCGATATTAATGAATGCCGAATTATTAAAATCACTGATAACCCAGGATTATATCCTGTGCAACTAGGAACAGCCCAAAACATCAAGGAATATTGGACTTTAGTCAAGAAAATAGATTTGGACCCCTTAATAGAATATTATAACAACGTACACCTGACTAGAGAAGATATTAAAATAAAATTAGAAAAAAAGAAATTTACAACCTATGGGCACAGCACTGCTGTAATGGACATCCTGGATATGGAAATAAGTAGAAAATATAAACAAATTCTCCCAACTCGAAGAGAAAAAAGAGGCTTTCATAGATGGCTTAGGTACTGTTTGGAAAGCAATCGGTGGAAACCTAGACGCTAACGACGGCGAGCGTATAAATTTAGATCTGGAGACACTTGAAAATAAACAAGAAACTCTAAATAAAGCTATATCGAAACAAATAAAATTAACAAACGATATACTCGATCAATTTAAATCGGCCCTACACACCATTGATTCTAATCAAGAAGAACTAGATAAACGTACCAAATTCCTAATGAACGATATCGATAAACTCCAACACCAAGTATTTAACATCTTTATAACAGAATCGATCGGACTTGTCAGTAAATCAATGCAATTACTTTTGCACCTACTAAGAACCATTGAAACTGACATAACATTCGCTAAACTAAACACGCTTAGTGGTTCAATCCTGGAACCTGATCACCTATTAGCAGAATTACAAGCAATAAAGGAACATGTTGATACAACCAAACATATTAAACTGCCTTACGATATTACATCAGAGAACATTCAACAATATGAAACTATTAGCAAAGTCAAAGCATACACCAATAAAAACTTAATCGTTTTTGTAATAAATATACCACTAGTAATCCCTAATATATTTACGTATTATAAACTATATCCAATCCTTATACCTTATAACAATAAATTCCAAATGATTATTCCCAGAACCCAATACACCATAGTGAATGAGTATAAACATGTAGATTTTAATGCACCCTGCAAAGAAATATATAACAATCAATTCCTATGCAAGCTTAGCGAACCACTCAACATCGAGGAAACCACCTGCGAGATAGAACTAATTCAAAACCAGCCAACCAGCAAATGTCAACCCTTAGTGATTTCTCTAACCGGCATCAAGATCCAGAACATCGAATTCAACACCTGGATGTTAATCACAAATGACGAAACCAGTGGCACCTAAACATGCAACAGCCAGCGTGACATACGTCTACAAGGAACGTATATAATACACCTTGCACGAGATTGTCAATTTTCTGTTTCAGATAATACTCTTCAATACATAGATATAGAAGAGAAAGTCGAAGCTTGGAACACCATTTCCCTGCCAAAAATACCAGAGATCCAAAACAAACACCTAAACATCTCTACCGTGACCAACCTGAAACACCTGGACCTACGCAACGTAGACAAGCTACAGACCACCCTACCCCTACTACCTGAAGACTTCGATGACAAAAGAATCTCAGACCATGTTCACATAATTAATTATACATTATTACCTGTATTATTCATAATAATTACTATTGTAGTATATAAGTTAATCAAATATTTTAGAAAAATAAAAATAATAAAAAATGAAAATGCACAAGAAATAAATAGCAAAAATATTGAAGAGTTGCAAAAACCTTTTGCTACATTTGAAGCATAAGATTTTATCTTATAGGGGAGGTGTTATAACACACATTCCATACGACACAAACTAACAATGTCTCTTCAGTATCTTTGCTGACCATGCACTTTAGAGATAATAAAATAGTATATAAGTAATATGTTAATCTTAATCTAGTTAGTTCATGTATAAACTGCATCGTGCAGTTAGTAATTGGCTCACCACTTTTTGAGTTCAAGTTCATGTATAATCTGCATCGCGCAGATAGTAATTGGCTGACTCAACATTTGGGACTAGGCATAAGCTGTATCGCACAGTGATTTTAAGTAAAACTAAAATAAATTGTTTTTTTTATTAAAGTCTAAATTACTCAAACTTTAATTCTATGCAGTTGTATCAATAGTTTTAATAACATATAATAATACGACATCTTTTCGTGTTGGATGCAGAAATGATATGATGTTATTACTAATGTTGTACGTGTAAGACAGATATAGTTCGACGTATGTGGTACTCTTAATTCACACAAGTAGTGGGTTGTTTGTTATGAGGTAGAAGAATTTGCTTTTGTTTCCAGCGCCTACCAACATATCTCAATGTTATGAGTTCGAATCTAACTGAATACGAATTTTTTATTTTCCTAATGATGACAATATAAAATTACAAATATAACAAATTTTTAAGTTTTAGGATTAAATTCTTATAAATAAGAAATTTACAAATGGGAATATACATATATGAGCATACATACTCCGCAGATAATTAATAATATATTTATATATAATATCGTAAAAGATTAAAATGTATTTAGGTATAATTTGTTTCTCCGGAATCTCTATGTGTTTTATTATAAATCTTAAGTTAACTTGCTTGTTTGGTATAATAATAAACAAACACATTATTCATAACGATATTATTATATAGCTTAATTTGAATATAAAATGTAAGGAGTTCGATGTATACTTTTTATTTGTACAATACTTATACATTAAAATATTATTAATACCATCATTTTAAAATATTACAAATTATATGGTTTTCATAGTTGTTGTGAGTAGAATAACCAACCATGTGCAAGTTAATTTCGAATTATGACCTACATATGCTTTATGTAACACTCTATTAATATTTACTTATACATTGCATTCAATAATTAACTAAAATATTTAATAATTAGAGATATTTTATGTTAAATAAATAACTAGAACGCATATCTTATATTACACCAAAAATCATAAATTTTACATTTAATAACATTAAGTCAGGATTTTAATCTTTGTGACTTAAAGAAGTATTGTCGCTTACAACCTCTTTCTCCTTATTTTCTTTACAATATTTAATACCAGGTTTATTTTCCTTCTATTTTCTAATAAACGTTCTGCTTTTCAATTTTACAAATTCCAATGCATTTCATTTAGTCTTACTAACAATAAGCTTAAATCAATTCGCAATGTCAAATTTTTATAATCTAAATTAAAGAAAGACTGTTGGGTCTCAGAATTCGATGACAGAACCAACATAATATTTTAGGGGTTTTATTGTTATTAAGCATATTATTTATTGTAATATTTATCAATAATGGATTTTTATCAAGTATTTTTGTTATAGTAAACAAGTAAGGGTAATATATTAACTTTAATTTTCCTTAAACGAACGTGTCGACAGTTTTAACGAATGTTCTGGAGTTTAATATTTGTAATATTTTATAAACAAGTGCAAATTGATATTGCAAAAGTATTCTTTTTTTTTTTTTTTGAGAATTCCAAAATATTATTAGATAACTTTTTCCAGAAGGTGTCTTCCTATTAATGTAAAGATATTAAATAAAAAATCGTAAAATTAAATACAAATAAAATTTATTAATTTTCTGGTTCATTATAAATTTTAGTAAATTCACTTTTTCATCTACAACTAAAACTAAATATAATTATATAAGGCATATTTCTAATTATTTCAATTTCGTATATTCTTTAAACACGCTTTTTATTTTTTTTAAAAATTTACTAAAGATATTTCTATTGTCTACTTCGGGCAGTTGTACACTTGGTATAATTGGTGGAGCGTATTCTCTTCGTTCTAAAATATTCCAATCGATGTCAGTAAAAAATACATGTTGTTTCAACTCGTTGGCGCCACCATTACTTCCTAACCTCTGATCTTGATCTTTGTTTAATAAACTTAAGATAAATATGGCTGTTTCATATTTAAGAGATTCATCTAATGTAGGCTTGTCAATCTTTATCCTCTGCATGCAATTATCTATGGTTAAGGCATTAAAGGGATTTTTATGCGTTAGAAGTAAATGCGTCAGAATGCCTAAAGCCCACCAATCAACAGGCATCCCATGAGCCTCGTATTTTAGCACTTCTGGAGAGATGTAGTTTGGTGTTCCTTGTAATATATTCATTTTTACCTTTTTGATTGGATCGTTACTAGAAAATTGAATAGCAAATCCAAAATCAACAAGAACGATGTGCCCTTCGTGGTCTAGCATAATATTTGTCAGTTTTAAGTCACGATGTACGATTCCTAAATTGTGTAGGTGCTCGAGGGCTAACACAATCTCGGCTACGTAGAATCTAGTTTCCTCTAATTGAAACGTTCCTTGCAAGATGAGATGAGTGCAAAGATTTCCACCAGAGATATAATCCATAATCATGTACATCGATTTCTTAGACTCGAAAGTGGAGTGCAGATGTACTAAGAACTGTTGGTGCCGAATTGCAGTCAAAACTTGAAGCTCGCGTTTTGTAAGTTCTGTTATGATATTAGTTGTATCCTTCTTTAATTTTTTCATAGCAAATAATTTCGTATTATTTTTGTAACCTCCTTTTTTCTTTATGAGAAAGACAGATCCAAATCCACCTTTATCAATAAGTTTTAGCGATTTAAAATCTCTTTTACGTACAGATGGCACACTCTCAAATAGATTATTGAATGTTTCCATTTTTAATTAAAAATAGTTGAATATTCTAAAAAAAAAATACATGAAAATTAATAAATTAAAATTTTAAACAATGCTTTTGAAATTATTAAAATGTTAAAAAAGAGTGTTCAGTATATATTAGTATTGAGATGTTAACATGTGATAGAATATTAAATGACACATATTACCAATAAAAAGAAATTTTACTTACATCGTTACTTAATTCAATATTTTAAGTTTAACTTCTCTTGGGCGCACTTCCAGTTTTATTTCTTCTGCTTATTGTAAAAATAAATAATTAATATTTTGGTTAGAAATACAATATCGATTTTTAGGTTAAAATATAAAAACAATAAACTTTTAGTTTTTCATGAATATAGGACACGTGTTAATAAATATATTTATATATTTGTACTAACATCGCCTTAAATGGACGAAATAATTGTTCCTTCATATGGGAATAAATGCCTCCCCGAAAATTCAATAATTAAAAAAGTTAAATATTTGCTGCCTAGAATAGACACTGGAGATGGACCAGTAAATATTATACAGGATTTAAAATGTTTAAAATACGCGCAAGTATTTGAGTTGTTTAAATGTTTCCGAGAAGGCCAATAGACGATTCTGTATGCCAAAAATTATTAAAAATATTTAAAAAAAAAAAAGCAGTTATTGCATTTTATTAGATCTGATTGTCGATACGTCTCTTTATGTAACTAGTGAAACACTTAAAAATAGCCCTAGAAAAATTGGATTAAACAAATAGATAAAATGAATTTATACAGTTTTAAGGATATTCTATATAACTGTATAGTGCTGATAAATAAAATGTTATTAAATTTAATTAAAATAATATCTTGTGCTGAAAAAGAACTAAAATAAAATTTTTAAAAAATTAGCAAAACACTAACGAATTTTATAAAATAGTTAAAAATAATTAAATTGGTAACTATAATTTCACTTACCTCGGTTCAGAAGAATTATTTAAACAAACTTTATATGGAACATGTAAAATTTTATTTAGGTTTATTCAAAATTATTATATATGTCAGCTGATATAACCATCTCACTCAACGTCTTATAACCGAATGATTTTTTTCAAAACAAATAAAATAAGCAAAGAACTATGTTAAGCATCAGCAATGAACTTCATTTGACTTAGGACAAGAAAATCACCAAAGAATTGTAATAGTTAGTATACATTAGTTGCTGTATAATTTTTTTGAATTTATATTTTACATGCGGTTGTGATTTTAAAATAAACGAATTAGAATAATTTTAATTTTTAAATTTTGGTAAGAAAATACATAACAATTTTTTTTGTCAACATCTATAGAAGTGACAATTAGATTTGAATTATCGTAAAAGAGGGCGTGGTCTATTTATCGCCAGTTTGAAAGTAAGGTTGTAATACAATTTTATTGTTTTTAGTTTGATAGATGGCAAATAAATTCCACTGATTTCTTCAAATTAATCTTAAGTTTGGAGCAACACTGCGAGTGTTAAAGGATGAGGAGAGATATGCCTGGACACTGGACTAAGGTAAAATAATGTAGTTCGAGAGTAAATAATTATAAAATTCAATATATAAATTTAGGTAAAAATAAAAACTAAAATTTATTTCATTTGGTTGATGGTAACTATGCAGTTGTATCAATAGTTTTAATAACATTTAATAATACGACATCTTTTCGCGTTGTATGCAGAAATGATATGATGTTATTACTAATGTTGTACGTGTAAGACAGATATATTTCGACGTATGTAGTACTCTTAATTTACACAAGTAGTGGGGTTGTTCGTTATGAGGTAGAAGATGAAAACCAAGACGAAACTGCTCATCTACAAAAGTTTTGTCAGGCCCATATTCACATATGCAGCGGCAGCTTGGTCGTACACCGACAAAACTAAAAAAAAACTGCAAATAATGCAGAATAACACACTACGGCTAATTACAGGATGCTAATACTTTACGAGCAACAAGACACTGCATAAAGAACTAAAAATATGTACAATAAAAGACCACATTATCAAATGCGCGAAAAACACATACAAGCGCGCAAAAACCTCAAGAAATGCTAAGATATCTAGTCTGGGTAATTACCCACACGAGAAACAATATTATAAATACCCCAGACCTAAAAACCTTCTGGACAGCGCAATGTAAATAGAAAAGGCAACATAGATGACAAATAATCACGTGAAGACCTACGCCACGCCCACTACAAAAAAACATATACCGGACAGTATGCTTAAAAGAAGCAACAACACAAGACGTAGGACACGCCCTCAATAACAAAACATATACCATATAGTATACCGGTCTAACTTTTTCAAGAACTTTCCTCTTTTGGCAACACAAAAAATACCACACCACCAATCATAGTCCAGCTACGGGAACAGGGCTACCACAATTGGACGCTAATATAAATTGTAAATGCCCTACCCAGCATCTGCATACTGCAAGTGCTGGTTTTGTCGAGCCAGGATAGAGGAGCTTATCCCTGGTTGGACACAAAATATAAATTTTAAGACTCTGACTAGAGAAGTAAATTCAATATAAGATATTATAAACGAGACAACAAACGGTCATAATTTAAGTATTGGCACCGTAAAAGTTACTTGTGCGCCTGCAGCGCGCAGCGCCGACATGGATACGGGGTAGAAAAATTTGCTCTTGCCTCTAGCGCCTACCAACATATCTCAATGTTATGAATTCGAATCTAACTGAATACGAATTTTTTATTTTCCTAATGATGACAATATAAAATTACAAATATAACTGTTAAAGAAACAAATAAACATTTACCTTCTATTAAATATTTATAAATTTCTTTTGTTGTCAAATTTATTTATTATCTTAGTAACCTTTTAAAATTGTAAAATCATTAACTAGAATTCATTTGTTTCTGTTATTCATTCATTTTATTAGCTTAATAAAGCATGTTCATTTTGTCGCATTAGTATTATTTCAATAAAGGTTTAATTAATTATATTAAATTAATACAATTAATTGTTGTTAATTACCAATGATTTTAATTACGAAACATCAGCAAACTTATACAATATTATAAATTGGGTGTTTACTTAATTGCATAGAAAAAGACACCCAAACCCAAACATTGGTCCTTCGAGCCGGATATCGTAAATTAACCATTTGGTCCTTATAACAACGGATGTCGTCAAGCAACTATTGTTGCATATAACAACGGATGTCATAAAACAACCATTGGTGCTTATAGCAAAGGATGTCGTCAACCAACCATTGTTCCATTGAGCAACGTATGTTGTCAACCAACCATTTTTGAACAGCTATTGTGAATTGAACAAAATGAATCCACACCATCTTCGAAAATTGATTATGAGGTAAAATATTGAAATTCTGCATATTACACTACAACATAGCTGGGAATTGATTATCTGGAGCATAAAAATACTGCATATATGATCTAGTTTTTGATGTTACTGATAAATAATTAATAACCCCATTTGCATCTTGTTTATAATTGCTTTCAATATTATATTTTACATTCGTTCTCATAGAAATGGTCACTTATACCTCAACCTCATAGAGTTGATTTCATAGGTATATACATAAATTTTAATATACGTCAACCTCATAGAGTTGATTTCATACGTATATGTTTAATCATTTATACATCAACCTCATATAGTTGATTTCATAGGTATATACATAAATTTTAATATACGTCAACCTCATAGAGTTGATTTCATACGTATATGTTTAATCATTTATACCTCAACCCCACAAAGTTGATTTCAAAGGTATATACATAAATTTAAATATACGTCAACCTCATAGAGTTGATTTCATACGTATATGTTTAATCACTTATACCTCAACCTCATAGAGTTGATTTTATAGGTATATACTATAATTTATGTATACCTCAACCCCACAAAGTTGATTTCATAGGTATATACATAAATTGAAATATACGTCAACCCCACAAAGTTGATTTCATACGTATATGTTTAATCATTTATACCTCAACCTCATAGAGTTGATTTAATAGGTATATATTTATTTAATTTATACCTCAACCCCACAAAGTTGATTTCATAGGTATATACATTAATTTAAATATACGTCAACCCCACAAAGTTGATTTTATACGTATATTTTTAATCATCTACACCTCAACCACAAAGTTGTTAGGTATATACATAACTTATTTACTGTTTTGATTAAATATTCAATAATATTTATTATCATCATGGCAGTATTAAGAAAACTAAATGCTAAATTGCTTTCCATTCAATCTACTTTAGATATTCATATCAAATTAATTGATAAAATAAATGTAGATGATCCTTCTACTTATAATATTCACAAAATAAGATATTATAAAAGAATATGTTCTCCTCTGTTTGATGAATTACAAGAAATTTGCACTTCATTACTGGAATTAAATATTGATAACGATTCTGAAATAAAAAGAATAAATGATATACATGCTGATCTTTACAATAAATATGTAGACATAGAGTCCGTATTAAATAAAATACTTTCTGATCCTGAACCGGAATCATCTCTAAATATAAGTAATTCATGCAATCATACTAATAACAATATTGAAAAACCTCATACTTCTGTACCTACTTTCTACGGTGATATTGCAAGTTGGAATGCCTTTAAATCAAGTTATATAAGCTTGATTCACAGTCAAGTTAATTTTTCTAATCTCAAAAACCTTCATTTGCTTAGAAGTTATTTAAAGGGTGAAGCACTTGATAACATATTATACGTAGAAATTGATGGCAAAAACTACAATTTATGCTGGGAACTTTTGCTTGAAATGTACGACAGTACAAAGCAAAGAATTTCTGATCACATTAATTCATTTTTAAATATCCCTAATTTAAATTTAGAATGTAGTGATAACTTGAGAACATTTATCTGAAAAACGTTGGGATCAATATATTACTGCTTTAATTTTCAAAAAGTTATATTTTTCCACTAAAGCTCAATGGCATTTGTCTAAAAGCCCTAAAAGTGATTTTCTAACTATTGATTCACTTCTATCAAGCATGTTGGAACGCGCCCATGAAATTGATGAGCAACGTGAATATTTAAAAGTTAGTGCGAAACCCAAATCTCAGAAATCTGTAGTAGTTTCTCAGAATAATAAATGCTATTTTTGTAATGGCAATCACCCAGTCCACCAATGCAAGACATTTTCTAATTGGACAGTAAGTTCACGTATTAAACAAGCCAGAAAACATAATTTATGTTTGAACTGTATGAGAAAAGGTCACCTTACTAAAAAATGCACTTCAAAATACTCATGTAATGTATGTGATAAGATGCATCATACTTTGTTGCACTTATCTCCTTCGACCTCTAAACCACCTCAAAATGATTTAGCTATTTCACCCACCTCTAGTGATACTTTCACATCTCAAATTCTAAATGCTAATCAAACTTTGCATTCAACAGCATTAGTTGAAGACATTGATGATAAAGGTAAATCGGTTATAGCAAGGGCATTACTTGATAATGGAAGTCAAACCAGTTATATAACTAAACATTTAGCTCATAAATTAAGTAATAACTTAATGAATACTAGTGTAGTTATATCTGGAATTGGCAATGCATCTACAAATGTCACTTCTAAAATAAATGTAAATATACATTCTTTAACTACACAGTTTAATTGTCTAGTTATGGACAAAATAACTAATAAAACACAGAACTCTGAAATAAATATTTCGAACTTTGTGATTCCTAAACACATCAAACTAGAATATCCACATTTCAATAATCCAAACCTGAAGCAACTTGCTGAACGTTGTCATAGAAATAATCTAATTTTGTACAGCACTGGTTTTAAATTAAGAAATTGGATATCAAATTCACATATGGTATTATCAGGTATCAAAGGTACTAACTCGGATAAACATTTTATAATCGATTTTAATGATTCGGAAAATGTCAAAACCCTTGGGGTAAAATGGGATTCTGAATCCGACACCTTTAAGTATAATATTATTTTTAAGCCACCTGATAAATATACTAAACGCAATATTTTGTTATTTATTTCCAAAATATTTAATCCTTTTGGATTATTATCACTTTGCATCATTCCATTTAAAATTATGATTCAAACATTATGGTTACATAAATTGAATTGGGATGATGAATTACCACAAAATTTGGTTGAATATTGGTTAACATTATTACAAAATAAACCAGAATTAAATAACGTTTCGATACTTCGGAAGGTTATAATCTTAGATTGCATTAATATAGAGTTACACGATTTTTGTGATGCCTCAGAAAAGGCTTATGGCGCCTGCGTATATTTTAAATCTTTTAACATTCAAGGCGATTCACAATTATCGTTAGTACATTCTATATCTAAGGTTGCACCACTAAAAATACTTAGCATTCCTTGTTCAGAGTTATGCTCAGCTTTAATATTGAGTAAAATGACTCAAAAATTAATAAGCACTCTACCTATCAAGATTAATAAAGTTATACTTTGGTCTGATTCGACAATAGTATTATCTTGTTTAAAACTTTCACCACATACTTTAAAGGTATTTATAGCTAATCGTATCTCTGAAATACAATCAATTATGATGGACCCGTTTCAATGGAGTCACATACCTAAAGACAGTAACCCTGCTGATTATATTTCCCATGGTACAATTGCTAACCAAGTCATAAATAATTATTTATGGTGTTGGTCATGCCTTTTCTGGTTTAAACAATCTTCGGATTTGTGGCCTTTTAAATGTAAACCTTAATTAATATAATATTAATTATGCCGGTCCGATAATATTTAAAAATCGGTAAGGACTTTTAAGGAGCTTTCATTAAAGCAGCTTACATTTTTTTTTATATATATACTTTACTACTAAAGCAATTCATTTTGAATTTGTTACGGAATTGACTCAATGTTTCCTCGCAGCACTTAATCGGTTTATATCTCGCTGTGGAAATCCTCACACTATATACTCTGATAATGGAACTAACTTTGTGGGAACTAAGAATATTTTAGCAAAATTTCTTGCTAATGAGTCAAAGACTTCTAAACTTGCAGTTTCTGCTTCTGAATTATCCATTACTTGGAAATTCATACAACTCAGACCTCCACATTTTGGTAGGCTGTGGGAAACGAATGTAAAATCTACTAAAAGTCATTTGAAAAAAGTTCTAATGAATAGTTATCTTTCTTATAAAGATTTATATACTCTTTTGACACAAGTAGAAGCAATTTTAAATTCCCGATCATTATATGCTATGTCCTCTGACCCTAACTAATTAACTCCTATCATCCCTGGATACTTAATTATCGGTCGCTTCATTACTAGTATCACACCAGCAGCGCAACCTCCAGTTAATTTAAATAAAATGCAACGATTCTCTCATATACAAGATTGTATCCAACATTACTGGAAAAGATGGTCATCTGATTATATCAATCACTGCCAACAAAGAAGCAAATGGAAGACAACTACTAGTCCAGATATTAAAATAGGATCTCTGGTCCTAATTAAGGAAGACAATATGCCACCAACCCAATGGGCATTAGGACGAAAAATAAAATTATTACCAGGTACAGATTCTCAAGCCCGAGTAGCAGTATTAAAAACACAATATGGTGAAACTACTAGAGCCGTAAGAAAAATTGCCTTACTACCCTTAGACAATCTTGATGCACCTGCCGATACATCAACGGGGGGAGTATGTTAAAGAAACAAATAAACATTTACCTTCTATTAAATATTTATAAATTTTTTTTGTTGTCAAATTTATTTATTATCTTAGTAACCTTTTAAAATTGTAAAATCATTAACTAGAATTCATTTGTTTCTGTTATTCATTCATTTTATTAGCTTAATAAAGCATGTTCATTTTGTCGCATTAGTATTATTTCAATAAAGGTTTAATTAATTATATTAAATTAATACAATTAATTGTTGTTTATTACCAATGATTTTAATTACGAAACATCAGCAAACTTATACAATATTATAAATTGGGTGTTTACTTAATTGCATAGAAAAAGACACCCAAACCCAAACAATAACAAATTTTTTAGTTTTAGGATTAAATTCTTATAAAAAAGAAATTTATAAATAGGAATATACATATATGAGCATACATACTCCGCAGATAATTAATAATATATTTATATATAATATCGTAAAAATTTAAAATGTATTTAGGAATAATTTGTTTCTCCAGAATCTCTATGTGTTTTATTATAAATCTTTAGTTAACTTGCTTGTTTGGTATAATAATAAACAAACACATTATTCATAACGATACTAATATATAGCTTAATTTGAATATAAAATGTAATGAGTACGATGTATACTTTTTATTTGTACAATACTTATACATTAAAATATTATTAATACCATCATTTTAAAATATTACAAATTATATGGTTTTCATTGTTGTTGTGAGTAGAATAACCAACCATGTGCAAGTTAACTTCGAATTATGACCTACATATGTTTGATGTAACACTCTATTAATACTCACTTATACATTGCATTCAATAATTGACTAAAATACTAAATAATAAGAGATATTTTATGTTAAATAAATAACTAGAACGAATATCTTATATTACACCAAAAATCATAATTTTTACATTTAAAAACATTAAGTCAGGACCGTAATCTTTGTGACTTAAAGAAGTATTGTCGCTTACCTTATTAACTAGCTTAAGAAGTATGTCTTTCTCCTTATTTTATTTACAATATTTAATACTAGGTTTATTTTGTTTTCCTTCTATTTTCTAATAAACTTTCTGCTTTTCAATTTTACAAATTCCATTGTGTTTCATTTAGTCTTGCTTACAATAAGCTTAAATCAATTTGCATTGTCTAATTTCTAAAATCTGAATTGACGAAAGACTGTTTGGTCTCAGAATTCGATAACAGAACCAACATAATATTTTAGGGGTTTGATTGTTATTAAGCATATTTGTAATTGTAATATTTATCAATATTGGATTTTTATCAAGTATTTTTGTTATAGTAAACAAGTAAGGGTAATAATTTAACTTTAATTTTCCTTAAGCGAACGTGTCGACAGTTTTAACGAATGTTCTGGAGTTTAATATTTGTAATATTTTATAAACAGGTGCAAATTGATATTGCAAAAGTATATTTTTTTTTTTTGAGAATTTCAAAATATTATTAGATAACTCTTTCCGGAAGGTGTCTACTTATTTTCAAATGTAATAAAGTAATGTAAAGATATTAAATAAAAAAACGTAAAATTAAATACATATAAAATTTATTAATTTTCTGGTTCATTATAAATTTTAGTAAATTCACTTTTCACATCAACAACTAAAACTAAATATAATTATGTAAGGCATATTTCTAATTATTTCAATTTGATTTCGTATATTCTTTAAACACGCTTTTTGATTTTTTTAAGAAATTTATTAAAGATATTTCTATTGTCTACTTCGGGCAGTTGTACATTTAGTATAATTGGTGGAGCGTATACTCTTCGTTCTAAAATATTCCAATCGATGTCAGTAAAAAATACATGTTGTTTCAACTCGTTGGCGCCACCATTACTTCCTAACCTCTGATCTTGATCTTTGTTTAATAAACTTAAGATAAATATGGCTGTTTCATATTTAAGAGATTCATCTAATGTAGGCTTGTCGATCTTTATCCTCTGCATGCAATTATCTATGGTTAAGGCATTAAAGGGATTTTTATGCGTTAGAAGTAAATGCGTCAGAATGCCTAAAGCCCACCAATCAACAGGCATCCCATGAGCCTCGTATTTTAGCACTTCTGGAGAGATGTAGTTTGGTGTTCCTTGTAATAGATTCATTTTTACCTTTTTGATTGGATCGTTACTAGAAAATTGAATAGCAAATCCAAAATCAACAAGAACGATGTGCCCTTCGTGGTCTAGCATAATATTTGTCAGTTTTAAGTCACGATGTACGATTCCTAAATTGTGTAGGTGCTCGAGGGCTAACGCAATCTCGGCTACGTAGAATCTAGTTTCCTCTAATTGAAACGTTCCTTGCAAGATGAGATGAGTGCAAAGATTTCCACCAGAGATATAATCCATAATCATGTACATCGATTTCTTAGACTCGAAAGTGGAGTGCAGATGTACTAAGAACTGTTGGTGCCGAATTGCAGTTAAAACTTGAAGCTCGCGTTTTGTAAGTTCTGTTATGATATTAGTTGTATCCTTCTTTAATTTTTTCATAGCAAATAATTTCGTATTATTTTTGTAACCTCCTTTTTTCTTTATGAGAAAGACAGATCCAAATCCACCTTTATCAATAAGTTTTAGCGATTTAAAATCTCTTTTACGTACAGATGGCACACTCTCAAATAGATTATTGAATGTTTCCATTTTTAATTAAAAATAGTTGAATATTCTAAAAAAAAAATACATGAAAATTAATAAATTAAAATTTTAAACAATGCTTTTGAAATTATTAAAATGTTAAAAAAGAGTGTTCAGTATATATTAGTATTGAGATGTTAACATGTGATAGAATATTAAATGACACATATTACCAATAAAAAGAAATTTTACTTACATTGTTACTTAATTCAATATTTTAAGTTTAACTTCTCTTGGGCGCACTTCCAGTTTTATTTCTTCTGCTTATTGTAAAAATAAATAATTAATATTTTGGTTAGAAATACAATATCGATTTTTAGGTTAAAATATAAAAACAATAAACTTTTAGTTTTTCATGAATATAGGACACGTGTTAATAAATCCTATATTATAATGTTCCAACTGTATGTTTATTTTCTTATATTCTTATGATCTTATATGTTTGGTACTGAATTTTGTATGGCAGCGCGAAAACGGCTCCAGGGAAGTTATTAAAAAATTCCTATTTCGTAGAGAAAAAAATTCTAAGACTTTTGGCGTCCTCGGATTTTTCCCTGAATTTCATGGAAACCCGTAATTTTGGAAAAACTGGAAAAAAAGTGAACCCTTTTTTGCTGTATTACTTTTAATTCGTAAAAGATAGAAAGTTGAAATTTTGCATGTGTATTAAGGTATTCAATTCTGACATTTCTCAAAAATTAGAAATTCAAAAAGTGAAAAAGGGGGGGTTGAAGAAATTCGGGGGCCCGGTAGGGAACTTTGGAGAAAGTTCATATTCTGGATTCTAGAATAATAATGTATATTATTAATAAAAAAAAATTCAAAATTCCAAAATTTTATTTGGGGGCACGGGGGCAGTATTTGTCGAGAGTAAAAATTGTGCCAGAAAGTTGAAATTTTGTATATAGGCTAATCTTGGTAACTTATTTACGAATCGAAAAAAAAAATCCCAAATTTTGAAAAAAAGTTGGTCAAATAACGCATAAATTGAAAATATTTTTTATTTTGATAAAAAAAATATATTTTTTAGTCAATTTATATGTGTGGCGAGTTTATTTATTATTTCAATTTAAAAATAGAATTAAATATCAAATGTAATTACGAATTACTTTATTGGATTTAAATCATACACGGCAAAAGGACGTCGCATTGCGACGGGGGTAAACTCTAGGGATCTTATATTCTTATATGTTTGGTAGTAAATTTTGTATGGCAGCGCGAAAACGGCTTCGTCAATGTTTTTGAAAATTGCCTGTTTCGTAGAGAAAATTTTTGTAAGACTTTTTGCGTCCCCGGATTTTCCCTGAATTTCCTGGAAACCCGTAATTTTGGAAAAACTGGAAAAAAGGTAAGCCTATTTTGTATTACTTTTAATTCGTAAAAGATAGAAAGTTGAAATTTTGCATATGTATTAAGGTATTTTATGCTGACATTTCGCAAAAATTAGAAATTCAAAAATTGAAAAAGGGGGGGGGGTTGAAGAAATTCGGGGGCCCGGTAGAAAACTTTGGAGAAAGTTCATATTCTAGATTCTAGAATAATTAGGTGTATTATTAATAAAAGAAAATTCAAAATTTCAAAATTTTATTTGGGGGCACGGGGGGCAGTAATTTCCGAGTGTAAAAATTGTGCTAGAAAGTTGAAATTTTGTATATAGGCTAACCGTGATAACTTATTTACTAATCAAAAAAAAATCCCAAATTTTGAAAAAAAGTTGGTCAAATAACGCATGAATTGAAAATATTTTTTATTTTGATATAAAAAATATATTTCCTTAGTCAGTTTGTATGAAAAATTTATTGTTATAATATGTAAAATTAATATAGGACGAATTTATTTATTATTTCAGTTTAAAAATGGAATTAAATTTTGACACGAAATTCAAGCCAAACACAAAAAACAGACGTCGCTTGCGACGGGGGTAAAAGCTAGTATATTTATATATTTGTACTAACATCGCCTTAAATGGACGAAATAATTGTTCCTTCATATGGGAATAAATGCCTCCCCGAAAATTCAATAATTAAAAAAGTTAAATATTTGCTGCCTACAATAGACACTGGAGATGGACCAGTAAATATTATACAGGATTTAAAATGTTTAAAATACGCGCAAGTATTTGAGTTGTTTAAATGTTTTCGAGAAGGCCAATAGACGATTTTGTATGATAAAAATTAATAAAAATATTTAAAAAAAAAAAAAGCAGTTATTGCATTTTATTAGATCTGATTGTCGATACGTCTCTTTATGTAATTAGTAAAACACTTAAAAATAGCCATAGAAAATTGTATTAAACAAAAAGATAAAATAAATTAATACAGTTTTAAGGATATTTTATATAATTGTATAGTGCTGATAAATAAAATGTTATTAAATTTAATTGAAATAATATCTTGTGCTAAAAAGGAACTAAAAAAAAAAATTTTTAAAAATAAGCAAAACACTAACGAATGTTATAAAATAGTTAAAAATAATTAAATTAGTAACTATAATTTCACTTACCTCGGTTCAGAAGAATTATTTAAACAAACTTTATATGGAACATGTATAATTTTATTTAGGTTTATTCAAAGTTATTATATATGTCAGCTGATATAACCATCTCACTCAACGTCTTATAACCGAATGATTTTTTTCAAAACAAATAAAATAAGCAAAGAACTATGTTAAGCATCAGCAATGAACTTCATTTGACTTAGGACAAGAAAATCACCAAAGAATAGTAATAGTTAGTATACATTAATTGCAGTATAATTTTTTTGAATTTATATTTTACTTGCAGTTGTGATTTTAAAATAAACGAATTAGAATAAATTTAATTATTAAATTTTTGTAAGGAAATACATAACAATTTTTTTTGTCAACATCTATAGAAGTGACATTTAGATTTGAATTATCGTAATAGAGGGCGTGGTCTATTTATCGCCAGTTTGAAAGTAAGGTAGTAATATAATTTTATTGTTTTTAGTTTGATAGATGGCAAATAAATTCCACTGATTTCTTCAAAATAATCTTAAGTTTGGAGCAACACTGCGTGTGTTAAAGGATGAGGAGAGATATGCCTAGACACTGAACTAAGGTAAAATAATGTAGTTCGAGAGTAAATAATTATAAAATTCAATATATAAATTTAGGTAAAAATAAAAACTAAAATTTATTTCATTTGGTTGATGGTAACTATTGTTATAACACACTTTCCATACGACACAAACTAACAATGTCTCTTCAGTATCTTTGCAGACCATGCACTTTAGAGATAATAAAATAGTATATAAGTAATATGTTAATCTTAATCTAGTTAGTTCATGTATAAACTGCATCGTGCAGTTATTAATTGGCTCACCACTTTTTGAGTTCAAGTTCATGTATAATCTGCATCGCGCAGATAGTAATTGGCTGACTCAACATTTGAGACTAGGCATAAGCTGTATCGCACAGTGATTATTAGACCAAATAAATATTATTTGAGTAAAACTAAAATAAATTGTTTTTTTTATTAAAGTCTAAATTACTCAAACTTTAATTGGCGCAGTCGTACGGATATTAAGGAATTACAATCGCTGTAAATTTTTCCATTTTTATGGTTAACTTAATATTTCGAAACCTACAAAAATTAAGTTAAAGAATAAAGTAAACCTAATAATTAGTGGAGTGAAAAAGAAACAGAAGTTGAAGTGCTCCGAGACTCATCGACCCACTAGCAGCAGCATATGGACATGAAGATCTCGCAAGGCATCGCGGTGATAAGCGTAATGTGAGTACTCATTCATATTTATTTTCTATATTCACACTTCCCAAAAACAAAAATTATTATTATTTTTACAATAATATTTCCTGTTTAAAAAGGAGTAAAAATCGTTTATACAGGCCTACCAAATATCAAAAATAATATTAAAATATAAATTACGCAACGTAATACAATAATTAAATAATAATTTTCTAAAATGGAATATAAATCGCTTATATAGGCCTATTGAAAATTAAAAATATTAAAAGTAATATTAAAAATAATATTAAAATAAAATATTAATTACATAACGTAATAAATACTATAATGTAATATAATAAAATACTAGCAAATTAACTAAATAATAATAATAATTTTTAAAATAAAATGTTTACAAAATAACTTTTCTTAAATAAAAGTTACACTATAAATCGAAATGGAGACATTCCATACTTATCTAAATTATGTAAAGGAATATAATGGAAACAATTCGCTGACGAATTTTATAGAAGATTGCGAAGAGATCATAGATAATTTTGCCATATTCCCCGGTAAAAATGAAGATAAAAAAGAAGCTATTAGGAATAACGGTCTATTGCTCTCAGCTATAAAAAGCAAGATTATTGGAGACGCAGCAAGTTTAATAAAGAATAAACATATTAATACATGGGAGAAATTAAAAACTATTTTAATAAATAGTTATACTAAAAACCGCAGTGATATCCCGGATACAACAACACTTAAACGAAAGCCTAATGAGAAAGTTATTACTTATTACTTTAGATGTTTAGAATCAGTTAACAACTTTAATGTTTTGAACACACTTCACAATAAAACATCTTGAAATATGAGAGCACTGGCAAAACATCATGATTCCCTGATGGTGAGAAATTTCATAAAGGAGCTAAACGATCCCCTTGGATGTAAATTAAGACGCCAAATCCTAACACAATGGATGAACTTCTAGAATTAATAATAGAAGATATGACGAACCACGAAATCCATACTAACGAGGAATATAACCACACTCATCAACAACAAGTGAAGAACACACAAGATTTTCAAACAGAGCCGTCAACACAAAAACCGTGTGAAACAATAATCGAACAAACCATTGAGAATAAAGAAATAAACAATGTACGGACGGAACTACAAGAAGTAATCATAAACAACGAGAGTACAGAATTCAAAATACAAAAACAAAATTCAGAAGAAAAACGTGACACAGAAATAAATGAAAATAAAAACGATATTAAATTAAAAAAAGAAATTGCAAACAATGTGACCACAAATATTAAAATACAAAGCCAGAATAATTCAGAAGAAGTTCTGAAATCAGATGAAAAGGAAAAAGAACTTAAAGAGTTTAACAAAACAGAAGTAAAGAAAAAGACAATTGTTGAAGTAAAAATGAAGCAAGGAAAAGTAAGCGTCAAACAAAACACAGAAGATCAGAACATGCAAGATTTCAAAGTAGAAAATCAGCAAAATATGAAACAAGTATCAGAGAATCAAAATACACAACATTTTGAAATACCAAATCAACAAAATGTTAAGCAACAATCAAAAAATCCAAACTTTCTAGATTTTAAAGTAAAAAATCAACAAAAAATCAGACAAGTAGCAGAAAAGCAAACTATAAAAGAACTTGAAATAGTGAAGCAACAAAATATCAACCAAGAAAAACCAGAAAAACTAAATATGCAATATTCTGAAGTAAAAAAATTACACAATATAAAGCAAAGAAAAGCAGGAAATAATAAAAATCAAAATTTTAAAATAAAAGATAAAATTGAAAAGAAAAAAAGAAACAAAGCTAAATGCATACCAGAAAAACAAGAAGATTCAGAAAACGAGGCACACACTTTGTGGATAAATGATCAAAGAAAAGAAATAATTCGTGGACAGAAGATTAGAAATTCAGCACAACTAAAGCAACTATATGGAACCAAACGAAATAAAAATAATTACTGGATAGATGAATATTTGACGAATATCATGACGAATAAAAATAATAAAACATATATTGACTTTACTTTAAAGAACTTCCTGATAAGATTAACTTCAAAAAGTCTTCAATACTTTCCGAAAAATTAAAATTTCTACCCGAACCTTAACAATTCAAATACGCAACCGCAAGCAACCAAACCAACCTGACTATATAATATATTTAACCCCGAAATTTAAAAACTAAAAAAAAATGAAACCCTAAAACGGACAACCACCTTAATAATGAAATTAAATAAAATTGTATGAACTATTGAAATAATTATACAGAACAACCATTTAAATAAATTATTACAAATATTACGATAAACAATACTTTTTCAAAACACAACAGACAAAAAGAAAAAGAAAATGATGAAACGAATTGAGAATCAGAAACAACCACCTTAATGCAGAAAATCGCTTAAACACCGGTTATAACCAGCAGTAAAACCTATAAACAATACAACAAACATAAAAACATACAAATTAAGCGACATCAAATAATAATAAAATAACTATTTCGATACAAACACCAACGCAGTTAAAATTATTAAAATTAATGAAAAGACCAAATTATTTAAATTAAAATAAAAAAACATAGAAACTTTTTTTTAAGTAAAAGAACAACCAGAGTAATAATCAGAATCAGCAAGTAATGAAGTAATAGACGCCACATATAAATTAATTTGCGAAAGATATACGTGGTCTAATCTACGAAAAAATGTCGAAAATTTCATCAATAACTGCAGCACATGTAAAAAGTGCAAATATAACAGAAAACCAATTAGAGCACCGCTAAATAATACCGAAACACCTGAGAGACCTTTTGAGAAATTACATATAGATACGTTTGGTATAGACAATACCCAATTCCTTACTATAATAGATGTATTTTCAAAATACACACAGGCATACAAAATCGCCAATAGGTCATCCACAGAAATTGCCGATAAACTAATAACGTATTTCTCACACCACGGCATACCCAATCATATTACAAATAATATTAAAAAATATACAAATATAACTGAATTCTCAAATAATCTCATCAAAGAATTACAAGAATTATATAAAATTGAAGATCTAAAAAATAAAAAAAGTAAGAGAAACACATGTAGATAACCTAGTGAAAACTAAAATGAAAAACCCAAGTTCAATCGAACTTAACGAAGAACAAAGTAACGTACTATTCGAACGCACTACACTACCTGTCAATAAATCTAAGACAGATTATATTCTACACCCAGTTCACGACAAATTCAACCCCAGAGACGAAAAACCAAGATACTACAACGGATTCGCAAAGTTAATAGCAAAAAGAAACACACTCAATTTCGAATACATATTAAATAAAGCTAAAAGAACTAATAACCTCGTAGAGGACCTATACAAACTCACGCGAGGCAGAACATTTGGACACAATAAATCTTGTCTGCAATCAACAAAACTGCCTTGAAAAACTTGCCGAATTCCCAAAAAAAAAAAAAAAATTTGAAAATTCACCAACTAAATTAATAATACGAATGCCCCCTATAGCACAAGGACTTTTTAATAGAACAAAAAAAGAGGTACTAGAAGTATTTAAACGACACGGGCTTACAAAGCACAAATACATCATGCACTCAAATCCCGAAATACAAATGAATTATTTATTTATTAATTAATTATAAATAAATATATTAAAATACAATCAAATACTAAGAAATCCTGATTGTTGTAGGATCATCACCGCAATCAACACCAGCGATATTAATGAATGCCGAATTATTAAAATCACTGATAACCCAGGATTATATCCTGTGCAACTAGGAACAGCCCAAAACATCAAGGAATATTGGACTTTAGTCAAGAAAATAGATTTGGACCCCTTAATAGAATATTATAACAACGTACACCTGACTAGAGAAGATATTAAAATAAAATTAGAAAAAAAGAAATTTACAACCTATGGGCACAGCACTGCTGTAATGGACATCCTGGATATGGAAATAAGTAGAAAATATAAACAAATTCTCCCAACTCGAAGAGAAAAAAGAGGCTTCATAGATGGCTTAGGTACTGTTTGGAAAGCAATCGGTGGAAACCTAGACGCTAACGACGGCGAGCGTATAAATTTAGATCTGGAGACACTTGATAATAAACAAGAAACTCTAAATAAAGCTATATCTAAACAAATAAAATTAACAAACGATATACTCGATCAATTTAAATCGGCCCTACACACCATTGATTCTAATCAAGAAGAACTAGATAAACGTACCAAATTCCTAATGAACGATATCGATAAACTCCAACACCAAGTATTTAACATCTTTATAACAGAATCGATCGGACTTGTCAGTAAATCAATGCAATTACTTTTGCACCTACTAAGAACCATTGAAACTGACATAACATTCGCTAAACTGAACACGCTTAGTGGTTCAATCCTGGAACCTGATCACCTATTAGCAGAATTACAAGCAATAAAGGAACATGTTGATACAACCAAACATATTAAACTGCCTTACGATATTACATCAGAGAACATTCAACAATATGAAACTATTAGCAAAGTCAAAGCATACACCAATAAAAACTTAATCGTTTTTGTAATAAATATACCACTAGTAATCCCTAATATATTTACGTATTATAAACTATATCCAATCCTTATACCTTATAACAATAAATTCCAAATGATTATTCCCAGAACCCAATACACCATAGTGAATGAGTATAAACATGTAGATTTTAATGCACCCTGCAAAGAAATATATAACAATCAATTCCTATGCAAGCTTAGCGAACCACTCAACATCGAGGAAACCACCTGCGAGATAGAACTAATTCAAAACCAGCCAACCAGCAAATGTCAACCCTTAGTGATTTCTCTAACCGGCATCAAGATTTAGAACATCGAATTCAACACCTGGATGTTAATCACAAATGACGAAACCAGTGGCACCTTAACATGCAACAGCCAGCGTCACATACGTCTACAAGAAACATATATATTACACCTTGCACGAGATTGTCAATTTTCTGTTTCAGATAATACTCTTCAATACATAAATATAAAAGAGAAAGTCGAAGCTTGGAACACCATTTCCCTGCCAAAAATACCAGAGATCCAAAACAAACACCTAAACATCTCTACCGTGACCAACCTAAAACACCTGGACCTACGCAACGTAGACAAGCTACAGACCACCCTACCCCTACTACCTGAAGACTTCGATGACAAAAGAATCTCAGACCATGTTCACATAATTAATTATACATTATTACCTGTATTATTCATAATAATTACTATTGTAGTATATAAGTTAATCAAATATTTTAGAAAAATAAAAATAATAAAAAATGAAAATGCACAAGAAATAAATAGCAAAAATATTGAAGAGTTGCAAAAACCTTTTGCTACATTTGAAGCATAAGATTTTATCTTAGAGGGGAGGTGTTATAACACACATTCCATACGACACAAACTAACAATGTCTCTTCAGTATCTTTGCTGACCATGCACTTTAGAGATAATAAAATAGTATATAAGTAATATGTTAATCTTAATCTAGTTAGTTCATGTATAAACTGCATCGTGCAGTTAGTAATTGGCTCACCACTTTTTGAGTTCAAGATCATGTATAATCTGCATCGCGCAGATAGTAATTGGCTGACTCAACATTTGAGACTAGGCATAAGCTGTATCGCACAGTGATTATTAGTCCAAATAAATATTATTTAAGTAACACTAAAATAAATTGTTTTTTTTATTGAAGTTTAAATTACTCAAACTTTAATTCTATGCAGTTGTATCAATAGTTTTAATAACATATAATAATACGACATCTTTTCGTGTTGGATGCAGAAATGATATGATGTTATTACTAATGTTGTACGTGTAAGACAGATATAGTTCGACGTATGTGGTACTCTTAATTCACACAAGTAGTGGGTTGTTTGTTATGAGGTAGAAGAATTTGCTTATGTTTCCAGCGCCTACCAACATATCTCAATGTTATGAGTTCGAATCTAACTGAATACGAATTTTTTATTTTCCTAATGATGACAATATAAAATTACAAATATAACAAATTTTTAAGTTTTAGGATTAAATTCTTATAAATAAGAAATTTACAAATGGGAATATACATATATGAGCATACATACTCCGCAGATAATTAATAATATATTTATATATAATATCGTAAAAGATTAAAATGTATTTAGGTATAATTTGTTTCTCCAGAATCTCTATGTGTTTTATTATAAATCTTTAGTTAACTTGCTTGTTTGGTATAATAATAAACAAACACATTATTCATAACGATATTATTATATAGCTTAATTTGAATATAAAATGTAAGGAGTTCGATGTATACTTTTTATTTGTACAATACTTATACATTAAAATATTATTAATACCATCATTTTAAAATATTACAAATTATATGGTTTTCATAGTTGTTGTGAGTATATATATAGAATAACCAACCATGTGCAAGTTAATTTCGAATTATGACCTACATATGCTTTATGTAACACTCTATTAATATTTACTTATACATTGCATTCAATAATTAACTAAAATATTAAATAATTAGAGATATTTTATGTTAAATAAATAACTAGAACGCATATCTTATATTACACCAAAAATCATAAATTTTACATTTAATAACATTAAGTCAGGATTTTAATCTTTGTGACTTAAAGAAGTATTGTCGCTTACAACCTCTTTCTCCTTATTTTCTTTACAATATTTAATACCAGGTTTATTTTCCTTCTATTTTCTACTAAACGTTCTGCTTTTCAATTTTACAAATTCCAATGCGTTTCATTTAGTCTTACTAACAATAACCTTAAATCAATTCGCAATGTCAAATTTTTAAAATCTAAATTGAAGAAAGACTGTTGGGTCTCAGAATTCGATGACAGAACCAACATAATATTTTAGGGGTTTTATTGTTATTAAGCATATTATTTATTGTAATATTTATCAATAATGGATTTTTATCAAGTATTTTTGTTATAGTAAACAAGTAAGGGTAATAATTTAACTTTAATTTTCCTTAAACGAACGTGTCGACAGTTTTAACGAATGTTCTGGAGTTTAATATTTGTAAAATTTTATAAACAAGTGCAAATTGATATTGCAAAAGTATTCTTTTTTTTTTTTTTTGAGAATTCCAAAATATTATTAGATAACTTTTTCCAGAAGGTGTCTTCCTATTTTCAAATGTAATATAGTAATGTAAAGATATTAAATAAAAAAACGTAAAATTAAATACAAATAAAATTTATTAATTTTCTGGTTCATTATAAATTTTAGTAAATTCACTTTTTCATCTACAACTAAAACTAAATATAATTATATAAGGCATATTTCTAATTATTTCAATTTCGTATATTCTTTAAACACGCTTTTTAATTTTTTTAAAAAATTTACTAAAGATATTTCTATTGTCTACTTCGGGCAGTTGTACACTTGGTATAATTGGTGGAGCGTATTCTCTTCGTTCTAAAATATTCCAATCGATGTCAGTAAAAAATACATGTTGTTTCAACTCGTTGGCGCCACCATTACTTCCTAACCTCTGATCTTGATCTTTGTTTAATAAACTTAAGATAAATATGGCTGTTTCATATTTAAGAGATTCATCTAATGTAGGCTTGTCAATCTTTATCCTCTGCATGCAATTATCTATGGTTAAGGCATTAAAGGGATTTTTATGCGTTAGAAGTAAATGCGTCAGAATGCCTAAAGCCCACCAATCAACAGGCATCCCATGAGCCTCGTATTTTAGCACTTCTAGGGAGATGTAGTTTGGTGTTACTTGTAATATATTCATTTTTACCTTTTTGATTGGATCGTTACTAGAAAATTGAATAGCAAATCCAAAATCAACAAGAACGATGTGCCCTTCGTGGTCTAGCATAATATTTGTCAGTTTTAAGTCACGATGTACGATTCCTAAATTGTGTAGGTGCTCGAGGGCTAACACAATCTCGGCTACGTAGAATCTAGTTTCCTCTAATTGAAACGTTCCTTGCAAGATGAGATGAGTGCAAAGATTTCCACCAGAGATATAATCCATAATCATGTACATCGATTTCTTAGACTCGAAAGTGGAGTGCAGATGTACTAAGAACTGTTGGTGCCGAATTGCAGTCAAAACTTGAAGCTCGCGTTTTGTAAGTTCTGTTATGATATTAGTTGTATCCTTCTTTAATTTTTTCATAGCAAATAATTTCGTATTATTTTTGTAACCTCCTTTTTTCTTTATGAGAAAGACAGATCCAAATCCATCTTTATCAATAAGTTTTAGCGATTTAAAATCTCTTTTACGTACAGATGGCACACTCTCAAATAGATTATTGAATGTTTCCATTTTTAATTAAAAATAGTTGAATATTCTAAAAAAAAAATACATGAAAATTAATAAATTAAAATTTTAAACAATGCTTTTGAAATTATTAAAATGTTAAAAAAGAGTGTTCAGTATGTATTAGTATTGAGATGTTAACATGTGATAGAATATTAAATGACACATATTACCAATAAAAAGAAATTTTACTTACATCGTTACTTAATTCAATATTTTAAGTTTAACTTCTCTTGGGCGCACTTCCAGTTTTATTTCTTCTGCTTATTGTAAAAATAAATAATTAATATTTTGGTTAGAAATACAATATCGATTTTTAGGTTAAAATATAAAAACAATAAACTTTTAGTTTTTCATGAATATAGGACACGTGTTAATAAATATATTTATATATTTGTACTAACATCGCCTTAAATGGACGAAATAATTGTTCCTTCATATGGGAATAAATGCCTCCCCGAAAATTCAATAATTAAAAAAGTTAAATATTTGCTGCCTAGAATAGACACTGGAGATGGACCAGTAAATATTATACAGGATTTAAAATGTTTAAAATACGCGCAAGTTGTTTAAATGTTTCCGAGAAGGCCAATAGACGATTCTGTATGCCAAAAATTATTAAAAATATTTAAAAAAAAAAAAGCAGTTATTGCATTTTATTAGATCTGATTGTCGATACGTCTCTTTATGTAATTAGTGAAACACTTAAAAATAGCCCTAGAAAAATTGGATTAAACAAATAGATAAAATGAATTTATACAGTTTTAAGGATATTCTATATAACTGTATAGTGCTGATAAATAAAATGTTATTAAATTTAATTAAAATAATATCTTGTGCTGAAAAAGAACTAAAATAAAATTTTTAAAAAATTAGCAAAACACTAACGAATTTTATAAAATAGTTAAAAATAATTAAATTGGTAACTATAATTTCACTTACCTCGGTTCAGAAGAATTATTTAAACAAACTTTATATGGAACATGTAAAATTTTATTTAGGTTTATTCAAAATTATTATATATGTCAGCTGATATAACCATCTCACTCAACGTCTTATAACCGAATGATTTTTTTCAAAACAAATAAAATAAGCAAAGAACTATGTTAAGCATCAGCAATGAACTTCATTTGACTTAGGACAAGAAAATCACCAAAGAATTGTAATAGTTAGTATACATTAGTTGCTGTATAATTTTTTTGAATTTATATTTTACATGCGGTTGTGATTTTAAAATAAACGAATTAGAATAATTTTAATTTTTAAATTTTGGTAAGAAAATACATAACAATTTTTTTTGTCAACATCTATAGAAGTGACAATTAGATTTGAATTATCGTAATAGAGGGCGTGGTCTATTTATCGCCAGTTTGAAAGTAAGGTTGTAATACAATTTTATTGTTTTTAGTTTGATAGATGGCAAATAAATTCCACTGATTTCTTCAAATTAATCTTAAGTTTGGAGCAACACTGCGAGTGTTAAAGGATGAGGAGAGATATGCCTGGACACTGGACTAAGGTAAAATAATGTAGTTCGAGAGTAAATAATTATAAAATTCAATATATAAATTTAGGTAAAAATAAAAACTAAAATTTATTTCATTTGGTTGATGGTAACTATGCAGTTGTATCAATAGTTTTAATAACATATAATAATACGACATCTTTTCGCGTTGTATGCAGAAATGATATGATGTTATTACTAATGTTGTACGTGTAAGACAGATATATTTCGACGTATGTAGTACTCTTAATTTACACAAGTAGTGGGGTTGTTCGTTATGAGGTAGAAGATGAAAACCAAGACGAAACTGCTCATCTACAAAAGTTTTGTCAGGCCCATATTCACATATGCAGCGGCAGCTCGGTCGTACACCGACAAAACTAAAAAAAAACTGCAAATAATGCAGAATAACACACTACGGCTAATTACAGGATGCTAATACTTTACGAGCAACAAGACACTGCATAAAGAACTAAAAATATGTACAATAAAAGACCACATTATCAAATGCGCGAAAAACACATACAAGCGCGCAAAAACCTCAAGAAATGCTAAGATATCTAGTCTGGGTAATTACCCACACGAGAAACAATATTATAAATACCCCAGACCTAAAAACCTTCTGGACAGCGCAATGTAAATAGAAAAGGCAACATAGATGACAAACAATCACGTGAAGACCTACGCCACGCCCACTACAAAAAAACATATACCGGACAGTATGCTTAAAAGAAGCAACAACACAAGACGTAGGACACGCCCTCAATAACAAAACATATACCATATAGTATACCGGACTAACTTTTTCAAGAACTTTCCTCTTTTGGCAACACAAAGAATACCACACCACCAATCATCGTCCAGCTACGGGAACAGGGCTACCACAATTGGACGCTAATATAAATTGTAAATGCCCTACCCAGCATCTGCATACTGCAAGTGCTGGTTTTGTCCAGCCAGGATAGAGGAGCTTGTCCCTGGTTGGACACAAAATATAAATTTTAAGACTCTGACTAGAGAAGTAAATTCAATATAAGATATTATAAACGAGACAACAAACGGTCATAATTTAAGTATTGGCACCGTAAAAGTTACTTGTGCGCCTGCAGCGCGCAGCGCCGACATGGATACGGGGTAGAAAAATTTGCTCTTGCCTCTAGCGCCTACCAACATATCTCAATGTTATGAATTCGAATCTAACTGAATACGAATTTTTTATTTTCCTAATGATGACAATATAAAATTACAAATATAACAAATTTTTTTGTTTTAGGATTAAATTCTTATAAAAAAGAAATTTACAAATAGGAATATACATATATGAGCATACATACTCCGCAGATAATTAATAATATATTTATATATAATATCGTAAAAAATTAAAATGTATTTAGGAATAATTTGTTTCTCCAGAATCTCTATGTGTTTTATTATAAATCTTTAGTTAACTTGCTTGTTTGGTATAATAATAAACAAACACATTATTCATAACGATACTAATATATAGCTTAATTTGAATATAAAATGTAATGAGTACGATGTATACTTTTTATTTGTACAATACTTATACATTAAAATATTATTAATACCATCATTTTAAAATATTACAAATTATATGGTTTTCATTGTTGTTGTGAGTAGAATAACCAACCATGTGCAAGTTAACTTCGAATTATGACCTACATATGTTTTATGTAACACTCTATTAATACTCACTTATACATTGCATTCAATAATTGACTAAAATACTAAATAATAAGAGATAATTTATGTTAAATAAATAACTAGAACGAATATCTTATATTACACCAAAAATCATAATTTTTACATTTAAAAACATTAAGTCAGGACCGTAATCTTTGTGACTTAAAGAAGTATTGTCGCTTACCTTATTAACTAGCTTAAGAAGTATGTCTTTCTCCTTATTTTATTTACAATATTTAATACTAGGTTTATTTTGTTTTCCTTCTATTTTCTAATAAACTTTCTGCTTTTCAATTTTACAAATTCCATTGTGTTTCATTTAGTCTTGCTTACAATAAGCTTAAATCAATTTGCATTGTCTAATTTCTAAAATCTGAATTGACGAAAGACTGTTTGGTCTCAGAATTCGATAACAGAACCAACATAATATTTTAGGGGTTTGATTGTTATTAAGCATATTTGTAATTGTAATATTTATCAATATTGGATTTTTATCAAGTATTTTTGTTATAGTAAACAAGTAAGGGTAATAATTTAACTTTAATTATTTTTAAGCGAACGTGTCGACAGTTTTAACGAATGTTCTGGAGTTTAATATTTGTAATATTTTATAAACAGGTGCAAATTGATATTGCAAAAGTATATTTTTTTTTTTTGAGAATTTCAAAATATTATTAGATAACTCTTTCCGGAAGGTGTCTACTTATTTTCAAATGTAATAAAGTAATGTAAAGATATTAAATAAAAAAACGTAATATTAAATACATATAAAATTTATTAATTTTCTGGTTCATTATAAATTTTAGTAAATTCACTTTTCACATCAACAACTAAAACTAAATATAATTATGTAAGGCATATTTCTAATTATTTCAATTTGATTTCGTATATTCTTTAAACACGCTTTTTGATTTTTTTAAGAAATTTATTAAAGATATTTCTATTGTCTACTTCGGGCAGTTGTACATTTAGTATAATTGGTGGAGCGTATACTCTTCGTTCTAAAATATTCCAATCGATGTCAGTAAAAAATACATGTTGTTTCAACTCGTTGGCGCCACCATTACTTCCTAACCTCTGATCTTGATCTTTGTTTAATAAACTTAAGATAAATATGGCTGTTTCATATTTAAGAGATTCATCTAATGTAGGCTTGTCGATCTTTATCCTCTGCATGCAATTATCTATGGTTAAGGCATTAAAGGGATTTTTATGCGTTAGAAGTAAATGCGTCAGAATGCCTAAAGCCCACCAATCAACAGGCATCCCATGAGCCACGTATTTTAGCACTTCTGGGGAGATGTAGTTTGGTGTTACTTGTAATATATTCATTTTTATCTTTTTGATTGGATCGTTACTAGAAAATTGAATAGCAAATCCAAAATCAACAAGGACGATGTGCCCTTCGTGGTCTAGCATAATATTTGTCAGTTTTAAGTCACGATGTACGATTCCTTAATTGTGTAGGTGCTCGAGGGCTAACTTAATCTCGGCTACGTAGAATCTAGTTTCCTCTAATTGAAACGTTCCTTGCAAGATGAGATGAGTGCAAAGATTTCCACCAGAGATATAATCCATAATCATGTACATCGATTTCTTAGACTCGAAAGTGGAGTGCAGATGTACTAAGAACTGTTGGTGCCGAATTGCAGTCAAAACTTGAAGCTCGCGTTTTGTAAGTTCTGTTATGATATTAGTTGTATCCTTCTTTAATTTTTTCATAGCAAATAATTTCGTATTATTTTTGTAACCTCCTTTCTTCTTTATAAGAAACACAGATCCAAATCCACCTTTATCAATAAGTTTTAGCGATTTAAAATCTCTTTTACGTACAGATGGCACACTCTCAAATAGATTATTGAATGTTTCCATTTTTAATTAAAAATAGTTGAATATTCTAAAAAAAAAATACATGAAAATTAATAAATTAAAATTTTAAACAATGCTTTTTAAATTATTAAAATGTTAAAATAGTGTTTAGTATATATTAGTATTGAGATGTAAACATGTGATAGAATATTAAATGACACATAAAAACTCTTAAATAGAAATTTTACTTACATCGTTACTTAATTCAATATTTTAAGTTTAACTTCTCTTAGGCGCACTTCCAGTTTTATTTCTTCTGCTTGTTGTCTTAAAAAAAAAATATCTGTAAATAAGTTGAATAATTAATATTTTGGTTAGAAATACTATATCGATTTTTAGGTTAGAATATAAAAACAATAAACTTTTAGTTCTTCATGAATATAGGACACGTGTTAATAAATATAAATATTTGTACTAACATCGTCTTAAATGGAAGAAATAATTGTTCCTTCATATGGGAATAAATGCCTCGCCGAAAATTCAATATTTGAAAATGTTAAATATTTGCTGCATAGAATAGACACTGGAGATGGACCAGTAAATATTATACAGGATTTAAAATGTTTAAAATACGCGCAAGTATTTGAGTTGTTTAAATGTTTCCGAGAAGGCCAATAGACGATTCTATATGGCAAAAATTATTAAAAATATTTAAAACAAAAAAAAAAGCAGTTATAGCATTTTATTAGATCTGATTGTCGATACGTCTCTTTATGTAATTAGTAAAACACTTAAAAATAGCCATAGAAAATTGTATTAAACAAATAGATAAAATGAATTTATACAGTTTTAAGGATATTCTATATAACTGTATAGTGCTGATAAATAAAATGTTATTAAATTTAATTGAAATAATATCTTGTGCTGAAAAAGAACTAAAAAAAAAAATTTTAAAATTAGCAAAACACTAACGAATTTTATAAAATAGTTAAAAATAATTAAATTGGTAACTATAATTTGACTTACCTCGGTACAGAAGAAATATTTAAACAAACTTTATATGGAACATGTAAAATTTTATTTAGGTTTATTCAAAATTATTATATATGTAGGGTAAAAATATAAATATATTCCTGTTGACGCCTCAAGTGTAGGGTAGAATTCCAAAATCATCCTAGTTGAGATTCCTAGTGTAGGTATGACAATAATTCTATCCTTATTTACGTTCCACTTTAACAATTTAATGTTAACAATCCTAAAGTTGAGCCCCCCAGCATACATAGTTCATTATGAATAAGTAACACTTAACTAAAGTTAATAATAGTTCATTTAATACTTCCACATAGAAAATAATTACAACATAATAAAGTTAATCTATCAAAAGAGAGTCCACAATAATAATAACACTTGTTAACAAACAATACTTAGGTTTGAAGACCTTATTACAACGATTGCTTATAACAAATAAAATGCGCATTAACATAGTACAATCACACATTTACAATGATGAGAATAACCTAGCATTCAACACTATAGTTCTGTGTAAACACTCACTATTTATGCCTATAACAATATCAAATATTACACCTAGCAATATTGATTACAATTCTAAATGATATTAACCACTCGTTAAAATAACATTTCTTAACTTTACAAAAAGACGCCATAAACACTCTGTGTATCAGCCATTCTTTTAATTCTTCTGTATAAGTCCTTATAACAATATCAAATATTACAACTAGTAATACTGATTGCACTTTAAATGATATTAACCACTCGTTAACACATTTCTAAATACTATTAAGAACTACTTAATATATTTCCTGAATTTACGACTGATGCCATACAAAACTATGTATCAAGGTATCGCCATTTTCAATTCAACTGTTGCGTTTCAACAACATGACTCGTAAGCATTCAATATATTCAGCGAACGCCGCGTTTGCCCGTTCCTTGATACGTTCTCTGGACGTAGGGTGAACTCTCTGGACTGAAGGGTCTTCAGATTGTATCCCAGCATTTATATTTAAACATTTAAATATTAGCAAAGTTCTTAACCTATATTATACAGTTCTTTATACCTATTATTTCTTAAAACTAATTATAATTAAACTTAAATCTAATCTAAACCTAATCTTAAAATACATCCCACATATATGTCAGCTGATATAACCATCTCACTCAAAGTCTTATAACCGAATATTTTTTTTCAAAACAAATAAATTAAGCAAAGAACTATGTTAAGCATGAGCAATGAACTTCATTTGACTTAGGACAAGAAAATCACCAAAGAATTGTAATAGTTAGTATACATTAGTTGCTGTATAATTTTTTTGAATTTATATTTTACTTGCAGTTGTGATTTTAAAATAAACGAATTAGAATAAATTTAATTATTAAATTTTTGTACATAACAAACAAATACATAACAATTTTTTTTGTCAACATCTAAAGAAGTGACATTTAGATTTGAATTATCGTAATAGAGAACGTGGTCTATTTATCGCTAGTTTGAAAGTAAGGTTGTAATACAATTTTATAGTTTTTAATTTAATAGATGGCAAATAAATTCCACTGATTTCTTCAAATTAATTTTAAGTTTGAAGCAACACTGCGTGTGTTAAAGGATGAGGAGAGATATGCCTGGACACTGGACTAAGGTAAAATAATGTAGTTCGAGAGTAAATAATTATAGAATTCAATATATAAATTTAGGTAAAAATAACAACTAAAATTTATTTTATTTGGTTGATGGTAACTATGCAGTTGTATCAATAGTTTTAATAACATATAATAATACGACATCTTTTCGTGTTGGATGCAGAAATGATATGATGTGTTATTACTAATGTTGTACGTGTGAGACAGATATAGTTCGACGTATGTGGTACTCTTAATTCACACAAGTAGTGGGGTTGTTCGTTATGAGGTAGAAGAATTAGCTTTTGCCTCCAGCGCCAACCAACATATCTCAATGTAATGAGTTCAAATCTAACTAAATACGAAGTTTTTATTTTCTTAATGATGACAATATATAATTAAAAATATAACACATTTTTTAGTTTTAGGATTAAGTTCTTATAAATAAGAAATTTACAAATGGGAATATACATATATATATGAGCATACATACTCCGCAGATAATTAATAATATATTTATATATAATATCGTAAAAAATTAAAATGTATTTAGGTATAATTTGTGTCTCCAGAATCTCTATGTGTTTTATTATAAATCTTTAGTTAACTTGCTTACTATATAAAAATAAGTCGGGTTTTCCTTCCTGACGTTATAACTCCAGAACGCACGAACCGATTTCCACGGTTTTGCTTTCGTTAGAAAGGTCTCGGGCTCCGTGAGGTAGCAAAGAAAATTCAGGAATTCAGGAAAAATTTCAACAGAAAAGCGGGAAAATCTTTTTTCACATACAGCGCCATCTCTGATAGATAGCATAGATACAAACCAATATTTTAAGTAGATGGCGCCGGTGCGTGATACATTGTTTGACAGCTACTCATTGTTCTCTGCTCAGTTAATTTCATGTGACAAATCGGTATTGTGTTCACTGTGAAATTGTGAAAGAAAAGTTAAAATAATAAGTTATTCGTTTCTTAACATTTCAATTGGAAACCATCAAATCAATCACGTGTATTTTGCAAATTTTTATTCAATTTCAACAGCAGGCATTTGTCTTTAAGGTGGTAAGTTCAACTGTGTAAATTATGTGGATCGTGCATTTCAGGTTACATTCACCACTCTGTCCATAGTCCTAAATGCCTAGAGGACGACGTGCGAACATCGGCCGCCGCACAAGACATGCAAACCAGCAACAAGTGTATGCACAGAACTTAAGCAAAGAAAGCTAAAATATAATAAGAGAAAATGCCCGATGGAGACAACGCGTGAGCACACGAAGATCATTGGCATCATACAATCGCTTGGCATTCCAATATGATCCCACTGCGAACTACAGTGATGATGAAAATTTAGATATTGGACCAACGACGACTATATGCCGATATTGCAATGCGTTAAAGTTCAAAAGAGAAACGGCTGGATTGTGCTGCGCAAGTGGAAAAGTCAAACTGGATCCATTACTTACACCACCACAGCCACTGAAACCATTGTTCGATGGAAGTGATCCCGATTCCAGCCATTTTCTTCAACACATCCTTGAATACAATAACTGCTTTTGCATGATTTCCTTTGGAGCTAATATCATTCGAGAAGGCGGCTTCATGCCGACTTGCAAGGTAAAAGATACAACACACATAACCAATCACTCACACCAACACAATGAATTGCAACACATAACAACTACATATACACCACACACTACACCATCACACGATCAGAAGTTACACCGTATTCTTCAACAAATGATTGTTTGCAATTACAGATACAAGGACAAATATATCATTTGCATGGTTCAATGGTGCCAACACCAGATGAACCGCATCAATTTCTGCAAATATATTTCATTTCGTCGATGGTGGATCAGCTGAATGTGCGGTGCAATATACAGGGAACACAACAGTTAAAGAGACGAATTATTGAACAGTTGCAAGCATTTTTTCACGCTAATAATGCTGTGGTTAATATGTTCAAAACAGCATTGGAACGAATGCCATCGGATACGCACAAATTTGTCATAAGAGCGGATTGTAACCCAACAGGTGAACATGTGCGAAGATTCAATGCACCCACCGTTAATGATGTTGCTGCAATTATTGTTGGCGATCCAACTAAATCGCGAGACATTGTCGTTCAGCGAAGAAGCAATATCATGCATCTTGTAAACGAGACACATCGTTTGTACAATGCGTTACAATATCCAATCATTTATTGGCAAGGGCAAGACGGATACGACATCACGTTGAAGATGGTCGATCCAATTACAGGTACAATATTCACACACTAATTATTGCTATTATTGCTATTATTGGTTTCCATTAACAATTCATTTAATTTTGCATTTTCAGGCGTATCAACGAATAAAAATCTAAGCGCAATGAATTACTATGCGTATCGTATGATGATTCGTACACATGAGGAGAATATCATTCTGAAGCGCCGTCGGCTATTCAAGCAATTCGCTGTCGACATGTATGTCAAAGTCGAGACCGAACGTTTAGCGTTCATCCGATTCAATCAGGCAAAGCTACGATCTGAGGACTATATACACTTTCGTGATGCTATTCATTCAGATGGTGATGTTCAGAATATTGGACGTCTGACGATTCTCCCATCATCTTATATCGAAAGCCCACGACACATGCACGAATACGCTCAAGACGCTATGACGTACGTGCGAAATTATGAAACTCCGCATTTTTTTATTACGTTCACATGCAATCCGAAGTGGACGGAAATTGAACGTGAGTTGGAACCGGGCCAAAAACCGCAAGATCGCCATGACATAATCGCCAGAGTATTTCAGCAAAAACTCAAGGTTATGATGGATGTGCTTACTAAGTATCGAGTTTTTGGTGACACACGTTGTTATATGCACTCGGTGGAATGGCAGAAGCGTGGACTACCGCATGCTCATATCCTAATTTAGTTGCTGAACAAATTACATTCAAATGAAGTGGATGACATCATATCAGCTGAAATTCCTGATCCAGTCACTGATCCCCATCTACACGACATTGTGACGACACAGATGGTGCATGGACCGTGCGGTGCATTAAATCCATTATCGCCTTGCATGGCTGATGGAAAGTGCAACGATTGCAATTTCCAGTTCGCCTTGCGTTCGCAATGACAATTAACAAGTCGCAAGGCCAATCGCTTAGTGTTTGCGGGATAAATTTAGAAAATCATTGTTTTTCACATGGGCAGTTATACGTTGCGTGCTCGCGAGTTGGAAAACCATCCGCTTTGTTTGTGTTAACGTCAGACCAAAAAACAAAAAATGTGGTTTACCAAAGAGCACTTCAATGAAACGGATAATTTGCGGACACGTATAACGCTTCGATTCAGTATTTACTTTGGATTCACTTTCATTTACTTAGAGAAGTTCAACTAAATAACACTAATCGAAATGAATTCATTACTGTTGTGAAATGAAATAAAAATTTTCCTTTTCAAATATAAAACAAAAAAAAAAGTTTTTCTTCATCTTTTAATCACCAAACGAAATGTTACATAAAACGAAGCCATCTGATGGCGAAACATAGTTCGCCGGGTTTGCTAGTTTGGTATAATAATAAACAAACACATTATTCATAACTAGCTTTATTTAAATATAAAATATTAATATATAGCTTTATTTAAATATAAAATGTAAGGAGTACGATGTATACTTTTTATTTGTACAATACTTATACATTTAAATATTATTAATACCATCATTTTAAAATATTACAAATTATATGAGTAGTTGTACAAAGCCGTTTCTGGCTTAAATTCGAAGTTGTGATGTAAATTATTGTGGTGGGGATGCATATAGGTCACGATATGAAGAAGGGGGCGTGGCTAGACCGTGTGTGGTGTAATAGTGGGGTGAGGAGTGAGTGTTAAGTGGATAAGCTGTGTTGTGATTAGTTTAGAAAATGATGACGTCATAACAGCATTTATCTCTAGGTACAGTCCCAATAATATCCTAGGATATGAGTGAGAAAGCAATATGAGAGAGTGAGATAGCGATAATAAGTATTATGTGTGTGTTGGTATTATTGTAGAAGATATGGCCGTCATTATTGCATTTTTTGTCAATTTCCGGAAACCAATCGTTTATGTTCGTATCCTGGATGTATTTGTGGGTACGTTCATTATAATATCCTGGGGTATGAGTGAGAAAGGAGTCATGTGAAAGAGTGAGACAGCGGTACTATACATTATACCATGTGACGTCATTATTAAATAAGGTTTTGGTTTTACATATAACAATAACGTCGTAGGTAACGATCTATCAAATAATATACAATTTGCTTTTTAAAAATTATTCTTACAGTGTAACACTTATGTTTTTTACAATGTAATAGATAGAGGGCAACGACCTTATACTGAACTTATAATTTCCCATGCATTAAGAGTTCATTAAACTATACGAGGCATGTTTTTTAAGTAAGTACCGTTTTGCGATTCCGCGTTTGCAGCGCTACGGTCGGCGTTCCGCGCATGCGCGCTGGTTACCTACATCTCTTGTCTACGCACTGACGCCATTACAGTCTGATTCTTCATTGTATACGTTGTTTACTGAGTGTTTAAGATGCCTCCGACAATCGTGAGTCCCGCCGACTTTCCTTGAGCGGTACCACAATGAAGGTGAAGATTTTTTAGACCAAATTATTACTGGTGATGAAACATGGGTGTCCTACGTCACACCAGAATCAAAACAACAATCCATGGAATGGCAACATTCATCATCACCCAAAAGAGTGAAGTTCAAGCAAACAATTTCTGCCCGGAAAATCATGTGCACAGTTTTTTGGGACAAAAAAGGAGTATTGCTAGTGGAGTTTCTGCCTCGTAATGAGACAATCAATGCAGCGTCTTATTGTGAGACATAGAATAATCTGCGTCGTGCAATCCAGAACAAAAGACGTGGCAAGTTGAGTTAGGGTATCGTTTTGCTGCATGACAATGCTTGTCCACATGTGGCTAATCGGACCAAAGATCTCATCAAATCTTTTAAATGGGAAACTCTAGATCATCCTCCATACAGCCCTGATCTGGCGCCCAGCGACTACCATTTGTTCCTGCACTTGAAGAAACACCTGGGTGGTCAGCGTCTTCAAGACGATAACGAAGTCAAAACAGTTGTGATACAGTGGTTAACAAGTCAGGCGGCAGAATTTTATGAGGACAGTATTCAAAAACTGGTGCCACGTTATGACAAGTGCCTCAATATTCACGGAAATTATGTAGAAAAGTAGATTAAGGTACAGGCTTTCATGTAAAAATAAAATTATTGTGATATCTTTGCACGTCTTTTTTTAATTCCCAAACGGTACTTATTAAAAAAAACACGCCTCGTATTTTTATATGCAATAAGTTCTTCCTAATAAAACACATGTGCTGCTTGCAAATAACCTATATGTGAAGAACCACATGTGTTAAACTGTGTGAGAACTTGGGATATAAATTATTCTTATGCAATTTTTTTTGTTATGTATTTGAAGTATACATTTCATATTTTAGTTAAATGTAGGGGCCGGATTGGGTATTATTGTATTAAATTATTTATTTAAGTATATTAAAAGTTATAATATACGTACATTTAAATATAGATTTTTTGGGCTTCGTATATACGTACATTATATCATTGATGATTCTCAAAGCATACAGTTATTTTTTGTAATAATCATACAACTTTTAAGGTAGACAATGGTGTTGTTTTACACATATGAGGTTATAACACCACAGTAACTGTTAAAATAGTAGGAGGTTGTTAATGATAGGATCTGTGTTAGTTATAGGCTATATAGGTTTTGGATAATAGTAGAATCACAATTAGCTAAACCAAAAGCTCTAACTTAAGTTGAAACAAACTTTTTAAATTAAAACCGCTCGAAGGGTCGGGGACCCCGGGAATTTTATTTATTTTGAATGCACCCCTGGATGATAGAATTTAGAATTAATAGTCTGATGGTAAATATATTATAGTATTAAATAAGTAAAGTGCGACCCTGTTAAATTTTTATATTTTAATTTTTATATATATGTATATATAAGTCTAAGAATATATGTCACATTAAACTAAAAGGATTTATGTCATTTTGTGCAGTTTGTGTATTAAATTGTTTGTGCAAAGTCTTGTTCTGAGTTAGTTAATGAATATTAGTTCTTTTTAAATAACTTGTGTTTAAATAATTTAGTGACTATTTAGTGCTATTTAAAAAAAACAATTTATCAATAATTTCTGTTTGGAAGTGGATAATTATGTGGTAAGTAAATTTTGTATAAGATTTTGTATGTTTACAATAAATTTAATAGTAATAGTAGTTTTCAAATATTTACAGGTGTCCATAGCAGTTTCAACCTAATCTTGAGTTTTTACCGTTTGAACCCCTTTTAGACTTTCATACTTATGAGCAAACAGTTAGGTAAGTTAATTTCTAATACTTTTTAGATAATTTTAATTTAGTTATAATAATAATAGTTTTAAATGTCAACAGAATATTGCTGTGCATACCTGTATTTCGATGATACATTGGATTATACGTGTACAAACATAGTTCATCCTGGAGTACAAGTAAGTTCTACTTCCTTTGCTTTAGTATTTCAAATCTTTATTTATTTACATAATATTTATTTATAGTTATGCAATCTTTATATGAAAGAGCGTGTGATTGATTGTACCACCTTTTAAGGAAATTTTATGAATTTGAAAAATTAGGTTATAAAATAAGCGAGGTAGCAAGCTTAGAATTAAAATTAAGGAAAGAATTTGAATTTAAATATAATATAAAACCAGATTTGAAACATAACAATTTTAAAAATATTCTAAGAGCATTAAGAACGGGCTATTTTGATGATTTATATGACGCATATATATTTCAAAAATTACGTCATTTTGATTTTAGTAATAAAGTTATAAATTTTAATTTAGTTAAATATTTATATATGCTAGATAAGTTTAATTATATTTTTTATTCCAAATTAGAGAAATTAAAGGCAATTGAAAAGTATCAGTTACATATAGAACTGGAACCTAATAAATTTGATTATTTTGAAAGTGGAAGAAAACAAAATTATTCTAAATCATTATCTTTATTAGAAGACGAAGGAGAAATTTTATATTTGGATACCTTTAGGTTTGATTTTTAAGCCAGTTATATATGTTTCTTTCATTTTATATATATTTAAATTTCTATCTCTGGTATAATGTATATTAGAAGTTATAGTCCCCGCTTATTATTTGAATTAAATGAAGGAGATAATATTTTTATTTTACCCAAGTTAATAAATATTAATATAAATTTTCGATCATTTATAGGGTGTTTTGAATTAGTACTAACTGTATTAATTGATAATGTTGATGTGATTTATTTACATGTACTACATATTGCAAATAAGTTTAGTCTATGTATAGATTTGAAATTAAATTGTGGATTAGAGTCTCATTTAATGTTGGATTTTAATATGCTTGATGAGTTTCACAATTCTATGACCGATACGTTACACACAAAAGTATTTTTTATAGAGATTTTAGCAACGGTCTATTTTTTAAGCTTGGATTATCAGATTCCGGCTACGGAAGTATAGATTCCTTAGAATGTATAATGGAAGACGAAGAATTAGAAGTTAGTGATAATGAGTTAGGTTGATAGCGCAGTGAAAGAAATCGTTGATACTTGATGAAAGACAACTGTGTTTTCGGGTTCGATTCCTGAACCAGGGCAATACCATAAAAAGTGCTAATAACTTTGAAAGTTAATGCATTTAAGATTGGGTTTTGAAATTTGTTTTAATTTTAATAAATATAGTATAGGGAGGGGATTAGAGTATTTAAGCTGTGGATATTTTATATTTTCTTCAGTTATAAATAAATATTTTAACAAGTTAAACTAAACATTTTATAATATGGCTTATATAAATAGTTAATGGAAATGGCGTTATTATATCCGAGCAGGATTGGAATATCCTGTTAAATAATAAAAACAACATTTTCAATTATTTTGAAAGAAGTAAATATTTAGATCAGCCTCACATAACCTTATCAAATTACACTATACATTTTCAAACTTTTTATGAAAAGCCAACTATGGTTCTTGAAGAAAATATACAATGTCAACAGCAAGATTTGAACGAACAAAAATTTAAATCATCTTCTGTTTATTTGCAGAAAAAATCTTGGGACAACTTGCTTAATATATCTCATTGTATAACAGTGACATTAAAAAATTATAATTTGTGTTCTAAATTAGTAGATAAATCTTTATATCAAGTTCAAAACAATTTGTTTAATGTGTTAAAGGATACTAAAAGTATAAATTATAAAAATCACAATATAAATTTTCATAAGTGTTTTATTAAAAATAATATAAATAACCATATTGATTTAAATAATAATTTAAGCCATATATCATCAAAAATAAATTTGGAACTGTTGGAACAAGAAATAAAAACTTTGTGCATAGACTTTTTTAAAATTAAATTATACATTAACGCTCAAGAATATATATTGTTATAACTCACATTCCATACGACACAAACTAACAATGTCTCTTCAGTATCTTTGCTGATCATGCACTTTATAGATAATAAAATAGTATATAAGTAATATGTTAATCTTAATCTAGTTAGTTTAAGTTCATGTATAATCTGCATCGTGCAGATAGTAATTGGCTGGCTCACCATTTGAGACTAGGCATAAGCTGTATCGCACAGTGATTATTAGTCCAAGTAAATATTATTTAAGTAAAACTAAAATAAATTGTTTTTTTATTAAAGTCTAAATTACTCAAACTTTAATTGGCGCAGTCGGTAGGATATTAAGGAATTACAATCGCTGTAAATTTTTCCATTTTTATGGTTAACTTAATATTTCGAAACCTACAAAAATAAAGTTAAAGAATAAAGTAAACTTAATATATAGTGGAGTGAAATAGAAACAGAAATTGAAGTGCTCCGAGACTCATCGACCCACTAGCAGCAGCATATGGACATGAAGATCTCGCAAGGCATCGCGGTGATAATCGTAATGTGAGTACTCATTCATATTTCCTTTCTATATTCACACTTCCCAAAAACAAAAATTATTATTATTTTTACAATAATATTTTCTGTTTAAAAAGGAGTATAAATCGTTTATACAGGCCTAAACCAGGTATTAAATTTAAAAAAAGGAGTATAAATCGCTTATACAGGCCTACCAAATATTAAAAATAATATTAAAATAAAATATAAATTACGCAACGTAATACAATAATTAAATAATAATTTTCTAAAAAGGAATATAAATCGCTTATATAGGCCTAATGAAAATTAAAAACATCAAAAGTAATACTATAATGTAATATAATAAAATACTTGCAAATTAACTATATAATAATAATAATTTTTAAAAATAAAATGTTTACAAAATAACTTTTCTTAAATAAAAGTTACACTATAAATCAAAATGGAGACATTCCATATTTATCTAAATTATATAAAGGAATATAATGGAAACAATTCGCTGACGAATTTTATAGAAGATTGCGAAGTGATCATAGATAATTTTGCCATATGCCCCGGTAAAAATGAAGATAAAAAAGAAGCTATTAGGAATAACGGTCTATTGCTCTCAGCTATAAAAAGCAAGATTATTGGAGACGCAGCAAGTTTAATAAAGAATAAACATATTAATACATGGGAGAAACTAAAAACTATTTTAATAAATAGTTATACTAAAAACCGCAGCCATATCCCGCATACAACAACACTTAAACGAAAGCCTAATAAGAAAGTTATTACTTATTACTTTAGATGTTTAGAATCACTTAACAACTTTAATGTTTTGAACACACTTCACAATAAAACATCTTTTAATACGAGAACACTGGCAAAACATCATGATTCCCTGATGGTGAGAGATTTCATAGAAAAGCTAAACGATCCCCTTGGATGTAAATTAAGACGCCAAAATCCTAACACAACGGATGAGCTTCTAGAATTAATAATAGAAGATATGACGAACCACGAAATCCATACTAACGAGGAATATAACCACCCTCACCAACAACAACTAAAGAACACACAAGATTTTCAAACAGAGCCGTCAACACAAAAACCGTGTGAAACAATAATCGAACAAACCATTGAGAATAAAGAAATAGACAATGTACGGACGGAACTACAAGAAGTAATCATAAACGACGAGAGTACAGAAATCAAAGTACAAAACCAAAATTCAGAAGAAAAATGGGACACAGAAATAAATGAAAATAAAAACGATATTAAATTACAAAAAGAAATGGCGAACAATGTGCCCACAAATATCAAAATACAAAGCCAGAATAATTTAGAAGAAGTTCTGAATACAGATGAAAAGGAAAAAGAACTTGAAGAGTTTAACAAAACAGAAGTAAAGAAAAAGACAATTGTTGAAGTAAAAATGAAGCAAGGAAAAGTAAGCGTCAAACAAAACACAGAAAATCAGCAAAATATGAATCAAGAATCAGAGAATCAAAATACACAACATTTTGAAATACCAAATCAACAAAATGTTAAGCAACAATCAAAAAATCCAAAGTTTCTAGATTTTAAAGTAAAAAATCTACAAAAAATTAAACAAGTAGCAGAAAAACAAAGTATGCAATATTCTGAAGTAAAAAAGTTACACAATATAAAGCAAGAAAAAGCAGGAAATAATAAAAATCAAAATTTTAAAATAGAAGAAAAAATTGAAAAGAAAAAAAGAAACAAAGCTAAATGCATACCAGAAATACAAGAAGATTCAGAAAAAGAGACACACACTTTGTGGATAAACGATCACAGAAAAAAAATAATTCGTGGACAGAAGATTAGAAAATTGGCACAACTAAAGCAACTATATCGAACCAAACGAAATAAAAATAATAACTGGATAGATGAATATTTGACGAATATCATGACGAATAAAAATAATAAAATATATATTAACTTTACTTTAAAAAACTTCCTGATAAGATTAACTTCAAAAAGTCTTCAATACTTCCCGAAAAATTAAAATTTCTACCAGAACCTTAACAATTCAAATACGCAAAAGCAAGCAACCAAACCCACCGGACTATATAATATTCAACTCCGAAATTTAAAACTAAAAATAATAAAACCCTAAAACGAACAACCATTTAAATAAATTACTACAAATATTACGATAAACAATACATTTACAAAACACAACAGACATAAAGAAAAAGAAAATGATGAAACGAATTGAGAATCAGAAACAACCACCTTAATGCAGAAAATCGCATACTGGTTATCACCAGCAAGTAAAACCTATAAACATACAACAAACATAAAAACATACAAATTAAACGACATCAAATAATAATAAAATAACTATTTCGATACAAACACCAACGCAGTTAAAATTATTAAAATTAATGAAAGGACCAAATTATTTAAATTAAAATAAAGAAACATGACCTATTAATATCTACATTAACAAAACTACATTTAAAAATAAAACTCATTAAATGCATTGTAATGATAACACATATTAAATGTACAATAATTTAAAAGATAAACACCATCGGCAAATATAAAAATGAGCATAAAATAAAAAAATGATGTAGCATAAGTATCAGCCATCAAGAAAAAAATGCAACGCACAAGGTAATTTACGAAAGAAATACTCGTGTAATATAATAAAATACGTGGAAATTCTCATTATCAATCGCGACACATGCAAGCAATGCAAATACTATGATTTGAACGCCGCTAAATAACACAAAAACAACTGTAAGATCATAATATAAGCGCATTCCACAAAACCGTATCATACACCGTATCATAAAATATAAACATGACCTTGCCAAGTCAAATGTGCTAGTAGATGTAATGAAACCCTATACTACAGTACAAAAGATAATGCTACATTAACGAACTAAGTCAGCATTTCTAATTTAGCTACTATGATAACCCATGGACTAACACATTGAAAAACACAAAAATAAAATAGCAATGTTATGTGCATAAAGTTAAGGAAATAAATACAGACAGTACAAGTTATTATCATGATTAAAGCTATTGTTAAAAATCCAAATGTAGACACAGTATACATGAACACTAACAAAAAACATGGCAATAGCGGAATAAAACATAGAACCTTTTTTTTAAGTAAAAGAACCACCAGAGTAATAATCAGAATCAGCAATTAATTAAGTAATAAACGCCACATATAAACTAATTTGCGAAAGATATACGTGGTCTTGCCTACGAAAAGATGTCGAAAATTTCATCAATAACTGCAGCACATGTAAACAGTGTGAATATAACAGAAAACCAATTAGAGCACCGCTAAATAGCACCTAAGAGACCATTTGAGAAATTACATATAGATACGTTTGATATATACAATACCCAATTCCTCACTATAATAGATGTATTTTTAAAATACACACAGGCATACAAAATCGCCAATAGGTCATCCACAAAAATTGCCGATAAAACTAATAACGTATTTCTCACACCACAATGCCAATACATACCCAATCATATTACGATGGATGGAGGAACTCAATTTTTAAATAACCTCATCAAAGAATTACTAGAATTACTTAAAATTGAAAATAATATAACAACACCATACAGACATGAAAGTATTTCTCCAATAGAATGAACACATTCCACGATACTAGAACTATATCGTATAGTGAAACATAAACATGATCTTACACCCGAATCAATCATGAAATATGCTATTATAGGATATAACGAAACCCCACATTCCAATACAACATACAAACCTTTTGGAATAATAAATATACACTTACAAACCAAGTCAGTATTGCTTATGGATTATGACAAAACACTCATGGACTTATACACCCAAAATCATAAAATTAAAATCTCATCCAAAATTGTTTTTTTTATTAAAGTCTAAATTACTCAAACTTTAATTGGCGCAGTCGGTAGGATATTAAGGAATTACAATCGCTGTAAATTTTTCCATTTTTATGGTTAACTTAATATTTCAAAACCTACAAAAATAAAGTTAAAGAATAAAGTAAACTTAATATATAGTGGAGTGAAATAGAAACAGAAATTGAAGTGCTCCGAGACTCATCGATTCACTAGCAGCAGCATATGGACATGAAGATCTCGCAAGGCATCGCGGTGATAATCGTAATGTGAGTACTCATTCATATTTCCTTTCTATATTCACACTTCCCAAAAACAAAAATTATTATTATTTTTACAATAATATTTCCTGTTTAAAAAGGAGTATAAATCGTTTATACAGGCCTAAAACAGGTATTAAATTTAAAAAAAGGAGTATAAATCGCTTATACAGGCCTACCAAATATTAAAAATAATATTAAAATAAAATATAAATTACGCAACGTAATACAATAATTAAATAATAATTTTCTAAAAAGGAATATAAATCGCTTATATAGGCCTAATGAAAATTAAAAATATCAAAAGTAATACTATAATGTAATATAATAAAATACTTGCAAATTAACTATATAATAATAATAATTTTTAAAAATAAAATGTTTACAAAATAACTTTTCTTAAATAAAAGTTACACTATAAATCAAAATGGAGACATTCCATATTTATCTAAATTATGTAAAGGAATATAATGGAAACAATTCGGGAGGTGTTATAACTCACATTCCATACGACACAAACTAACAATGTCTCTTCAGTATCTTTGCTGACCATGCACTTTATAGATAATAAAATAGTATATAAGTAATATGTTAATCTTAATCTAGTTAGTTCAAGTTCATGTATAATCTGCATCGTGCAGATAGTAATTGGCTGGCTCACCATTTGAGTCTAGGCATAAGCTGTATCGCACAGTGATTATTAGCCCAAATAAATATTATTTAAGTAAAACTAAAATAAATTGTTTTTTTTATTAAAGTCTAAATTACTCAAACTTTAATTATATATAACTTATCAAAAAATGGAATCGATTTTTGATTTGGAAGATTTATTATTTGTAGAAAATATTCATATTGATGATAGCGAGCTATTAAATTTAGATATTGATCCTTTGCTTTTTGACGAGGATTTTTTATTAACTGAATCACTAAATGCAGATATTGAGATACAGATTATATCAGAAATTTTATCTTCTTTAAACAATGAGGAGGATTTTAAAAATTGTGAACCTATTGACACAAATTTGACTCCTACTAAATTAACAGCAGTTCCATTTTTATTTAATGAAGTACCTATATTATTAAAGGAAGATATGTATTCAATCAAAATAGGATTAAATTGTACTAGTCAGTTTAAACCAGAAATTTATATTTACAATAAACACAATTTTGGGCTAAAATTCAAATTAGGTAATTATCTTGAACTTATAGAGCACATACAGCAATTGATTAATATGTTTAATGGACAATTGTTTATACCATCCAATGTTCTAATAGGATCAAATTATAAAATAAATATATTTAATCCAAATAGTATTTCATTTACATCAAATTGTAAAACATATATATCCGTGTTTTTAAATATTTATGATTTAATACATATCATGTCTTTAAATTATTATATTAACTTTAGTATTACTCATTTTTCTTGCATGCAGATTAACTTGTTAAATACATATAATCTATTTTTAAATAATATCGTAATATATTTAAGAAATAAAAATATTAGTGTTTCCAAAGAGGTTTTAACTCAATTTTTGTTTCATGAATGTCATATGTCAGAAATAAACTATGATGATATATTATTAAGAATGATAATATTATCAAATATGTCTTATGTATTGGATGAAATATCAAAAATATTGTAATTCCATCATTTTTAATATATAAAAATTTAAAATGTATATTTTTTTTTTATTTATTTATTAAGGTGTAACTATTTCCATTAGAATCATAATATAAATTAAAATTACAATCACAACAGTTTCTTATTTGACATGGAGGTCCATCTTTTTGTATTCTTCCTTTGTTATAATGTTTGTAGCATAACCGACGTCCCTGCATATTGTGATCTTCTTTTAAATGTATTGGAAGCCGGTTCCAGTTTTGTTTATTATCGGTGGAAAACATTATATAATGCAAAAAGAACTCTGTTGGTAGTAAATGCAATTCATCGTCTGTAAGATTTTCTAGTAAACACTCACTTTCTTTGTATTTTTTTAGAACAGCTCCAACTTTTGAAATCGTTTTCGAAACTTGTTCATGATTATTTAAAAATTTATAATCCATTATTTGGTTATGAGATGGTTACTCTTTAATGACTTTAAAGGTACTAATCATTATTTATAATGGTATCCAAGTTCTCGAACGGCAAATGTCGCTCAGTTCCTTTCAATAGCTTAGGGAGCGCACAATTTGTTATGAAGGACCTTTTTGTTATTAACTAATTAATAGCAATTGTTTATTTATATCAAAAGACACAGCAAAACATCAGAACTTTTTTAGATTACATTTATTTTAAAACTACACTATTGAATTACATATAAATTGATTAAATATTTTAATTGATGAGAATAATAGTTACGACACTAAGTAAATATGTGTAATTATTATTTTCTGTTTATGCACCAAAAGGTTAATGCGTGCGTTACGTTTAAGAGTTGAAGCGATAAGAAGAAAAATGGGAAACATTTACTTACTGTGGACCCTAGAGAAGTGACTCATATAAACAAAGGATGTTTACATAAGCAGTATTATGGTTGCCCAAAGCGAGAAGTTTATATGTTGTATATAAAACCTAATTGGCATAAAATACAAATAAATTAAAACAAAGAAATCTTAAAACTAACATTAATTAAAATTAAAAGCAAGATATATAAATATGAATACTGCATGCTTTTATGAACATTCTCCCGGGCGTTGAAATTGGGATATGTTATCAAAGTTTCAATTAATGTTTGATTGGTAATGGAGCAAGATGTCGCACTAGACGTTTTAATTCGCCTTTGATTGTTTTTATAGTGGCTAGACGAGCCGTTAAATCATCTCTGACACTCACTTTTACTATACGACCCAACATCCAGTGTGATGGAGGTAGATTAGGTTCTTTGATTAAAACCAAACTTCCGGGCTGCGGTACAACACCTGTAGAAGTTTTCCATTTTGAAAGTTGATTGCAGTGTCCAAGATAATATAAGATTTTAATAATTTACTACCTCGGCCATATTTGTTTCTGACCATGATAGGGCCAGCATAATCGACGCCGGTGTCTTTGAACGGAAAGTCTAAAGAAACTCTTGCAAATGGAAGAGAACCCATTTTTGGTGATGGAAAACGCGGTTTTTGTCTGAAACATGTCACACAGCGATGTACGATGTTTTTTGCTAAAGAAATGCCTTTAATGGGCCAATATTGGTCCCTTATGCTGAATAATAATTTTTGAGGACCTGGATGAAATAATCTCAGGTGTTCCTTCTCCATTATCAGCGTTGTTAATTTGTGTTTATTGTGTAGAACAATAGGATGCCGTCTGTGAAATTCAAAATTTGAGTATTTTAGTCTGCCACCTACTCTAATGATGTCGTTATCGTCGAGAAAGGGATTGAGACAAAGCAATGTGCTTTTATTTGCTAAAGGTGCGTTACACTTTAGAGCTTTTAGTTCAGACGCAAAATGTTCCTTTTGAGATAACTTTACGAGAAGTTGCATTGAATCTTGTAATTCTGTAACCGTTAAAATGCCGTTTGCCTTATTTTGTTTGTTTCTACAGTTGTGTATAAAACGTAGGCAATACGCGGTGACTCTATTGAGAGTTCTTAAGTTTGAAAATGTATTAAATATAGGATTTGATTTGGTTATGAAATGATTTGCCAAAATAATTGATTTCGTTTCAGGTAAACATTTAACTTGAACTTTACATGAACTTTCTAGTAGCGATAACCAGTCTGGACCTTGCCACCAGAAATTGTAATCACTTATATTACTAGCAAGAATGCCTCGCGAAATCAAATCAGCTGGATTATACTCAGTACGAACATAACGCCATTGAGTGATGGAATTCATGTCTGTTTGAATTTCGGAAACACGGTTTGCTATAAAAGTCTTTAATGTGTTAGGTATGCATTTGAGCCATGATAGTACAATAACTGAATCAGACCAGAGAATTACGCGGTTTACAGGTACAGATATTATTGACAACAATTTTTTAGTCATTCTAGACAGCAACAATGCTGCACATAATTCCAAGCATGGAATTGTTAGCGATTTTAAAGGCGATGCTTTAGACTTTGAATGTAATAAAGTTGTTTTAGAAATATTTTCATTATTAGTGCTTTTAAAATATATGCAAGCACCGTATGCACGTTCTGAAGCATCACAAAAGGCATGAATTTCAATGGTTTCAAAATTACTGATTAATGACTTTCGCGGTATAGATACGTTATTTAAGCTTGGTAACTGTTTTATTAAAGCAGTCCAAATATTTGCTAAATGTTCTGGAACTTCGTCGTCCCAATGTAAGTTATTTTGCCATAATTGTTGTATCATTAATTTGAAAGGTATGACACAAGGCGATATTAATCCAAGTGGATCAAAAATTTTAGCAATAAATGATAAAATATTTCGTTTAGTTAGTTTAGCAGGTGGATCAAAATGTGCAATATTGTATTTGAAACAGTCTGTTTCAGAGTTCCATTTGACACCTAAAGTTTTGAAATGTTCTATATCTCCGTGTTCGATATAGAAATGTTTGTCGTTTGTTATGTTGTTTGGTATTGTCCTAGTCGACTAATACAGCAGGATCTTTGGATATCCATTTACGTAGATTGAATCTTGCACTGCTTAAAATTTCAAAAATTTTATTGCAGCGATGTTTAAGTTCTGATAAATCATTTGACCCAGTCAGCATGTCATCAACATAGAAATCATTGATGATTGTGTTTGCAGTGTTTGACTGTGTTGTATGGTAGTAACCAAAACGTTTTAAAATATTTTACAATAAGTGTAAAATACAGAATTCTTACGATCTATGAATCGCAATCAAAACGTTTTTAGAATGTTTTACAATCAGTGCAAAATACAGAATTCTTACGATCTATGAGTCGTACTCAAAACGTTTTAAAATGTTTTCAATCAGTGTAAAAAACATAGAATTAATACGATCTACGAGTCGTAATTAAAACGATTTAAAATGTATAACAAAACTGCAAGACACTGAATTTTTACGATCTATGAGTCGTAATTAAAAATGCAATAAATGGTGTTTCTTTTTGCAAATATTGCAACTGTATTTTGAATTACAGCTGTTAGTAGTGAGACCCTTGCGTAAAGAAGTTAGGCACAGCTGTCTTTTTCAGACCTCGTTAATTCGAGCCCTTACGGTGAGTTTTAAAAAATTATTACAATGTCCAATAATGTGATCTTTATTGCAAAACGGGCATTTGTCGCGCTGTGAAACTAAAAGGGATTTATGAAGTCTAGAGTTGTGTGTAAAGTTAGGATCACAATTGTGTTCATCTAATTCATTTTCATCTTCTGACAATTCTCTCATTTGAGCGTGAATTTTATCAATAGAAGAAATTTGTGCTTGCCATTGATTATAACAAATTTTTATTTCTTTCACATCGTACGTGGATGAATCTGCTATATTAATATTTTCAATTGCCTGGCTGCATTGTTTTAATGTTAATTTAATTCGATGAATTTTTGTATTTAAAGCTGTTAACGACATTGTGATCGGAGCTTTAAATAATTTTTACAAATTTTTTTTAAATGCATATTTAAAAATGATTTAATGTATATATTATTGTTAGAAATAATATGAGTTGTGGGCTATTACGTAACAGACGTAATATGTCCCCTGTGTTCTATAACACAAATAGGTTAGTTTGAATGTATATTCAAACGTTTACAATGGAATAGAAATATTCGCTTACCAATGCAATTGGTATATATGCCCTGCACAGTCATAGTCCAGTAGTAGGACGTTAAATGACTGAAGTATAAGAGGCAAAAGTTGTGTTTAAATAACACAAAATACGATGCTCTAAACAGCCATACCCTAGTAAGACGTTAAATGACTTGATTATAAGAGGCAACGGCTTATCAACTTCAACAGAATTCAAATAAACAATAATAAACGATGCGAGTGACGCCTGAATGACTAAATGAATATTAAAAATTATCATTGATGGCCAAACACCTTGAAATATTGCATTAACAACTAAACCGTAATATATGTAAAAGTGTATAAAAATAAAATGTAAATGAAAAAAACCCAAAATAGAGATAATATTAAGGATAGGTGGAATTTATAAGAATGTTCAGGAATACCTTGACCACCACTGGCGTGTAGAAGTTCTTTGTTCGAAGTTGATCCAAAATGGCTGCAACTACTGCGTAGTTTCTGATGAAAATTGAGCGCAAAAATGAGGTTTTTTGCTGGTATGTTCACCTTGCTGATGAATATCCGGTTCAAAGAAGGACCAAAATGTTTAGGGAGTTTGGACCTTATAGAGATCTACTAGCGCCTTGCCCCGTCGAAAAGCAAAATGTATTTAATATTTTTAAATAAATAAAAGTTATTTGCTAAATTGAAAATAATGCAAAATATTATTTTTAAGTAATTTTCGCTAAAATATATCATTTTTTAAATTTATGTTTCCTTATTTTATTATAATTCTTTCATTTACAGTAATAAAGCACTATATTAACCAGTCTCCAGTGCTCCCGGCCATAAGCCCCAATCATCACTTCTTGGCTCCATGCTCTCTTACGTTTCCGATCTTTTAATTTGATTCTTCTAAACTTCCGCCATTGATCGCCTTCTTTCTTCAGCACTCTGTATCGCTTCTTCCCTAAGCATTGTCGGTACAGCGCCCCCGCTATAGCGCTATAAATAAATAATCTTTTGCTTCCTCCTCCCTGCGTAAAATTATCCAATTTACCCTAATGAAGCACAGTATTGAATAATTTTCACTGTACCACCCCTAAACACCAATCATCACCTCTTGGCTCCATGCTCTGTATTTTTCTCGTACTTTCAGCTTTATTCCTTTGCACCTCTGCCACAATACGCCTACTTGCAACACCACACCACCACTTTTCTATCGCCCCCGTTTTAGGGCAATCAATAAATAATCCTGCGCATCCACCTCCTACGTACTAATCTATTAACAATTAGTTTTTAAAATTAATACTTTACTGGCAACCTACATACGAAATTTAATCCTTAGAAGTACATTATTTTTTAATAATTAGTCGTTATCGAAAAGTCGATTCGAAGATAAATTCTTGATTAAATTAATTTTCACTCATTTCAATGTTAACCTACTAAATACATCAATTTATTTATGTTTTTAAGAAAGACTTGCGGTGCGCTCCTAATAATCTCAACCCTAGCCCTTATTTTTCCTGTAATTGCACTTTCGATTTATTCCCCACACACCGCCGCCCACACTTCCAGCACCAAAGCACATATTCTGCAACACGGCTTAGCCATTATAATCTGTGGCTACTACTTCTAACACCACCGTTACTTAGTACTGAACCCCAGCGCCACCCTCTCCTCCATTCAGACACTACCAATTCTATATTACAGCAATTCATTTACATAAATAAAACTGCACTGTAATCTTACGTTCTAATTTTCGTATTTACATTTACGATATAATATTAGTCTCCCCATTAATCCCCGCTCCTGAAATAAAATTGTCAAATTTTAGGCATAGCAATCTATTTTGCTCGTAACAACTCTCTCTACCTTTATCTGCCCCTACTTTTATAAATGATCGAAATTTCAAAATTAAGTTCTTTGGCAAAGATTTTTCCCGCCCCCACTTCCCAAATTTCACGCCGCTACTAAGGTTAAATTTATTTTCGCAAATATGCACATGCATATTTTCTATTTTTTGATATTTAGGGCTGATAACTATTTCCCCCCTATACCTCTCACTCCTGTTCTATTTCACAGCACATCAAACGCACAAGAAATCAATTCAATTCTACTACTGAATGTAATTTGAATATCTGACTTATAGAGAGCTATTTAGCTTCTATTTAATTTTCTACATGCAAAATATCATCGTTGTACCTCTATATTGTTCTTATACTCGGTTTATCACCCACCACTTTAACGTTGCACTTAAGAAAATGCAGTTTTTTTTATATTTTCGTAATAAATATGTCAATCTATATCTGCATACTAAATTTCAGCTTTGTATTTATATTTTAGCATTAGTACCCCCCACAAACCTCCGCTACTGAACAAGTTTGTTAAGTTTTAGCACGGGGATCTATTTTATTTGTATCTAAGAACATATTTTTTGAACTATAGCCCTTCATCTCTATATATTTCATATTTCTGGTTTTTAGCCCCCACCGCCCGCCGCCTCTGCAATGTTACAGTTTTGAATAGTTTGTCTTTAATGACACTCTATATAAGGCCCACGTTCCAAATATCAACGTTCTAGCTCTGTTGCGACATTGCCCCCAAAAAATCACGCCGCTATTGAATTAACATTTTGGTTATCCAATTATTGGCAAACATGCGCAATTAGTGTCTCAATACATACCCTTAGTTTTAATATTACTTTTTCAATATTTTTGGCTTTTACTGTCTCAACTCCCGCCGCTACTGGAAATTTAGGGCTTTTTATTTTTTTTCTTTAATTACTGTCTACAGCGAGCCTACATATTAAATTTGAACGTCCTACCTCTTTTCTAACATTGCCCCCAGAAATTCACGCCGCTACTGAACTCAAATTTCAAATTTCCAACTATTGGAAAATATGCACAGTTATGATCTCAATACACACACCAAATTTCAGTTTTCTATCTTTTCTAGTTCGTCAGATATTTGCAAAAGTATTTTTTCGAATTTTCCAGTTTTTCCAGAATAATTTTTTCCAGGGAAATTTAGGGAGGTAGAAAGTCTTAGAAATTCGTCCTTTACATAATATCAAAATTCAAAAAACTTTGTACGCGCCGTTTAGAAGATACCATATACGATTTTGTTACCGGAAATATATATAACGCTCTATATATATAATATATATATATATATATATATATATATATATATATATATATATATATATATATATATATATATATATATATATATATATATTTAAATATCTATGAGTTCTTATGAGTTTTCCATGTTAAAATGGAACATTACGAAAATTATAAATAGTAGATAAGAATATAAATTTACACCTGGGACATTATAATATAGTACTAGCGCTTAGCCCCGTCGCAAAGTGACGTGTGTATAATATTTGTGATTAAATAAAAGTGATTTACTAAATTCACCTTAATGCAAAATATTAATTTTGAGAAATTTTCACTAACATATATCTTTTTTAAAATGTATGTTCCTTTATTTTGTTCTAAAATTATAATTTTCCGTAATTAAGCATTGTATTGAACAATGTCTAGTTCCCCGCCTCTAAACACCTATCATCACCTCTTGGTTTCATGCTCTGAATCGTTCCCGCACTTTGGAATTTATTCCTCTGCACGTCTGCCACAGAGCACCACGACATATGCTGATCATCTTTCGCTCTTTCCTTTAGCATCGTCACTCCTTAGAGCACTTTTCCAGCGCTTCCGCTTTAGCGCTTTTAATTAGCTGCTCCCATTTCCCCAAATTCGCGCCGCTGCTGATGGTAATTTTCTTTTCGCAAATATACACATACATAGTTTTCACTTTTTCAATTTGATATTTAAGGCTACTTGACTATCTCCCCCTTCCCCCGCCAGATTTAGTAGCACTACAAACGCACCAAATAAAAATCCAATTCTACTACGAGATGAAATTTGAATATCTAACATATAGAGCACATTTTGCTAAACTATATGCTTTTTAAAATTTATCTTTGTATCATCATTGCTTCCGCCTCGCTACGTACCAATCTCTTCAGAAATTTATTTTCAAAATTAATACTTTACTGCTATCCTACATACTAAATTTCAACCTTATATGCACATTATTTTTAAAAAGTTAAATTAAAAATAAATATATATAAATGCTTGTTAAATTATATTTTTACCCATTTTACTCTAAACCTACCAATTACATCAATTATATTCTGTAATGAACAATGCCAAGCGCCACGCTCCTAATCGCTCCTTAGCACTGTGACCCCTATCGTTTTCATTCTGGCACTTTTAATTTAATCCCACTGCACCGTCTATTTCATATTCACCACCACGATTCAGGATCTGCAACGTCCCTAACCCATATAGTTGCTCTCCTCCATCACCCCTGCTTCGAGCATCTCGGCCTATTATTTGACCCCGGCGCCCCGTATACTTCCACTTCAATGCTCCAAAAATTCATTTAAGTAATTAATACTGCACTGTAAACTAACATACTAAATTTCATATTTATATCTAGAATATAATATTAGTCTTCTCATTTACCCCCGCCGCTGAAATAAAATTGTCAAATTTTAATTAAAGTAATCTATTTTTCTCGTACTCAATATTATCTCTAGCTATTTTAAATCACCGTTTATAGAGAACCCCACAAATTGAATTTAAAAATTGTAGGTCTGGCAAAGCATAAACTTCCCGAATATTTACAAATTTTGCACCGCTACTGAAATATAAATAATTAGAGTCTCAATACTTAGTCTTAATTTTATTTTTATCCACATTTGGGACTATTACCCACCCCTTTCCTCCATCGCTTGCCATCCGGATCCGTAGTGTTCTGCCTCCAGACGCAACCCCTTTTAATTTAATTCTATAATGGATGTAATTTTTTTAAATATTTATTTTTAGTGCATTAACTTTAAAAAGTTATTAGCACTAAAAAAATTGTATACTCATATAAACATTTGCAATACATAATTTATAACTTATTATTTACAACTAATAAACATACTTAAAATAAAGAGATTGAACTCTGCCTACAAACGCACCATATATCATTCCAATTCTGCTACTGAATGTATTTTGAACATGTCCAACACATAGAGAACTATTTTACTTCTATTTAATATTCAACATGCAAAATATCATTGGCGTACCTCTATATTAATCTTATATTCGGTTTATCACCTCCTACCCTAATGTTACACTAAGGTTATGTAATTTTTTTTTATTTTCGTTATTAATATATCAATCTGTATCTGCATACTATATTTCAGTTTTGTATTTATATTATAGCATTAGTGCTGAAAATGATTTCCGCCACTAAACTAAATTTGTCAAAGTAGGCACAGGAATCAATTTTGGTTGTACCCAAGACACATATACTAAATTATAGCCTTTCATCCCCATATATTTGATATTTCTGGTTTTTCGTTCCCGGCGCTCACCCTCACTGGAAATTTGCCGTTTTCTATAGTTTGTCTTTAATGACCATTTACCAACGTCTCAAATTTCAACGTTCTAAATCTGTTGAGACATTGTCCCCAAAAATTCGCGCCGATATTGAATAAAAATGTTGGTGTTTCAACTATTAGCAAATATGCACCATTTGTGTCTTAATGCATACCCCAAGTTTCAATTTTCTTAAGTTAATATTTCTTGCTTTTACCGTGTCATTTCCCGCTGCCACTGGAAATTTGGAATTATTAATATTTTTTTATTATTTACTGTCTACAGCGAGCCTTCATACTAAATTTCAACATTGAATCTCTAATTTAACATTACCCCCAAAAAATCGCGCCGTTACTGAATAAAATATGTGGTGTTCCAATTATTGGCAAATATTCACAATTAGTGTAACTATAAATATCTCAAGTTAACATTGTCTTTATTCAAAATTTCTAGATTTTACAGTTCCCGCGCCACGAGAAAATTAGGGTTTCCTATTTTATTTTTATTAGTTACTGTCAAAAGGGTGCTTACATAACAAATTTAAATATTCTAAGTCTATTACCCCCAGAAATTCGCGCCGCAACTGAATTACAAATATTGTGTCTAATTATTGGCGATAATGCACAATTAGTGTCCAAAGAAAACATTTTCTTTATTCAATATTTTTAGATTTTAGTGTTGCAACTCCAACCACCACTGAAAATTTGGGGTTTTCAATTTTTTCCACTTAAATAGGATTACTGCGCTTCCAGCATCCTGAGAACCATTCTCTAAACAATTAATTTTCCAAATTTATCCTTTATTGTTAACCTTATTACCTAATTTCATTTTTAAATAATGGCTCGATAAGATAAATGCATGTTAAAATTTATTTTCACTCATTTCACTGTAAACCATATTAATTTCCCTCTTCCTCCCGTCCGATTTCGTAGCACTTTACCCACAAATGCACCTAATATCAATCCAAATCTACTACTGGATGAAATTTGAATATCTAACATTTAGACAACTATTTTCTTCTTTTTAGTATTCTACATTCAAAATATCACTTTTGTACCCCTTCACTGTTATTATACTTGGTTTATAATCTGCTGCTCTATTGCTACACTTTAGAAAATAATGTTTCCTTATATTTTCGTTATTAATATGTCAATCTATATCTGCATACTAAATATCAGCTTTGTATTTATATTTTGGTATTAGTACCCCCCACATACCTCCGCTACTGTACAAGTTTGTCAAATTTTAGCACGGGGATCTATTTTGTTTGTATCTAAGAACATATATTCTAAACTATACCCTTTCATCTCTATATATTTCATATTTCTGGTTTTTGGCAACCCGCGCCCGCCGCCTCAGGAAAGTTGCAGTTTTTTATAGTTTGTCTTTAATGACCCTCTATATAGGGCCAATACTTTAAATATCAACATTCTAGCTCTGTTGCGACATTGCCCCCAAAAAATCACGCCGCTACTGAATTGAAATTTTGGTAATCCAATTATTGGAAAACATGCGCAATTAGTGTCTCAATACAAACCCTAAGTTTAAATATTACTTTTTCAATATTTGTAGCTTTTACTGTACTCTATATATATAAATATCTTTAAGTTCTTATGGGTTTTCCATGTTAAATTGGAACATTACGAACATTATAATAGTAAGACTAGCGCTTCGCCCCGTCGCAAGGTGACGTGTATTTAATATTTGAGAATAAAAAAAGTTATTTGATAAATTGAAAATAATGCAAAATATTATTTTTAAGTAATTTTCGCTAAAATATACCATTTTTTAAATTTATATTTCCTTATTTTGTTAAAATTCCTTTATTTACAGTAATAAAGCACTGTATTGACCAGTCTCCAGTGCCCCCGCCCATAAGCCCCAATCGTCACCTCTTGGCTCCATGCTCTCTTACGTTTCCGAATTTTTAAATTAATTCCTCTAAAGTTCCGTTATGGAGCACCTCCTACTTTTAGCACTCTGCATCGCTTCTTCCCTGAGCATCGTCGGTCCTTAGAATACTTTCACAGCGCCCCCGCTGCGTAAAATTATAATTAATTATAATGAAGCACAGTATTGAACAATGGCCACTGCCCCGCCGCTAAACACCAATCACCTCTTGGCTCCATGCTCTGTATCGTTCTCACACTTTTAATTGTATTCATCTGCAACTTTGCCACAATGCGCCCACTTGCAACACTACAGCCCACATGAGCATCATCGCTCATTAGGGCACTTTCCAATCCCCCCGTTTAGCGCAATCAATAAATAATCCTGCGCTTCCACCCCCTGCGTACTAATCTCTTAACAATTACTTTTCAAAATTATTACTATACTGGCAACCTGCATACTAAATTTCATCCTTAGAAGTACATTATTTTTTAATAAATATTCGGTAAAATAAATCTTTGATAAAATTTTCACTAATTTCAAAGTAATCCTACTAATTACATTAATTCATTTATGTTTATAAGAAAGCCTAGCAGTTCGCTCCTAATAATCTCATCTCTAGGCCTTTTCCTTCCCGTTATTGCACTTTCGATTTAATCCCTATACCCCGCCACCCACACTTTTAGCACCAAAGCACATATTCTGCAACACGGTTACCTCCCAGGGCCGTAATAATCTATCGCCACTACTTCTAACACCACTGTTACTTAGTACTGAACCCCAGCGCCACACTCTCCTCCAATCAGGCACTATTAATTCGATATTATAGCAATTCATTTACATGCTTAAAACTGTACTGTAATCTTACATTCTATATTTCGTATTTATATTTACGTAATAATATTAGTCTCCCCATTAATCCCCGCTCCTAAAATAAAATTGTCAAATTTTAGGCATAGCAATCTATTTTGCTCGTAGCAACTCTCTCTACCTTTATCTACCCCTACTTTTATAAATGATCGAAATTTCAAAATTGAGTTCTTTGGCAAAGCTTTTTCCCGCCCCCACTTCCCCAATTTCACGCCGCTACTAAGGATAAATTTATTTTCGCAAATATGCACATGCATAGTTTCTATTTTTTCATTTTTTCTATTTTTTTATATTTAAGGCTGTTAACTATTTCCCCCCTATACCTCTCACTCCTGTTCAAATTCACAGCACAACAAACGCACCAAAAATCAATCCAATTCTACTACTGAATGTAATTTGAATATCTAACTTATAGAAAACTATTGTGCTTCTATTTAATATTCTACATGCAAAATATCATCGTTGTACCTCTATATTGTTCTTATACTCGGTTTATCACCCACCACTCTAACGTTGCACTAAAGAAAATGCAGTTTTTTTTATATTTTCGTAATAAATATGTCAATCTATATCTGCATACTAAATTTCAGCTTTGTATTTATATTTTAGCATTAGTACCCCCCACAAACCTCCGCTACTGAACAAGTTTGTTAAATTTTAGCACGGTGATCTATTTTATTTGTATATAAGAACATATTTTTTAAACTATAGCTCTTTATCTCTATATATTTTATATTTCTGGTTTTTGGCCCCCATCGCCCGCCGCTTCTGGAAAGTTACAGTTTTCTATAGTTCGTCTTTAATGACACTCTATATAAGGCCCACGTTCCAAATATCAACGTTCTAGCTCTGTTGCGACATTGCCCTAAAAAAATCACGCCGCTACTGAATTAAAATTTTGGTAATCCATTTATTTCCAAACATGCGCAATTAGTGTCTCAATACATACCCTAAGTTTTACTACTACTTTTTCAATATTTCTGGCTTTTACTGTCTCAACTCCCGGCTCCACTGGAAATTTAGGGCGTTTTATTTTTTTTCTTTAGTTACCGTCTACAGCGAGCCTACATATTAAGTTGAACGTCCTAACTCTTTTCTAACATTGCCCACAAAAATTCGCGCCGCTACTGAAATCAAATTTCAAATTTCCAACTATTGGAAAATGTGCACTAATATGACCTCAATACACACACCAAATTTTGGTTTTCTATCTTTTCTAGTTCGTCGGATATTTGCAAAAGTATTTTTTTGAATTTTCCAGCTTTCCAGAATAATTTTTTCCAGGGAAATTCAGGGACGTAGAAAGTCTTAGAAATTCGTCCTTTACATAATATCAAAATTTAAAACACTTTGTACGCGCCGTTTAGAAGATACCATATACGATTTTGTTACCGAAAATATATATAATGTTCTATATATATATAAATATCTATGAGTTCTTATGAGTTTTCCATGTTAAAATGGAACATTACGAACATTATAAATAGTAGACTAGCGCTTCGCCCCGTCGCAAAGCGACGTGTATATAATATTTGTGAATAAATAAATTTATTTGCTAAATTAAAAATAATGCAAAATATTATTTGTAAGTAATTTTCGTTAAAATACATCCTTTTTTAAATTTATGTTTCCTTATTTTGTTATAATTCCTTTATTTACAGTAATAAAGCACTGTATTGACCAGTCTCCAGTGTTCCCGCCCATAAGCACCAATCATGACCTCTTGGCTCCATGCTCTCTTACGTTTCCGAACTTTTAATTTGATTCCTCTCAACTTCCGCCATGGAGCACCTTCTTCCTTCAGCACTCTGTATCGCTTCTTTCCTGAGCATCGTCGGTCCTTAGAGTACTTTCACAGCGCCCCCGCTTTGGCACTATAATTAAATGATCCCTTGTTTCCTCCTGTCTGTGTAAAATTATTATTTACCCTAATGAAGCACAGTATTCAACAATGTCCACTGCCCCGCCCCTAAATACCAATCATCACCTCTTGCGCCCACTTGCAACACCACAGCCCACCTGAGCATAATCGCTCATTACAACACTTTCCTATCGCCCCCGTTTTACCGCAATCATTAAATAATCTTACGCTTTCACCCCCCTGCTTACTAATCTCTTAACAATTAGTTTTCAAAATTAATACTTTATTGGCAACCTACATACTAAATTTCATCCTTAGAAGTACATTATTTTTTAATAATTATTCGATAAGATAAATGCTTGATAAAATTAATTTTCACTCATTTCAATGTAAACCTACTAATTACATCAATTCATTTATGTTTAAGAAAGCCTAGCTGTTCGCTCCTAGTATTCTCATCTCTAGCCCTTATCCTTCCCGTTATTGTACTTTCAATTTAATCTCCTGAACCGCCGCCCACATTTCCAGCACCAAAGCACATATTCTACAACACGGTTACCTCCCAGATCCATCATAATCTATCGCTCCTTCTTCTAACACCACCGTTACTTGGTGTCCTGAACCCCGGCGCCACCCTCTCCACCAATCAGGCACTACCAATTCAATATTACAGCAATTCATTTACATATTTAAAACTGCACTGTAATCTTACGTTCTAGTTTTTGTAGTTATATTTACGATATAATATTAGTCTCACAATTAGAAACCCCGCTCCTGAAATAAAATTGTCATATTTTAGGCATAGCAACCTATTTTGCTTGTAACAATTGTCTCTACCTTTATAACCTTTATCTACCTCTAATTTTATAAATGATCGAAATTTCAAAATTGAGCTCTTAGGCAAAGCCTTTCCCGCCCCCACTTCCCCAATTTCACGCCGCTACTAAGGTTAAATTTATTTTTCGCAAATATGCACTTGCGTAGTTTTTTTTTTTTAATTTGATATTCGGGGCTGTTAACTATTTCCCCCCTATACCTCTCACTCCTGTTCGATTTCACAGCACAACAAAAGCACCAAAAATCAATTTAATTCTACTATTGAATGTAATTTGACTATCTTACTTATAGAGAACTATTGTGCTTCTATTTAATATTCTACATGCAAAATATCATCGTTGTACCTCTATTTTGTTCTTATACTCGGTTTATCACCCCCCACTCTAGTGTTACACTTAAGAAAATGCAGTTTTTTTTATATTTTCGTAATAAATATGTCAATCTATATCTGCATACTAAATTGCAGCTTTGTATTTATATTTTAGCATTAGTACCCCACACATACCTGCGCTACTAAACAAGTTTGTCAAATTTTAACACAGGGATCTATTTTATTTGTATCTAAGAACATATATTCGAAACTATAGCCTTTCATCTCTATATATTTCATATTTCTGGTTTTTGGGCCTTAGCGCCCGCCTCCTCTGGAAAGTTGCAGTTTTCTATAGTTTGTCTTTAATAACACCCTATATAGGGTCCACGTTCCCAATATCAACGTTCTAGCTCTGTTGCGACATTGCCCTAAAAAAATCACGCCGCTACTGAATTAAAATTTTGGTAATCCATTTATTTCCAAACATGCGCAATTAGTGTCTCAATACATACCCTAAGTTTTACTACTACTTTTTCAATATTTCTGGCTTTTACTGTCTCAACTCCCGGCTCCACTGGAAATTTAGGGCGTTTTATTTTTTTTCTTTAGTTACCGACTACAGCGAGCCTACATATTAAGTTGAACGTCCTAACTCTTTTCTAACATTGCCCACAAAAATTCGCGCCGCTACTGAACTCAAATTTCAAATTTCCAAATATTGGAAAATGTGCACAATTATGACCTCAATACACACACCAAATTTTGGTTTTCTATCTTTTCTAGTTCGTCGGATATTTGCAAAAGTATTTTTTCGAATTTTCCAGCTTTCCAGAATAATTTTTTTCAGGAAAATTCAGGGAAAAATTCAGGGACGTAGAAAGTCTTAGAAACTCGTCCTTTACATAATATCAAAATTTAAAACACTTTGTACGCGCCGTTTAGAAGATACCATATACGATTTTGTTACCGGAAATATATATAATGTTCTATATATATATAAATATCTATGAGTTCTTATGAGTTTTCCATGTTAAAATGGAACATTACGAACATTATGAATAGTAGACTAGCGCTTCGCCCCGTCGCAAAGCGACGTGTATATAATATTTGTGAATAAATAAATTTATTTGCTAAATTGAAAATAATGCAAAATCTTATTTGTAAGTAAGTTTTGTTAAAATATCCTTTTTTAAATTTATGTTTCCTTATTTTGTTATAATTCCTTTATTTACAGTAATAAAGCACTGTATTGACCAGTCTCCAGTGTTCCCGCCCATAAGCACCAATCATGACCTCTTGGCTCCATGCTCTCTTACGTTTCCGAACTTTTAATTTGATTCCTCTCAACTTCCGCCATGGAGCGCCTTCTTCCTTCAGCACTCTGTATCGCTTCTTTCCTGAGCATCGTCGGTCCTTAGAGTACTTTCACAGCGCCCCCGCTTTGGCACTTTAATTAAATAATCCCTTGTTTCCTCCTGTCTGTGTAAAATTATTATTTACCCTAATGAAGAACAGTATTGAACAATGTCCACTGCCCCGCCCCTAAATACCAATCATCACCTCTTGCGCCCACTTGCAACACCACAGCCCACCTGAGCATAATCGCTCATTACAACACTTTCCTATCGCCCCCGTTTTACCGCAATCATTAAATAATCTTACGCTTTCACCCCCTGCGTACTAATCTCTTAACAATTAGTTTTCAAAATTAATACTTTACTGGCAACCTACATACTAAATTTCATCCTTAGAAGTACATTATTTTTTAATAATTATTCGATAAGATAAATGCTTGATAAAATTAATTTTCACTCATTTCAATGTAAACCTACTAATTACATCAATTCATTTATGTTTTAAAGAAATCCTAGCAGTTCGCTCCTAATAATCTCATCTCTATCCCTTATCCTTCCCGTTATTGTACTTTCAATTTAATCCCCTGAACCGCCGCCCACATTTCCAGCACCAAAGCACATATTCTACAACACGGTTACCTCCCAGAGCCATTATAATCTATCGCTTCTTCTTCTAACTCCACCGTTACTTGGTGTCCTGAACTCCGGCGCCACCCTCTCCTCCAATCAGGCACTACCAATTCGATATTAAAGTTATTCATTTACATAATTAAAACTGCACTGTAATCTTACGTTTAAATTTTCGTATTTATATTTACGATATAATATTAGTCTTCCCATTAATCCCCGCTCCTGAAATAAAATTGTCAAGTTTTAGGCATAACAATCTATTTTGCTCGTAAAAATTGTCTCTACCTTTATAACCTTTATCTACCTCTACTTTTATAAATGATTGAAATTTTAAAATTGAGCTCTTTGGCAAAGCCTTTCCCGCCCGCACTTCCCGAATTTCACGCCACTACTAACGTTAAATTTATTTTTCGAAAATATCCACATGCGTAGTTTCTATTTTTTTAAATTGCTGTTAACTATTTCCCCCTATAACTCTCACTCCTGTTCGATTTCACAGCACAACAAACGCACCAAAAATCAATTTAATTCTACTATTGAATGTAATTTAACTATCTAACTTATAGAAAACTATTGTGCTTCTATTTAATATTCTACATGCAAAATATCATCGTTGGTCTTCTATTTTGTTCTTATACTCGGTTTGTCACCCCCCACACTAGTGTTATGCCGGTTTTACACCAGATAGACAGTTGCATAAAACTGCAACAAAAACTTGTTTTTATTAAAAGTTGCATCACTGTTTACACCAACTAGACAGTTTTTACAACTTTTTTGTCATTTATTGCAGTTGTTTGCAACACAACACGGAGTCGGTAAAGATGAAAAGAAACTCGGTTGCATACATTCTTCGCCCCGCATTCGATACAAGAAAGGGAAGAAACATGAAATGAATTGGTAATTGGTTCTAGAACGTTCACATGTAAACAATAACAGATATACGCGGAATGCAGTTGTTTATGTTATGTCCAAGAACACGCGTATCAAGATATGCGACTTCGAGTAAACAGCTTCGTTATCAAAATGTCTTGATATTTCTACAGGGATGCGCAACCTTTTCTGCTAATTCCAGTTATTATTTTATAACCATAATTTTTGTATGTTCAGACGCCCGCAAATCCGTAACAATATATATATATATATATATATATATATATATATATATATATATATATATGTGTGTGTGTGTGATATATAAGTACTACTAAATAATAACCAAATGGCATTTGATCGTTATAATTTTGTTATAACAAGTGGTATTTGTCATTAAACCGTAAAAAATATAGTAATATCAATTTTATTAGTCTTACCTTGATATAATCTTGAAGAGTGTCATACAGGGCCTCACATACCTCCGGTACTATTCCAGATACTGAAGAAGTTGAAACTTTGCATAAATATTTTAATGTATGATAACTGTCCCTAGTAGCTAAGTATCTCAAAGTTAATGCAAGACGTTCCTTCACCGAAATTGCATTTCTGTAATTTGTATTTTTTTTTGCAATTTTTGGTCCGACTAAATTTATTAATATTTCAAAATCAGAACTTGATATTCTGGTGAAGTTGTGAAATGAGGATCGTAATTCTCCATTTAATCCAACATCGTCATTATTTAAATCAAGTAATAACTTTTCAGCATCATAATCAAATCTCCTTTTTAGTAAAGAGCTCACCGAATATCTGCGTTTTTTTCTTGATATATCGTTTATTAAAAAAATCCACTTTCAATTATAAAATTTTCGTCGTCGGACATTGTGCCTGCTAGCCAAATAATAAACAACAACTGACAAGCGAAAATATTCACAAATACCAAACTGCGTGTTCAAACCAAGAAGAATAAAGCAACGCAACCGTGTTTCTTTTGATCTTTACCGACTTGAGATGGGACTCTGCTGTGTTGCAAACAACTGCAATGAATGACAAAAAAGTTGCAAAAACTGTCTAGTTGGTGTAAACAGTGATGCAACTTTTAAAAAAAACATCTTTTTGTTGCAGTTTAATGCAACTGTCTATTTGGTGTGAAACCGGTATTATGGGTCTGTTCAATACGAATAGTCTGTTGCCGAAAAACGCAATTGTTGCAAAAAAAGTGCAACTCGTTTTGTTGCAACACATTGCAAAAAAATGCAACTGTCTATTTGGTGTGAAACCGGCATTACACTTAAGAAAATGTATTTTTTTTTATATTTTCGTTATTAATATGTCAATCTATATCTGCATACTAAATTTCAGCTTTGTATCTATATTTTAGCATAAGTACCCCCCACATACCTGCGCTACTGAACAAGTTTGTCAAATTTAAACATAGGGATCTATTTTATTTGCATCTACGAACATATATTCTAAACTATAGCCTTTTATCTCTATATATTTCATATTTCTGGTTTTTGGGCCCCAGCGCCCGCCGCCTCTGGAAAGTTTCAGTTTTTTATAGTTTGTCTTTTTTTACACTCTATATAGGGCCCACGTTCCAAATATCAACGTTCCTGCTCTGTTGCAACATTGCCCCCATAAAATCACGGCGCTACTGAATTAAAATTTTGGTAATCCAGTTGTTGGCAAACATGCGCAATTAGAAAAAAATATAAAAGATAATAATAATTTTAGTTTCATATTATATATAGCAGCACTTGTGTAAACAATAATGCATGTTAAAATAAAAAAAAAATATTTATTAACTTTTAACCATATAAATGTGAAAATTAATTTTTTTGTATAGAATTTCACTTTATCACCCATTCTTAAGGTATTTTTAAGTTTAAAAAATGTATTGATATTTTAAAATTTTTAATTTTTAAGTTCTTCAACTACTATTTTTACGTTATAAAGACACAGTAGGTATAACTGCAAGTATAAAAATTATAAAAGTTAATAATAATTTTAATTTCATATTATAAATAGCAGCACTTGAGTTAACAAATGTGCATGTTAAAATAAAAAAAAATATTTACTTACTTCTAACCTTATATTAGCATGCAAAAATTTATTTTTTTGTATAGAATTTTACTTTAGCACCTACTCTTAAGGTATTTTAAAGTGACAGAAATGTCTTTATAGTTTATAATTTTTAATTTTTTAGTTCCTTTACTGCTATTTTTAAAAAAAAAGACACTGTTGGTACAACTGCAAGTATAAAAAATATTAAAGTTAATACTAATTTAATTTTTATATTATATATAGCAGCACTTGTAAAAAAATGTGCATGTAAAAATAAAACAAAAATTATTTTATAACCTTTGAACATATATTTGAATGTAAAAATTAATTTTTTTGTATAGAATTTCACTTTATCACCCTCTTTTTCGGTAATTTAAAGTAACAGAAATGTATTATTAGTTTAAAATTTTTGATTTTTTAATTCCTTTACTACTATCTTTAAGTAAAAAAGACACAGTTTGTACAACTGCAAGTATAAAAAGTATAAAAGTTAATAATAATTTTAATTTTATATTATATATACCAGCCCTTGTGTGAACAAATGTGCATGTTAAAATAAAAAAAAGCTTATTTACTAACTTTGGACCATATATTTGTATGTAAAAATTAATTTTTTTGTATAGAATTTAACTTTATTACCATATATACCTTTCTTAATGTATTTTTAAGTTACAGAAATGTGTAGATATTTTAAAATTTTTAATTTTTCAATTCCATCACTACTATTATTAGGTAAAAAAGACATAGTTAGTACAACTGCAAGTATAAAATCTATATAAGGTAATAATAATTTCAGTTTCATATAATATATAGCAGCACTTGTGTAAACAAAAGTGCATGTTAAAATAAAACAAAAATTATGAACTAACTTTTAACTATATATTTGAATGTAAAAATTAATTTTTTTGTAAAGAATTTCACTTTATCACAAACTCTTAAGATATTTTTTAATTAACAGAAAAGTATTAATATTTTAAAAAATTTATTTTTTTTGTTTTATCACTCCTAATTTTGAGTGAAAAGGACACAGTTGGTACAACTGCAAGTATAAAAAATATAAATGTCAATAATAATTTTGATGTTATATTATATATAGCAGCACTTGTGAAAACATATGTGAATTTTAAAATAAAAAAAAAAATTAAATGCTAACTTAACTATATATTTGTATATAAGATTTTATTTTTTTGTATAGAATTTCACTTTATTACGCACTTTTAAGGTATTTTAAAGTAACAGAAATGTATTAATATTTAAAATATTTTAATATTTAAGTTTCTTTACTACTATTTTTAGGTAAAAAAGACACAGTTGGTACAACTGCGAGTATAATAAATATAAAAGTTAATATTAATTTTAATGTTATATAATATATAGCAGCACTTGTGTGAACAATAGTGCATGTAAAATCAAGAAGAAAATTATTTACTAACTTTTAATCTTATATTTGTACGAATTTTTTTTTTTTTTATAGAATTTCACTGTATCACCCTCTCATGATATTTTAAAGTAACAGAAATGTATTAATTTTTTAAAATTTTTAAATATTTAGTTCCTTTACTACAATTTTTGAGTAAAATAGACACAGTTGATACAACTGCAAGTATAAAAATTATGAAAGGTTATAACAATGTGGGTTGAAAATAAATTATTCTGGTTGACTTATTCAAGTGTGGGTCTACCTTACACCTTAGTGGGTGTTAGCTAGATTACCAGCTGTTGTTTTTAGCAGTTTTGATGTTATATTATTACTGAGTTAAGCCCCTATTTACAATATAGTTTATTAAAGAATAGTTAACACATAACTTTTGTTTAATAGTAGTACATTTAAATATTTCTCATTGAAAAGCAATAATATTACAAAAATGTTAAAAAAATAAATAAAAAGAGTTCACAAAATAATATCACGTTATTATATGCAATGCTTAGGTTTAAAGACCTTTCAATGATGGCATATCACAATATAATGCGTATATAAATAGTGCATAGTTTTCCTTTACAACGTTTTATAATAATAAAAACAACCTAGCGTTTAACACTATACTTTTATGCGCAAGCTACACAGTTTACGTCTTAAGAATAACTAATATTGCAAGTAGCAATATAGTTTAACTGATTATAATTCTCAATGCTATAACCAACTAGTTAATACAACATTTTCTAAATTTTACCAATGACCGCCATACAAACTGTATGTCTACGTATCAGCCATTTATTAACTATCATCTGCAGCGCTAACCATGCATCGTCAGCATATCAAAGGAAACAAATGTGTGTGGTGACCCGTTCTCTGTTCGCTGTAAGCAAACTGTCAACAAAACGCCTGAAGAGGTCCACAAGTCGTTCCAAACAGCGCTAGTTACATTAAAATATTTTTTAATATTAGCAAAGTTCCTAACCTTCTTTATAGAGTTCTTAATAATTATTATTTCTTACAAACAAATTATGTCTAATCCTAAATTAAATCCCACAATAATTTTAATTTCATATTATATATAGCAGCACTTTTGTGAACAAATGTGCATTTTGAAATTAAAAAAAAAAAATATTTACTAACTTTTAAACCATATATTTGTATATAAAAATTTATTTTTTTGTACAGAATTTCACTTTATCCCCCACTCTAAAGTTATTTTAAAGTAACAGAAATGTATTTTTTTTTTAATTAAATTTTTTTAGTTACTTCACTGCTATTTTTGAGTAAAACAGACACAGTTGGTACAACTGCAAGTTAAAAAATATAGAAGGTAATAATAATTTTAATTTCATATTATATACAGCAGCACTTGTGTGAACAAAAGTGCATGTTAAAATATAAAAAAAATATTTACTAACTTTTTACCTTATATTTGCATGCAAAAATTTATTTTTTTGTATAGAATTTTACTTTAACACCTACTCTTAATGTATTTTAAAGTAACAGAAATGTATTATTATTTTAAAATTTTTAATTTTTTAGTTCTTTACTACTATTTTTAGGTAAAAAAGACACTGTTGGTACAACTGCAAGTATAAAAGATATAAAAGGTATTATTAATTTTAATTTCATATTATAGCAGCACATGTGTAAACAAATGTGCATGTTAAAAAAAAAAAAATATTTACTAACTTTTACCCATATATTTGTATGTAAAAATTTATTTTTTGTATAGAATTACACTTTATCCTCTACTCTGAAGTTATTTTAAAGTAACAGAAATGTATTATTTTTTGAAAATTTTAATTTTTTAGTTCCTTTACTACTATCTTTGAGTAAAAGAGACACAGTTGGTACAACTGCAAGTATAAAAAATATAAAAGGTAATAATAGTTTTAATTTTATATTATATATACCAGCACTTGTGTGAACAAATGTGCATGTTCAAACAAAAAAAAAGTTATTTACTAACTTTGAACCATAAATTTGTATGTAAAAATTTATTTTTTTAAATAGAATTTAACTTTATTACCCTTTCTTAAGGTATTTTTAAATAATAGAAATGTATTAATTTTTTTTGTTTTATCACTCCTATTTTAGAGTAAAAAAAACACAGTTGGAACAACTGCAAGTATAAAAAATATAAATGTCAATAATAATTTTAATGTTATATTATATATAGCAGCACTTGTGTGAACAAATGTAAATGTTAAAATAAAAAAAAAATTAATTACTAACTTTTAATCTTATATTTGTATGAAATTTTTTTTTTATAGAATTTCACTGTATCACCCTCATGATATTTTAAAGTAACAGAAATGTATAAATTTTTTATAATTTTTAAATATCTAGTTCCTTTACTACAATTTTTGAGTAAAATAGACACAGTTGATACAACTGCAAGTATAAAAAATATGAAAGGTTATAACAATGTGGGTTGAAAATAAATTATTCTGGTTGACTTATCCAAGTGTGGGTCTACTTTACACCTTAGTGGGTGTTAGCTAGATTACCAGCTGTTTTTAGCAGTGTTGATGGTATATTATTACTAAGTTGAGCCCCCATTTACAATATAGCTTATTAAAAAATAGTTAACACATAACTTTTGTTTAATAGTAGATCATTTATTTATTTCTCATAGAAAAGCAATTATATTACAAAAATGTTAAAAAAATAAATAAAAAGAGTTCACAAAATAATATCACGTGATTATATGCAATGCTTAGGTTCAAAAACCGTTTAATGATTGCATATCACAAAGTAATGCGTAGTATAAATAGGGCATAGTTTTCATTTACAACGTTTTATATTGATATAAACAACCTAGCGTTTAACACTATACTTTTATGCGCAAACTACACAATTTACGTCTTAAGAATAACTAATATTACAACTAGCAATATAGTTTAACTAATTATAATTCTCAATGCTATAACGAACTAGATAGTACAACATTTCCTAAATTTTACCAATGACCGCCATACAAACTGTGTATGTCTTCGTATCAGCCATTTATTAACTATCATCTGCAGCGCTAACCATGCATGGTCAGCATATCATAGTAAGCAAACGTGTGTGGTTACCCGTTCTCTGTACGCTGTAAGAAAACTGCTAAAAGAACGCCTTAAGAGGTCCACAAGTCGTTCCAAACAGCGCTAGTTATATTTAAATATTTTTTAATATTAGCAAAGTTCCTAACTTATTCTTAGATAGTTCTTGATTAGTTCTTGATAATTATCATTTCTTACAAACCAATTATGTCTAATCCTAAATTAAATCCCACAATAATTTTAATTTCATATTTTAGCATTATAGCAGCACTTGTGTAAACAAATGTGCATGTTAAAAAAAAAAAATAATATTTACTAGCTTTTACCCATATATTTGTATGTAAAAATTTATTTTTTGTATAGAATTACACTTTATCCCCCACTCTAAAGTTATTTTAAAGTAACAAAAATGAATTTTTTTTTTAATTTAATTTTTTTAGTTCCTTCACTACTATTTTTGAGTAAAACAGACACAGTTGGTACAACTGCAAGTTAAAAAATATAGAAGGTACTAATAATTTTAATTTAATATTATATATAGCAGAACTTGTGTGAACAAATGTGCATGTTAAAATAAAAAAAAAATATTTACTAACTTTTTACCTTATATTTGCATGCAAAAATTAATTTTTTTGTATAGAATTTTACTTTAACACCTACTCTTAAGGTATTTTAAAGTGACAGAAATGAATTTATAGTTTAAAATTTTTTAGTTCCTTCACTACTATTTTTTAGTATGAAAGACACAGTAAGTACAACTGCAAGTATAAAAAATATAAAAGTTAATAATAATTTCAATTTCATATTATATATAGCAGCACTTGTGTGATCAAATGTGCATGTTAAAATAAAACAAAAGTTATTTACTAACATTTAACCATATATTTGTATGTAAAAATGTATTTTTTTGTATAGAATTTCTCTTTATCACCCACTCTGAAGGTATTTTAAAATAAAAGAAATGTATTAATATTTTAAAATTTTTAATTTTTTAGTTCCTTCACTACTATTTTTTTAAAAAGAAGACACCGTTGGTACAACTGCAAGTATAAAAAATATTGAAGTTAATAATAATTTTAATGTTATATTATATATAGCAGCACTTGTGTGAACAAATGTAATTGTTTAAATAAAAAAAAAATCAATTACTAACTTTTAACTATATATTTGTATATAAGATTTTATTTTTTTGTATAGAATTTCACTTTATTACGCACTTTTAACGTATTTTAAAATAACAGAAATGTATTAATATTTTAAATATTTTAATATTTAAGTTCCTTTACTACTATTTTTAGGTAAAAAAGACACAGTTGGTACAACTGCAAGTATATAAAATATAAAAGTTAATATTAATTTAAATTTTATATTATATATAGCAGCACTTGTGTAACCAATAGTGCATGTAAAATTAAGAAGAAAATTATTTACTAACTTTTAATCTTATATTTGTATGAAATTTTTTTTTTTTTATAGAATTTCACTGTATCACCCTCATGATATTTTAAAGTAACAGAAATGTATAAATTTTTTATAATTTTTAAATATCTAGTTCCTTTACTACAATTTTTGAGTAAAATAGACACAGTTGATTCAACTGCAAGTATAAATAATATGAAAGGTTATAACAATGTGGGTTGAAAATAAATTATTCTGGTTGACTTATCCAAGTGTGGGTCTACCTTACACCTTAGTGGGTGTTAGCTAGATTACCAGCTGTGGTTTTTAGCAGTTTTGATGTTATATTATTACAGAGTTAAGCCCCTATTTACAATATAGTTTATTAAGGAATAGTTAACACATAACTTTTGTTTAATAGTAGTATATTTAAATATTTCTCAATGAAAAGCAATAATATTACAAAAATGTTATAAAAATAAATAAAAAGAGTTCACAAAATAATATCACGTGATTATATGCAATGCTTAGGTTTAAAGACCTTTCAACGATTGCATATCACAATGTAATGCGTATATAAATAGTGCATGGTTTTCATTTACAACGTTTTATAATGATATAAACAACCTAGCGTTTAACACTATATTTTTATGCGCAAGCTACACAATTTATGTCTTAAGAACAACTAATATTACAACTAGCAATATAGTTTAACTGATAATAATTCTCAATGCTATAACCAACTAGTTAATACAACATTTCCTAAATTTTACCAATGACCGCTACACAAACTGTATGTCTACGTATCAGCTATTTATTAACTATCATCTGCAGCGCTAACCATGCATCGTCAGCATATCATAGTAAACAAACGTGTGTGGTGACCCGTTCTCTGTTCGCTGTAAGCAAACTGTCAACAAAACGCCTTAGGAGGTCCACAAGTCGTTCCAAACAGCGCTAGTTACATTAAAATATTTTTTAATATTAGCAAAGTTCCTAACCTATTTTATAGAGTTCTTGATAATTATTATTTCTTACAAACCAATTATGTCTAATCCTAAATTAAATCCCACAATAATTTTAATTTCATATTATATATAGTAGCACTTGTGTAAACAAATGTGCATTTTAAAATTAAAAAAAAAAAATATTTAATAACTTTTAAACTATATATTTGTATATAAAAATTTATTTTTTTGTATAGAATTTCACTTTATAACCCACTCTTAAGGTATTTTAAAGTAACAGAAATGTATTATTATTTTAAAATTTTTAATTATTTAGTTGCTTTACTACTATTTTTAGGTAAAAAAGAAACTGTTGGTACAACTGCAAGTTTAAAAGATATAAAAGCTATTATTAATTTTAATTTCATATTATAGCATTATAGCAGCACATGTGTAAACAAATGTGCATGTTAAAAAAAAAAAAAAATATTTACTAACTTTTGCATATATATTTGTATGTAAAAATTAATTTTTTGTATAGAATTACACTTTATCCCCCACTCTAAAGTTATTTTAAACTAACAGAAATGTATTTTTTTTTTAATTTAATTTTTTTAGTTATTTCACTACTATTTTTGAATAAAAGAGACACAGTTGGTACAACTGCAAGTTAAAAAATATAAAAGGTAATAATAATTTTAATTTTATATTATATATAGCTGCTTTTGTGTGAACAAATGTGTATGTTAAAATAAAAAAAAAATATTTACTAACTTTTAACCTTATATTTAGAATTTTACTTTAACACCTACTCTTAAGGTATTTTAAAGTGACAGAAATGAATTTATAGTTTAAAATTTTTAATTTTTTAGTTCCTTTACTACTATTTTTCAGTATAAAAGACACAGTAATTACAACTGCAAGTATAAAAAATATAAAAGTTAATAATAATTTCTATTTCATATTATATATAGCAGCACTTGTGTGATTAAATGTGCATGTTAAAATAAAACAAAAGTTATTTACTAACATTTAATTATATATTTGTATGTAAAAATGTATTTTTTTGTATAGAATTTCTCTTTATCACCCACTCTGAAGGTATTTTAAAGTAAGAGAAATGTATTAATATTTTAAAAATTTTAATTTTTTAGTTCCTTCACTACTATTTTTTTAAAAAAAAAGACACTGTTGGTACAACTGCAAGTATAAAAAATATGAAAGGTTATAACAATGTGGGTTGAAATTAAATTATTCTGGTTAACTTATCCAAGTGTGGGTCTACCTTACATATTAGTAGGTGTTAGCTAGATTACCAGCTGTGGTTTTTAGCAGTATTGATGTTATATTATTACTGAGTTAAGCATCTATTTACAATATAGTCTATTAAAGAATAGTTAACACATAACTTTTGTTTAATAGTAGTACATTTAAATATTTCTCAATGAAAAGCAATATGTTTGTGGAGTTTGGACCTTTGTAGATCTATAAGCAGGCTGTGGGCTTATCTGCGATCTGGTAGCGGTTTACAAGTTCTCGAGCTGCGCTTACGTTCCTTTTATAGCTTAGGGGACGCCAAATTATATTGAAGGACCTTTTTGTTATCAATTTAATTGATAACAATTTTTTATTTAATATCAGAAATACACGGCGAAACACAAGATATTTACAATATACATTTATTTTACTAATACACTAAATTATTACATAGATTTATTATTCTATAATATTTTTGCTTATACTGCAAGATGCTAGAGCTGTTTACTGTTTGAATGTCGAGCTAATAATAACGAGATGCGTAGAACATATACGTAGTGTCGTCTTGTAGAAATGGTTCGTGGAACAAAGGATGTTTACATAAGCAAGATTATGGCTTGCCCCCATAGAAGTAGATATGTATGTATAGAAAAACAAATACGCATAAAATATAAATGAATTAAAACAAAGAATTCTTAAAACTAACATTAATTAAAAATAAAGGCAAGATATTGATATATAAATATGAATATTGCATGCATTTATGAACATTCTCCCGGGCGTTGAAATTGGGATTTGTTATCAAAGTTTCAATTAATGTTCGATTGGTAGTGGAGCAAGATGTCGCACTATACGTTTTAATTTGCCTTTGATTGTTTTTATAGTGGCTAGACGAGCCGTTAAATCATCACTGACACTCACTTTCACTATACGACCCAACATCCAGTAAGATAGAGGTAGATTAGGTTCTTTGATTAAAACCAAACTTCCGGGCTGCGGTACAACACCTGTAGAAGTTTTCCATTTTGAAAGTTGATTGCAGTGTCCAAGATAATCATTTGACCAGCGTTTCCAGAAGTTTTAAATGCAGTCCTGAAGTTGTGTCAAGCGCTGCATTCTGCTAAGATTAATTAGAGCGTCCTCTACGCGAGCGATGCTAGTAAGCTGCCGTCCTATTAGTAGGTGTCCAGGTGTGATGGGAACTAGGTCGTTAGGATCATTGGAAGCGGGATAAAGAGGGCGAGAATTGAGTATTGCCTCTATTTGAGTTAGCAGTGTGTAAGTGTCTTCAAAAGTAAAGTGATTGTTTTGTATGACGCGTTTGAGGTGTAATTTTGTGGATTTAATGTTGCTCTCCCACAAACCTCCCCAGCTAGGCGAGTATGGTGGAATGAACTTCCATGTAATGGTTAAGTCTGAAGATACAGTTTGTATCGTTTTTGCATTATTTCCATCAGATAAAAATTTACCTAAGGCCCGGCTTGCTCCAACAAAGTTTGTGCCAATATCAGAATAGATAATATTAGGTTTGCCTCTGCGAGATATGAATCGATTCAGAGCAGCTAAAAAGCACTGAGTCGTAAGTTCAGTAACCAATTCTAGATGTATGGCCTTTGTTGCAAAGCAGATAAATAAACAAATGTAGGATTTTAGTAAATTACTACCTCTGCTATATTTATTTCTGACCATAATAGGGCCAGCATAATCAACGCCGGTGTCTTTGAACGGAAAGTCCAAAGAAACTCTTGCAAATGGAAGAGAACCCATTTTCGGTGATGAAAAACGCGGTTTTTGTTTAAAACATGTTACACAGCGATGTACAATGGTTTTTGCTAATGATATGCCTTTAATGGGCCAATATTTGTCCCTTATACTGAATAATAGGTTTTGAGGGCCTGGATGAAATAATCTCAGGTGTTCCTTCTCCATTATCAGGGTCGTCAGTTTGTGTTTGTTATGTAGAACAATAGGATGTCGTCTGTGAAATTCGAAATTTGAATGCTTTAATCTGCCACCTACTCTAATGATGTCGTTATCGTCGAGAAAAGGATTGAGACAGAGCAATGCGCTTTTGTTTGCTAAAGGTGCGTTACACTTTAGAGCTTTTAATTCAGACGCAAAATGTTCCTTTTGTGCTAATTTTACAAGAAGTTCCATTGAATCTTGTAATTCTGTGACCGTTAAAATGCCGTTTGCCTTATTTTGTTTGTTTCTACGGTTGTGTATAAAACGTAGGCAATACGCGGTGACTCTATTGAGAGTCCTCAAGTTTGAAAATGTGTCAAATATAGGATTTGATTTGGTTATGGAATGATTCGCTAATATAATTGATTTCGTTTCAGGTAGACATTTTACAGTACAATTGCTTTCAGGCCATGAACTTTCCGATTGCGGTAACCAGTCTGGTCCTTGCCACCAGAAATTACAATCAATTATATTACCAGCAAGAATGCCTCGCGAAATCAAATCAGCTGGATTATACTCAGTACGAACATGACGCCATTGAGTGATGGAGTTCATGTCTGTTTGAATTGCGGAAACACGATTTGCTACAAATGTCTTTAGTGTATTGGGTATGCATTTAAGCCATGATAATACAATAACTGAATCAGACCAAAGAACTATGCGATTTACCGGTACAGAAATTAATGATAACAATTTTTTAGTCATTCCAAGCATGGAATGGTTAACGATTTTAAAGGCGATACTTTAGATTTTGAGTGTAATAGAGTTGTTTTAGAAATATTTTGATGGTTGGTGTGATCGATATAAAAATGTTTGTCGTTTGTTGTATTGTCCAAGTTGACTAATACAGCAGGATTATTGGATATCCATTTATGTAGATTGAATCCTGCACTGCTTAAAATTTCATTGATTTTATTTAAGCGTTGTTTAAGTTCTGCTAGATCATTTGACCCAGTCAGCATGTCATCAAAATAGAAATCATTGATGATTGTGTTTGCAGCATGTAAAGCGATTTTTACCTGCTTATGAATTTTAGTTTCTGAATTACCGATTTCCGTAACGACCACGTGCGATTGTTTGGTAGGAATATTTAATTTGCTTATTAAACGATTGGTAATGAAACTAGTTTGACTAAGATTGTCAAGAAGTGCGCGAGCGATAATTAAGCTTACCGTCTTTATCAAGAATGCTTAGTAAACGGTCGAAAGCATTACTTGATTTGTCCGATTGACATGCGCAGTAAAAGTGTTAGAAGTGCTAGCTGTAGGAACTGAAGTATCCTATTCTTCTGCTTCATTATGTAGCAATGAATGGTGTTTTTTAATGCTTTCCAGTGTTTGAATGTGTTATATGGTAAAGCGGTTTTTACCAAAACGTTTTAAAATATTTTACAATAAGTGCCAAAATACAGAATTCTTACGATCTATGAGTCGCAATTAAAACGTTTTTAGAATGTTTTACAATAAGTGCAAAATACAGAATTCCTACGATCTATGAGTCGTATTCAAAACGTTTTAAAATGTTTTACAATAAGTGCCAAAACATAGAATTCCTACGAACTACGAGTCGTAATTAAAACGATTTAAAATGTATAACAGCACTGCAAGACACCGAATTTTTACGATCTATGAGTCGTAATTAAAAATGCAATAAATGTTGTTTCTTTTTGCAAGTATTGCAACTGTATTTTGAATTACAGCTGTTAGTAGTGTGACCTTTGCGTAAGCAATTTAGGCACAGCTGTCTTTTTCGGAACTCGTTAATTCGAGCACTTGCGGTGAGTTTTAAAAAATTATTACAATGTCCAATAATGTGATCTTTATTGCAAAGCAGGCATTTGTCGTGTTTGAAACTAAAAGGGATTTATGAAGTCTAGAGTTGTGTGTGAAGTTAGAATCACAATTGTGTTCATCTAATTTATTTTCATCTTCTGTCAATTCTATCATTTGAGCGTGAATTTTATCAATAGAAGAAATTTGTGGTTGCAATTGTTTATAACAAATTTTTATTTCTTCCACATCGTACGTGAATGAATCTGTTATATCAATATTTTTATTTGCCTGGCTGCATTGTATTAATGTTAATTTGATTCCGTGTAATTTAACTTTTAAAGATTTTGACGACATTGTGAATGAAGCTTTAAATAACTTTTATTGAAACTCTTTTTAAATTTAATATTTAAAATGATTGTTTGTATATTATTGTTATAAATAATATGAGTCGTTGGCTATTACGTATAAGACGTAATAAAATCTCTGTTTAATAGTACACAGATGATTAGTTTAGTTTGAAAATATATTCAAACGTTTAAAGTGGAATAATAATATTCGCTTAGTAATGCAATTGGCGTATATGCCCTCTCAGTCATAGTTCAGTAATAGAACGTTAAATGAAGTAATTGTAAGAGGCTAAAGAATGTGTCCATATAACACGTATAAGAGCCCTATAAAACGGTCATAGCTTAGTAAAGCGTTAAAATGACTTGATTATACTGGCACGGATTATTAACTACAAACAGAAACCCGAATATTGGCTTTGATACTCGATTAGTATGCTGCATAAATGACGCAATGAATGTTAGAAATGGGCATTGATGGCCAAACACCTTGATATAATGCAATAACAATTAAACCGTAATATATGTAAAAGTTTATGAAAAATAAAATGTAAATGCAAAAACCCAAAATATTAAGGATAGGTGGGAATTATAAAAATGTTTAAGAATACCTTGACCACCACTGGCGTGTATAAGTTCTTTGTTCCAGAATGATCTGATATGGCTGCAACTGACGCGTGTTTTCTGATGAGACTTGGCGCCAAAAAAATGAGATTTTTTGCTGGTATGTTCACCTTACTGATGAATCCGGTTCGAAGAACCAAAATGTTTGGGGAGTTTGGACCTTTGTAGATCTTTAAGCAGGCTGTGGGCTTATCTGCGATCTAATAGCGGTTTACAAGTTCTCGAGCTGCGCTCACGTTCCTTTGATAACTTAGGGGACGCCAAATTATATTGAAGGACCTTTTTGTTATCAATTTAATTGATAACAATTTTTTATTTAATATCAGAAATACACAGCGAAACACAAGATATTCACAATATACATTTATTTTACTAATACACTAAATTATTACATAGATTTATTATTCTATAATATTTTTGCTTATACTGCAAGATGCTAGAGCTGTTTACTGTTTTAATGTCGAGCTAATAATAACGAGATACGTTGAACATATACGTAGTGTCGTCTTGTAGAAATGGTTCGTGGAACAAAGGATGTTTACATAAGCAAGATTAGGGCTTGCCCACATAGAAGTAGATATGTATGTATAGAAAACAAATACGCATAAAATATAAATGAATTAAAACAAAGAATTCTTAAAACTAACATTTATTAAAAATAAAGGCAAGATATTGATATATAAATATGAATATTGCATGCATTTATGAACACAATAATATTACAAAAATGATAAAAAAATAAATAAAAAGAGTTCACAAAATAAAATCACGTGATTATATGCAATGCTTAGGTTTAAAGACTTTTCAATGATTGCATATCACAAAGTAATGCGTAGTATAAATAGTGCATAGTTTTCATTTACAACGTTTTATAATGATATAAACAACCTAGCGTTTAACACTATACTTTTATGCGCAAGCTACACAATTTACGTCTTAAGAATAACTAATATTAAAACTAGCAATATAGTTTAACTGATTATAATTTTTATTGCTATAACCAACTAGTTATTACAACATTTCCTAAATTTTAATTTCCCAATGACCGCCATACAAACTGTGTATGTCTACGTATTAGCCATTTATTAACTATTATTTGCAGCAGTAACCATGCATCGTCAGCATATCATAGTAAGCAAACGTGTGTGGTGACCCGTACTCTGTACGCTGTAAGCAAACTGTCAAAAAAACGCCTTAAGTGGTCCATAAGTCGTTCTAAACAGCGCTAGTTACATTTAAATATTTTTTAATATTTGCAAAGTTTCTAACCTATTTTATAGAGTTCTTGATAATTATTATTTCTTACAAACCAATTATGTCTAATCCTAAATTAAATCCCACAATAATTTTAATTTCATATTATATATAGCAGCATTTGTGTGAACAAATATGCATTTTAAAATTAAAAAAAAAAAATATTTACTAACTTTTAAACCATATATTTGTATATAAAAATTTATTTTTTTGTATAGAATTTCACTTTATCACCTACTCTTAAGGTATTTTTAAGTTACAGAATGTATTAATATTTTAAAATTATAAATTGTTTAGTTTCTTTACTACTATTTTTTAAAAAAAAAGAAACAGTTGGTACAACTGCAAGTATAAAAATTATAAAAGTTAATAATAATTTTAATTTCATATTATATATAGCAGCACTTGTGTGAACAAATGTGCATTTTAAAATTAAAAAAAAAAAATGTTTACTAACTTTTAAACCATATATTTGTATGTAAAAATTTATTTTTTTGTATAGAATTTCACTTTATCGCCAACCCTTAAGATATTTTAATGTAACAGAAATGTACTAATATTTTAAAATTTTAATTTTTTTTGTTTTATCACTACTATTTTTGAGTAAAAAAGACACAGTTGGTACAACTGCAAGTATAAAAAATATAAATGTCAATAATAATTTTAATTGTATATTATACAGGGTGTCTCAAAATTCAACGATAAGCCGGCACCAGAAGATGGTCCTGCTCATGACTACACGAGAAAAGAAGAAAAAAAAAATTTATCTCATTTTGTTTAGGAATTAGAAAAAAAATAATTTTTTTTTCGAAAATTGAAACACCTTAAGATGTTTTTAACTACCATGACCACAATTTTTCAAATATTTCGGATTTTTTTTTTGTATCGGCAACCTAAATAGCACTGCTATCCATCACAACCATTAAAACTCCCAGAATGCTAGTAGTTTTTACACAAAAATCAATCGAAATTACTTTTTTCCCTAAAATTTTTTAAAAATTTTTACATTCAGTCCACTTTAACTCATCGTAGTGTAAAAAAAAAGTATGAACACTACTATGGCAAGTTTTTTTAGAAATTGTCGCAACTCTTTAGGATTCCAAAATGGTATAATACTCCAGGAAAACTAGCAATAAAAAAAAAATTATGCATACTATTTCAAAAAAAGAACCATATTTCATAAATTGTTGTTGTTGATAGTTATCATTTTTACAATACCCAAAAGAGGTTTTTTATAGTTGAATGAATTAAAACAAATGGTACAAACAATTTTTAATTCATTTTATAAATTTATTACATTATTTACATTACAGTAAATGTTCAAATTGTTTCCCACTGGCATTAATACAGCCACAACACCTCCTTAAAAAAGATTGTTTTTTTTTCGGACGTTATTACCATTGGATAATATCCACAACGGGTCGCATTTTGCCGTGTTATGCTGCAAAAACTCAGGGAAGATCCCCAATTCTTAGGTAAAATTCTATAGTCGGATGAAACAACCTGCAAGAAAGATGGTTATTTAAACCTGCATAACCTACATAGCTGGAGCAATGAAAATCCGCACCTAATGAGACTAGACAAATCCCAATATCAATTTAAGATTAACCTATGGACGGGCATATTAAATGGAAAAGTACTTGGGCCCTTTGAGGTACAAGAAAATTAGATGGCAATAATTACTTGAACTTTTTACAAAATGATTTGTCAGAATTATTAGAAGACGTGCCCATAAGTGATTTACAAAACATTCGGTTGCAAAATGATGGTTGCTCAGCTCACTATGCTCGCCCTGTGTGAGAATACTTAAACGAAGAGTATCCAGGGCGTTGGATTGGACGATTTGGTCCTATATTATGGCCACCCCATTTACCCGATCTAAACCACCTGGACTTCTTCTATTGGGGTTGTCTTAAAGAAAGAGTTTATTCAAAACCCGTGGCAACATTGGACGAGCTTCGACAAAAAAATACTCAGGTTGCACATCATATGAAAGGTAAACGATATGATATGAAAAAGATTTCTTTTAAGGCGATGTCGTGCCTGTATTTATGCTGGTGGAAAACATTTTGAACATTTACTATAATGTAAATAAACTATAAAATTTATAAAATAAATGAAAAATTGTTTGTATCACTTGTTTTAATTCATTCAACAATAAAAAACCTCTTTTGGGTATTGTAAATATGATAACTATCAACAACAACAATTTATGAAATATGGCTCTTTTTTAGAAATAGTATGCATAATTTTTTTTTATTGCTAGTTTTCCTGGAGTATTATACCATTTTGGAATCCTGAAGAGTTGCGCCAATTTTTAAAAAAACTTGCCATAGTAGTGTTCATACTTTTTTTTTACACCACGATGAGTTAAACTGGACTGAAAGTAAAAATCTTTAAAAATTTTAGGGAAAAAAGTAATTTCGATTGATTTTTGTGTAAAAACTACTAGCATTCTGGGAGTTTTAATGATTGTGATGGATAGCAGTGCTATTTAGGTTGCCGATACAAAAAAAAATCCGAAATGTTTGAAAAATTGAGGTCATGGTAGTTAAAAATATCTTAAGGTGTTTCAATTTTCGAAAAAAAAATTATTTTTTTTCTAATTCCTAAACAAAATGAGATAAATTTTTTTTTTCTTCTTTTCTTGTGTAGTCATGAGCAGAACCATCTTCTGGTGCCGGCTTATCGTTGAATTTTGGGACACCCTGATATATAGTAGCACTTGTGTAAACAAAAGTGCAAGTTAAAATAAAAAAAAATTTAATAAATAACTTTTAACTATATATTTAAATGTAAATATTTATTTTTTTGTATAGAATTTCACTTTATCACCCACTCTTAAGGTATTTTAAAGTAACAGAAATGTATTATTTATTTTAAAAATTTTAATTTTTAAGATCCTTCACGTTTATTTTTAAGTAAAAAAGACACAGTTGGTACAACTGCAAGTATAAAAAATATAAAAGTTAATAATAATTTTAATTTCATATTATATATAGCAGCACCTGTGTGAACAAATATGCATGTTAAAATAAAAAAAAAATTATTTACTAACTTTGAACCATATGTATGTAAAATTTTTTTTTTTTGTATAGAATTTAACTTTATCACCCACTCTTAAGGTATATTTAAGTTACAGAAATGTATTGATATTTAAAAATTTTAATTTTTAAGTTCCATCACTACTATTTTTAAGTAGAAAAGACACAGTTGGTACAACTGCAAGTATAAAAATTATAAAAGTCAATAATAATTTTAATTTCATATTATATATAGCAGCACTTATGTTACGAATGTGCATGTTAAAATTAAAAGAAAAAATATTTACTAACTTTTACCCATATATTTGTATGTAAAAATTTATTTTTTGTATAGAATTACACTTAATCCCCTACTCTAAAGTTATTTTAAAGTAACAGAAATGTACTTTTTTTTAATTTTATTTTTATATTTCCTTCATTACTACTTTTGAGTAAAACGGACAAAGTTGGTACAACTGCAAGTTAAAAAATATAGAAGGTAATTTAAAATTTTAATTTCATATTATATATAGCAGCACTTGTGTGATCAAATCTGCATGTTAAAATAAAACAAAAGTTATTTACTAACATTTAACCATATGTTAAAATTTAATTTTTGTATAGAATTTCACTTTATTACCCACTCTTAAGGTATTTTAAAGTAACAGAAATGTATTAATATTTTCAAAATTTTAATTTTTAAGATCCTTCACCACTATTTTTAAGTAAAAAAGACACAGTTGGTACAACTGCAAGTATAAAAAATATAAAAGTTAATAATAATTTTAATTTCATATTATATATAGCAGCACTTGTGTAAACAAATATGCATGTTAAAATAAAAAATAAATTATTTACTAACTTTGTACAATATATTTGTATGTAAAAATTTATTTTTTGTATAGAATTACACTTTATCCCCTACTCTAAAGTTATTTTAAAGTAACAGAAATGTATTTTTTTTAAATTTTATTTTTATAGTTCCTTCACTACTATTATGTAAAACAGATAAAGTTGGTACAACTGCAAGTTAAAAAAAATAGAAGGTAATTAAAAATTTTAATTTCATATTATATATAGCAGCACTTGTTTGATCAAATCTGCATGTTAAAATAAAACAAAAGTTATTTACTAACATTTAACCATATATTTGTATGTAAATATTTATTTTCTTGTATAGAATTTCACTTTATCATTCAATGTTAAGGTATTTTTAAATAACAGAAAGGTATTTTTTTTTTTAATTTTTAATTTTTTAGTTCCTTTACTACAATTTTTGAGTAAAAAAGACACAGTTGGTACAACTGCAAGTATAAAAAATATAAAAGGTAATAATAATTTTAATTTTATATTATACTTGCTGTCCCGGCCACGCGTTGCTGTGACTAACGTTTTTGTCATATTACATTACATAGCGCCATCTATTGAATATTTACTCAATCTAGTCAACAGAATATTTACTCAATCTAGTCAACAGATGTCGCCATCATCGTCGCCAGATGTCATAATAATTAATAGACAAATAATTTGCAATAAGATAATATTGCAATCATAAATTGAGATGTAAGCTATCCTATCTTTTAAGTTGGATCAAACTGCACACGGTGTACAAATTTGATTTAAATCGGTTAAGTAGTTTAGGAGTTTATCGCGGACAAACATGTGACACGTAATTTATATATTTTAAGAAGAAGATATAGCAGCACTTGAGTGAAAAAATGTGCATGTTAAAATAAAAAAAATTATTTATGTTAAGTTTTATAAAAAACCTTTAGCTTTTTATAAGGGACGTCGCGTAAGAAATTAATCGAGCGCGAAATTTATTATGTATTTTAATTATTTATATTTTATTCTATAAATCGCTATCAGGGTGTAGGGATTTTTAAGTGAATAAAATAACGAATGTAAGCTGTTTACCATATATTTAAACCTTTAAAGAACGAACTTATAATTACAACTTTTATCTTAGAACTATATCTTAACACTAAAACTAACAAAAAATCTAAATTCAAACCAACGTACACTGTACAAAGGAAGAAGACAACAATATAACAAAAATTCCTTTCTCTTAGGTGGAGAGGGTTATATATAACAATAAAGTATTTAAATAATTGAATGTGATGTAAACACAGTTAAATTAAATATTCTATGTTTAATTGAATCTATATAAAATGCGTAACAAAGGTTTTGCTTCTATCAGTGCAATACTGAACATACTCCCCCCGTTGAGAGTTAAACGATCAACTACATAGGTACGCATGATATATAAGTTAATTCAATACATATATTTGTTTTAAAGTTTATTAATTATTGTCCAAATTACTGTCTCATTGACAGTTTATACAAATAAATTAAAATAATGAGTCTTGCACTGAAACCATAGATAGCACTGCACTATTAGGTGGATTGTTGTAGTCATTTGCATATTAGGTAATGAAGCTAAGCTGCGAACATTATCCGTGGGCCGATACCGACATTGACGACTAAGGTCACTTCGTCTTTGCCTGTTTAGATCTTGACTATCTTTTCTAACGACCATTGTAGCGGTGGTACCACCATACTCCCAATGCCTATAGAACAGTGTCCAGTGTTCCATTTATGACGTACATTAAAACCATTTATAAATTCTTTGTGCCATCGATCCCAAAAGTCACGTTTCATACGAGTGACATATTCCCAATTAGAAAGCCTGTTGATCGGGACTTCGCGGTGATCTTCTTCTGCTAGACTCATAATTGATTTGCCAATCAGGAAATGACCAGGAGTAATAGGAAGAGGATCATTAGGATCACAAGATAAGTAGAAGATGGGTCTAGAATTTAAAATTCCTTCGATTCTCGTAAGGAATGCCTGAAATTCTATAATTTTCCAAAGTTTATCACCTACCACGCGTTGCATATTATGTTTCATGGATTTCACGCCCGCCTCCCATAATCCTAACAATTGTGGGCCAGAGTGATAATTACGTGCTTGTTCTTCTTGTATTTTTAAGTTAGTCACGTAATGATTTTTTGGCAAGAGTATGAAGTGTCTTTGAGATGCCAGTATATTCGCGTGCCGTAAGCGACCGCCAACGCGCAGTAATCCATCCCCGTCAAAGATAAGAAATATGGATTTAATCGGACTATTTTGGTGCATTTCTTTATTATTTATGACTCGAAAAACTTCTTCAGAAAAGGAAAACATTTGGACCAGTTTTATGATACGCAAAGTAGCGTCAGCCAATTCAATGACATTTAGAGGTCCCTTATGATGATTATCACGCCTAAATCGGAATCCGTAAGCAAATATTTTTCTCAGTCTAGCCATAATTAAAAACCGAGTCATGAATTCAATAGGGCTTAGAGTCACGAAACAAGACGGTTTGCCCATTTCCGGAATCTTCTTGACTGCTATTATCTCTAAGATTAAGCAGGATTCTTCATAAAGACTAAGCCAGCGCAGTCCATATTTCCATTTCATCAGCTTACGTAGTTGTTCGCGAATTTCAAGAGCCCTTTCAATGGTATCAGATCTTTTTAAGCAATTGTCGACGTACATTTTTTGAAGAAGGGCTGTCGCGGCTAATGGGAAGTTCTGACCTTCGTCTCGGGCTAGTTGTTGGAGGCCTCGTATGGCGAGGAAAGCAGCTGGAGTCAGTCCGAATATAAGCAATTTGAATTCGTAAATATTACTTACTCCATTAGGGTCAATCGAGGGTATACAGAGATATTTTCGATCTTCTGAACGAATAACAAATTGCAGATACATTTTTTCAATATCGCCAGTGAGGACATATTTATGTGTGCGGAAGCGATTGAGAGCTGTAAATAAACTATCCTGCAACATGGGACCTGTCAATAACTGCTCGTTCAGAGATATACCAGATTTACTCTTGGCCGAGCCGTCGAATACAATTCGTCTTTTAGTAGTGATGCTGGTTTCGTTAATTACTACGAAACCATCACTAGAGTAAACTGGCTCCTTAACTTCGTTTATATATCGACGATCGATGTATTCTTGAATAGAGGCTGCATATTGTTTCTCGGCCATCACTCGTGAGTCGCATGCAATATTTTCAATAGATGCGGGTACGCTTGAAGATACCTCCTCTATTTCTGTGATTCTCTCTGGTTCAAATCTAGTGTTTGTAGCCTTACACGAGAGTGTGGAATTTTCTGGAGTATTCTCGGCAACGCTTCCTCCAATAATCCAACCTAATTTCGTCTTTTGTAAAATTACATTAGGGGGTTTAGGATGAATTCCTTGGATCTGACCGACCGAAAGCATAGATAAAGTAGGTCCTGAACTTAATATTTGATCCACTTCTTGAGGCTTGTAGTATTCGGGATCGGCTAATTTTATTCCTTTCGGGATACGGAAGTGTGAGGTATCGACTCTCTCCGGTGGTTGTAAGCCTCCAATGTTATTCACAGTTAAAAAGGACAATGATTGAGTAAAGTCATTCACACACGATTTAAATTTGGCGGTTAATAAAGATTTTGTAGTTGTGGATGTATTGCCAATAGCATTTACACTTACTTCATATTCTATTACTTGAAGTCCTAATTTTTCAGCGAATCTAGTTGTCATGAAATTTGAACTGGAGCACGTGTCTAATAAAGCGCGACATCGAACAGGTACACCGTTTTTATTTAGTATTTCAACTACTGCGGGACCACTACTAACAAGTACAGTAGGAGGATGATCCTTAGACATTGTGGTGATTTCTCCCGGTGACGCTGGGGTGTTTATTTTCTTTAATTGCCATGAATTGTTCTTGACTATCTTCCAATCTTTGTTGGTTAAATGTACCAGCGAGTGATGTCCTTTCTGACAAATCTTGCAAACAGACGAATTACATAGCTAAGTTTTGTGACCGGGCAATAAGCATCGTAAACATACGGATGATGTTCTGGCGCAATTAAATCTATCCGGTATTGTCAGATTTAAAAAGTCATTGCATTTTGCAAGACTATGTGAGCTCTGGCATTTGGGACATTTTATCTCGGAGCTCGATATAAATGAAGATCGATTAGTTTTAGAACTCGTACCTTTGCTTCCGTTGATTGTGTTGTTATTCTGATAATGAGAAATGGCCGATTGGTTGCTGAATGGGGTGACGGCAATTATTCGAGTCACCTCTTCTTTTAAGAAAGCAATCAAGTCCTCACTTTTCGGTACTTTGGAGTCTCTCATGCGGCGGTTCCATTCCCTTGCAGTATCTTTGTGCAACCGTTTAATAATGATTTGGACTACCATGGTATTCCATTGTTCTATTTTTTCGCCTAGTGCTTTCATGGATAGTAGTTGGGTTTGGATTTGATTTAGCAATTTCCTAATTTCATCAGCTGAATTATTTCTCATCGGAGGGGTTTCTAACAATAAATCCAGATGACGGAAAATTAAAACATATTCGACATCATAGGTTTCTTCAAGTAATCTCCAGGCCTCTCTGTAATTGTCGTTTGTTGCTTCAAATGCCTCAATGGTTTGGGCGGCTTCGCCCTTTAATGTATTTTGGAGGTATTCGAGCTTAGTTGAATCAGCTATTTCTCTTTTGTGAATGTTTTCGCGGAACCAATCACGAAATGCCCGCCATTTCTCCAGGGTCCCGTCAAATGTTTTTAACTCAATCAAACGTATTATTGTGAAGCAGATTGTGCAGTGCTTAAATGCCATTCGTTCATTGTGGATGAAGAACACAAATCTTCGAATTTAACATTCAAAAAAACTTGGAGTGTGAAGCCGTGTGGCTCACAGTAACAGTCCAGGAGAGCCTAGTAGCATATAAAAGCTACAATTACAACTAACTTTTACCCATATAAATATTTGTATGTAAAAATTATTTTTTTGTATAAAATTACACTTTATCCCCCACTCTAAATTTATTTTATAGTATCAGACATGTATTTTTCTTTTAATTTTATTTTTTTAGTTCTTTTACTACTATTTTTAAGTAAAACAGACACAGTTGGTACAACTGCAAGTTAAAAAATATAGAAAGTATTAATAATTTTAATTTCATATTATATATAGCAGCGTTTGAGTGAACAAATGTGCATGTTAAAATAAAAAAAAAAAATTTACTATCTTTAAACCATATTTTTGTATGTGAAAATTAATTTTTTTGTATAGAGTTTCACTTTATCACCCACTCTTAAGGTATTTTTAAGTTACAGAAATGTATTGATATTTTAATATTTTTAATTTTTTAGTTTCTTCACTACTATTTTTGAGTAAGAAAGACACAGTAAGTACAATATCAAGTATAGAAAATATAAAAGTTAATAATAATTTTATTTTAATATTATATATAGCAGCAATTGTGTGATCAAATGTGCATGTTAAAATAAAACAAAAGTTATTTACTAACATTTAATTATATATTTGTATATAAAAATTAATTTTTTTGTACAGAATTTCACTTTATCACCCACTGTGATGATATTTTAAAGTAAAGGAAATGTATCATTATTTTAAAATTTTTAATTTTTTATTTCCTTCACTACTATTTTTTTTAAAAAAAGACACCGTTAGTACAACAAGCAAGTGTAAAATATATTATAGTTAATAATAATTTTATTTTTATATTATATATAGCAGCACTTCTGTAAAAAATGTGCATGTTAAAATAAAAAGAAAATTATTTTATAACTTTTGAACATAGATTTGAATGTAAAAATTAATTTTTTTGTATAGAATTTCGCTTTATCACCCACTCTTAAGGTATTTTAAACTAACAGAAATGTATGAATATTTTAAAAATTTTAATTTTTTTGTTTCTTCACTACTATTCTTAAGTAAAAAAGACACCGTTGGTACAGTATAATTAAAAAAAAAAGACACTGTTGCTACAACTGCAAGTATAAAAAGTAAAAAAGTTAATAATTTTTTTTTTCCCCTTTTAATTAATTTACAATCTATCCGAGGACATTAAGTAAAATTGTATGACATAAATGACATGTGAGGTTGCTATTCATTGATGACTCATCCTTACTCCTACTTTATACTATGTACAATAACTGAGTTTTGTATATATTTTATTAGTACGATGACATTTCAATTTTAGTTTTCATTTGGGATTAAATTCGCTAAGTCCTTGGGATCTGCCCCTTTTATGGGCCTATGATGGAACAACTTCACTGCTGCTTCATTGGGATGATTCTGCAATCGAAGGTGGTACTTCCTACTGTAGCTTTGGATTTCCTCTTTGACCAGGGGCATTCGAAGATCTTTATGTAATAACCAGTTAGGGACATATCTTGGGACATTTAATATTTGTTTCAATATTTTGTTTTGAAAACGCTGGAGAATTTCTATGTTTGACATGCTAGCGCAGCCCCATAGTTGTATACCATAAGTCCATAAAAGTAAAAGGTTAGGGACATATCTTGGGGCATTTAATATTTGTTTCAATATTTTGTTTTGAAAACGCTGGATAATTTCTATGTTTGACATGCTGGCGCAGCCCCATAGTTGTATACCATAAGTCCATATTAGCCAAATTATTGTCTTGTATATTAGCAGTTTATTTTCCAGAGACACTTGCGATTTCCAGCCAAGGAGCCAATATAGTTCTCTTCGTTTTTCTTCTAGTTGAAACCTCTTTTTCTATATGTGGGTTTTCCAAGTTAGACGTCTGTCCAAGTGCATGCCTAGATACTTCACTGTCTCTGCCTGAGAAAGTGTAATGTTATTAAGGGTCACTGGGAGTCACGTTCACCTTTTTAGAGTAAATGTCACGTGCACAGATTTTATTTCATTTACTTTAATCCGCCATTTGTTTAGCCATTCCTGTATCTTAAACAGGTGTCGTTGCAGTTTCATCGAGGCAGTAGCCGGATCCTTGTGAAGTGCTAACACAGCAGTGTCGTCTGCAAATGTAGCTACTGTAGTTTCGGACGATCCGGGAAGATCTGCTGTAAACAGTAGATACAGAATTGGACCGAGTACACTGCCTTGCGGAACACCAGATTCGATTTTGCGCATAGTGAATTGTCCGTCCTGGTACTTTTCGACAAACTTTCTATTTGTCAGGTACGATTTCAATATCTGAAAGATGTCGTTGGGCAATGCTACTTTCAGTTTGTATAGTAATCCAGAATGCCAAACTCTATCAAAAGCTTGGCTTATATTTAAAAATACTGCGGAGCAGTATTGCTTTGTGTGTAGCGCTGTGTTGATGGTACAAACAACTCGGTGGATCTGCTCGACTGTAGCATGTTTTTCCCTAAAGCCAAATTGGTAGGTCGGTATCAGTTTGTTAACTTCTACTATTGCTTTGTGCCTCTTGAGCAGTAACTTCTCAAATAGCTTTGACACTATAGGTAATAGGCTGATTGGTCTGTATGAGGAAACCTAATTTGCATCTTTTCCGGATTTCGGGATTAGTATTACTTCAGCAATTTTCCACTTTGTCGGAAATATTCCCAGTCTTACCATTGAGTTGAATAATATTGTTAAATATCTCGTTCCTTTTTCCGGCAGTTTTATCAATATTTTACCTCTTATCCTGTCGTTGCCTGGTGCTTTATTGGATTTTATGTTGAATTTGATCATATTTTGGACTTCAGAAGTACTAAATCGCTTGACAGTTTCACTAGCAGTGGGTGGACTCCTGAGAAACTCGTGTATGTATTTTCCCTCTTCTTCACTGTGGCTTCGAGGAAGTGGCTTGAATACATCTTCGAGGTGTTTCGCGAAAGTTGCAGCTTTTTCATTATTGCTTCTTGCCCATTTGCCATCACTAGTTTTAATTGGGGTGTTACATATTTTCGGTTGTTTGAGCTGCTTAGTGGCTTTCCATAAGGAGTAGTTTGTGGTTTCTGTAGCGGTTAACTTCTCTAGGTATTGTTCTAGCTCTTGGTTTTTGATGTCGTGTAAGAGGTTTTTAAGTTCCTTACAAGCCTTGTTAAATTGCGTTTTATCTCTGGGAGTCCTAGTGTTTTGCCAAATTTGTCTTAACCTTTTTTTCTCAGCAATTTTTTGTTTTGCTAACATAGGGCAGGATACCGTTCTTCTGCGTGGGTTGCTTAGTGGGGTTGCCTCTTCAGCTGCATCAGCTATAGTTTTATTTAACCTCTCAACTGCTTGATCGATGTTATCTTCTGTTTTGAGCGGTATGTTGCAGTTAAGGTTAGAATTTATTAAACTCCGGAATAGTTCCCAGTTGGTGTTCCTGTTTGTAATACTTGTCATCGGTGGTTGCTTCAGCATTTGTGTACTGTAGGTTAAAATAATTGGCGAGTGATCTGAGGAAAGGTCTAGACATGACTCCATCTTGAGGTATTTACATGATATACACTTTATGACACTAAAGTCTATAAGGTCCGGGATTTTTGTCCTGTCCGACGGTCAGTATGTTGGTTCACCAGTGGAGAGTGTAGTTAGGCTGTTCTCTTCTATGGACTTGTACAGCTCGTTTTCTTTGGGGTTTGTGAGACTAGACCCCCAGTCTGGATGTTTGACGTTTGATGTTTGTTGACCTCCAGCGATGAACCGTGGTCCTAAACTATTAAAGAACGCTGTAAACTGTTCTTTCTTGATGCTGTATTTTAGCGGACAATGAACGGCTGTGATGACTATGTTTCTGTTTAATTCCTCAACCTCTAGGCTTGTTGCATGGAGTGAACGTTCTTGGTAGGTATTTAATTGGTGGTGCTTAATTGATGACTTAATAATGATGGCAGTGGTGTTTTGTGTCGTAGATTTTGTAGTTTGGAATAAAGTTAATAATAATTTAATTTTTATATTATATATAGCAGCACTTGTGTAAAAAATGTGCATTTTAAAATAAAAAAAAAATTATTTTATAACTTTTGAACATATATTTGAATGTAAAAATTATTTTTTTTGTATAGAATTTCACTTTATCACCCACTCTTAAGATATTTTAAAGTAACAGAAATGTATTATTATTTTAAAATTTTTGATTTTTTAGTTCCTTCACTACTATCTTTGTGTAAAAAAGACACAGTTGGTACAACTGCAAGTATAAAAAATATAAAAGTTATTAATAATTTTAATTTCATATTATATATACCAGCACTTGTGTGAACAAATATTCATGTTAAAATAAAACAAAAGTTATTTACCAACTTTTAACCATATATTTGTATGTAAAAATTTATTTTTTTGTATAAAATTTAACTTTATTTCCCTCTCTTAAGGTATTTTTAAGTTACAGAAATGTATTGATATTTTAAATTTTTTAATTTTTAAGTTCCTTCACTGCTGTTATTAGGCAAAAAAGACACAGTTGGTACAACTGCAAGTATAAAAATTATTAAAGGTAATAATAATTTTAATTTTATAATATATATAGCAGCACTTGTGTAAACAAAAGTGCATGTTAAAATAAAAAAAAATTATTTACTAACTCTTAACTATATATTTGTATGTGAAAATTTATTTTTTTGTATAGAATCTCACTTTATCACCCAATCTTTAGGTATTTTAAAGAAACAGAAATGAATTATTACTTTAAAATTTTCGATTTTTTAGTCCTTTCTCTACTATTTTTAAGTAAAAAAGACACAGTAAGTAATGAAACTCGTGAAGCGGTTTAGCAGAGACTGTTTTATTATTTCAAACTTAGGTTGACATATACAATGACAGATGGCGCTAGTGTTACAAATTATTTTTATACTACCATAGACTGTAGTCCGAATTGGAACAATGTTTAATTCAAAATAACACCCCCACTTATAAAAATAATATCTACATTAAAGTTACACAGTTTTAGAACAAAACATAAAATTATATTTTACTATTTTCATAAACATATATTTATACTTATTTTATTTGTGTCAACCCTATACCATTTATGAATTTATAATGTTTTACATGACAAAGACTTTTGGTTAACACACCAGCTGGCATATCATTAGTAGGCAAATAAGATATTTGTACCAAATTTTTAGTGACACATTCTGTAATGAAATGATGCCGAACATCAATGTGTTTTGTTCTTCTATGGTATAAAGGATTAGATGCTAACTTTTGTGAACTTTGGTTATCACTTAATAAAGTAACCGATACATTTTTAATTTTAGTTTTCATTATTTCACAAACAAGATTTTTTAAGTAAATTGCTTCCTTACATGCTTCTGACAGGGCCATGTACTCAGCCTCGGTGCTGGACAGGGCAACTGTTTTTTGTTTCCTACACTCGTATGATATTGCACATCCATATATCTTAAAAACAAAACCCGTATATGACCTTCTGTCAATTGAGCATGATGCTCAATCAGCATCAACGTACCCTATTAAATTACAATTACTTTTGACATATTTTAATCCATAATGTTTAGTTTTATTTAAATATTTCAATACCCGTTTTAGATGTTTCTAATGAATCTCACTGTAACAATTATTATATTGACTTAGAAAACTAACTGCAAAAGCAATATCTGGTGTTGTAAGTACACATAAGTACATTAAAGCACCTAACAATTGTTGGTAAGGATATTGCTGAGAAATAGTTGCAGCGTTTTCTAACTTTAAATTATTTTCCATCGGAGTGTTTGAACTCTTACTGTTATAAATATTAAATCTTTTCAAAATTGTATCAACAAAGTCCTTCTGATCAATAGAAATAGAGTCATTATTTACTGTTACATTCGTATCAAGACATTTTTTTTATTTGGCCTAGATCTTTTATGTTAAATTTTGCTTTTAATTCACTTTTCAAGTTCTCACAAGTTTCCTTACTGTTATAAAAGACAAAAAAATCATCAACAAACAGAGCAATATAAACTTTGATATTTCCATCACATTTCATAAATAAACACGGCTCATACTGAGACTTGGTATACCCTAATTCTAGCAATAATTCCTCAACTCTTTGGTACCAAGCTCTGGCAGACTGTTTTAGTCCATATATCGCCCTTTTGAGTTTCAAGACTTTATACTCACAATTAGCAAAGTTTGAACAAGCTGGTATTTCCATGAAAATAGTCTCATTTAAAAGACCATTCAGAAATGCAGTAGGGACATCAAGGTGAACAATATCTAAGTTTTGGTCGACACTTAGCGCAAATAATAACCTTAAAGTGGAATATCTGAGAATTAGTGAGAAGTTTTCCTTAAAGTCTGTACCTTTCTTCTGACTGAATCCCTTCGCAACTAGTCTTGCTCTGTACCGCACTTCACTTTCACTATTGAGCTTTTTTTTAAATACCCACTTGCACTTCACAACTGTCTTATTCACTGGTCTGTCCACTAACTCTTACGCATCTTGGTCACTGAATGATTGCAATTCTTCTCTGATTGCTTTCTGCCACTGCTCCTTTTCTGGTCCATTCACGGCGTCATTCAGGGTTATTTCTTCTTCAGAGAAGTCCTCGATAACACACAAGTTTGCATAGCCATAATAATCTGGTTTCTTTTGAGTACGTTTCTGTGACAATTCAGTGTTTTGTTGCTGAGAACTAACCTCTCTGTCTTCTGACGTCAATGTCATTGACTCATGGTAGCTGTCCTCCGAGTCACTCAACTCTTCTACTGGAACATAGGTTTCGTCATGTTCATCAATCTGCTCATCACTTTCAGCTTCTTGACTTGATAAATACTAAACATTTTCTGACTGTTTTTTTTTTCACTGAATCCTGTATGTCACTCTTGTATTGTATAGTAATCTGAGATGTCATACTGTTACACTCTTTTTCCATTATTATGACGTCCCTTGCAACTGTCACTATTTTTGTTATGGGATCATATAGCCTATAGCCTTTAGTGTTGTCAGCATAATTAACAAGAAAAAGTTTCTTTGCCTTCTTATACCATTTAAGACGTCTTTCCTTCGGGATGTGAGTAGTGTTACTAAGCCGTTTCTGGCTTAAATTTGAGTTGAGTTGGAAATTATTGGGGTGGGGATGCATATAGGTCACGGTATGAAGAAGGGGGCGTGGCTAGACAATGTTGGGGGTAATAGTGGGGTGAGGAGTGAGGGGTAACTGGATAAGCTGTGTTGTGATTGGTTTAGAAGATGATGACCTCATTACAGACTTTATCTCTAGGTACAGTCTCTTTAATATCCTAGGATATGAGTGAGAAAGCAGTAATATGAAAGAGTGAGATAGCGATAATAAGTATTACGTGTGTGTTAGTATTGGTGTAGAAGATATGATAGTAATTATTGCATTCTTCGTCAATTTCCGGAAACCAATCGTTTATGTTCGTGTCCTGAGATATGTGTGAGAAAGCAGTATTGTGAAAGATTGAAATAGCGATATTATACATTATACCATGTGACGTCATAATAAAATAAGATTTTGGTTTTACATGTGCCAATAACGTCATAGGTATCGATATATTTAATAATATACAATTAGCTTAGCAAAAATTATTCTTACAGTGTAACATTTATGTTTCTTACAATGTAATTGATAGAGGGCAGCGACCTTATACTGAACTTATAATTTCCCATGCATTAAGAGTTTATTAAACTATATTTTTATATGCAATAAGTTCTTTCTGATAAAACACATGTTCTTCACATATAGGTTATTTGCAAGCAGCACATGTGTTAAACTGTGTGAGAACTTTGGATATAAATTATTCTTATGCAATTTTTTTTGTTATGCATTTGAAGTATACATTTCATTCTATGAAAAGAAATTGGACTTTCTTGTACTCGAATAATAAAGCTAAATTTTATTTTAAAACAAGCGCATTCCTTGTTTATCTTATATACACTCGTAAGACCACGAATTCACTAGAAAAAAAACAATATTTTCCAAACGTTGACAAAAGTTTTCAAGTCGATGTACATAGGTGTATGTATTCCTGATAAAACACATGTTCTTCACATATAGGTTATTTGCAAGCAGCACATGTGTTAAACTGTGTGAGAACTTTGGATATAAATTATTCTTATGCAATTTTCTTTGTTATGCATTTGAAGTATACATTTCATGTTTTAGTTAAATGTAGGGGCCGGATTGGGTATTGTTGTATTAGATTATTTATTTAAGTATACTAAAAGTTATAATATACGTACATTATATCATTGATGATTCTCAAAGCATACAGTTATTTTTTTTTTTTTTATGTGTTGTAATAATCATAAAGTCTTATAAGTCAGACAATGGTGTTGTTTTACATATATGAGGTTATAACACCACAGTAACTGTTAAAATAGTAGGAGGATATTTTATTATACAAATTTATTAGGCAGCGGTTTGATCCATATGTATGAGGCTATATAGGTTGTGGATAATAGTAGAATCACAATTAGCTAAACCAAAAGCTCTAACTTAAGTTGAAACAAACTTTTTAAAATAAAACTGCTCGAAGGGTCGGGGCCCCGAGAATTTTATTTATTTTGAATGCGCGGGGTTGATAGAATTAAGAATTGATAGTCTGATGGTAAATATATTATAGTATTTAATAAGTAAAGTGCTACCCTGTTAAATTTTTATATTATAATTTTTATATATATATATGTATTTATAAGTCTAAGGATATGATTGTGTCACATTAAACCAAAAGGATTTTGTGCAGTTTGTGTATTAAAGTGTCTTGCAAAGTCTTGTTCTGAGTTAGTTAATGAATATTAGTTCTTTTTAAATAACTTGTGTTTTTAAATAACTTGTGTTTTTAAATAATTTAGTGGCTATTTAGTGATATTTAAAAATGTCAACAGCAAGATTTGAATGAACAAAAACTTAAATCATCTTCTGTTTATTTGCAGAAAGAATCTTGGGACAACTTGCTTAATATATCTAATTGTATAACAGTGACATTAAAAAATTATAATGTGTGTTCTAAATTAGTGGATAAATCTTTATATCAAGTTCAAAATAATTTGTTTAATGTGTTAAAGGATACTCAAAGTATAAATTATAAAAATCACAATATTAATTTTGATGAGTGTTTTATTAAAAATAATATAAATAACCATATTGATTTAAATAATAATTTTAGCCATATATCATCAAAAATAAACTTGGAACTGTTGGAACAAGAAATAAAAATTTTGTGCATAGACTTTTTTAAAATTAAATTATACAATAACGCTCAAGAATATATATATATAACTTATCAAAAAATGGAATCGATTTTTGATTTGGAAGATTTATTATTTGTAGAAAATATTCATATTGATGATAGCGAGCTATTAAATTTAGATATTGATCCTTTGCTTCTTGATGAAGATTTTTCATTACCTGAATTATTAAATTCAGATATTGAGATACAGAATATGTCTGAAATTACAACTTCCTTAAACAATGAGGAGGATTTTAATACAAATTTGACTCCTTCTAAATTGACTGCAGTTCCATTTTTATTTAATGAAGCACCTATATTATTAAAAAAAGATATGTATTTAATCAAAATAGGTTTAAATTGTATTAATCAGATTGAACCAGAAATTTACATATTTAATAAATATAATTTCGGACTAAAGTTAAATTTATGTGATTATTTTGAGCTTATAGAGCATATTAAGCAATTGATTAATATGTTTAATGGTCAATTGGTAATACCATCGAATATATTAATAGGAACAAACTATAAAATAAATATATTTAATCCAAATAGTATTGCAATTATTTCAAATTGTAAAACTCAAATATCAGTATTTTTAAATATTTTTGATTTAATACATTTCTTATCCTTAAATGATTATATTAATGCTATTGGTAAACATTTTTCTAAAATGCAAATTGATTTGTTTAATACATATAATATATTTTTAAATAGTATTGTAATGTATTTAAAAAATAAAAATATTGGTGTTTCGAAAGAGATTTTGACTCAATTTTTATTTTACGAATGTGAAGAGTTAAATTCTAATGATATATTATTAAAAATGATAATAATTTCAAACATGTCGTATATATTAGAAGAAATATCAAAACTATTGTAATTACTTAATTTATAATATATATATATATAAATTTAAAATGTATATAATTCTTTTATTTATTTATTTATTAGGGTATAACTACATCCATTAGAATCATAATATAACATATAATTACAATCATAACAGTTTCTTATTTGACATGGAGGACCATCTCTTTGTATGTTTCCTTTGTTATAATGTTTGTAACATAATCGACGTCCTTGTATATTTTGATTTTCTTTTAAATACATTGGAAGCCGGTTCCAGTTTTGTTCAATATCGGTAGAGAACATTATATAATGCAAGAAATACTCTGTCGGTAAATAATGTAATTCTTCATCAGTAAGATTTTCTAGTAAACACTCATTTTCTTTATATTTTTTTAAAATAGCTCCAACTTTTGAAATCGTTTTCGAAACTTGTTCATGATCATTTAAACCCATTACGTTTAATTAACGTTCAAATTACGTTCCCATTACGTTGAGTTTACGTTCAAATTACGTTCCCATATAATATTTTCATATATAAAGATTAAATATTTAAAACGTATTTTATTACTTTATAACACATGCCTGGTTAAACAATGAAGTTTATAAAGCAAAAAGAAACTCTTTCTGTAAAGAATATTGATAATCAAAGTAATAATTACACTAATAATTCAAAACATGGATCACTATTACCAAATGACATTAGATGCATTATTTGTGGACCTTCAAACTGTGGAAAAACTAATGTTATGTTTAATCTAATTAAACATCCAAATGGGTTGCGATTTAAAAATATATACATTTATTCAAAATTTTTATATCAACCAAAATATAAAATATTACAACAAATTATGAAGAATATTAATGGTATGGGATACTATACATACACTGACAATGAAGAGATTATTAGACCTGAAGATGCTAGCCCAATTTCTATATTCATATTTGATGATGTTGCTTGCGATAAACAAAATAATATTCGAAATTTTTTTAGCATGGGCCGTCATAATTTGATAGACTTTTTCTATTTATGTCAGACTTACAGCAAAATTCCAAAGCAATTAATACGGGATAATACTAATTTTATTATATTATTCAAGCAAGATGACTTAAATTTAAAGCATATATATGATGATCATGTTAACTTTGACTTTCCAAGTTTTCTAGAGTTTAAACAAGTTTGTAATTTATGTTGGGATTCAAATAAATATTCCTTTATGGTAATAGATAAAAATAGTGACTTAAATAAAGGGCGATACAGAAAAGGATTTGATATGTTTTTAGATATAACCAAGTAACCTTTACCATAATAATCAGTGTTGAGGTAACCATCTTCAAAATAACATGCATTTATTATCTTAATAAACATTGATTACGTTCAAATTATGTTCAAATTACATTAATTACGTTCCCATTACGTTGAATTTACGTTTAAATTACATTGATTACGTTCCCATTACGTTGAATTTACGTTCAAATTACAGTGATCACGTTCCCATTACGTTTAATTTACGTTCAAATTACGTTCCCATTACGTTCAAGTTGCATAAAGTTTACATGTAACCATGTTTAAATCAAAGAAGCGTGCAAAAAATACTGTGGTTAAAATAAAGACTCCTCCTACCAGATTTAAAAAAAGGAATAGTAAACGTAAAATAATAAGCAATACGACTAATGATGAAGATAAAAAATTAACACGCGATATTATTAAATCAAGCGATTCTATAAGACAAAAGTATCTCGCATTAAAACTAGGGGAATCTGAGGCACAAAGGTACCTTGACAAACAGCTTGAACCAATAACTACACCACTAAATATACTAGCTAATAAAAGTACTTCCAATATTAAATTAGCGCAACCAATCAAACAAGATATTGATACAAAACCGTATGATTTCAAGGTTGAAACAATTAAATCTAAGTTAGATAACATGTTAAAAGAACCACTAGATACTACATCGACACCAGAAAATGTATCATTAGCAGGTGAAAAATCAAGTATAACGCAGGAACCAACAATGGAACTTAGTCAGTTAGATGATGAGGTTTTTGAAACAAATGAACCCTTAGAATATAGTAGAGTACAAGATCCAAACTTATTTAAGACATCTATAAAACTGTCTGAAGTTGAAGAAAATCTTAAAAAACAAGTTGATAAATACGCCTTTCAATATTTAATTGATTTTAATAGACGAGAAGGTGATCCAAGTATATTTGATCATACATTTGGTATAAATTTAGAAGATGGTAATTTAATATTAGGAAAAACACTGGTTACGTTTGATAAAGAGGGTATTATAATAGGAAATAAAAAATATAAGTCATCCCCCGGATTATATGAATTGCTTTTTAAAATAGATCCAAGCACAAATATTTATAGTGAGGAAGATTTAGAGGATTATAAAACAATTTTAACTGATACAAATGCACATAGAACATTATATTTACCTAGTGGTAAAATTAAATCTAACAAAGGTATAAAATATAAAAAAATTACAATATATAAAAATTACTCGAACAAAATTAATGCCCCAGCGTCTTCAACACCATATTCTTCAGAAAGATTACAAAACGTTCGATCAAGACTTTTGCAGCATACGTCCTCAGTTGGTTTACAAAATAATAAACGTTTAGGAGGTGGCAATTTAATACCAAACTTTATGACTTTAAACAATAATCAAAAGGATTTCATTTACTGGGATGACCCAAATGAATTAGTTGAAAGATTACGACTACTTATTAGTTCAAAAATGGCGGGCAATACATCACATGACAATGAAATTATTTCAATAGTTGAAGAATTAAAAGAAGCTAATATTATTATATAAATACTTATACACATTCCCTTCTTTTTCATTAATTTATAGCTACTCATGTAAGTAACATGACTATTAACAAATTTGGAGTACATATACATAAGAAAAAAATTACTCGGCACGAAACAGTATCAAAAAATGATTTAATTATTATAGATAGACGTTTAAAAGCTGTAGAGAAAGATATTCATGATGCTTATATTAATAACTTTCGAAACTTTATTAAAGTAAATAAAAAAATTGCAACATTAATTACAGAATTAAAAACAAAACATAGTTTAGATATTAGTTCTTGATAAATTTTGTGTAATAATAAGTATGAGCAAAACAAAAATAGGTATAATTAATGAGTTACATAAACCTGCACTTAAAAACTATAAGCGTGTACATGTAATCATAAAAGGTCTAAATGATTCTTGGCAAGCTGATTTAGTAGAAATGATTCCGTATGCAAAAGAAAACAAAGGTTACAAGTATTTACTCACAGTAATTGATATATTTTTTAAATATGCATGAGCAGTTCCAGTAAAATCAAAATCTGCAAAAGACGTTACTGTTGCATTTGAAAATATTTTATTAAAAAATAAGAATAAGGTTCCGAAAAACTTACAAACAGATAACGGAAAGGAATTTTATAACACTGAATTTAAAAAAGTTATAGATTCGTATGATATAAACCATTATAGTACATTTAGTAATATGAAAGCATCGATTGTTGAAAGATTTAATAGAACTCTAAAAAATGCCATGTGGAAAGATTTTAGTATAAAAGGCAACTATAATTGGATTAATAACATTGATGCACTAGTTAAGAAATATAATAATACTCATCATTCAACAATTAATATGAAGCCATCTCAAGTATCAATAAAAAATGAAAAAAAATTATTAGGAAATGTATACAATAGAATAAAAAGGGTCGGTTTAAGTCGATATAAAGTTGGAGATTATGTTCGTTTAAGCAAAACCAAATCATTATTTGCAAAAGGGTATACTCCTAACTGGGGTACCGAAATATTTACTATATCAAAAGTACAACTAACTAATCCAGTCACATATATACTTAATGATTCTCTTGGCCAATCAATTGCAGGCGCGTTTTACGAACAAGAAATACAAAAAACAAAATATCCAGATATATATCTAGTTGAGAAAGTTTTACAGAAAAAAGGAAAAAGAGTTTTTGTAAAGTGGTTAGGTTTAGATAAATCTCATAACAGTTGGATAGATGCTAAAAATATTGTATAACATTTTAAATGAATAAAACTATTGGTTATTATAAATATGTATTTATTTTTACATTAAAAATATACTTATAACAATAAATCGCTCTCACTAAAACTATCAAAACCCTAAGGCAAAGTATCGGTACTATTTTTTATAATACACCGTTTATCATCAAAAGGACTTAAAGCAATTTTTGTTTGCTTAATAGAGTGCATTTATTATCTTAATAAACATTGATTACGTTCAATACGTTGTTTTCAAGTCGATGTACATAGGTGTATGTATTCCTGATAAAACACATGTTCTTCACATATAGGTTATTTGCAAGCAGCACATGTGTTAAACTGTGTAAGAACTTTGGATATAAATTATTCTTATGCAATTTTTTTGTTATGCATTTGAAGTAACAGAAAAACAAAAAATGTTATAGTTAGTCGCGTGCAAGCTGCTGGCGTTAATCGTATATAACAGTAACTCGCGCGAGTAACTACAACATTTTGATGAAAAATTGCATAAGAATAAATTAAAAAAGTCTTGATCGAACGTTTTGTAATCTTTCTGAAGAATATGGTGTTGAAGACGCTGGGGCACTTAATTTTGTTCGAGTAATTTTTATATATTGTAATTTTTTTATATTTTATACCTTTGTTAGATTTAATTTTACCACTAGGTAAATATAATGTTCTATGTGCATTTGTATCAGTTAAAATTGTTTTATAATCCTCTAAATCTTCCTCACTATAAATATTTGTGCTTGGATCTATTTTAAAAAGCAATTCATATAATCCGGGGGATGACTTATATTTTTTTTTACCTATTATAATACCCTCTTTATCAAACGTAACCAGTGTTTTTCCTAATATTAAATTACCATCTTCTAAATTTATACCAAATGTATGATCAAATATACTTGGATCACCTTCTCGTCTATTAAAATCAATTAAATATTGAAAGGCGTATTTATCAACTTGTTTTTTAAGATTTTCTTCAACTTCAGACAGTTTTATAGATGTCTTAAATAAGTTTGGATCTTGTACTCTACTATATTCTAAGGGTTCATTTGTTTCAAAAACCTCATCATCTAACTGACTAAGTTCCATTGTTGGTTCTTGCGTTATACTTGGTTTTTCACCTGCTAATGATACATTTTCTGGTGTCGATGTAGTGTCTAGTGGTTCTTTTAACATGTTATCTAACTTAGATTTAATTGTTTCAACCTTGAAATCATACGGTTTTGTATCAATATCTTGTTTGATTGGTTGCGCTAATTTAATATTGGAAGTACTTTTATTAGCTAGTATATTTAGTGGTGTAGTTATTGGTTCAAGCTGTTTGTCAAGGTACCTTTGTGCCTCAGATTCCCCTAGTTTTAATGCGAGATACTTTTGTCTTATAGAATCGCTTGATTTAATAATATCGCGTGTTAATTTTTTATCTTCATCATTAGTCGTATTGCTTATTATTTTACGTTTACTATTCCTTTTTTTAAATCTGGTAAGAGGAGTCTTTATTTTAACCACAGTATTTTTTGCACGCTTCTTTGATTTAAACGTGGTTACATGTAAACTTTATGCAACTTGAACGTAATGGAAACGTAATTTGAACGTAAATTAAACGTAATGGGAACGTAATCACTGTAATTTGAACGAAAATTCAACGTAATGGGAACGTAATCAATGTAATTTGAACGTAAATTCAACGTAATGGGAACGTAATTAATGTAATTTGAACATAATTTGAACGTAATCAATGTTTATTAAGATAATAAATGCATGTTATTATGAAGATGGTTACCTCAACACTGATTATTATTGTAAAGGTTACTTGGTTATATTTAAAAACATATCAAATCCTTTTCTGTATCGCCCTTTATTTAAGTCACTATTTTTATCTATTACCATAAAGGAATATTTATTTGAATCCCAACATAAATTACAAACTTGTTTTAACTGTAGAAAACTTAGAAAGTCAAAGTTAACATGATCATCATATATAAGCTTTAAATTTAAGTCATCTTGCTTGAATAATATAATAAAATTAGTATTATCCCGTATTAATTGCTTTGGAATTTTGCTGTAAGTCTGACATAAATAGAAAAAGTCTATCAAATTATGACGGCCCATGCTAAAAAAATTTCGAATATTATTTTGTTTATCGCAAGCAACATCATCAAATATGAATATAGAATTTGGGCTAGCATCTTCAGGTCTAATAATCTCTTCATTGTCAGTGTATGTATAGTATCCCATACCATTAATATTCTTCATAATTTGTTGTAATATTTTATATTTTGGTTGATATAAAGATTTTGAATAAATGTATATATTTTTAAATCGCAACCCATTTGGATGTTCAATTAGATTAAACATAACAATAGTTTTTCCACAGTTTGAAGGTCCACAAATAATGCATCTAATGTCATTTGGTAATAGTGATCTATGTTTTGAATTATTAGTGTAATTATTACTTTGATTATCAATATTCTTTACAGAAAGAGTTTCTTTTTGCTTTATAAACTTCATTGTTTAACCAGGCATGTGTTATAAAGTAATAAAATACGTTTTAAATATTTATTCTTTATATATGAAAATATTATATGGGAACGTAATTTGAACGTAAACTCAACGTAATGGGAACGTAATTTGAACGTAAATTAAACGTAATGGGTTTAAATGATCATGAACAAGTTTCGAAAACGATTTCAAAAGTTGGAGCTATTTTAAAAAAATATAAAGAAAATGAGTGTTTACTAGAAAATCTTACTGATGAAGAATTACATTATTTACCGACAGAGTTTTTCTTGCATTATATAATGTTCTCTACCGATATTGAACAAAACTGGAACCGGCTTCTAATGTATTTAAAAGAAAATCAAAATATACAAGGACGTCGATTATGTTACAAACATTATAACAAAGGAAACATACAAAGAGATGGTCCTCCATGTCAAATAAGAAACTGTTATGATTGTAATTATATGTTATATTATGATTCTAATGGAAGTAGTTATACCCTAATAAATAAATAAATAAAAGAATTATATACATTTTAAATTTATATATATTTATATTATAAATTAAGTAATTACAATAGTTTTGATATTTCTTCTAATATATACGACATGTTTGAAATTATTGTCATTTTTAATAATATATCATTAGAATTTAACTCTTAACATTCGTAAAATAAAAATTGAGTCAAAATCTCTTTCGAAACACCAATATTTTTATTTTTTAAATACATTACAATACTATTTAAAAATATATTATATGTATTAAACAAATCAATTTGCATTTTAGAAAAATGTTTACCAATAGCATTAATATAATCATTTAAGGATAAGAAATGTATTAAATCAAAAATATTTAAAAATACTGATATTTGAGTTTTACAATTTGAAATAATTGCAATACTATTTGGATTAAATATATTTATTTTATAGTTTGTTCCTATTAATATATTCGATGGTATTACCAATTGTCCATTAAACATATTAATCAATTGCTTAATATGCTCTATAAGCTCAAAATAATCACATAAATTTAACTTTAGTCCGAAATTATATTTATTATATATGTAAATTTCTGGTTCAAACTGATTAATACAATTTAAACCTATTTTGATTAAATACATATCTTTTTTTAATAATATAGGTGCTTCATTAAATAAAAATGGAACTGCAGTCAATTTAGAAGGAGTCAAATTTGTATTAAAATCCTCCTCATTGTTTAAGGAAGTTGTAATTTCAGACATATTCTGTATCTCAATATCTGAATTTAATAATTCAGGTAATGAAAAATCTTCATCAAAAAGCAAAGGATCAATATCTAAATTTAATAGCTCGCTATCATCAATATGAATATTTTCTACAAATAATAAATCTTCCAAATCAAAAATCGATTCCATTTTTTGATAAGTTATATATATATATATTCTTGAGCGTTATTGTATAATTTAATTTTAAAAAAGTCTATGCACAAAATTTTTATTTCTTGTTCCAACAGTTCCAAGTTTATTTTTGATGATATATGGCTAAAATTATTATTTAAATCAATATGGTTACTTATATTATTTTTAATAAAACACTCATAAAAATTAATATTGTTATTTTTATAATTTATACTTAGAGTATCCTTAAACACATTAAACAAATTATTTTGAACTTGATATAAAGATTTATCCACTAATTTAGAACACAAATTATAATTTTTTAATGTCACTGTTATACAATTAGATATATTAAGCAAGTTGTCCCAAGATTCTTTCTGCAAATAAACAGAAGATAATTTATGTTTTTGTTCATTCAAATCTTGCTGTTGACATTTTTAAATAGCACTAAATAGCCACTAAATTATTTAAAAACACAAGTTATTTAAAAACACAAGTTATTTAAAAAGAACTAATATTCATTAACTAACTCAGAACAAGACTTTGCAAGACACTTTAATACACAAACTGCACAAAATCCTTTTGGTTTAATGTGACACAATCATATCCTTAGACTTATATATACATATAGCGCTTCGCCCCGTCGCAAAGCGACGTGTATTTAATATTTGTGAATAAATAAAAGCTATTTGATAAATAGAAAATAATCCTGAAATATTGTTTATTGTTCGCCTTTCGGCTTTACAATCTACATTCTTAATACATTTCATATACTTCAAATTACAATTAAATTTACATTATTACTCCACCAACTTATTTATTCTTCTGTTTTTCCTTTCCTTCTTACTATTTCCGCCATCCACCTCTTTCCTTCACTGCCTCCCTTTAATAGCTGGCCAATATTCCTTTCGCTAGCTACTTTTTCCTTACACTCAAACTTAATGTGCTCCAGTGTTTCGTCCTCCGCTCCGAACACTCTACACTTTCTTTCCTCACTCTTTTCCCAGTATCTGTTTTCTTTTACCTCATTTCCCAATCTAAACCTTGCTATTCTTCTTATGTGTTTTATGTCTTTTTCTATAAGGCACTGAGGCACAGTATTTTCTTATAACCTTTTATATCTTTTATTGTAGTTACTTTTTTCTATTTTTCCCATTCTCTCCTGCTGTTGTATCTCCTTATCCCTTCTCCTTAGCTCCTCTTCCACCTCCTTCTCTTCTCCTCTCTGCCTCCTCGATCGCCATTCCATTCCTTTCAAAGTACTATTTTCTCTTTTTTGTACCTCCTCCTTTCCCCATTCTTTATGCTATCCTCTCTTATTTTCTTTAAAATTTTGCTTTCCGCTCTGTGGAATTTCTCCTCGTATTTTACTGCTCTTTCTTCTGTTTTAATTCGTATCTTATCCCTTTTTAGCTCCTCCATAGCCATGTATCCTCGCGTGCACCTGTCCAGCCATAGTAACCATTTAATATATCTCACCTGTATTCTTGCCAACTTTTCTTGCTCCTTCCACCCCCAAACCTCTGCTCCATACAACATCATACTGGCTATCAGTCTTTCAAACATCCATATTCTCTTTTGTATGTCCTTCCCAAATACCTTTTCCCTTAGTCACCATACCCGTCGCATTCTAGCTCCGCCTTCTTTGCTACCTCCCTTATCTGAGCCTCTTCTCCATTGTTCTTTTTAAAAGTGTAGCCCAGATATTTGAATTCTTCTACTTCCTCAATGTCCTCTCTCTTGTATTTCCACCTTTTGTGTCTTCTTTTTCCACCCCCTTTTTTAAATACCATAATTTTTGTCTTTTCCACATTTAACTCTAGTCCTTTCCTGTCTATATATCTTCCTAGCCGGTGAGCCATCTCCTGCAACTCTCCTTCCCTTTTTGCCAACAGGACTATATCGTCAGCGTATGCTAAAGTCCATATCTTGTAGTGTCTTCCTATTAGCACCCCCCCATCTTGTTCTCTTTCCATTACCCCCTCCAAGTCTGCTGTATATATCGCAAATAAAATGCAAAATATTATTTTGTTATAATTCCTTTATTTACAGTAATAAAGCACTGTATTGACCAGTCTCCAGTGCCCCCTCCCATAAGCCCCAATCGACACCTCTTGGCTCCATGCTCTCTTACGTTTCCGAACTTTTAATTTGATTTCTCTAAACTTCTGCCATAAAGCGCCTCCTACTTTAAGCACTCTGCATCGCTTCTTCCCTGAGCATCGTCGGTCCTTAGAGTACTTTCACAGCGCCCCCGCTGCGTAAAATTATCATTTACCATAATGAAGCACAGTATTGAACAATGTCCACTGCCCCGCCCCTAAACATCAATCACCTCTTGGCTCCATGCTCTGTATCGTTCTTGCACTTTTAAATGTAATCATCTGCACCTTTACCATAATGCGCCCACTTGCAACACTACAGCTTAACTAAACATCATCGCTTATTAGGGCACTTTCCTATACCCCCCGTTTAGCGCAATCATTAAATAATCCTGCGCTTCTAACCCCTGCGTACTAATCTCTTAACAATTAGTTTTCCAAATTAATACTTTACTGGCAACCTGCATACTAAATTTCATCCTTAGAAGTACATTATTTTTTAATAATTATTCGATAAGATAAATCTTTGATAAAATTTTCACTAATTTCAATGTAAACCTACTAATTACATCAATTCATTTATGTTTTTAAGAAAGCCTAGCAGTTCGCTCCTAATAATCTCATCTCTAGGCCTTTTCCTTCCCGTTATTGCACTTTCGATTCAATCCCCATACCCCGCCACCCTCACTTTTAGCACCAAAGCACATATTCTGCAATACGGTTACCTCCCAGAGCCATTATAATCTGCTAGAAGTAGTGGCGATCTACTTCTAACACCACCATTACTTAGAACTGAACCCCAGCGCCACACTCTTCTCCAATCAGACACTACCAATTCGATATTACAGCAATTCATTTACATGATTAAAACTGTACTGTAATCTTACACTCTATATTTCGTATTTATATTTACGTTATAATATTAGTCTCCCCATTAATCCCCGCTCCTGAAATAAAATTGTCAAATTTTAGGCATAGCAATCTATTTTGCTCGTAACAACTCTCACTACCTTTATCTACCCCTACTTTTATAAATGATCGAAATTTCAAAATTGAGTTCTTTGGCAAAGCGTTTTCCCGCCCCCGCTTCACCAATTTCACGCCGCTACTAAGGTTACATTTATTTTCGCAAATATGCACGTGCATAGTTTCTATTTTTTCACTTTTTCTATTTTTTGATATTTGGGGCTGTTAACTATTTCCCCCCTATACCTCTCACTCCTGTTTGATTTCATAGCACAACAAACGCACCAAAAATCAATCCAATTCTACTACTGAATGTAATTTGAATATCTGACTTATAGAGAACTATTTAGCTTCTATTTAATATTCTACATGCAAAATATCATCGTTGTACCTCTATATTGTTCTTATATTCGGTTTATCACTCGCCACTCTAATGTTGCACTTAAGAAAATGTAGTTTTTTTTATATTTTCGTAATAATAATGTCAATATATATCTGCATACTAAATTTCAGCTTTGTATTTATATTTTAGCATTAGTACCCCCCACATACCTCCGCTACTGAACAAGTTTGTTAAGTTTTAGCACGAGGATCTATTTTATTTGTATCTAAGAATATATATTCTAAACTATAGCCTTTCATCTCTATATATTTCAAATATCTGGTTTTTGGCCCCCAGCGCCCGCCGCCTCTGGAAAGTTGCAAATTTCTATAGTGTGTCTTTAATGACACTCTATATATGGCCCCCGTTCCAAATTTTAACGTTCTAGCTCTGTTGCGACATTGCCCCCAAAAAATCACGCCGCTACTGAATTAAAAAATTAAGTCTTAGTTATTTTACTTATTAAGTAAAAAATTAGTGTCTTAATACATACCCAAAGTTTTAATACTTCTTTTTTAATATTTCTGGCTTTTATTGTCTCAACTCCCGCCGCCACTGGAAATTTGGGGCTGTTTATTTTTTTTCATTAATTACTGTCTACAGCGAGCCTACATATTAAGTTTGAACGTCCTAACTCTATTCTAACATTGGCCCCAGAAATTCGTGCCGCTACTGAACTCAAATTTCAAATTTCCAACTATCGGAAAATGTGCACAATTATGATCTCAATACACATACCAAATTTCAGTTTTCTATCTTTTCTATTTCGTCAGATATTAGCAAAATTATTTTTTCGAATTTTTCAGTTTTTCCAGTATAAGTTTTTCCACGGAAATTCAGGGGAAAATTTAGGGACGTAGAAAGTCTTAGAAATTCGTCCTTTACATTATACCAAAATTTGAAGAACTTTGTACTCGCCGTTTAGAAGATACCATATACGATTTTGTTACCGGATATATATATAAATAAATAACGCTCTATATATATAAATATCTATGAGTTCTTATGGGTTTTCCATGTTAAATTGGAACATTACGAACATTATAATAAGTAGATATATATATAAAAATTATAATATAAAAATTTAACAGGGTAGCACTTTACTTATTTAATACTATAATATATTTACCATCAGACTATCAATTCTTAATTCTATCATCTCCGCGCATTCAAAATAAATAAAATTCTCGGGGCCCCGACCCTTCGAGCAGTTTTATTTTAAAAAGTTTGTTTCAACTTAAGTTAGAGCTTTTGGTTTAGCTAATTGTGATTCTACTATTATCCACAACCTATATAGCCTCATACATATGGATCAAACCGCTGCCTAATAAATTTGTATAATAAAATATCCTCCTACTATTTTAACAGTTACTGTGGTGTTATAACCTCATATATGTAAAACAACACCATTGTCTGACTTATAAGACTTTATGATTATTACAACACATAAAAAAAAAAAAATAACTGTATGCTTTGAGAATCATCAATGATATAATGTACGTATATTATAACTTTTAGTATACTTAAATAAATAATCTAATACAACAATACCCAATCCGGCCCCTACATTTAACTAAAACATGAAATGTATACTTCAAATGCATAACAAAAAATATGTGAAGAACATGTGTTTTATCAGGAAGAACTTATTGCATATAAAAATATAGTTTAATAAACTCTTAATGCATGGGAAATTATAAGTTCAGTATAAGGTCGCTGCCCTCTATCTATTACATTGTAAGAAACATAAATGTTACACTGTAAGAATAATTTTTGCTAAGCTAATTGTATATTAATAAATATATCGATACCTATGACGTTATTGGTACATGTAAAACCAAAATCTTATTTTATTATGACGTCACATGGAATAATGTATAATATCGCTATTTCATTCTTTCACAATACTGCTTTCTCACACATATCTCAGGACACGAACATAAACGATTGGTTTCCGGAAATTGACGAAGAATGCAATAATTACGATCATATCTTCTACACCAATACTAACACACACGTAATACTTATTATCGCTATCTCACTCTTTCATATTACTGCTTTCTCACTCATATCCTAGGATATTAAAGAGACTGTACCTAGAGATAAAGTCTGTAATGAGGTCATCATCTTCTAAACCAATCACAACACAGCTTATCCACTTACCCCTCACTCCTCACCCCACTATTACCCCCAACATTGTCTAGCCACGCCCCCTTCTTCATACCGTGACCTATATGCATCCCCACCCCAATAATTTCCAACTCAACCAACTCAACTCAAATTTAAGCCAGAAACGGCTTAGTAACACTACTGATGTGTGTCATGGCTATGCTGCCGAAGACTCGGATATGGCTCACATCTGGCTTATATCCCATCCATAATTCAAATGGAGTTTTCTGATGAATTCCTGCTGCAGGAGATCTGTTCTTTAGGTATTCTGCAGTATGAACTGCCTCTGCCCATAACCTTTTTTTTAATTTGGCATCTGATAGCAGGCATCTGGCTTTTTCTACTACAGATCTATTGTATCTTTCACAAAGCTTATTTTGTTGAGGGGTATATGGGTTTGTTTTCTGATGCACTATGCCACATTGTTTCATATAATTCTCCATAACTGCTGAACAAAATTCAACTCCGTTATCAGTTCTTAAAATCTTTATTTTTGTTGATTTCTGATTTTTCACTAAGTTTTTTTACTGCTTGAAGTAGGTGCATGTCTCATCTTTAGATTTGAGAAAGTACACGTGTGCCATTCGACTGTAATCATCCACGAATAATAGAAAGTATTTGGCCATACCGAGCGACTTAGTTTCCATAAGCCCACACAGGTCTGCATGTACCAGATTTATCACCTCCTTGCTTCTCGACAAGCTGGTGGGAAAGGGGAGTCTAGTTTGCTTTCCCTCGCAGCAAACTGTGCAATTACTTTTGTCAAATTCTGCCTCATCTTGGAAATTTAAGCCCTCCATAGCACCATTTCTCATGACGTTGAGGTCACTTTTGTTAATGTGGCCAAGACGCCGATGCCAAGTCTTGCTGGAAGTTACTGCCATTGCTGCTAGAAGCTCTTCCGACTTTACAATGTTTAACTTGTACACACCATTCACTTGGTTTGCTTCTCCAATACAATCGTTTTGCTGATTGTAAATGTGACACATATTTTTGATGAAAATGACTCTGTTGCCACTGGCTATGATCTTGCTCAGGGATAGCAGGTTTGTAGTTAGGTTAGGTATGCACAAAACATTGTTTACTTTTATGTTAAACTCTGAATCTCCAACACATGTTGTTATCTGCAGATCTCCAGAACATAAAACCGGCACTCTTTCTTTATTTGCCACTACAATGTCTCGAGTTTCTGTATTGTACGAAATATTTGTCAACAAACTTTTGTTTGATTCGGATATCAAATGAGTGCTCGCGCCCGAGTCTACATACCAGTCTTTGTCACTAAATTCACCAGTCAAAAACATTGCACTGAATGCGTTCATTTGTTTTTCGTTATGTGTACTCGCATTCGTATTATAAGATCGGCACTGATTTTTATAGTGACCAGTTCTTTTGCACTTATAACACTTGACATTTTTTCCCGGCTTGTTAGTTTCACTGACGTAACCTTGACCGCCGCCATTTGCTTTTTCTTTGTTTTTATGGCACGCGTTTTGATGATATGCACTTTTGGCAATAAAAGCACCCTCGCACTTTGTAATTTCAGAATCTGCACTCATATCCAATAGTTTCGTCTTTATAGCGTATGCACTAATGTTCATCCCCGAGTGCTCAATGGCCATAAACATAGGCGCGTACTTTTCTGGCAATACGGCCAACAGGAGGGACCCTATCCACTCATTGTTGATTTCAAAGCCTGTGCCCTTTAGCTTTTGTGCCGTATCCACTAACTGTGTCACGTATGCGGTCATTGAGTCGCAACTTTCAAGACGAATAGAGATCAAGCATCTGAGTAGGCTGATGCGGCAGGTGAAGCCAGTATCGTCGAATAACGACTTCAACTTTTTCCACAAGCTATGCACCGTAGTTTTACTCTTGATGTGTACATATAGTGATGGATCAATGGTCATCACCATCTTAGCTTTAGCCTTCTTGTTATCTTGCGCGGTTAATCCTTCGCTGTTGCTGATGTCAATGCCTTCGAGGATGAGGAAATTTTCCACTGCGAACGCCCAATCATCGTAATTGTCCCTTCCCTTGAGCTTTGGGACATTCATAGAATAATTTCCTGTCATTATCACTGTGCTGTACAAAGATCACTAACTATTTTTTACTTTTTTTTATTTTTTACACGGGTCTGGGCCCATAACATAATGAAACTCGTGAAGCGGTTTAGCAGAGACTGTTTTATTATTTAAAACTTAGGTTGACATATACAATGACAGATGGCGCAAGTGTTACAAATTATTTTTATACTACCATACTATTATACTACAACTGCAAGTTAAAATAATAAAAAAGTTAAAAATAATTTTAATTTCATATTATATATAGCAGCACTTGTGTAAACAAATGTGCATGGTAAAATAAAAAAAATATATATTTACTAACTTTTACCCATATAAATATTTGTATGTAAAAATTTATTTTTTGTATAGAATTACACTTTATCCCCCACTCTAACTTTATTTTAAAGTATCAGACATGTATTTTTTTTTTAATTTTATTTTTTTAGTTCCTTCACTACTATTTTTAAGTAAAGCAGACACAGTTGGTACAACTGCAAGTTAAAAAATATAGAGGGTACTAATAATTTTAATTTCATATTATATATAGCAGCACTTGTGTGAACAAATGTGCATGTTAAAATAAAAAAAAAATATTTACTAACTTTAAACCATATTTTTGTACGTGAAAATTAATTTTTTTGTATAGAATTTTACTCTATCACCCACTCTTAAGGTATTTTTAAGTTACAGAAATGTACTGATATTTTAAAATTTTTAATTTTTTAGTTTTTTCACTACTATTTTTAAGTAAAAAAGACACAGTTGGTACAACTGCAAGTATAAAAATTATAAAAGTTAATAATAATTTTAATTTAATAATATATATAGCAGCACTTGTGTGAACAAATGTGCATGTGCAGTAAGTACAACTGCAAATATAAAAAATATAAAAGTTAATAATAATTTTAATTTCATATTATATATAACAGCACTTGTGTGATCAAATGTGCATGTTAAAATAAAACAAAAGTTATTTACTAACATTTAACCATATATTTGTATGTAAAAATTAATTTTTTTGTATAGAATTTCACTTTATCGTAAAAATTAATTTTTTTGTATAGAATTTTACTTTCTTACCAACATTTAAGGTATTTTAAAGTAACAGAAATGTATTATTATTTTAATATTTTTAATTTTTTACTTTATTCACTACTATCTTTGAGTAAAAAAGACACAGTTGGTACAACTGCAAGTATAAAAATATGAAAGTTAATAATAATTTTAATTTCATATTATATATGTAGACTTTTTTAATTATCTACATTAGTAGTATGTCCTGGCATACAAATATCTATATTTTGCATCTATTTCTGCCTGGTCACAGAAATCATCAAATTGTTTAATCCACAATCTGACATTTTTAAGCCCATCATATTTAGGTAAAGCCAATTCTAAATCTAAAAATGTATAATTAGTTTTATTGACTGTTTCATTGTTTACAGACCTATTCTGTTCACCGACACGGCTATTAAATGAGTTCATTCTTGACAACAATTATGCACGATTCCCACGTTGACTAAGTCCAACAAAATTGAGTTCTTGCCGTAGCTCTGCTACTGACAAATTGTCTAATTCTTGTGTCATGGTTATAATTTTCAGTTTTCCTCTTGATTCCGCTGATCAATAAGTCTGGATCCAAGGTTAAATATATTTTTGACTAAATATACTTGGTTTCACCTTATTCCGGTTCGATCAATTAGTCTGGTTCTAAGGTTAAATATATTTTTGACTAAATATACTTGGTTTCGCCCTTATCCCGGTTCTGAGCCCCCAATTTGTAGACTTGACCCTCCAACCATCCAAGGATATCCCGGTTGAGCCCCCAATTTGTAGACTTTTTTATTTATCTACATTAGTAGTTTTTGAATCCATTACCATCCCGGTACAGACTCCGCTTTGCAGGTTAAAATTTACAACTACGTGTTGAGATTCTATTATGCAGCCTAGAACTATTCAATCACTGTTGATAGCTCACAATTTGTAGGTTATATCTCTAACCATCTGTTGAGATCCTAATTTGTAGGTACTTTCCCACAATTATAAGTTACAATTAACATCAGCCTAAGGTTGATGTACAATACAACAATATAGTTCCTTTTAAACGAGTAAACACATAATTTGGCTATTAATAGTTTAATCACTTATCAAAGTCACAATATTACATCTACATAAAGTTAATTAATCTTAATTATATTTACAACAAAATACACTAGATTAAATACAATATAGTTCTTTACAATGTCTTTACATTACACCCGTAATACGTAGTACAATTGTCCATAGTTAACAACACAATATTCTTAATGAAAATACACCTTAGTACTAAACATTAAATTTGCTGTCTAACTCTATTGTTTACGATAATCACAATATCAATTATATTACACCTAGTAATTAATTTAAACTATGATTTTAATACACAAAAATAACAACAAAATGCAACTAGCATTCTTCTATCGCCATTTTTACTTCTCCACTTTTGCACACGACACGTCGTACGTGTTCATGAGACAACGCCTTTGATGACTCATAAGCATACGCCGTTCGGCTGTTTGCTGTAAGCAAACTGGTAAGTATCTTTCTGTAAACGGCTATACTGTCTGTCACTGGTTTATTTAATCATTTATACCCCCGTTCTTATCCAAGATCTTAACCTATATTACAGATTACTTATTTCTATTTCTTAACTAAATATAATTTAACTTAAAATTACTCTTAAAAAATAATCCCACATATATAGCAGCACTTCTGTGTACAAATGGGCATGTTAAAATAATAAAAAAAATATTTACTATCTTTGAATTTAATATTTGTATGTAAAAATTTATTTTTTTGTATAGAATTTAACTTTATCACCCACTCTTAAGGTTTTTTTTAAGTTACAGAAATGTATTAATATTTTAAAATATTTAATTTTTAAGCTCCTTCACTACTATTTTTAAATGAAAAGACACAGTTGGTACAACTGCAAGTATAAAAACTATAAAAGTTAATAATAATTTTAATTTTATATTATATATAGTAGCATTTGTGTGAAGAAATATGCATTTTAAAATAAAAAAAAATTACTTACTATTTTTGAATTTAATATCTGTATGTAAAAATTTATTTTTTTGTATAAAATTTAACTTTATCACCCACTCTTAAGGTATTTTTAAGTTACAGAAATGTATTGATATTTTAAAATATTTAATTTTTAAGCTCCTTCACTACTATTTTTAAATGAAAAGACACAGTTAGTACAACTGCAAGTATAAAAATTATAAAAGTTAATAATAATTTTAATTATGTATTATATATAGCAGCACTTGTGTGAACAAATGTGCATGTTAAAATAAAAAAAAAATTAGTTACTAACTTTTAACCTAATATTTGCATGCAAAAATTTATTTTATTGTATATAATTTTACTTTAACACCCACTCTTAAGGTATTTTAAAATGACAGAAATGTATTTATAGTTTAAAATTTTTAAATTTTTTAATTTCTTCACAACTATTTTTGAGTAAGAAAGACTTAGTAAGTACAACTGCAAGTATAAAAAATATAAAAGTTAATAATAATTTTAACTTCATATTATATATAGCAGCACTTGTGTGAAAAAATGTGCATGTTAAAATAAATAGAACTATTCACTAACTTTTACCCATATATTTATATGTAAAAATTTATTTTCTTGTATAGAATTTCACTTTATCACCCACTCTTAAGGTAATTTAAACTAACAGAAATGTATGAATATTTTAAAAATTTTAATTTTTTTGTTTCTTCACTACTATTTTGAAGTAAAAAAGACACCGTTGGTACAACTACAAGTATAAATTATATAAAAGTTATTATTAATTTTAATTTCATATTATAAAAAGCAGCATTAGTGTGAACTTATGTCCTTATTAAAATTAAAAAAAAATATTTATTAACTTTGAATCATATTTTTGTATGTGAAATTTATTTTTTTGTATAGAATTTTACTTTATCACCCACTCTTAAGATAATTTTAAGTTACAGAAATGTATTGATATTTTAAAATATTTAATTTTTAAGCTCCTTTACTACTATTTTTAAATGAAAAGACACAGTTGGTACTACTGCAAGTATAAAAATTATAAAAGTTAATAATAATTTTAATTATATATTATACATAGCAGCACTTGTGTGAACAAATGTGCATGTTAAAATTAAAAAAAAAATATTTACTAACTTTTAACTTAATATTTGCATGCAAAAATTTTTTTTATTGTATATAATTTTACTTTAACACCCACTCTTAAGGTATTTTAAAGTGACTGAAATGTATTTATAGTTTAAAATTTTAATTTTTTCTAGTTTATTTACTACTATTTTTGAGTAAGAAAGACACAGTAAGTACAACTGCAAGTATAAAAAATATAAAAGTTAATAAAAATTTTAATTTCATATTATATATATTAGCATTTGTGTGAAGAAATATGCATTTTAAAATAAAAAAAATCTATTTACTATCTTTTAATTTAATATTTGTATTTAAAAATTTATTTTTTTGTATAGAATTTAACTTTATCACCCACTCTTAAGGTATTTTTAAGTTACAGAAATGTATTAATATTTTAAAATATTTAATTTTTAGGTTCCTTCACTACTATTTTTAAATGAAAAAGACACAGTTGGTACAACTGCAAATATAAAATATATAAAAGTTAATAATAATTTTAATTTCATATTATATATAGTAGCATTTGTGTAAACAAATGTGCATGTTAAAATAAAAAAAAAATTATTTACTAACTTTTAACCTAATATTTGCATGCAAAAATTTATTTTATTGTATAGAATTTTATTTTAACACCTACTCTTAAGGCATCTTAAAGTGACAGAAATGTATTTATAGTTTAAAATTTTTAATTTTTTAGTTTCCTTACTACTATTTTTGAGCAAGAAAGACACAGTAAGTACAACTGCAAGTATAAAAAATATAAAAGTTATTAATAATTTAAATTTCATATTATATATAGCAGCACTTGTGTGATCAAATGTGCATGTTAAAATAAAACAAAAGGAAAAAAAAAAGACACTGTTGGTACAACTGCAAGTATAAAAAATAATAAAGTTAATAATTTTTTTTTTTTCCCTTTTAATTAATTTACAATTTGTACGAGGACATTAAGTAAAATTTTATTACATAATTAACATGTGAGGTTGCTATCCATTGATAACTCCCCCTTACACCTACAAGTCCTTGGGATCTGCTCTTTTCAGTCGTCTTACGGGCCTATGATGGAACAACTTCACTGCTGCTTCATTGGGATGATTCCGCAATTGAAGGTGGTACTTCCTACTGCAGCTTTGGATTTCCTCTTTGACTAGGGGCATTCGAAGATCTTTATGATTTAACCAGTTAGGGACATATTTTGAGACATTTAATATTTGTTTCAATATTTTGTTTTGGAAACGCTGGAGAATTTCTATGTTTGACATGTTAGCGCAGCCCCATAGTTGTATACCATAAGTCAATATTGGCCGAATTATTGTCTTGAATATTAGCAGTTTATTTTTTAGAGACACTTGAGATTTCCAGCCAAGGAGCCAATATAGGTCTCTTCGTTTTTCTTCTAGTTGAAGCTTTTTTTTCCATATGTTGGTTTTCCATGTTAGACGTCTGCCCAAGTGCATGCCTAGATACTTTACTGTCTCTGCCTGAGGAAGTGTAATTTTATTAAGGGTCACTGGGGGACACGTACACCTTTTTAGAGTAAATGTCACGTGCACAGATTTTATTTCATTTACTTTTATCAGCCATTTGTTTAGCCATTCCTGTATCTTAATCAGGTGTACACTGCCTTGCGGAACACCAGATTCGATTTTGCGCATAGTAGATTGTCCGTCCTGGTACTTTACGACAAACTTTCTATTTGTCAGGTACGATTTCAATATCTAAAAGATGTCGTTGGGCAATGCTACTTTCAGTTTGTATAGTAATCCAGAATGCCAAACTCTATCAAAAGCTTGGCTTATATCTAAAAATACTGTGGAGCAGTATTGCTTTGTGTGTAGCGCTGTGTTGATGGTACAAACAACTCGGTGGATCTGCTCGACTGTAGCATGTTTTTCCCTGAAGCCAAATTGGTAGGTCGGTATCAGTTTGTTAACTTCTACTATTGCTTTGTGCCTCTTGAGCAGTAACTTCTCAAATAGCTTTGACTCTATAAGTAATAGGCTGATTGGTCTGTATGAGGAAACCCCCTTTGCATCTTTTCCGGATTTCGGGATCAGTATTACTTCAGCAATTTTTCACTTTGTCGGAAATATTTCCAGTCTGACCATTGAGTTGAATAATACTGTTAAATATCTCGTTTATTTTTTCGGCAGTTCTTTCAATATTTTACCTCCTATCCAGTCGTTGCCTGGTGCTTTATTGGATTTTATGTTGAATTTGATCATATTTTGGACTTCAGAAGTACTAAATCGCTTGACAGTTTCACTAGCAGTGGGTGGACTTCTAAGAAACTCGTGTATGTATTTTTCCTCTTCTTCACTGCGGCTTGGAGGAAGTGGCTTGAAGACATCTTCGAGGTGTTTCGCGAAAGTTGCAGCTTTTTCATTATTGCTTCTTGCCCACTTGCCATCACTAGTTTTAAATAGGGTGTTACATATTTTGGGTTGTTTGAGCTGCTTGGTGGCTTTCCATAAGGAGTAGTTTGTGGTTTCTGTAGCGGTTAACTTCTCTAGGTATTGTTCTAGCTCTTGGTTTTTGATGTCGTGTAAGAGGTTCTTAAGTTCCCTATAAGCCTTGTTGAATAGCGTTTTATCTCTGGGAGTCCTAGTGTTTTGCCAAATTCGTCTTAACCTTCTTTCCTCAGCAATTTTTTGTTTTGCTAACATAGGGCAGGATACCGCTCTTCTGCGTGGGTTGCTTAGTGGGGTTGCCCCTTCAGCTGCATCAATTATAGTTTTATTTAACCTCTCAACTGCTTGATCGATGTTTTTTTTGTTTTAAGCGGTATGTTGCAGTTAAGGTTAAAATTTATTAAACTCCAGAATAGTTCCCAGTTGGTGTTCCTGTTTGTAATACTTGTCATCGGTGGTTGCTCCAGTATTTGTGTACTGTAGGTTAAAATAATTGGCGAGTGATCTGAGGAAAGGTCTAGACATGACACCATCTTGAGGTATTTACATGATATACCCTTTATGACACTAAAGTCTATAAGGTCCGGGATTTTTGACCTGTTTGACAGTCAGTATGTTGGTTCACCAGCGGAGAGTGTAGTTAGGCTGTTCTCTTCTATGGACTTGTACAGCTCGTTTCCTTTGGGGTTTGTGAGCCTAGACCCCCAGTCTGGATGTTTGGCGATGGATGTTTGTTGACCTCCAGCGATGAACCGTGGTCCTAAACTATTAAAGAACGCTGTAAACTGTTCTTGCTTGATGCTGCATTTTGGTGGACAATAAACGGCTGTGATGACTATGTTTCTGTTTAATTCTTCAACCTCTATGCTTGTTGCATGGAGTAAACGGTCTTAGTGGGTATATAATTGGTGGTGCTTAATTGATAACTTTATAATGATGGCAGTACCACCATATACTTTATCGTCAGGGTATTTTGTGTCGTAGATTTTGTAGTTTGGAATAAAATTAATAATAATTTTATTTTTATATTATATTTAGCAGCACTTGTGTAAAAAATGTGCATTTTAAAATAAAAAAAAAATTATTTTATAACTTTTGTACATATATTTGAATGTAAAAATTAATTTTTTTGTATAGAGTTTCACTTTACCCACTTTTTGCTTGGGTTGCTTAGTGGGGTTGCCTCTTTAGCTACATCAATTATAGTTTTATTTAACCTGTCAACTGCTTGATCGATGTTATCTTCTGTTTTAAGCGGTATGTTGCAGTTAAGGCTAGAATTTATTAAACTCCGGAATAGTTCCCAGTTAGTGTTCCTGTTTGTAATACTTGTCATTGGTGGTTGCTCCAGTATTTGTGTACTGTAGGTTAAAATAATTGGCGAGTGATCTGAGAAAAGGTCTAGACATGACTCCATCTTGAGGTATTTACATGATATACCCTTTATGACACTAAAGTCTATAAGGTCTGGGATTTTTGACCTGTCCGACGGTCAGTATGTTGGTTTACCAGTAGAGAGTGTAGTTAGGCTGTTCTCTTTTATGGACTTGTACAGCTCGTTTCCTTTGGGGTTTGTGAGCCTGGACCCCCAGTCTGAATGTTTGGCGTTGGATGTTTGTTGACCACCAGCGATGAACCGTTGTCCTAAACTAATAAAGAACGCTGTAAACTGTTCTTTCTTGATGCTGCATTTTGGCGGACAATAAACAACTGTGATGACTATGTTTCTGTTTAATTCCTCATCCTCTATGCTTGTTGCATGGAGTGAACGGTCTTAGTGGGTATTTAATTGGTGGTGCTTAATTGATGACTTAATAATGATGGCCGTATCACCATATACTTTATCGTCTGGGTATTTTGTGTCGTAGATTTTGTAGTTTGGAATAAAATTATTAATAATTTTATTTTTATATTATATATAGCAGCACTTGTTTAAAAAATGTGCATTTTAAAATAAAAAAAAAATTATTTTATAACTTTTAACTATATTTTTGTATGTAAAAATTTATTTTCTTGCATAAAATTTTACTTTATTACCCACTCTTAAGGTATTTTAAAGTAACAGAAATGTTCTAATATTCTAAAATTATTATTTTTTTAGTTTCATTACTACTATTTTTAAGTGAAAAAGTCACAGTTGGTACAACTGCAAGTAGGAAAAATATAAAAGTTAATAATAATTTTAATTTCATATTTTATATAACAGCACTTGTGTGAACAAATGTGCAATTTAAAATAAGACAAAAATTATTTACTAATTTTAAACCATATATTTGTATGTAAAAATTTACTTTCTTGTATAGAATTTCATTGTATCACCCACTCTTAAGGTATTTTGAAGTAACAGAAATGTATTATTATTTAAAATTATTTATTTTTTTAGTTGTATCACTACTATTTTTGAGTGAAAAAGACACAGTTTGTACAACTGCAAATATAAAAAATAAACAAGTTATTAATAATTTGAATTTTATATTATATATAGCAGCACTTGTGTGAACAAATGTGCATGTTAAATAAAAAAAAAAATTATTTACTAACTTTTAACCATATATTTGTATGTAAAAATTTAATTTTTTGTATTGAATTTCACTTTATTACCCACTCTTAAGGTATTTTAAAGTAACACAAATGTTCTAATATTTTAAAATTAATATTTTTTTAGTTCCATCACTACTATTTTTTAGTGAAAAAGACACAGTTGGTACAACTGCAAGTAGAAAAAAAATAAAAGTTAATAATAATTTTAACTTTATATTTTATATAACAGCACTTGTGTAAACAAATGTGCATTTTAAAATAAAAAAAAAATTATTTACTAACTTTTCAATATATATTTGTATGTAAAAATTTACTTTTTTGTATAGAATTTCATTTTATCACCCACTTTTAAGGTATTTTAAAGTAACAGATATGTATTAATATTTAAAATTTTTTATTTTTTTAGTTCCATCACTGCTAGTTTTGAGTGAAAAAGACACAGTTTGTACAACTGCAAGTATAAAAAATATAAAAGTTTTTAATAATTTTAATTTTATATTATATATAGCAGCACTTGTGTGAACAAATGTTCATGTTAAATGAAGAAAAAATTATTTACTAACTTTTAACTATATATTTGTATGTAAAAATTTATTTTCTTGCATAGAATTTCACTTTATTACCCACTCTTAAGGTATTTTAAAGTAACAGAAATGTTTTAATATTTTAAAATTATTATTTTTTTAGTTCCATCACTACTATTTTTAAGTGAAAAAGACACAGTTGGTACAACTGCAAGTAGAAAAAATATAAAAGTTAATAATAATTTTAATTTCATATTTTATATACCAGCACTTGTGTGAACAAATGTGCAATTTAAAATAAGTCAAAAATTATTTACTAATTTTTAACCATATATTTGTATGTAAAAATTTACTTTCTTGTATAGAATTTCATTGTATCACCCACTCTTAAGGTATTTTAAAGTAACAGAAATGTATTAATATTTAAATATATTTATTTTTTTAGTTGAATCACTACTATTTTTGAGTGAAAAAGACACAGTTTGTACGACTGCAAGTATAAAAAATATACAAGTTATTAATAATTTTAATTATATATTATATATAGCAGCACTTGTGTGAACAAATGTGCATGTTAAATAAAAAAATAAATTATTTACTAACTTTTAACCATATATTTGTATGTAAAAATTTAATTTTTTGTATTGAATTTCACTTTATTACCCACTCTTAAGGTATTTTAAAGTAACACAAATGTTCTAATATTTTAAAATTATTATTTTTTTAGTTCTATCACTACTATTTTTGAGTGAAAATGACACAGTTTGTACAACTGCAAGTATAAAAAATATAAAAAATATTGATAAATTTAATTTCATATTATATATAGCAGCACTTGTGTGAACAAAGGTGCATGTTAAAATAAAAGAAAAATTATTTACTAACTTTTAACTATACGTTTGTATGTAAAAATTTAATTTTTTGTATAGAATTTCACTTTATCACCCACTCTTAAGGTATTTTAAAGTAACAGTAATGAATTATTATTTTAACAATTTTATTTTTTTAGTTCCATCACTACTATTTTTAAGTGAAAAAGACACAGTTGATACAACTGCAAGTATAAAAAATATACAAGTTATAAATAATTTTAATTTTATATTATATATAGCAGCACTTGTGTAAACAAATGTGCATGTTAAATAAAAAAAAAAATTATTTACTAACTTTTAACCATATGTATGTAAAAATTTAATTTTTTGTATTGAATTTCACTTTATTACTCACTCTTAAGGTATTTTAAAGTAACAGAAATGTTCTAATATATTAAAATTATAATTTTTATAGTTCCAATACTACTATTTTTAAGTGAAAAAGACACAGTTGGAACAACTGCAAGTATAAAAAATATAAAAGTTAATAATAATTTTAATTTCATATTTTATATAGCAGCACTTGTGTGAACAAATAGACATGTTAAATGAAAAAAAAATTATTTACTAACTTTTAACTATATATTTGTATGTAAAAATTTATTTTTTTGTATAGAATTTTACTGTATCACCCACTCTTAAAGTATTTTAAAGTAACAGAAATGTATTATTATTAAAAAATTTTTTTTTTTAGTTTCATCACTACTATTTTTAAGTGAAAATAACACAGTTTGTACAACTGCAAGTATAAAAAATATAAAAGTTAATTATAACTTTAATTTCAACTTATATATAGCAAAACTTGTGTAAACAAATGTGCATGTTAAAATAAAAAAAAATTATTTACTAACTTTTAACTATATATTTGTATGTAAAAATTTACTTTTTTGTATAGAATTTTACTTTATCACTCACTCTTAAGGTGTTTTAGAGTAACAGAAATGTATTATTATTTAAAATTTTTTATTTTTTTAGTTCCATTACTGCTAGTTTTGAGTGAAAAAGACACAGTTTGTACAACTGCAAGTATAAAAAATATAAAAGTTTTTAATAATTTTAATTTTATATTATATATAGCAGCACTTGTGTGAACAAATGTTCATGTTAAATGAAGAAAAAATTATTTACTAACTTTTAACTATATATTTGTATGTAAAAATTTATTTTCTTGCATAGAATTTCACTTTATTACCCACTCTTAAGGTATTTTAAAGTAACAGAAATGTTTTAATATTTTAAAATTATTATTTTTTTAGTTCCATCACTACTATTTTTAAGTGAAAAAGACACAGTTGGTACAACTGCAAGTAGAAAAAATATAAAAGTTAATAATAATTTTAATTTCATATTTTATATACCAGCACTTGTGTGAACAAATGTGCAATTTAAAATAAGTCAAAAATTATTTACTAATTTTTAACCATATATTTGTATGTAAAAATTTACTTTCTTGTATAGAATTTCATTGTATCACCCACTCTTAAGGTATTTTAAAGTAACAGAAATGTATTAATATTTAAAATTATTTATTTTTTTAGTTGAATCACTACTATTTTTGAGTGAAAAAGACACAGTTTGTACGACTGCAAGTATAAAAAATATACAAGTTATTAATAATTTTAATTATATATTATATATAGCAGCACTTGTGTGAACAAATGTGCATGTTAAATAAAAAAATAAATTATTTACTAACTTTTAACCATATATTTGTATGTAAAAATTTAATTTTTTGTATTGAATTTCACTTTATTACCCACTCTTAAGGTATTTTAAAGTAACACAAATGTTCTAATATTTTAAAATTATTATTTTTTTAGTTCTATCACTACTATTTTTGAGTGAAAATGACACAGTTTGTACAACTGCAAGTATAAAAAATATTGATAAATTTAATTTCATATTATATATAGCAGCACTTGTGTGAACAAAGGTGCATGTTAAAATAAAAGAAAAATTATTTACTAACTTTTAACTATACGTTTGTATGTAAAAATTTAATTTTTTGTATAGAATTTCACTTTATCACCCACTCTTAAGGTATTTTAAAGTAACAGTAATGAATTATTATTTTAACAATTTTATTTTTTTAGTTCCATCACTACTATTTTTAAGTGAAAAAGACACAGTTGATACAACTGCAAGTATAAAAAATATACAAGTTATAAATAATTTTAATTTTATATTATATATAGCAGCACTTGTGTAAACAAATGTGCATGTTAAATAAAAAAAAAAATTATTTACTAACTTTTAACCATATGTATGTAAAAATTTAATTTTTTGTATTGAATTTCACTTTATTACCCACTCTTAAGGTATTTTAAAGTAACAGAAATGTTCTAATATTTTAAAATTATAATTTTTATAGTTCCAATACTACTATTTATAAGTGAAAAAGACACAGTTGGAACAACTGCAAGTATAAAAAATATAAAAGTTAATAATAATTTTAATTTCATATTTTATATAGCAGCACTTGTGTGAACAAATAGACATGTTAAATGAAAAAAAAATTATTTACTAACTTTTAACTATATATTTGTATGTAAAAATTTATTTTTTTGTATAGAATTTTACTGTATCACCCACTCTTAAAGTATTTTAAAGTAACAGAAATGTATTATTATTAAAAAATTTTTTTTTTTAGTTTCATCACTACTATTTTTAAGTGAAAATAACACAGTTTGTACAACTGCAAGTATAAAAAATATAAAAGTTAATTATAACTTTAATTTCAACTTATATATAGCAAAACTTGTGTAAACAAATGTGCATGTTAAAATAAAAAAAAATTATTTACTAACTTTTAACTATATATTTGTATGTAAAAATTTACTTTTTTGTATAGAATTTTACTTTATCACTCACTCTTAAGGTGTTTTAGAGTAACAGAAATGTATTATTATTTAAAATTTTTTATTTTCTTCGTTCCATCACTAATATTTTTGATTAAAAAAGACACAGTTTGTACAACTGCAAGTATAAAAAATATAAAAGTTATTATTATTTTTAATTTTATATTATATATTTTTTTTTTAGTTTCATCACTACTATTTTTAAGTAAAAATAACACAGTTTGTACAACTGCAAGTATAAAAAATATAAAAGTTAATTATAACTTTAATTTCAACTTATATATAGCAACACTTGTGTGAACAAATGTGCATGTAAAAATAAAAAAAATTTTTAACTATATATTTGTATGTAAAAATTTAATTTTTTGTATAGAATTTTACTTTATCACCCACTCTTAAGGTATTTTAAAATAACAGTAATAAATTATTATTTTAACAATTTTATTTTTTCAGTTTCATCACTAATATTTTTAAGTGAAAAAGACACAGTTGATACAACTGCAAGTATAAAAAATATACAAGTTATTTATAATTTTAAATTTATATTATATATAGCAGCACCTGTTTGAACAAATGTGCATGTTAAATAAAAAAAAATTATTTACTAACTTTTAACCATATATTTGTATGTAAAAACTTAATTTTTTGTATTGAATTTCACTTTATCACCCACTCTTAAGGTATTTTAAAGTAACAGAAATGTTCTAAAATTTTAAAATTATTATTTTTTTAGTTCCATCACTACTATTTTTAAGTGAAAAAGACACAGTTTGTACAACTGCAAGTAGAAAAAATATTAAAGGTAATAATAATTTTAATTTCATATTTTATATAACAGCACCTGTGTGAACAAATGTGCATTTTTAAATAAGACAAAAATTATTTACTAATTTTAAACCATATATTTGTATGTAAAAATTTACTTTCTTGTATAGAATTTCATTGTATCACCCACTCTTAAGGTATTTTAAAGTAACAGAAATGTTGTAATATTTAAATTTTTTTATTTTTTTAGTTTCATCACTACTAGCTTTGAGTGAAAAAGACACAGTTTGTACAACTGCAAGTTTAAAAAATATAAAAGTTATTAATAATTTTAATTTTATATTATATTTAGCAGCACTTGTGTGAACAAATGTTCATGTTAAATAAAGAATAAATTATTTACTAACTTTTAACTATATATTTGTATGTAAAAATTTATTTTCTTGCATAAAATTTTACTTTATTACCCACTCTTAAGGTATTTTAAAGTAACAGAAATGTTCTAATATTTTAAAATTATTATTTTTTTAGTTCCATCACTACTATTTTTAAGTGAAAAAGACACAGTTGGTACAACTGCAAGTAGAAAAAATATAAAAGTTAATATTAATTTTAATTTCATATTTTATATACCAGCACTTGTGTGAACAAATGTGCAATTTAAAATAAGTCAAAAATTATTTACTAATTTTTAACCATATATTTGTATGTAAAAATTTACTTTCTTGTATAGAATTTCATTATATCACCCACTCTTAAGGTATTTTAAAGTAACAGAAATGTATTATTATTTAAAATTATTTATTTTTTTAGTTGCATCACTACTATTTTTGAGTGAAAAAGACACAGTTTGTACGACTGCAAGTATAAAAAATATACAAGTTATTAATAATTTTAATTATATATTATATATAGCAGCACTTGTGTGAACAAATGTGCATGTTAAATAAAAAAATAAATTATTTACTAACTTTTAACCATATATTTGTATGTAAAAATTTAATTTTTTGTATTGAATTTCACTTTATTACCCACTCTTAAGGTATTTTAAAGTAACACAAATGTTCTAATATTTTAAAATTATTATTTTTTTAGTTCTATCACTACTATTTTTGAGTGAAAATGACACAGTTTGTACAATTGCAAGTATAAAAAATATAAAAGATATTGATAAATTTAATTTCATATTATATATAGCAGCACTTGTGTGAACAAAGGTGCATGTTAAAATAAAAGAAAAATTATTTACTAACTTTTAACTATACGTTTGTATTTAAAAATTTAATTTTTTATATAGAATTTCACTTTATCACCCACTCTTAAGGTATTTTAAAGTAACAGTAATGAATTATTATTTTAACAATTTTATTTTTTTAGTTCCATCACTACTATTTTTAAGTGAAAAAGACACAGTTGATACAACTGTAAGTATTAAAAATATACAAGTTATTAATAATTTTAATTTTATATTATATATAGCAGCACTTGTGTGAACAAATGTGCATGTTAAATAAAAAAAAAATTATTTACTAACTTTTAGTCATATATTTGTATGTAAAAATTTAAATTTTTGTATTGAATTTCACTTTATTACCCACTCTTAAGGTATTTTAAAGTAACAGAAATGTTCTAATATTTTAAAATTATTATTTTTTTAGTTCCATCACTACTAGTTTTGAGTGAAAAAGACACAGTTTGTACAACTGCAAGTATAAAAAATATAAAAGTTATTAGTAATTTTAATTTTATATTATATATAGCAGCACTTGTGTGAACAAATGTTTATGTTAAATGAAAAAAAAATTATTTACTAACTTTTAACTATAAATTTGTACGTAAAAATTAATTGTTTTGTATAGAACTTCACTTTATCACCCACTCTTATGGTATTTTAAAGTAATAGAAATGTTCTAATATTTTAAAATTATTATTTTGTTAGTTCCATCACTACTATTTTTAAGTGAAAAAGACACAATTGGTACAACTGCAAGTATATAAAATATAAAAGTTAATGATAATTTTAATTTCATATTTTATATAGCAGCACTTGTGTGAACAAATAGACATGTTAAAATAAAAAAATATATATTTACTGACTTTTAACTATATATTTGTTTTTAAAAAATTACTTTTTTGGATAGAATTTCACTGTATCACCCACTCTTAAGGTATTTTAAAGTAACAGAAATGTATAAATATTAAAAAAATTTAATATTTTAGTTCCATCACTACTATTTTTGAGTGAAAAAGACACAGTTTGTACAACTGCAAGTATAAAAAATATAAAAGATAATTATAACTTTAATTTAAACTTATATATAGCAGCACTAGTGTAAACAAATGTACATGTTAAAATAAAAAAAAATTATTTACTAACTTTTAACTATATATTTGTATGTAAAAATTTACTTTTTTGTATAGAATTTCACTTTATCACCCACTCTTAAGGTATTTTAAAGTAACAGAAATGTATTATTATTTAAATTTTTTTATTTTTTTATTTTTTTAGTTTCATCACTACTATTTTTGAGTGAAAAAGACACAGTTTGTACAACTGCAAGTATAAAAAAATTTATTTACTAACTTTTAACTATAAATTTGTACGTAAAAATTTATTGTTTTGTATAGAACTTCACTTTATCACCCACTCTTATGGTATTTTAAAGTAATAGAAATGTTCTATTATTTTGTAAAAATTTACTTTTTTGTATAGAATTTCACTTTATCACCCACTCTTAAGGTATTTTAAAGTAACAGAAATGTTCTAATATTTTAAAATTATTATTTTTTTAGTTCCATCACTACTATTTTTAAGTGAAAAAGACACAGTTGGTACAACTGCAAGTAGAAAAAATATAAAAGGTAATAATAATTTTAATTTCATATTTTATATAACAGCACCTGTGTGAACAAATGTGCATTTTAAAATAAGAAAAAAATTATTTACTAACTTTTCAATATATATTTGTATGTAAAAATTTACTTTTTTGTATAGAATTTCACTTTATCACCCACTTTTAAGGTATTTTAAAGTAACAGAAATCTTGTAATATTTAAATTTTTTTATTTTTTTAGTTTCATCACTACTAGCTTTGAGTGAAAAAGACACAGTTTGTACAACTGCAAGTATAAAAAATATAAAAGTTATTAATAAGTTTAATTTTATATTATATATAGCAGCACTTGTGTGAACAAATGTTCATGTTAAATAAAGAAAAAATTATTTACTAACTTTTAACTATATATTTGTATGTAAAAATTTATTTTCTTGCATAAAATTTTACTTTATTACCCACTCTTAAGGTATTTTAAAGTAACAGAAATGTTCTAATATTCTAAAATTATAATTTTTTTAGTTTCATTACTACTATTTTTAAGTGAAAAAGTCACAGTTGGTACAACTGCAAGTAGGAAAAATATAAAAGGTAATAATAATTTTAATTTCATATTTTATATAACAGCACTTGTGTGAACAAATGTGCAATTTAAAATAAGACAAAAATTATTTACTAATTTTAAACCATATATTTGTATGTAAAAATTTACTTTCTTGTATAGAATTTCATTGTATCACCCACTCTTAAGGTATTTTAAAGTAACAGAAATGTATTATTATTTAAAATTATTTATTTTTTTAGTTGCATCACTAATATTTTTGAGTGAAAAAGACACAGTTTGTACGACTGCAAGTATAAAAAATATACAAGTTATTAATAATTTTAATTATATATTATATATAGCAGCACTTGTGTGAAAAAAATGTGCATGTTAAATAAAAAAATTAATTATTAACTAACTTTTAACCATATATTTGTATATAAAAATTTAATTTTTTGTATTGAATTTCACTTTATTACCCACTCTTAAGGTATTTTAAAGTAACACACATGTTCTAATATTTTAAAATTATTATTTTTTTAGTTCCATCACTACTATTTTTAAGTGAAAAAGACACAGTTGGTACAACTGCAAGTAGAAAAATATAAAAGTTAATAATAACTTCAATTTCAACTTATATATAGCAACACTTGTGTGAACAAATGTGCATGTAAAAAAAAAAAAAAATTTTAACTATATATTTGTATGTAAAAATTTAATTTTTTGTATAGAATTTCACTTTATCACCCACTCTTAAGGTATTTTAAAGTAACAGTAATGAATTATTATTTTAACAATTTTATTTTTTCAGTTTCATCACTACTATTTTTAAGTGAAAAAGACACAGTTGATACAACTGCAAGTATAAAAAATATACAAGTTATTAATAATTTTAAATTTATATTATATATAGCAGCACTTGTTTGAACAAATGTGCATGTTAAATAAAAAAAAATTATTTACTAACTTTTAACCATATATTTGTATGTAAAAACTTAATTTTTTGTATTGAATTTCACTTTATCACCCACTCTTAAGGTATTTTAAAGTAACAGAAATGTTCTAATATTTTAAAATTATTATTTTTTTAGTTCCATCACTACTGATTTTAAGTGAAAAAGACACAGTTGGTACAACTGCAAGTAGAAAAAATATAAAAGGTAATAATAATTTTAATTTCATATTTTATATAACAGCACCTGTGTGAACAAATGTGCATTTTAAAATAAGACAAAAATTATTTACTAATTTTAAACCATATATTTGTATGTAAAAATTTACTTTCTTGTATAGAATTTCATTGTATCACCCACTCTTAAGGTATTTTAAAGTAACATTTTAATTTTAATTTTAATTTTATATTATATATAGCAGCACTTGTGTGCACAAATGTTCATGTTAAATGAAGAAAAATTTATTTACTAACTTTTAACTATATATTTGTATGTAAAAATTTATTTTCTTGCATAGAATTTCACTTTATTACCCACTCTTAAGGTATTTTAAAGTAACAGAAATGTTCTAATATTTTAAAATTATTATTTTTTAGTTCCATCACTACTATTTTTAAGTGAAAAAGACACAGTTGGTACAACTGCAAGTAGAAAAAATATAAAAGTTAATTATAATTTTAATTTCATATTTTATATACCAGCACTTGTGTGAACAAATGTGCAATTTAAAATAAGTCAAAAATTATTTACTAATTTTTAACCATATATTTGTATGTAAAAATTTACTTTCTTGTATAGAATTTCATTGTATCACCCACTCTTAAGGTATTTTAAAGTAACAGAAATGTATTATTATTTAAAATTATTTATTTTTTTAGTTGCATCATTACTATTTTTGAGTGAAAAAGACACAGTTTGTACGACTGCAAGTATAAAAAATATACAAGTTATTAATAATTTTAATTATATATTATATATAGCAGCACTTGTGTGAACAAATGTGCATGTTAAATAAAAAAATAAATTATTTACTAACTTTTAACCATATTTTTGTATGTAAAAATTTAATTTTTTGTATTGAATTTCACTTTATTACCCACTCTTAAGGTATTTTAAAGTAACACAAATGTTCTAATATTTTAAAATTATTATTTTTTTAGTTCTATCACTACTATTTTTGAGTGAAAATGACACAGTTTGTACAACTGCAAGTATAAAAAATATAAAAGATATTGATAAATTTAATTTCATATTATATATAGCAGCACTTGTGTGAACAAAGGTGCATGTTAAAATAAAAGAAAAATTATTTACTAACTTTTAACTATACGTTTGTATGTAAAAATTTAATTTTTTTTATAGAATTTCACTTTATCACCCACTCTTAAGGTATTTTAAAGTAACAGTAATGAATTATTATTTTAACAATTTTATTTTTTTAGTTCCATCACTACTATTTTTAAGTGAAAAAGACACAGTTGATACAACTGTAAGTATTAAAAATATACAAGTTATTAATAATTTTAATTTTATATTATATATAGCAGCACTTGTGTGAACAAATGTGCATGTTAAATAAAAAAAAAATTATTTACTAACTTTTAACCATATATTTGTATGTAAAAATTTAAATTTTTGTATTGAATTTCACTTTATTACCCACTCTTAAGGTATTTTAAAGTAACAGAAATGTTCTAATATTTTAAAATTATTATTTTTTTAGTTCCATCACTACTATTATTAAGTAAAAAAGACACAGTTGGAACAACTGCAAGTATAAAAAATATAAAAGTTAATTATAATTTTAATTTCATATTTTATATAACAGCACTTGTGTGAACAAATGTGCATTTTAAAATAAGAAAAAAATTATTTACTAACTTTTCAATATATATTTGTATGTAAAAATTTACTTTTTTGTATAGAATTTCACTTTATCACCCACTCTGAAGGTATTTTAAAGTAACAGAAATGTATTATTATTTAAAAAAAATTATTTTTTTAGTTCCATCACTACTAGTTTTGAGTGAAAAAGACACAGTTTGTACAACTGCAAGTATAAAAAATATAAAAGTTATTAATAATTTTAATTTTATATTATATATAGCAGCACTTGTGTGAACAAATGTTTATGTTAAATAAAAAAAATTATTTACTAACTTTTAACTATAAATTTGTACGTAAAAATTTATTGTTTTGTATAGAATTTCACTTTATCACCCACTCTTATGGTATTTTAAAGTAATAGAAATGTTCTAATATTTTAAAATTATTATTTTTTTAGTTCCATCACTACTATTTTTGAGTGAAAAAGACACAGTTTGTACAACTGCAAGTATAAAAAATATAAAAGATAATAATAACTTTAATTTAAACTTATATATAGCAGCACTAGTGTAAACAAATGTACATGTTAAAATAAAAAAAAATTATTTACTAACTTTTAACTATATATTTGTATGTAAAAATTTACTTTTTTGTATAGAATTTCACTTTATCACCCACTTTTAAGGTATTTTAAAGTAACAGTAATGAATTATTATTTTAAAATTATTATTTTTTTAGTTCCATCACTACTATTTTTAAGTGAAAAAGACACACTTGATACAACTGCAAGTATAAAAAATATACAAGTTATTAATAATTTAAATTTTATATTATATATAGCAGCACTTGTGTAAACAAATGTGCATGTTAAATAAAAAAAAAATTATTTAATAACATTTAACCATATATTTGTATGTAAAAATTTAATCTTTTGGTTAGAATTTCACTTTATTACCCACTCTGAAGGTATTTTAAAGAAACAGAAATGTTCTAATATTTTAAAATTATTATTTTTTTAGTTCCATCACTACTATTTTTAAGTGAAAAAGACACAGTTGGAACAACTGCAAGTATAAAAAATATAAAAGCTAATAATAATTTTAATTTCATATTTTATATAACAGCACTTGTGTGAACAAATGTGCATTTAAAAATAAGGAAAAATTTATTAACTAATTTTTAATGATATATTTGTATGTAAAAATTTACTTTCTTGTATAGAATTTCACTGTATCACCCACTTTTAAGGTATTTTAAAGTAACAGAAATGTATTATTATTTAAATTTTTTTATTTTTTTAGTTTCATCACTACTATTTTTAAGTGAAAAAGACACAGTTTGTACAACTGCAAGTATAAAAAATATAAAAGTTATTAATAATTTTAATTTTATATTATATATAGCAGCACTTGTGTGAACAAATGTGCATGTTAAATAAAAAAAAAAATTATTTACTAACTTTTAACCAATATATTTGTATGTAAAAATTTACTTTTTTGTATAAATTTTCACTTTATCACCCACTCATAAGGTATTTTAAAGTAACAGAAATGTATTAATATTTAAATTTTTTTATATTTTTAGTTCCATCACTACTAGTTTTGAGTGAAAAAGACACAGTTTGTACAACTGCAAGTATAAAAAATATAAAAGTTATTAATAATTTTAATTTTATATTATATATAGCAGCACTTGTGTGAACAAATGTTCATGTTAAATGAAGAAAAAATTATTTACTAACTTTTAACTATATATTTGTATGTAAAAATTTATTTTCTTGCATAGAATTTCATTTTATTACCCACTCTTAAGGTATTTTAAAGTAACAGAAATGTTCTAATATTTTAAAATTATTATTTTTTTAGTTCCATTACTACTATTTTTAAGTGAAAAAGACACAGTTGGTACAACTGCAAGTAGAAAAAATATAAAAGTTAATAATAATTTTAATTTCATATTTTATATACCAGCACTTGTGTGAACAAATGTGCAATTTAAAATAAGTCAAAAATTATTTACTAATTTTTAACCATATATTTGTATGTAAAAATTTAATTTTTTGTATTGAATTTCACTTTATTACCCACTCTTAAGGTATTTTAAAGTAACAGAAATGTTCACATATTTTAAAATTATAATTTTTTTAGTTCCATCACTACTATTTTTAAGTGAAAAAGACACAGTTGGAACAACTGCAAGTATAAAAAATATAAAAGTTAATAATAATTTTAATTTCATATTTTATATAACAGCACTTGTGTGAACAAATGTGCATTTTAAAATAAGAAAAAATTTACTAACTTTTCAATATATATTTGTTTGTAAAAATTTACTTTTTTGTATAGAATTTCACTTTATCACCCACTCTGAAGGTATTTTAAAGTAACAGAAATGTATTATTATTAAAAAAATTTTTTTTTTAGTTTCATCACTACTATTTTTAAGTGAAAATAACACAGTTTGTACAACTGCAAGTATAAAAAATATAAAAGTTAATTATAACTTTAATTTCAACTTATATATAGCAACACTTGTGTAAACAAATGTGCATGTTAAAATAAAAAAAAATTATTTACTAACTTTTAACTATATATATGTATGTAAAAATTTACTTTTTTGTATAGAATTTTACTTTATCACCCACTCTTAAGGTGTTTTAGAGTAACAGAAATGTATTATTATTTAAATTTTTTTATTTTTTTCGTTCCATCACTAATATTTTTGATTAAAAAAGACACAGTTTGTACAACTGCAAGTATAAAAAATATAAAAGTTATTATTATTTTTAATTTTATATTATATATAGCAGCACTTGTGTGAACAAATGTGCATGTAAAACAAAAAAAAATTTAATTTACTAATTTTTAATTATATATTTGTATGTAAATATTTATTTTCTTGTATAGAATTTCACTTAATTACCCACTCTTAATCTAATTTAAAGTAACAGAAATGTTCTAATATTTTAAAATTATTATTTTTTTAGTTCCATCACTACTATTTTTGAGTGAAAATGACACAGTTTGTACAACTGCAAGTATAAAAAATATAAAAGATATTAATAAATTTAATTTCATATTATATATAGCAGCACTTGTGTGAACTACACTTGTGCATGTTAAAATAAAAGAAAAATTATTTACTAACTTTTAACAATACGTTTGTATGTAAAAATTTAATTTTTTGTATAGAATTTCACTTTATCACCCACTGTTAAGGTATTTTAAAGTAACAGTAATGAATTATTATTTTAACAATTTTATTTTTTCAGTTTCATCACTACTATTTTTAAGTGAAAAAGACACAGTTGATACAACTGCAAGTATAAAAAATATACAAGTTATTAATAATTTTAAATTTATATTATATATAGCAGCACTTGTTTGAACAAATGTGCATGTTAAATAAAAAAAAAAATTATTTACTAACTTTTAACCATATATTTGTATGTAAAAACTTAATTTTTTGTATTGAATTTCACTTTATCACCTACTCTTAAGGTATTTTAAAGTAACAGAAATGTTCTAATATTTTAAAATTATTATTTTTTTAGTTCCATCACTACTATTTTTAAGTGAAAAAGACACAGTTGGTACAACTGCAAGTAGAAAAAATATAAAAGGTAATAATAATTTTAATTTCATATTTTATATAATAGCACCTGTGTGAACAAATGTGCATTTTAAAATAAGACAAAAATTATTTACTAATTTTTAACCATATATTTGTATGTAAAAATTTACTTTCTTGTATAGAATTTCACTGTATCACCCACTCTTAAGGTATTTTAAAGTAACAGAAATGTATTATTATTTAAAATTTTTTATTTTTTTAGTTGCATCACTACTATTTTTGAGTGAAAAAGACACAGTTTGTACAACTGCAAGTATAAAAAATATACAAGTTATTAATAATTTTAATTTTATATTATATATAGCAGCACTTGTGTGAACAAATGTGCATGTTAAATAAAAAAAAAATTATTTACTAACTTTTAACCAATATATTTGTATGTGAAAATTTAATTTTTTGTATTGAATTTCACTTTATTACCCATTTTTAAGGTATTTTAAAGTAACAGAAATGTTCTAATATTTTAAAATTATTATTTTTTTAGTTCCATCACTACTATTTTTAAGTGAGAAAGACACAGTTGGAACAACTGCAAGTATAAAAAATATAAAAGTTAATTATAATTTTAATTTCATATTTTATATAACAGCACTTGTGTGAACAAATGTGCATTTTAAAATAAGAAAAAAATTATTTACTAACTTTTGAATATATATTTGTATGTAAAAATTTACTTTTTTGTATAGAATTTCACTTTATCACCCACTCTTAAGGTATTTTAAAGTAACAGAAATGTTGTAATATTTAAATTTTTTTATTTTTTCAGTTTCATCACTACTAGCTTTGAGTGAAAAAGACACAGTTTGTACAACTGCAAGTATAAAAAATATAAAAGTTATTAATAATTTTAATTTTATATTATATATAGCAGCACTTGTGTGAACAAATGTTTATGTTAAATAAAGAAAAAATTATTTACTAATTTTTAACTATATATTTGTATGTAAAAATTAATTTTCTTGCATAAAATTTCACTTTATTACCCACTCTTAAGGTATTTTAAAGTAACAGAAATGTTCTAATATTCTAAAATTATTATTTTTTTAGTTTCCTCTCTACTATTTTTAAGTGAAAAAGTCACAGTTGATACAACTGCAAGTAGGAAAAATATAAAAGTTAATAATAATTTTAATTTCATATTTTATATAACAGCACTTGTGTAAACAAATGTGCAATTTAAAATAAGACAAAAATTATTTACTAATTTTAAACCATATATTTGTATGTAAAAATTTACTTTCTTGTATAGAATTTCATTGTATCACCCACTCTTAAGGTATTTTAAAGTAACAGAAATGTATTATTATTTAAAATTATTTATTTTTTTAGTTGTATCACTACTATTTTTGAGTGAAAAAGACACAGTTTGTACAACTGCAAGTATAAAAAATATAAAAGTTTTTAATAATTTTAATTTTATATTATATATAGCAGCACTTGTGTAAACAAATGTTCATGTTAAATGAAGAAAAAATTATTTACTAACTTTTAACTATATATTTGTATGTAAAAATTTATTTTCTTGCATAGAATTTCACTTTATTACCCACTCTTAAGGTATTTTAAAGTAACAGAAATGTTCTAATATTTTAAAATTATTATTTTTTTAGTTCCATCACTAATGTTTTTAAGTGAAAAAGACACAGTTGGAACAACTGCAAGTATAAAAAATATAAAAGTTAATTATAATTTTAATTTCATATTTTATATAACAGCACTTGTGTGAACAAATGTGCATTTTAAAATAAGAAAAAAATTATTTACTAACTTTTCAATATATATTTGTTTGTAAAAATTTACTTTTTTGTATAGAATTTCACTTTATCACCCACTCTAAAGGTATTTTAAAGTAACAGAAATGTATTAATATTTAAAAAAAATTATTTTTTTAGTTTCATCACTACTAGTTTTGAGTGAAAAAGACACAGTTTGTACAACTGCAAGTAGAAAAAATATAAAAGTTATTAATAATTTTAATTTTATATTATATATAGCAGCACTTGTGTGAACAAATGTTTATGTTAAATGAAAAAAAAATTATTTACTAACTTTTAACTATAAATTTGTACGTAAAAATTTATTGTTTTGTATAGAATTTCACTTTATCACCCTCTCTTATGGTATTTTAAAGTAATAGAAATGTTCTAATATTTTAAAATTATTATTTTTTTAGTTCCATCACTACTATTTTTAAGTGAAAAAGACACAATTGGTACAACTGCAAGTATATAAAATATAAAAGTTAATAATAATTTTAATTTCATATTTTATATAGCAGCACTTGTGTGAACAAATAGACATGTTAAAATAAAAAAATATATATTTACTGACTTTTAACTATATATTTGTTTTTAAAAAATTACTTTTTTGTATAGAATTTCACTGTATCACCCACTCTTAAGGTATTTTAAAGTAACAGAAATGTATAAATATTAAAAAAATTTAATTTTTAGTTCCATCACTACTATTTTTGAGTGAAAAAGACACAGTTTGTACAACTGCAAGTATAAAAAATATAAAAGATAATTATAACTTTAATTTAAACTTATATATAGCAGCACTAGTGTAAACAAATGTACATGTTAAAATAAAAAAAAATTATTTACTAACTTTTAACTATATATTTGTATGTAAAAATTTACTTTTTTGTATAGAATTTCACTTTATCACCCACTCTTAAGGTATTTTAAAGTAACAGTAATGAATTATTATTTTAAAATTATTATTTTTTTAGTTCCATCACTACTATTTTTAAGTGAAAAAGACACACTTGATACAACTGCAAGTATAAAAAATATACAAGTTATTAATAATTTAAATTTTATATTATTTATAGCAGCACTTGTGTAAACAAATGTGCATGTTAAATAAAAAAAAAATTATTTAATAACATTTAACCATATATTTGTATGTAAAAATTTAATCTTTTGTTTAGAATTTCACTTTGTTACCCACTCTGAAGGTATTTTAAAGAAACAGAAATGTTCTAATATTTTAAAATCATTATTTTTTTAGTTCCATCACTATTATTTTTAAGTGAAAAAGACACAGTTGGAACAACTGCAAGTATAAAAAATATAAAAGCTAATAATAATTTTAATTTCATATTTTATATAACAGCACTTGTGTGAACAAATGTGCATTTAAAAATAAGGAAAAAATTATTAACTAATTTTTAATGATATATTTGTATGTAAAAATTTACTTTCTTGTATAAAATTTCACTGTATCACCCACTTTTAAGGTATTTTAAAGTAACAGAAATATATTATTATTTAAATTTTTTTATTTTTTTAGTTTCATCACTACTATTTTTGAGTGACAAAGACACAGTTTGTACAACTGCAAGTATAAAAAATATAAAAGTTATTAATAATTTTAATTTTATATTATATATAGCAGCACTTGTGTAAACAAATGTGCATGTTAAATAAAAAAAAATATTTTCTAACTTTTAACTATATATTGGTATGTAAAAATTTATTTTCTTGCATAGAATTTCATTTTATTACTCACTCTTAAGGTATTTTAAAGTAACAGAAATGCTCTAATATTTTAAAATTATTATTTTTTTAGTTCCATCACTACTATTTTTAAGTGAAAAAGACAGTTGGTACAACTGCAAGTAGAAAAAATATAAAAGTTAATAATAATTTTAATTTCATATTTTATATATCAGCACTTGTGTGAACAAATGTGCATTTTAAAATAAGACAAAAATTATATACTAATTTTTAACTATATATTTGTGAGTGAAAATTTACTTTCTTGTATAGAATTTCACTGTTCACCCACTCTTAAGGTATTTTAAAGTAACAAAAATGTATTATTATTTAAAATTATTTATTTTTTTAGTTGCATCACTAATATTTTTGAGTGAAAAAGACACAGTTTGTACGACTGCAAGTATAAAAAATATACAAGTTATTAATAATTTTAATTATATATTATATATAGCAGCACTTGTGTGAACAAATGTGCATGTTAAATAAAAAAATAAATTATTTACTAACTTTTAACCATATATTTGTATGTAAAAATTTAATTTTTTGTATTGAATTTCACTTTATTACCCACTTTTAAGGTATTTTAAAGTAACACAAATGTTCTAATATTTTAAAATTATTATTTTTTTAGTTCTATCACTACTATTTTTGAGTGAAAATGACACAGTTTGTACAACTGCAAGTATAAAAAATATAAAAAATATTGATAAATTTAATTTCATATTATATATAGCAGCACTTGTGTAAACAAATGTGCATTTTAAAATAAAAAAAAAATTATTTACTAACTTTTCAATATATATTTGTATGTAAAAATTTACTATTTTGTATAGAATTTCACTTTATCACCCACTTTTAAGGTATTTTAAAGTAACAGAAATGTATTATTATTTAAATTTTTTTTAGTTCCATCACTGCTAGTTTTGAGTGAAAAAGACACAGTTTGTACAACTGCAAGTATAAAAAATATAAAAGTTTTTAATAATTTTAATTTTATATTATATATAGCAGCACTTGTGTGGACAAATGTTCATGTTAAATGAAGAAAAAATTATTTACTAACTTTTAACTATATATTTGTATGTAAAAATTTATTTTCTTGCATAGAATTTCACTTTATTACCCACTCTTAAGGTATTTTAAAGTAACAGAAATGTTCTAATATTTTAAAATTATTATTTTTTTAGTTCCATCACTACTATTTTTAAGTGAAAAAGACACAGTTGGTACAACTGCAAGTAGAAAAAATATAAAAGTTAATAATAATTTTAATTTCATATTTTATATACCAGCACTTGTGTGAACAAATGTGCAATTTAAAATAAGTCAAAAATTAATTACTAATTTTTAACCATATATTTGTTTGTAAAAATTTACTTTCTTGTATAGAATTTCATTGTATCACCCACTCTTAAGGTATTTTAAAGTAACAGAAATGTATTATTATTTAAAATAATTTATTTTTTTAGTTGCATCACTACTATTTTTGAGTGAAAAAGACACAGTTTGTACGACTGCAAGTATAAAAAATATACAAGTTATTAATAATTTTAATTATATATTATATATAGCAGCACTTGTGTGAACAAATGTGCATGTTAAATAAAAAAATAAATTATTAACTAACTTTTAACCATATATTTGTATGTAAAAATTTAATTTTTTGTATTGAATTTCACTTTATTACCCACTCTTAAGGTATTTTAAAGTAACACAAATGTTCTAATATTTTAAAATTATTTTTTTTTTAGTTCTATCACTACAATTTTTGAGTGAAAATGACACAGTTTGTACAACTGCAAGTATAAAAAATATAAAAGATATTGATAAATTTAATTTCATATTATATATAGCAGCACTTGTGTGAACAAAGGTGCATGTTAAAATAAAAGAAAAATTATTTACTAACTTTTAACTATACGTTTGTATGTAAAAATTTAATTTTTTATATAGAATTTCACTTTATCACCCACTCTTAAGGTATTTTAAAGTAACAGTAATGAATTATTATTTTAACAATTTTATTTTTTTAGTTCCATCACTACTATTTTTAAGTGAAAAGACACAGTTGATACAACTGCAAGTACTAAAAATATACAAGTTATTAATAATTTTAATTTTATATTATATATAGCAGCACTTGTGTGAACAAATGTGCATGTTAAATAAAAAAAAAATTATTTACTAACTTTTAACCATATATTTGTATGTAAAAATTTAATTTTTTGTATTGAATTTCACTTTATTACCCACTCTTAAGGTATTTTAAAGTAACAGAAATGTTCTAATATTTTAAAATTATTATTTTTTTAGTTCCATCACTACTATTTTTAAGTGAAAAAGACACAGTTGGAACAACTGCAAGTATTAAAAATATAAAAGTTAATTATAATTTTAATTTCATATTTTATATAACAGCACTTGTGTGAACAAATGTGCATTTTAAAATAAGAAAAAAATTATTTACTAACTTTTCAATATATATTTGTATGTAAAAATTTACTTTTTTGTATAGAATTTCACTTTATCACCCACTCTGAATGTATTTTAAAGTAACAGAACTGTATTAATATTTAAAAAAAAATATTTTTTTAGTTCCATCACTACTAGTTTTGATTGAAAAAGACACAGTTTGTACAACTGCAAGTATAAAAAATATAAAAGTTATTAATAATTTTAATTTTATATTATATATAGCAGCACTTGTGTGAACAAATGTTTATGTTAAATGAAAAAAAAATTATTTACTAACTTTTAACTATAAATTTGTACGTAAAAATTTATTGTTTTGTATAGAATTTCACTTTATCACCCACTCTTATGGTATTTTAAAGTAATAGAAATGTTCTAATATTTTAAAATTATTATTTTTTTAGTTCCATCACTACTATTTTTAAGTGAAAAAGACACAATTGGTACAACTGCAAGTATATAAAATATAAAAGTTAATAATAATTTTAATTTCATATTTTATATAGCAGCACTTGTGTGAACAAATAGACATGTTAAAATAAAAAAATATATATTTACTGACTTTTAACTATATATTTGTTTTTAAAAAATTACTTTTTTGTATAGAATTTCATTGTATCACCCACTCTTAAGGTATTTTAAAGTAACAGAAATGTATAAATATTAAAAAAATTTAATTTTTTAGTTCCATCACTACTATTTTTGAGTGAAAAAGACACAGTTTGTACAACTGCAAGTATAAAAAATATAAAAGATAAAAATAACTTTTATTTAAACTTATATATAGCAGCACTAGTGTAAACAAATGTACATGTTAAAATAAAAAAAAATTATTTACTAACTTTTAACTATATATTTGTATGTAAAAATTTACTTTTTTGTATAGAATTTCACTTTATCACCCACTCTTAAGGTATTTTAAAGTAACAGTAATGAATTATTATTTTAAAATTATTATTTTTTTAGTTCCATCACTACTATTTTTAAGTGAAAAAGACACACTTGATACAACTGCAAGTATAAAAAATATACAAGTTATTATTAATTTAAATTTTATATTATATATAGCAGCACTTGTGTAAACAAATGTGCATGTTAAATAAAAAAAATATTATTTAATAACATTTAACCATATATTTGTATGTAAAAATTTAATCTTTTGTTTAGAATTTCACTTTATTACCCACTCTGAAGGTATTTTAAAGAAACAGAAATGTTCTAATATTTTAAAATTATTATTTTTTTAGTTCCATCACTACTATTTTTAAGTGAAAAAGACACAGACACAGAAATGTATTAATATTTGAATATTTTTATTTTTTTAGTTCCATCACTACTATTTTCAAGTGCAAAAGACACAGTTTGTACAACTGCAAGTATAAAAAAAATAAAAGTTATTAATAATTTTAATTTTATATTATATATAGCAGCACTTGTGTAAACAAATGTGCATGTTAAAATAAAAAAAAATATTTTCTAACTTTTAACTATATATTGGTATGTAAAAATTTATTTTCTTGCATAGAATTTCATTTTATTACTCACTCTTAAGGTATTTTAAAGTAACAGAAATGTTCTAATATTTTAAATTTATTATTTTCTTAGTTCCATCACTACTATTTTTAAGTGAAAAAGACAGTTGGTACAACTGCAAGTAGAAAAAATATAAAAGGTAATAATAATTTTAATTTCATATTTTATATAACAGCACTTGTGTGAACAAATGTGCATTTTAAAATAAGACAATAATTATATACTAATTTTTAACCATATATTTGTGAGTGAAAATTTACTTTCTTGTATAGAATTTTACTGTTCACCCACTCTTAAGGTATTTTAAAGTAAGAGAAATGTATTATTATTTAAAATTATTTATTTTTTTAGTTGCATCACTAATATTTTTGAGTGAAAAAGACACAGTTGGAACAACTGCAAGTATAAAAAATATAAAAGTTAATAATAATTTTAATTTCATATTTTATATAGCAGCACTTGTGTGAACAAATGTGCATGTAAAAATAAAAAAAATTTAATTTACTAATTTTTAATTATATATTTGTATGTAAATATTTATTTTCTTGTATAGAATTTCACTTAATTACCCACTCTTAATCTAATTTAAAGTAACAGAAATGTTCTAATATTTTAAAATTATTATTTTTTTAGTTCCATCACTACTATTTTTGAGTGAAAATGACACAGTTTGTACAACTGCAAGTATAAAAAATATAAAAGATATTAATAAATTTAATTTCATATTATATATAGCAGCACTTGTGTGAACTACACTTGTGCATGTTAAAATAAAAAAAAAATTATTTACTAACTTTTAACTATACGTTTGTATGTAAAAATTTAATTTTTTGTATAGAATTTCACTTTATCACCCACTCTTAAGGTATTTTAAAGTAACAGAAATGTTCTAATATTTTAAAATTATTATTTTTTTAGTTCCATCACTACTATTTTTAAGTAAAAAAGACACAGTTGAAACAACTGCAAGTATAAAAAATATAAAAGTTAATAATAATTTTAATTTCATATTTTATATAACAGCACTTGTGCGAATAAACGTGCATTTTAAAATAAGGAAAAAATTATTAACTAAATTTTAATGATATATTTGTATATAAAAATTTACTTTCTTGTATAGAATTTCACTGTATCACCCACTCTTAAGGTATTTTAAAGTAACAGAAATGTATTATTATTTAAATTTTTTTATTTTTTTAGTTTCATCACTACTATTTTTGAGTGAAAAAGACACAGTTTGTACAACTGCAAGTATATAAAATATAAAAGTTAATAATAATTTTAATTTCATATTTTATATAGCAGCACTTGTGTGAACAAATAGACATGTTAAATGAAAAAAAAAATATTTACTAACATTTAACTATATATTTGTATGTAAAAATTTATTTTTTTGTATAGAATTTCACTGTATCACCCACTCTTAAGGTATTTTAAAGTAACAGAAATGTATTAATATTAAAAAAATTTAATTTTTTAGTTCCATCACTACTAGTTTTGAGGGAAAATGACACAGTTTGTACAACTGCAAGTATAAAAAATTTAAAAGTTAATTATAACTTTAATTTCAACTTATATATAGCAGCACTTGTGTAAACAAATGTGCATGGTAAAATAAAAAAAAATTATTTACTAACTTTTAACTATATATTTGTATGTAAAAATTTACTTTTTTGTATAGAATTTTACTTTATCACCCACTCTTAAGGTGTTTTAAAGTAACAGAAATGTATTATTATTTAAATTTTTTTATTTTTTTAGTTTCATCACTACTATTTTTGAGTGAAAAAGACACAGTTTGTACAACTGCAAGTATAAAAAATATACAAGTTATTAATAATTTTAATTTTATATTATATATAGCAGCACTAGTGTGAACAAATGTTCATGTTAAATGAAAAAAATATTATTTACTAACTTTTAACTATATATTTGTATGTAAAAATTTATTTTTTTGTATAGAATTTCACTTTATCACCCACTCTAGGTATTTTAAAGTAATAGAAATATTCTAATATTTTAAAATTATTATTTTTTTAGTTCCATCACTACTATTTTTAAGTGAAAGACACAAATGGTACAACTGCAAGTAGAAAAAATATAAAAGTTAATAATAATTTTAATTATATATTTTATCAAACAGCACTTGTGTAAACAAACGTGCATTTTAAAATAAGACAAAAATTATTTACTAATTTTTAACCATATATTTGTATGTAAAAATTTACTTTCTTGTATAGAATTTCATTGTATCACCCACTCTTATTGTATTTTAAAGTAACAGAAATGTATTATTATTTAAAAAATTTTATTTTTTTAGTTGCATCACTACTATTTTTGAGTGAAAAAGACACAGTTTGTACAACTGCAAGTATAAAAAATATACAAGTTATTAATAATTTTAATTTTATATTATATATAGCAGCACTTGTGTGAACAAATGTTCATGTTAAATGAAAAAAATATTATTTACTAACTTTTAACTATATATTTGTATGTAAAAATTTATTTTTTTGTATAGAATTTCACTTTATCACCCACTCTAGGTATTTTAAAGTAATAGAAATATTCTAATATTTTAAAATTATTATTTTTTTAGTTCCATCACTACTATTTTTAAGTGAAAAAGACACAGTTGGTACAACTGCAAGTATATAAAATATAAAAGTTAATAATAATTTTAATTTCATATTTTATATAGCAGCACTTGTGTGAACAAATAGACATGTTAAATGAAAAAAAAAATATTTACTAACTTTTAACTATATATTTGCATGTAAAAATTTATTTTTTTGTATAGAATTTCACTGTATCACCCACTCTTAAGGTATTTTAAAGTAACAGAAATGTATTATTATTAAAAAAAAGTTTAATTTTTTAGTTCCATCACTACTAGTTTTGAGGAAAAATGACACAGTTTGTACAACTGCAAGTATAAAAAATATAAAAGTTAATTATAATTTTAATTTTATTTTATATATAGCAGCACTTGTGTAAACAAATGTGCATGGTAAAATAAAAAAAAATTATTTACTAACTTTTAACTATATATTTGTATGTAAAAATTTAATTTTTTGTATAGAATTTTACTTTATCACCCACTCTTAAGGTGTTTTAAAGTAACAGAAATGTATTATTATTTAAATTTTTTTATTTTTTTAGTTTTATCACTACTATTTTTGAGTGAAAAAGACACAGTTTGTACAACTGAAAGTATAAAAAATATAAAAGTTATTAATAATTTTAATTTTATATTATATATAGCGGCACTTGTGTAAACAAATGTGCATGTTAAAATAAAAAAAAAATATTTTATAACTTTTAACTATATTTTGGTATGTAAAAATTTATTTTCTTGCATAGAATTTCACTTTATTACCCACTTTAAAGGTATTTTAAAGTAACAGAAATGTTCTAATATTTTAAAATTATTATTTTTTTAGTTCCATCACTACTATTTTTAAGTGAAAGACACAAATGGTACAACTGCATGTAGAAAAAATATAAAAGTTAATAATAATTTTAATTTCATATTTTATCAAACAGCACTTGTGTGAACAAATGTGCATTTTAAAATAAGACAAAAATTATTTACTAATTTTTAACCATATATTTGTATGTAAAAATTTACTTTCTTGTATAGAATTTCACTGTATCACCCACTCTTAAGGTATTTTAAAGTAACAGAAATGTATTATTATTTAAAAATTTTTATTTTTTTAGTTGCATCACTACTATTTTTGAGTGAATAAGACACAGTTTGTACAACTGCAAGTATAAAAAATATACAAGTTATTAATAATTTCAATTTTATATTATATATAGCAGCACTTGTGTGAACAAATGTTCATGTTAAATGAAAAAAATATTATTTACTAACTTTTAACTATATATTTGTATGTAAAAATTTATTTTTTTGTATAGAATTTTACTTTATCACCCACTCTAGGTATTTTAAAGTAATAGAAATATTCTAATATTTTAAAATTATTATTTTTTTAGTTCCATCACTACTATTTTTAAGTGAAAAAGACACAGTTGGTACAACTGCAAGTATATAAAATATAAAAGTTAATAATAATTTTAATTTCATATTTTATATAGCAGCACTTGTGTGAACAAATAAACATGTTAAAATAAAAAAATATATATTTACTAACTTTTAACTATATATTTGTTTTTAAAAAATTACTTTTTTGTATAGAATTTCACTGTATCACCCACTCTTAAGGTATTTTAAAGTAACAGAAATGTATTATTATTAAAAAAATTAATTTTTTTAGTTCCATCACTACTATTTTTGAGTAAAAATGACACAGTTTGTACAACTGCAAGTATAAAAAATATAAAAGTTAATTATAACTTTAATTTCAACTTATATATAGCAGCACTTGTGTAAACAAATGTGCATGGTAAAATAAAAAAAATTATTTACTAACTTTTAACTATATATTTGTATGTAAAAATTTACTTTTTTGTATAGAATTTTACTTTATCAACTACTCTTAAGGTGTTTTAAAGTAACAGAAATGTATTATTATTTAATTTTTTTTAGTTTTTTAGTTTTATCACTACTATTTTTGGGTGAAAAAGACACAGTTTGTACAACTGCCAAGTATAAAAAATATAAAAGTCATTAATAATTTTAATTTTATATTATATATAGCAGCACTTGTGTAAACAAATGTGCATGTTAAATAAAAAAAAAATTTTACTAACTTTTAACCATATATTTGTATGTAAAAATTTATTTTTTTGTATAGAACTTCAATATAGCACCCACTTTTAAGGTATTTTAAAGTAACAGAAATGTTCTAGTATTTTAAAATTATTATTTTTTTAGTTCCATCACTACTATTTTTAAGTAAAAAAGACACAGTTGAAACAACTGCAAGTATAAAAAATATAAAAGTTAATTATAATTTTTATTTTATATAACAACACTTGTGTGAACAAATGTGCATTTTAAAATAAGAAAAAAATTATTTACTAACTTTTCAATATATATTTGAATGTGAAAATTTACTTTTTTGTATAGAATTTCACTTTATCACCCACTCTTAAGGTATTTTAAAGTAACAGAAATGTATTAATATTAAAAAAAAATTATTTTTTTAGTTTCATTACTACTAGTTTTAAGTGAAAAAGACACAGTTTGTACAACTGCAAGTATAAAAAATATAAAAGTTATTAATAATTTTAATTTTATATTATATATAGCAGCAGTTGTGTAAACAAATGTTCATGTTAAATAAAAAAAAAATTATTTACTAATTTTTAACTATATATTTGTATGTAAAAATTAATTTTTTTGTATAGAATTTCACTTTCACCCACTCTTTAGGTATTTTAAAGTAATATAAATGTTCTAATATTTAAAAATTATTATTTTTTTAGTTCCATTACTACTATTTTTAAGTGAAAAAGACACAGTTGGTACAACTGCAAGTATATAAAATATAAAAGTTAATTATAATTTTAATTTCATATTTTATATAGCAGCACTTGTGTGAACAAATAGACATGTTAAAATAAAAAAATATATATTTACTAACTTTTAACTATATATTTGTTTTTCAAAAATTACTTTTTTGTATAGAATTTCACTGTATCACCCACTCTTAAGGTATTTTAAAGTAACAGAAATGTATTAATATTAAAAAAATTTAATTTTTTAGTTTTATCACTACTAGTTTTAAGTGAAAAAGACACAGTTTGTACAACTGCAAGTATAAAAAATATTAATATTTTTAATTTTATATTATATATAGCAGCACTTGTGTGAACAAATGTGCATTTAAAAATAAAAAAAATTTAATTTACTAATTTTAATTTATATATTTGGATGTAAATATTTATTTTCTTGTATAGAATTTCACTTAATTACCCACTCTTAATCTAATTTAAAGTAACAGAAATGTTCTAATATTTTAAAATTATTATTTTTTTAGTTCCATCACTACTATTTTTGAGTGAAAATGACACAGTTTGTACAACTGCAAGTATAAAAAATATTAATGATATTAATAAATTTAATTTCACATTATATATAGCAGCACTTGTGTGAACAAATGTGAATGTTAAAATAAAAGAAAAATTATTTACTAACTTTTAACTATACGTTTGTATGTAAAAATTTAATTTTTTGTATAGAATTTCACTTTATCACCTACTCTTAAAGTATTTTAAAGTAACAGTAATGAATTATTATTTTAACAATTTTATTTTTTTAGTTCCATCACTACTATTTTTAAGTTAAAAAGACACAGTTGATACAACTGCAAGTATAAAAAATATACAAGTTTTTAATAATTTTAATTTTATATTATATATAGCAGCACTTGTGTGAACAAATGTGCATGTTAAATAAAAAAAAAAATTATTTACTAACTTTTAAATATATATTTGTATGTAAAAATTTAATTTTTTGTATTGAATTTCACTTTATTACCCACTCTTAAGGTATTTTAAAGTAACAGAAATGTTCTAATAGTTTAAAATTATTATTTTTTTAGTTCCATCACTACTATTTTTAAGTAAAAAAGACACAGTTAAAACAACTGCAAGTATAAAAAATATAAAAGTTAATAATAATTTTAATTTCATATTTTATATAACAGCACTTGTGTGAATAAACGTGCATTTTAAAATAAGGAACAAATTATTAACTAAATTTTAATGATATATTTGTATGTAAAAATTTACTTTCTTGTATAGAATTTCACTGTATCACCCACTCTTAAGGTATTTTAAAGTAACAGAAATGTATTAATATTAAAAAAATTTAATTTTTTAGTTCCATCACTACTAGTTTTAAGGGAAAATGACACAGTTTGTACAACTGCAAGTATAAAAAATATAAAAGTTAATTATAACTTTAATTTCAACTTATATATAGCAGCACTTGTGTAAACAAATGTGCATGGTAAAATAAAAAAAAATTATTTACTAACTTTTAACTATATATTTGTATGTAAAAATTTACTTTTTTGTATTGAATTTTACTTTATCACCCACTCTTAAGGTGTTTAAAAGTAACAGAAATGTATTATTATTTAAATTTTTTTATTTTTTTAGTTTCATCACTACTATTTTTGAGTGAAAAAGACACAGTTTGTACAACTGCAAGTATAAAAAATATACAAGTTATTAATAATTTTAATTTTATATTATATATAGCAGCACTTGTGTGAACAAATGTTCATGTTAAATGAAAAAAATATTATTTACTAACTTTTAACTATATATTTGTATGTAAAAATTTATTTTTTTGTATAGAATTTTACTTTATCACCCACTCTAGGTATTTAAAGTAATAGAAATATTCTAATATTTTAAAATTATTATTTTTTTAGTTCCATCACTACTATTTTTAAGTGAAAGACACAAATGGTACAACTGCAAGTAGAAAAAATATAAAAGTTAATAATAATTTTAATTATATATTTTATCAAACAGCACTTGTGTGAACAAATGTGCATTTTAAAATAAGACAAAAATTATTTACTAATTTTTAACCATATATTTGTATGTAAAAATTTACTTTCTTGTATAGAATTTCATTGTATCACCCACTCTTATTGTATTTTAAAGTAACAGAAATGTATTATTATTTAAAATTTTTTATTTTTTTAGTTGCATCACTACTATTTTTGAGTGAAAAAGACACAGTTTGTACAACTGCAAGTATAAAAAATATACAAGTTATTAATAATTTTAATTTTATATTATATATAGTAGCACTTGTGTAAACAAATGTGCATGTTAAATAAAAAAAAAATTATTTACTAACTTTTAACCAATATATTTGTATGTAAAAATTTAATTTTTTGTATTGAATTTCACTTTATTACCCATTTTTAAGGTATTTTAAAGTAACAGAAATGTTCTAATATTTTAAAATTATTATTTTTTTAGTTCCATCACTACTATTTTTAAGTGAAAAATACACAAATGGTACAACTGCAAGTAAAAAAAATATAAAAGTTAATAATAATTTTAATTTCATATTTTATCAAACAGCACTTGTGTGAACAAATGTGCATTTTAAAATAAGACAAAAATTATTTACTAATTTTTAACCATATATTTGTATGTAAAAATTTACTTTCTTGTATAGAATTTCACTGTATCACCCACTCTTAAGGTATTTTAAAGTAACAGAAATGTATTATTATTTAAATTTTTTAATTTTTTTAGTTGCATCACTACTATTTTTGAGTGAATAAGACACAGTTTGTACAACTGCAAGTATAAAAAATATACAAGTTATTAATAATTTTAATTTTATATTATATATAGCAGCACTTGTGTGAACAAATGTTCATGTTAAATGAAAAAAATATTATTTACTAACTTTTAACTATATATTAGTATGTAAAAATTTATTTTTTTGTATAGAATTTCACTTTATCACCCACTCTAGGTATTTTAAAGTAATAGAAATATTCTAATATTTTAAAATTATTATTTTTTAAGTTCCATCACTACTTTTTTTAAGTGAAAAAGACACAGTTGGTACAACTGCAAGTATATAAAATATAAAAGTTAATAATAATTTTAATTTCATATTTTATATAGCAGCACTTGTGTGAACAAATAAACATGTTAAAATAAAAAAATATATATTTACTAACTTTAAACTATATATTTGTTTTTAAAAAATTACTTTTTTGTATAGAATTTCACTGTATCACCCACTCTTAAGGTATTTTAAAGTAACAGAAATGTATTATTATTAAAAAAATTAATTTTTTTAGTTCCATCACTACTATTTTTGAGTAAAAATGACACAGTTTGTACAACTGCAAGTATAAAAAATATAAAAGTTAATTATAACTTTAATTTCAACTTATATATAGCAGCACTTGTGTAAACGAATGTGCATGGTAAAATAAAAAAAATTATTTACTAACTTTTAACTATATAATTGTATGTAAAAATTTACTTTTTTGTATAGAATTTTACTTTATCAACCACTCTTAAGGTGTTTTAAAGTAACAGAAATGTATTATTATTTAATTTTTTTTAGTTTTTTAGTTTTATCACAACTATTTTTGAGTGAAAAAGACACAGTTTGTACAACTGCCAAGTATAAAAAATATAAAAGTCATTAATAATTTTAATTTTATATTATATATAGCAGCACTTGTGTGAACAAATGTGCATGTTAAATAAAAAAAAAAAAATTTTACTAACTTTTAACCATATATTTGTATGTAAAAATTTATTTTTTTGTATAGAACTTTAATTTAGCACCCACTTTTAAGGTATTTTATAGTAACAGAAATGTTCTAATTTTTTAAAATTATTATTTTTTTAGTTCCATCACTACTATTTTTAAGTGAAAAAGACACAGTTGAAACAACTGCAAGTATAAAAAATATAAAAGTTAATTATAATTTTTATTTTATATTTTATATAACAACACTTGTGTGAACAAATGTGCATTTTGAAATAAGAAAAAAATTATTTACTAACTTTTCAATATATATTTGTATGTAAAAATTTACTTTTTTGTATAGAATTTCACTTTATCACCCACTCTTAAGGTATTTTAAAGTAACAGAAATGTATTAATATTTAAAAAAATTTATTTTTTTAGTTTCATTACTACTAGTTTTAAGTGAAAAAGACACAGTTTGTACAACTGCAAGTATAAAAAATATAAAAGTTATTAATAATTTTAATTTTATATTATATATAGCAGCAGTTGTGTAAACAAATGTTCATGTTAAATGAAAAAAAAATTATTTACTAATTTTTAACTATATATTTGTATGTAAAAATTAATTTTTTTGTATAGAATTTTACTTTCACCCACTCTTTAGGTATTTTAAATAATATAAATGTTCTAATATTTTAAAATTATTATTTTTTTAGTTCCATCACTACTATTTTCAAGTGAAAAAGACACAGTTGGTACAACTGCAAGTATATAAAATATAAAAGGTAATTATAATTTTAATTTCATATTTTATATAGCAGCACTTGTGTGAACAAATAGACATGTTAAAATAAAAAAATATATATTTACTAACTTTTAACTATATATTTGTTTTTAAAAAATTACTTTTTTGTATAGAATTTCACTGTATCACCCACTCTTAAGGTATTTTAAAGTAACAGAAATGTATTTATATTAAAAAAATTTAATTTTTTAGTTCCATCACTACTAGTTTTAAGTGAAAAAGACACAGGTTGTACAACTGCAAGTATAAAAAATATTAATATTTTTAATTTTATATTATATATAGCAGCACTTGTGTAAACAAATGTGCATTTAAAAATAAAAAAAATTTAATTTACTAATTTTAATTTATATATTTGGATGTAAATATTTATTTTCTTGTATAGAATTTCACTTAATTACCCACTCTTAATCTAATTTAAAGTAACAGAAATGTTCTAATATTTTAAAATTATCATTTTTTATGTTCCATCACTACTATTTTTAAGTGAAAATGACACAGTTTGTACAACTGCAAGTATAAAAAATATTAAAGATATTAATAAATTTAATTTCATATTATATATAGCAGCACTTGTGTAAACAAATGTGAATGTTAAAATAAAAGAAAAATTATTTACTAACTTTTAACTATACGTTTGTATGTAAAAATTCAATTTTTTGTATAGAATTTCACTTTATCACCTACTCTTAAGGTATTTTAAAGTAACAGTAATGAATTATTATTTTAACAATTTTATTTTTTTAATTCCATCACTACTATTTTTAAGTTAAAAAGACACAGTTGATACAACTGCAAGTATAAAAAATATACAAGTTTTTAATAATTTTAATTTTATATTATATATAGCAGCACTTGTGTAAACAAATGTGCATGTTAAATAAAAAAAAAAAATTATTTACTAATTTTTAAATATATATTTGTATGTAAAAATTTAATTTTTTGTATTGAATTTCACTTTATTACCCACTCTTAAGGTATTTTAAAGTAACAGAAATGTTCTAATATTTTAAAATTATTATTTTTTTAGTTCCATCACTACTATTTTTAAGTAAAAAAGACACAGTTAAAACAACTGCAAGTATAAAAAATATAAAAGTTAATAATAATTTTAATTTCATATTTTATATAACAGCACTTGTGTGAATAAACGTGCATTTTAAAATAAGGAAAAAATTATTAACTAAATTTTAATGATATATTTGTATGTAAAAATTTACTTTCTTGTATAGAATTTCACTGTATCACCCACTCTTAAGGTATTTTAAAGTAACAGAAATGTATTATTATTTAAATTTTTTTATTTTTTTAGTTGCATCACTCCTTTTTTTGAGTGAATAAGACACAGTTTGTACAACTGCAAGTATAAAAAATATACAAGTTATTAATAATTTCAATTTTATATTATATATAGCAGCACTTGTGTGAACAAATGTTCATGTTAAATAAAAAAAATATTATTTACTAACTTTTAACTATATATTAGTATGTAAAAATTTATTTTTTTGTATAGAATTTCACTTTATCACCCACTCTTATGGTATTTTAAAGTAATAGAAATGTTCTAATATTTTAAAATTATTATTTTTTTAGTTTCATCACTACTATTTTTAAGTGAAAAAGACACAATTGGTACAACTGCAAGTATATAAAATATAAAAGTTAATAATAATTTTAATTTCATATTTTATATAGCAGCACTTGTGTGAACAAATAGACATGTTAAAATAAAAAAATATATATTTACTGACTTTTAACTATATATTTGTTTTTAAAAAATTACTTTTTTGGATAGAATTTCACTGTATCACCCACTCTTAAGGTATTTTAAAGTAACAGAAATGTATAAATATTAAAAAAATTTAATTTTTTAGTTCCATCACTACTATTTTTGAGTGAAAAAGACACAGTTTGTACAACTGCAAGTATAAAAAATATAAAAGATAATAATAACTTTAATTTAAACTTATATATAGCAGCACTAGTGTAAACAAATGTACATGTTAAAATAAAAAAAAATTATTTCCTAACTTTTAACTATATATTTGTATGTAAAAATTTACTTTTTTGTATAGAATTTCACTTTATCACCCACTTTTAAGGTATTTTAAAGTAACAGTAATGAATTATTATTTTAAAATTATTATTTTTTTAGTTCCATCACTACTATTTTTAAGTGAAAAAGACACACTTGATACAACTGCAAGTATAAAAAATATACAAGTTATTAATAATTTAAATTTTATATTATATATAGCAGCACTTGTGTAAACAAATGTGCATGTTAAATAAAAAAAAAATTATTTAATAACATTTAACCATATATTTGTATGTAAAAATTTAATCTTTTGGTTAGAATTTCACTTTATTACCCACTCTGAAGGTATTTTAAAGAAACAGAAATGTTCTAATATTTTAAAATTATTATTTTTTTAGTTCCATCACTACTATTTTTAAGTGAAAAAGACACAGTTGGAACAACTGCAAGTATAAAAAATATAAAAGCTAATAATAATTTTAATTTCATATTTTATATAACAGCACTTGTGTGAACAAATGTGCATTTAAAAATAAGGAAAAATTTATTAACTAATTTTTAATGATATATTTGTATGTAAAAATTTACTTTCTTGTATAGAATTTCACTGTATCACCCACTTTTAAGGTATTTTAAAGTAACAGAAATGTATTATTATTTAAATTTTTTTATTTTTTTAGTTTCATCACTACTATTTTTGAGTGAAAAAGACACAGTTTGTACAACTGCAAGTATAAAAAATATAAAAGTTATTAATAATTTTAATTTTATATTATATATAGCAGCACTTGTGTGAACAAATGTGCATGTTAAATAAAAAAAAAAATTATTTACTAACTTTTAACCAATATATTTGTATGTAAAAATTTACTTTTTTGTATAAATTTTCACTTTATCACCCACTCATAAGGTATTTTAAAGTAACAGAAATGTATTAATATTTAAATTTTTTTATATTTTTAGTTCCATCACTACTAGTTTTGAGTGAAAAAGACACAGTTTGTACAACTGCAAGTATAAAAAATATAAAAGTTATTAATAATTTTAATTTTATATTATATATAGCAGCACTTGTGTGAACAAATGTTCATGTTAAATGAAGAAAAAATTATTTACTAACTTTTAACTATATATTTGTATGTAAAAATTTATTTTCTTGCATAGAATTTCATTTTATTACCCACTCTTAAGGTATTTTAAAGTAACAGAAATGTTCTAATATTTTAAAATTATTATTTTTTTAGTTCCATTACTACTATTTTTAAGTGAAAAAGACACAGTTGGTACAACTGCAAGTAGAAAAAATATAAAAGTTAATAATAATTTTAATTTCATATTTTATATACCAGCACTTGTGTGAACAAATGTGCAATTTAAAATAAGTCAAAAATTATTTACTAATTTTTAACCATATATTTGTATGTAAAAATTTAATTTTTTGTATTGAATTTCACTTTATTACCCACTCTTAAGGTATTTTAAAGTAACAGAAATGTTCACATATTTTAAAATTATAATTTTTTTAGTTCCATCACTACTATTTTTAAGTGAAAAAGACACAGTTGGAACAACTGCAAGTATAAAAAATATAAAAGTTAATAATAATTTTAATTTCATATTTTATATAACAGCACTTGTGTGAACAAATGTGCATTTTAAAATAAGAAAAAATTTACTAACTTTTCAATATATATTTGTTTGTAAAAATTTACTTTTTTGTATAGAATTTCACTTTATCACCCACTCTGAAGGTATTTTAAAGTAACAGAAATGTATTATTATTAAAAAAATTTTTTTTTTAGTTTCATCACTACTATTTTTAAGTGAAAATAACACAGTTTGTACAACTGCAAGTATAAAAAATATAAAAGTTAATTATAACTTTAATTTCAACTTATATATAGCAACACTTGTGTAAACAAATGTGCATGTTAAAATAAAAAAAAATTATTTACTAACTTTTAACTATATATATGTATGTAAAAATTTACTTTTTTGTATAGAATTTTACTTTATCACCCACTCTTAAGGTGTTTTAGAGTAACAGAAATGTATTATTATTTAAATTTTTTTATTTTTTTCGTTCCATCACTAATATTTTTGATTAAAAAAGACACAGTTTGTACAACTGCAAGTATAAAAAATATAAAAGTTATTATTATTTTTAATTTTATATTATATATAGCAGCACTTGTGTGAACAAATGTGCATGTAAAACAAAAAAAAATTTAATTTACTAATTTTTAATTATATATTTGTATGTAAATATTTATTTTCTTGTATAGAATTTCACTTAATTACCCACTCTTAATCTAATTTAAAGTAACAGAAATGTTCTAATATTTTAAAATTATTATTTTTTTAGTTCCATCACTACTATTTTTGAGTGAAAATGACACAGTTTGTACAACTGCAAGTATAAAAAATATAAAAGATATTAATAAATTTAATTTCATATTATATATAGCAGCACTTGTGTGAACTACACTTGTGCATGTTAAAATAAAAGAAAAATTATTTACTAACTTTTAACAATACGTTTGTATGTAAAAATTTAATTTTTTGTATAGAATTTCACTTTATCACCCACTCTTAAGGTATTTTAAAGTAACAGTAATGAATTATTATTTTAACAATTTTATTTTTTCAGTTTTATCACTACTATTTTTAAGTGAAAAAGACACAGTTGATACAACTGCAAGTATAAAAAATATACAAGTTATTAATAATTTTAAATTTATATTATATATAGCAGCACTTGTTTGAACAAATGTGCATGTTAAATAAAAAAAAAAATTATTTACTAACTTTTAACCATATATTTGTATGTAAAAACTTAATTTTTTGTATTGAATTTCACTTTATCACCTACTCTTAAGGTATTTTAAAGTAACAGAAATGTTCTAATATTTTAAAATTATTATTTTTTTAGTTCCATCACTACTATTTTTAAGTGAAAAAGACACAGTTGGTACAACTGCAAGTAGAAAAAATATAAAAGGTAATAATAATTTTAATTTCATATTTTATATAATAGCACCTGTGTGAACAAATGTGCATTTTAAAATAAGACAAAATTATTTACTAATTTTTAACCATATATTTGTATGTAAAAATTTACTTTCTTGTATAGAATTTCACTGTATCACCCACTCTTAAGGTATTTTAAAGTAACAGAAATGTATTATTATTTAAAATTTTTTATTTTTTTAGTTGCATCACTACTATTTTTGAGTGAAAAAGACACAGTTTGTACAACTGCAAGTATAAAAAATATACAAGTTATTAATAATTTTAATTTTATATTATATATAGCAGCACTTGTGTGAACAAATGTGCATGTTAAATAAAAAAAAAATTATTTACTAACTTTTAACCAATATATTTGTATGTGAAAATTTAATTTTTTGTATTGAATTTCACTTTATTACCCATTTTTAAGGTATTTTAAAGTAACAGAAATGTTCTAATATTTTAAAATTATTATTTTTTTAGTTCCATCACTACTATTTTTAAGTGAAAAAGACACAGTTGGAACAACTGCAAGTATAAAAAATATAAAAGTTAATTATAATTTTAATTTCATATTTTATATAACAGCACTTGTGTGAACAAATGTGCATTTTAAAATAAGAAAAAAATTATTTACTAACTTTTGAATATATATTTGTATGTAAAAATTTACTTTTTTGTATAGAATTTCACTTTATCACCCACTCTTAAGGTATTTTAAAGTAACAGAAATGTTGTAATATTTAAATTTTTTTATTTTTTCAGTTTCATCACTACTAGCTTTGAGTGAAAAAGACACAGTTTGTACAACTGCAAGTATAAAAAATATAAAAGTTATTAATAATTTTAATTTTATATTATATATAGCAGCACTTGTGTGAACAAATGTTCATGTTAAATAAAGAAAAAATTATTTACTAATTTTTAACTATATATTTGTATGTAAAAATTAATTTTCTTGCATAAAATTTCACTTTATTACCCACTCTTAAGGTATTTTAAAGTAACAGAAATGTTCTAATATTCTAAAATTATTATTTTTTTAGTTTCATCACTACTATTTTTAAGTGAAAAAGTCACAGTTGATACAACTGCAAGTAGGAAAAATATAAAAGTTAATAATAATTTTAATTTCATATTTTATATAACAGCACTTGTGTAAACAAATGTGCAATTTAAAATAAGACAAAAATTATTTACTAATTTTAAACCATATATTTGTATGTAAAAATTTACTTTCTTGTATAGAATTTCATTGTATCACCCACTCTTAAGGTATTTTAAAGTAACAGAAATGTATTATTATTTAAAATTATTTATTTTTTTAGTTGTATCACTACTATTTTTGAGTGAAAAAGACACAGTTTGTACAACTGCAAGTATAAAAAATATAAAAGTTTTTAATAATTTTAATTTTATATTATATATAGCAGCACTTGTGTAAACAAATGTTAATGTTAAATGAAGAAAAAATTATTTACTAACTTTTAACTATATATTTGTATGTAAAAATTTATTTTCTTGCATAGAATTTCACTTTATTACCCACTCTTAAGGTATTTTAAAGTAACAGAAATGTTCTAATATTTTAAAATTATTATTTTTTTAGTTCCATCACTACTGTTTTTAAGTGAAAAAGACACAGTTGGAACAACTGCAAGTATAAAAAATATAAAAGTTAATTATAATTTTAATTTCATATTTTATATAACAGCACTTGTGTGAACAAATGTGCATTTTAAAATAAGAAAAAAATTATTTACTAACTTTTCAATATATATTTGTTTGTAAAAATTTACTTTTTTGTATAGAATTTCACTTTATCACCCACTCTAAAGGTATTTTAAAGTAACAGAAATGTATTAATATTTAAAAAAAATTATTTTTTTAGTTTCATCACTACTAGTTTTGAGTGAAAAAGACACAGTTTGTACAACTGCAAGTAGAAAAAATATAAAAGTTATTAATAATTTTAATTTTATATTATATATAGCAGCACTTGTGTGAACAAATGTTTATGTTAAATGAAAAAAAAATTATTTACTAACTTTTAACTATAAATTTGTACGTAAAAATTTATTGTTTTGTATAGAATTTCACTTTATCACCCTCTCTTATGGTATTTTAAAGTAATAGAAATGTTCTAATATTTTAAAATTATTATTTTTTTAGTTCCATCACTACTATTTTTAAGTGAAAAAGACACAATTGGTACAACTACAAGTATATAAAATATAAAAGTTAATAATAATTTTAATTTCATATTTTATATAGCAGCACTTGTGTGAACAAATAGACATGTTAAAATAAAAAAATATATATTTACTGACTTTTAACTATATATTTGTTTTTAAAAAATTACTTTTTTGTATAGAATTTCACTGTATCACCCACTCTTAAGGTATTTTAAAGTAACAGAAATGTATAAAATTAAAAAAATTTAATTTTTAGTTCCATCACTACTATTTTTGAGTGAAAAAGACACAGTTTGTACAACTGCAAGTATAAAAAATATAAAAGATAATTATAACTTTAATTTAAACTTATATATAGCAGCACTAGTGTAAACAAATGTACATGTTAAAATAAAAAAAAATTATTTACTAACTTTTAACTATATATTTGTATGTAAAAATTTACTTTTTTGTATAGAATTTCACTTTATCACCCACTCTTAAGGTATTTTAAAGTATCAGTAATGAATTATTATTTTAAAATTATTATTTTTTTAGTTCCATCACTACTATTTTTAAGTGAAAAAGACACACTTGATACAACTGCAAGTATAAAAAATATACAAGTTATTAATAATTTAAATTTTATATTATTTATAGCAGCACTTGTGTAAACAAATGTGCATGTTAAATAAAAAAAAAATTATTTAATAACATTTAACCATATATTTGTATGTAAAAATTTAATCTTTTGTTTAGAATTTCACTTTGTTACCCACTCTGAAGGTATTTTAAAGAAACAGAAATGTTCTAATATTTTAAAATCATTATTTTTTTAGTTCCATCACTATTATTTTTAAGTGAAAAAGACACAGTTGGAACAACTGCAAGTATAAAAAATATAAAAGCTAATAATAATTTTAATTTCATATTTTATATAACAGCACTTGTGTGAACAAATGTGCATTTAAAAATAAGGAAAAAATTATTAACTAATTTTTAATGATATATTTGTATGTAAAAATTTACTTTCTTGTATAAAATTTCACTGTATCACCCACTTTTAAGGTATTTTAAAGTAACAGAAATATATTATTATTTAAATTTTTTTATTTTTTTAGTTTCATCACTACTATTTTTGAGTGACAAAGACACAGTTTGTACAACTGCAAGTATAAAAAATATAAAAGTTATTAATAATTTTAATTTTATATTATATATAGCAGCACTTGTGTAAACAAATGTGCATGTTAAATAAAAAAAAATATTTTCTAACTTTTAACTATATATTGGTATGTAAAAATTTATTTTCTTGCATAGAATTTCATTTTATTACTCACTCTTAAGGTATTTTAAAGTAACAGAAATGCTCTAATATTTTAAAATTATTATTTTTTTAGTTCCATCACTACTATTTTTAAGTGAAAAAGACAGTTGGTACAACTGCAAGTAGAAAAAATATAAAAGTTAATAATAATTTTAATTTCATATTTTATATATCAGCACTTGTGTGAACAAATGTGCATTTTAAAATAAGACAAAAATTATATACTAATTTTTAACTATATATTTGTGAGTGAAAATTTACTTTCTTGTATAGAATTTCACTGTTCACCCACTCTTAAGGTATTTTAAAGTAACAAAAATGTATTATTATTTAAAATTATTTATTTTTTTAGTTGCATCACTAATATTTTTGAGTGAAAAAGACACAGTTTGTACGACTGCAAGTATAAAAAATATACAAGTTATTAATAATTTTAATTATATATTATATATAGCAGCACTTGTGTGAACAAATGTGCATGTTAAATAAAAAAATAAATTATTTACTAACTTTTACCTATATATTTGTATGTAAAAATTTAATTTTTTGTATTGAATTTCACTTTATTACCCACTTTTAAGGTATTTTAAAGTAACACAAATGTTCTAATATTTTAAAATTATTATTTTTTTAGTTCTATCACTACTATTTTTGAGTGAAAATGACACAGTTTGTACAACTGCAAGTATAAAAAATATAAAAAATATTGATAAATTTAATTTCATATTATATATAGCAGCACTTGTGTAAACAAATGTGCATTTTAAAATAAAAAAAAATTATTTACTAACTTTTCAATATATATTTGTATGTAAAAATTTACTATTTTGTATAGAATTTCACTTTATCACCCACTTTTAAGGTATTTTAAAGTAACAGAAATGTATTATTATTTAAAATTTTTTTAGTTCCATCACTGCTAGTTTTGAGTGAAAAAGACACAGTTTGTACAACTGCAAGTATAAAAAATATAAAAGTTTTTAATAATTTTAATTTTATATTATATATAGCAGCACTTGTGTGGACAAATGTTAATGTTAAGAAAAAATTATTTACTAACTTTTAACTATATATTTGTATGTAAAAATTTATTTTCTTGCATAGAATTTCACTTTATTACCCACTCTTAAGGTATTTTAAAGTAACAGAAATGTTCTAATATTTTAAAATTATTATTTTTTTAGTTCCATCACTACTATTTTTAAGTGAAAAAGACACAGTTGGTACAACTGCAAGTAGAAAAAATATAAAAGTTAATAATAATTTTAATTTCATATTTTATATACCAGCACTTGTGTGAACAAATGTGCAATTTAAAATAAGTCAAAAATTAATTACTAATTTTTAACCATATATTTGTTTGTAAAAATTTACTTTCTTGTATAGAATTTCATTGTATCACCCACTCTTAAGGTATTTTAAAGTAACAGAAATGTATTATTATTTAAAATAATTTATTTTTTTAGTTGCATCACTACTATTTTTGAGTGAAAAAGACACAGTTTGTACGACTGCAAGTATAAAAAATATACAAGTTATTAATAATTTTAATTATATATTATATATAGCAGCACTTGTGTGAACAAATGTGCATGTTAAATAAAAAAATAAATTATTAACTAACTTTTAACCATATATTTGTATGTAAAAATTTAATTTTTTGTATTGAATTTCACTTTATTACCCACTCTTAAGGTATTTTAAAGTAACACAAATGTTCTAATATTTTAAAATTATTTTTTTTTTAGTTCTATCACTACAATTTTTGAGTGAAAATGACACAGTTTGTACAACTGCAAGTATAAAAAATATAAAAGATATTGATAAATTTAATTTCATATTATATATAGCAGCACTTGTGTGAACAAAGGTGCATGTTAAAATAAAAGAAAAATTATTTACTAACTTTTAACTATACGTTTGTATGTAAAAATTTAATTTTTTATATAGAATTTCACTTTATCACCCACTCTTAAGGTATTTTAAAGTAACAGTAATGAATTATTATTTTAACAATTTTATTTTTTTAGTTCCATCACTACTATTTTTAAGTGAAAAGACACAGTTGATACAACTGCAAGTACTAAAAATATACAAGTTATTAATAATTTTAATTTTATATTATATATAGCAGCACTTGTGTGAACAAATGTGCATGTTAAATAAAAAAAAAATTATTTACTAACTTTTAACCATATATTTGTATGTAAAAATTTAATTTTTTGTATTGAATTTCACTTTATTACCCACTCTTAAGGTATTTTAAAGTAACAGAAATGTTCTAATATTTTAAAATTATTATTTTTTTAGTTCCATCACTACTATTTTTAAGTGAAAAAGACACAGTTGGAACAACTGCAAGTATTAAAAATATAAAAGTTAATTATAATTTTAATTTCATATTTTATATAACAGCACTTGTGTGAACAAATGTGCATTTTAAAATAAGAAAAAAATTATTTACTAACTTTTCAATATATATTTGTATGTAAAAATTTACTTTTTTGTATAGAATTTCACTTTATCACCCACTCTGAATGTATTTTAAAGTAACAGAACTGTATTAATATTTAAAAAAAATTATTTTTTTAGTTCCATCACTACTAGTTTTGATTGAAAAAGACACAGTTTGTACAACTGCAAGTATAAAAAATATAAAAGTTATTAATAATTTTAATTTTATATTATATATAGCAGCACTTGTGTGAACAAATGTTTATGTTAAATGAAAAAAAAATTATTTACTAACTTTTAACTATAAATTTGTACGTAAAAATTTATTGTTTTGTATAGAATTTCACTTTATCACCCACTCTTATGGTATTTTAAAGTAATAGAAATGTTCTAATATTTTAAAATTATTATTTTTTTAGTTCCATCACTACTATTTTTAAGTGAAAAAGACACAATTGGTACAACTGCAAGTATATAAAATATAAAAGTTAATAATAATTTTAATTTCATATTTTATATAGCAGCACTTGTGTGAACAAATAGACATGTTAAAATAAAAAAATATATATTTACTGACTTTTAACTATATATTTGTTTTTAAAAAATTACTTTTTTGTATAGAATTTCATTGTATCACCCACTCTTAAGGTATTTTAAAGTAACAGAAATGTATAAATATTAAAAAAATTTAATTTTTTAGTTCCATCACTACTATTTTTGAGTGAAAAAGACACAGTTTGTACAACTGCAAGTATAAAAAATATAAAAGATAAAAATAACTTTTATTTAAACTTATATATAGCAGCACTAGTGTAAACAAATGTACATGTTAAAATAAAAAAAAATTATTTACTAACTTTTAACTATATATTTGTATGTAAAAATTTACTTTTTTGTATAGAATTTCACTTTATCACCCACTCTTAAGGTATTTTAAAGTAACAGTAATGAATTATTATTTTAAAATTATTATTTTTTTAGTTCCATCACTACTATTTTTAAGTGAAAAAGACACACTTGATACAACTGCAAGTATAAAAAATATACAAGTTATTATTAATTTAAATTTTATATTATATATAGCAGCACTTGTGTAAACAAATGTGCATGTTAAATAAAAAAAATATTATTTAATAACATTTAACCATATATTTGTATGTAAAAATTTAATCTTTTGTTTAGAATTTCACTTTATTACCCACTCTGAAGGTATTTTAAAGAAACAGAAATGTTCTAATATTTTAAAATTATTATTTTTTTAGTTCCATCACTACTATTTTTAAGTGAAAAAGACACAGACACAGAAATGTATTAATATTTGAATATTTTTATTTTTTTAGTTCCATCACTACTATTTTCAAGTGCAAAAGACACAGTTTGTACAACTGCAAGTATAAAAAAAATAAAAGTTATTAATAATTTTAATTTTATATTATATATAGCAGCACTTGTGTAAACAAATGTGCATGTTAAAATAAAAAAAAATATTTTCTAACTTTTAACTATATATTGGTATGTAAAAATTTATTTTCTTGCATAGAATTTCATTTTATTACTCACTCTTAAGGTATTTTAAAGTAACAGAAATGTTCTAATATTTTAAATTTATTATTTTCTTAGTTCCATCACTACTATTTTTAAGTGAAAAAGACAGTTGGTACAACTGCAAGTAGAAAAAATATAAAAGGTAATAATAATTTTAATTTCATATTTTATATAACAGCACTTGTGTGAACAAATGTGCATTTTAAAATAAGACAAAAATTATATACTAATTTTTAACCATATATTTGTGAGTGAAAATTTACTTTCTTGTATAGAATTTTACTGTTCACCCACTCTTAAGGTATTTTAAAGTAAGAGAAATGTATTATTATTTAAAATTATTTATTTTTTTAGTTGCATCACTAATATTTTTGAGTGAAAAAGACACAGTTGGAACAACTGCAAGTATAAAAAATATAAAAGTTAATAATAATTTTAATTTCATATTTTATATAGCAGCACTTGTGTGAACAAATGTGCATGTAAAAATAAAAAAAATTTAATTTACTAATTTTTAATTATATATTTGTATGTAAATATTTATTTTCTTGTATAGAATTTCACTTAATTACCCACTCTTAATCTAATTTAAAGTAACAGAAATGTTCTAATATTTTAAAATTATTATTTTTTTAGTTCCATCACTACTATTTTTGAGTGAAAATGACACAGTTTGTACAACTGCAAGTATAAAAAATATAAAAGATATTAATAAATTTAATTTCATATTATATATAGCAGCACTTGTGTGAACTACACTTGTGCATGTTAAAATAAAAAAAAAATTATTTACTAACTTTTAACTATACGTTTGTATGTAAAAATTTAATTTTTTGTATAGAATTTCACTTTATCACCCACTCTTAAGGTATTTTAAAGTAACAGAAATGTTCTAATATTTTAAAATTATTATTTTTTTAGTTCCATCACTACTATTTTTAAGTAAAAAAGACACAGTTGAAACAACTGCAAGTATAAAAAATATAAAAGTTAATAATAATTTTAATTTCATATTTTATATAACAGCACTTGTGCGAATAAACGTGCATTTTAAAATAAGGAAAAAATTATTAACTAAATTTTAATGATATATTTGTATATAAAAATTTACTTTCTTGTATAGAATTTCACTGTATCACCCACTCTTAAGGTATTTTAAAGTAACAGAAATGTATTATTATTTAAATTTTTTTATTTTTTTAGTTTCATCACTACTATTTTTGAGTGAAAAAGACACAGTTTGTACAACTGCAAGTATATAAAATATAAAAGTTAATAATAATTTTAATTTCATATTTTATATAGCAGCACTTGTGTGAACAAATAGACATGTTAAATGAAAAAAAAAATATTTACTAACATTTAACTATATATTTGTATGTAAAAATTTATTTTTTTGTATAGAATTTCACTGTATCACCCACTCTTAAGGTATTTTAAAGTAACAGAAATGTATTAATATTAAAAAAATTTAATTTTTTAGTTCCATCACTACTAGTTTTGAGGGAAAATGACACAGTTTGTACAACTGCAAGTATAAAAAATTTAAAAGTTATTTATAACTTTAATTTCAACTTATATATAGCAGCACTTGTGTAAACAAATGTGCATGGTAAAATAAAAAAAAATTATTTACTAACTTTTAACTATATATTTGTATGTAAAGATTTACTTTTTTGTATAGAATTTTACTTTATCACCCACTCTTAAGGTGTTTTAAAGTAACAGAAATGTATTATTATTTAAATTTTTTTATTTTTTTAGTTTCATCACTACTATTTTTGAGTGAAAAAGACACAGTTTGTACAACTGCAAGTATAAAAAATATACAAGTTATTAATAATTTTAATTTTATATTATATATAGCAGCACTAGTGTGAACAAATGTTCATGTTAAATGAAAAAAATATTATTTACTAACTTTTAACTATATATTTGTATGTAAAAATTTATTTTTTTGTATAGAATTTCACTTTATCACCCACTCTAGGTATTTTAAAGTAATAGAAATATTCTAATATTTTAAAATTATTATTTTTTTAGTTCCATCACTACTATTTTTAAGTGAAAGACACAAATGGTACAACTGCAAGTAGAAAAAATATAAAAGTTAATAATAATTTTAATTATATATTTTATCAAACAGCACTTGTGTAAACAAACGTGCATTTTAAAATAAGACAAAAATTATTTACTAATTTTTAACCATATATTTGTATGTAAAAATTTACTTTCTTGTATGGAATTTCATTGTATCACCCACTCTTATTGTATTTTAAAGTAACAGAAATGTATTATTATTTAAAAATTTTTATTTTTTTAGTTGCATCACTACTATTTTTGAGTGAAAAAGACACAGTTTGTACAACTGCAAGTATAAAAAATATACAAGTTATTAATAATTTTAATTTTATATTATATATAGCAGCACTTGTGTGAACAAATGTTCATGTTAAATGAAAAAAATATTATTTACTAACTTTTAACTATATATTTGTATGTAAAAATTTATTTTTTTGTATAGAATTTCACTTTATCACCCACTCTAGGTATTTTAAAGTAATAGAAATATTCTAATATTTTAAAATTATTATTTTTTTAGTTCCATCACTACTATTTTTAAGTGAAAAAGACACAGTTGGTACAACTGCAAGTATATAAAATATAAAAGTTAATAATAATTTTAATTTCATATTTTATATAGCAGCACTTGTGTGAACAAATAGACATGTTAAATGAAAAAAAAAATATTTACTAACTTTTAACTATATATTTGCATGTAAAAATTTATTTTTTTGTATAGAATTTCACTGTATCACCCACTCTTAAGGTATTTTAATATAACAGAAATGTATTATTATTAAAAAAAAGTTTAATTTTTTAGTTCCATCACTACTAGTTTTGAGGAAAAATGACACAGTTTGTACAACTGCAAGTATAAAAAATATAAAAGTTAATTATAATTTTAATTTTATTTTATATATAGCAGCACTTGTGTAAACAAATGTGCATAGTAAAATAAAAAAAAATTATTTACTAACTTTTAACTATATATTTGTATGTAAAAATTTAATTTTTTGTATAGAATTTTACTTTATCACCCACTCTTAAGGTGTTTTAAAGTAACAGAAATGTATTATTATTTAAATTTTTTTATTTTTTTAGTTTTATCACTACTATTTTTGAGTGAAAAAGACACAGTTTGTACAACTGAAAGTATAAAAAATATAAAAGTTATTAATAATTTTAATTTTATATTATATATAGCGGCACTTGTGTAAACAAATGTGCATGTTAAAATAAAAAAAAAAATATTTTATAACTTTTAACTATATTTTGGTATGTAAAAATTTATTTTCTTGCATAGAATTTCACTTTATTACCCACTTTAAAGGTATTTTAAAGTAACAGAAATGTTCTAATATTTTAAAATTATTATTTTTTTAGTTCCATCACTACTATTTTTAAGTGAAAGACACAAATGGTACAACTGCATGTAGAAAAAATATAAAAGTTAATAATAATTTTAATTTCATATTTTATCAAACAGCACTTGTGTGAACAAATGTGCATTTTAAAATAAGACAAAAATTATTTACTAATTTTTAACCATATATTTGTATGTAAAAATTTACTTTCTTGTATAGAATTTTACTGTATCACCCACTCTTAAGGTATTTTAAAGTAACAGAAATGTATTATTATTTAAAATTTTTTATTTTTTTAGTTGCATCACTACTATTTTTGAGTGAATAAGACACAGTTTGTACAACTGCAAGTATAAAAAATATACAAGTTATTAATAATTTCAATTTTATATTATATATAGCAGCACTTGTGTGAACAAATGTTCATGTTAAATGAAAAAAATATTATTTACTAACTTTTAACTATATATTTGTATGTAAAAATTTATTTTTTTGTATAGAATTTTACTTTATCACCCACTCTAGGTATTTTAAAGTAATAGAAATATTCTAATATTTTAAAATTATTATTTTTTTAGTTCCATCACTACTATTTTTAAGTGAAAAAGACACAGTTGGTACAACTGCAAGTATATAAAATATAAAAGTTAATAATAATTTTAATTTCATATTTTATATAGCAGCACTTGTGTGAACAAATAAACATGTTAAAATAAAAAAATATATATTTACTAACTTTTAACTATATATTTGTTTTTAAAAAATTACTTTTTTGTATAGAATTTCACTGTATCACCCACTCTTAAGGTATTTTAAAGTAACAGAAATGTATTATTATTAAAAAAATTAATTTTTTTAGTTCCATCACTACTATTTTTGAGTAAAAATGACACAGTTTGTACAACTGCAAGTATAAAAAATATAAAAGTTAATTATAACTTTAATTTCAACTTATATATAGCAGCACTTGTGTAAACAAATGTGCATGGTAAAATAAAAAAAATTATTTACTAACTTTTAACTATATATTTGTATGTAAAAATTTACTTTTTTGTATAGAATTTTACTTTATCAACTACTCTTAAGGTGTTTTAAAGTAACAGAAATGTATTATTATTTAATTTTTTTTAGTTTTTTAGTTTTATCACTACTATTTTTGGGTGAAAAAGACACAGTTTGTACAACTGCCAAGTATAAAAAATATAAAAGTCATTAATAATTTTAATTTTATATTATATATAGCAGCACTTGTGTAAACAAATGTGCATGTTAAATAAAAAAAAAATTTTACTAACTTTTAACCATATATTTGTATGTAAAAATTTATTTTTTTGTATAGAACTTCAATATAGCACCCACTTTTAAGGTATTTTAAAGTAACAGAAATGTTCTAGTATTTTAAAATTATTATTTTTTTAGTTCCATCACTACTATTTTTAAGTAAAAAAGACACAGTTGAAACAACTGCAAGTATAAAAAATATAAAAGTTAATTATAATTTTTATTTTATATAACAACACTTGTGTGAACAAATGTGCATTTTAAAATAAGAAAAAAATTATTTACTAACTTTTCAATATATATTTGAATGTGAAAATTTACTTTTTTGTATAGAATTTCACTTTATCACCCACTCTTAAGGTATTTTAAAGTAACAGAAATGTATTAATATTAAAAAAAATTTATTTTTTTAGTTTCATTACTACTAGTTTTAAGTGAAAAAGACACAGTTTGTACAACTGCAAGTATAAAAAATATAAAAGTTATTAATAATTTTAATTTTATATTATATATAGCAGCAGTTGTGTAAACAAATGTTCATGTTAAATAAAAAAAAAATTATTTACTAATTTTTAACTATATATTTGTATGTAAAAATTAATTTTTTTGTATAGAATTTCACTTTCACCCACTCTTTAGGTATTTTAAAGTAATATAAATGTTCTAATATTTAAAAATTATTATTTTTTTAGTTCCATCACTACTTTTTTTAAGTGAAAAAGACACAGTTGGTACAACTGCAAGTATATAAAATATAAAAGTTAATTATAATTTTAATTTCATATTTTATATAGCAGCACTTGTGTGAACAAATAGACATGTTAAAATAAAAAAATATATATTTACTAACTTTTAACTATATATTTGTTTTTCAAAAATTACTTTTTTGTATAGAATTTCACTGTATCACCCACTCTTAAGGTATTTTAAAGTAACAGAAATGTATTAATATTAAAAAAATTTAATTTTTTAGTTTTATCACTACTAGTTTTAAGTGAAAAAGACACAGTTTGTACAACTGCAAGTATAAAAAATATTAATATTTTTAATTTTATATTATATATAGCAGCACTTGTGTGAACAAATGTGCATTTAAAAATAAAAAAAATTTAATTTACTAATTTTAATTTATATATTTGGATGTAAATATTTATTTTCTTGTATAGAATTTCACTTAATTACCCACTCTTAATCTAATTTAAAGTAACAGAAATGTTCTAATATTTTAAAATTATTATTTTTTTAGTTCCATCACTACTATTTTTGAGTGAAAATGACACAGTTTGTACAACTGCAAGTATAAAAAATATTAATGATATTAATAAATTTAATTTCACATTATATATAGCAGCACTTGTGTGAACAAATGTGAATGTTAAAATAAAAGAAAAATTATTTACTAACTTTTAACTATACGTTTGTATGTAAAAATTTAATTTTTTGTATAGAATTTCACTTTATCACCTACTCTTAAAGTATTTTAAAGTAACAGTAATGAATTATTATTTTAACAATTTTATTTTTTTAGTTCCATCACTACTATTTTTAAGTTAAAAAGACACAGTTGATACAACTGCAAGTATAAAAAATATACAAGTTTTTAATAATTTTAATTTTATATTATATATAGCAGCACTTGTGTGAACAAATGTGCATGTTAAATAAAAAAAAAAATTATTTACTAACTTTTAAATATATATTTGTATGTAAAAATTTAATTTTTTGTATTGAATTTCACTTTATTACCCACTCTTAAGGTATTTTAAAGTAACAGAAATGTTCTAATAGTTTAAAATTATTATTTTTTTAGTTCAATCACTACTATTTTTAAGTAAAAAAGACACAGTTAAAACAACTGCAAGTATAAAAAATATAAAAGTAAATAATAATTTTAATTTCATATTTTATATAACAGCACTTGTGTGAATAAACGTGCATTTTAAAATAAGGAACAAATTATTAACTAAATTTTAATGATATATTTGTATGTAAAAATTTACTTTCTTGTATAGAATTTCACTGTATCACCCACTCTTAAGGTATTTTAAAGTAACAGAAATGTATTAATATTAAAAAAATTTAATTTTTTAGTTCCATCACTACTAGTTTTAAGGGAAAATGACACAGTTTGTACAACTGCAAGTATAAAAAATATAAAAGTTAATTATAACTTTAATTTCAACTTATATATAGCAGCACTTGTGTAAACAAATGTGCATGGTAAAATAAAAAAAAATTATTTACTAACTTTTAACTATATATTTGTATGTAAAAATTTACTTTTTTGTATTGAATTTTACTTTATCACCCACTCTTAAGGTGTTTTAAAGTAACAGAAATGTATTATTATTTAAATTTTTTTATTTTTTTAGTTTCATCACTACTATTTTTGAGTGAAAAAGACACAGTTTGTACAACTGCAAGTATAAAAAATATACAAGTTATTAATAATTTTAATTTTATATTATATATAGCAGCACTTGTGTGAACAAATGTTCATGTTAAATGAAAAAAATATTATTTACTAACTTTTAACTATATATTTGTATGTAAAAATTTATTTTTTTGTATAGAATTTTACTTTATCACCCACTCTAGGTATTTAAAGTAATAGAAATATTCTAATATTTTAAAATTATTATTTTTTTAGTTCCATCACTACTATTTTTAAGTGAAAGACACAAATGGTACAACTGCAAGTAGAAAAAATATAAAAGTTAATAATAATTTTAATTATATATTTTATCAAACAGCACTTGTGTGAACAAATGTGCATTTTAAAATAAGACAAAAATTATTTACTAATTTTTAACCATATATTTGTATGTAAAAATTTACTTTCTTGTATAGAATTTCATTGTATCACCCACTCTTATTGTATTTTAAAGTAACAGAAATGTATTATTATTTAAAAATTTTTATTTTTTTAGTTGCATCACTACTATTTTTGAGTGAAAAAGACACAGTTTGTACAACTGCAAGTATAAAAAATATACAAGTTATTAATAATTTTAATTTTATATTATATATAGTAGCACTTGTGTAAACAAATGTGCATGTTAAATAAAAAAAAAATTATTTACTAACTTTTAACCAATATATTTGTATGTAAAAATTTAATTTTTTGTATTGAATTTCACTTTATTACCCATTTTTAAGGTATTTTAAAGTAACAGAAATGTTCTAATATTTTAAAATTATTATTTTTTTAGTTCCATCACTACTATTTTTAAGTGAAAGATACACAAATGGTACAACTGCAAGTAAAAAAAATATAAAAGTTAATAATAATTTTAATTTCATATTTTATCAAACAGCACTTGTGTGAACAAATGTGCATTTTAAAATAAGACAAAAATTATTTACTAATTTTTAACCATATATTTGTATGTAAAAATTTACTTTCTTGTATAGAATTTCACTGTATCACCCACTCTTAAGGTATTTTAAAGTAACAGAAATGTATTATTATTTAAATTTTTTAATTTTTTTAGTTGCATCACTACTATTTTTGAGTGAATAAGACACAGTTTGTACAACTGCAAGTATAAAAAATATACAAGTTATTAATAATTTTAATTTTATATTATATATAGCAGCACTTGTGTGAACAAATGTTCATGTTAAATGAAAAAAATATTATTTACTAACTTTTAACTATATATTAGTATGTAAAAATTTATTTTTTTGTATAGAATTTCACTTTATCACCCACTCTAGGTATTTTAAAGTAATAGAAATATTCTAATATTTTAAAATTATTATTTTTTTAGTTCCATCACTACTATTTTTAAGTGAAAAAGACACAGTTGGTACAACTGCAAGTATATAAAATATAAAAGTTAATAATAATTTTAATTTCATATTTTATATAGCAGCACTTGTGTGAACAAATAAACATGTTAAAATAAAAAAATATATATTTACTAACTTTTAACTATATATTTGTTTTTAAAAAATTACTTTTTTGTATAGAATTTCACTGTATCACCCACTCTTAAGGTATTTTAAAGTAACAGAAATGTATTATTATTAAAAAAATTAATTTTTTTAGTTCCATCACTACTATTTTTGAGTAAAAATGACACAGTTTGTACAACTGCAAGTATAAAAAATATAAAAGTTAATTATAACTTTAATTTCAACTTATATATAGCAGCACTTGTGTAAACAAATGTGCATGGTAAAATAAAAAAAATTATTTACTAACTTTTAACTATATATTTGTATGTAAAAATTTACTTTTTTGTATAGAATTTTACTTTATCAACTACTCTTAAGGTGTTTTAAAGTAACAGAAATGTATTATTATTTAATTTTTTTTAGTTTTTTAGTTTTATCACTACTATTTTTGGGTGAAAAAGACACAGTTTGTACAACTGCCAAGTATAAAAAATATAAAAGTCATTAATAATTTTAATTTTATATTATATATAGCAGCACTTGTGTAAACAAATGTGCATGTTAAATAAAAAAAAAATTTTACTAACTTTTAACCATATATTTGTATGTAAAAATTTATTTTTTTGTATAGAACTTCAATATAGCACCCACTTTTAAGGTATTTTAAAGTAACAGAAATGTTCTAGTATTTTAAAATTATTATTTTTTTAGTTCCATCACTACTATTTTTAAGTAAAAAAGACACAGTTGAAACAACTGCAAGTATAAAAAATATAAAAGTTAATTATAATTTTTATTTTATATAACAACACTTGTGTGAACAAATGTGCATTTTAAAATAAGAAAAAAATTATTTACTAACTTTTCAATATATATTTGAATGTGAAAATTTACTTTTTTGTATAGAATTTCACTTTATCACCCACTCTTAAGGTATTTTAAAGTAACAGAAATGTATTAATATTAAAAAAAATTTATTTTTTTAGTTTCATTACTACTAGTTTTAAGTGAAAAAGACACAGTTTGTACAACTGCAAGTATAAAAAATATAAAAGTTATTAATAATTTTAATTTTATATTATATATAGCAGCAGTTGTGTAAACAAATGTTCATGTTAAATAAAAAAAAAATTATTTACTAATTTTTAACTATATATTTGTATGTAAAAATTAATTTTTTTGTATAGAATTTCACTTTCACCCACTCTTTAGGTGTTTTAAAGTAATATAAATGTTCTAATATTTAAAAATTATTATTTTTTTAGTTCCATCACTACTATTTTTAAGTGAAAAAGACACAGTTGGTACAACTGCAAGTATATAAAATATAAAAGTTAATTATAATTTTAATTTCATATTTTATATAGCAGCACTTGTGTGAACAAATAGACATGTTAAAATAAAAAAATATATATTTACTAACTTTTAACTATATATTTGTTTTTCAAAAATTACTTTTTTGTATAGAATTTCACTGTATCACCCACTCTTAAGGTATTTTAAAGTAACAGAAATGTATTAATATTAAAAAAATTTAATTTTTTAGTTTTATCACTACTAGTTTTAAGTGAAAAAGACACAGTTTGTACAACTGCAAGTATAAAAAATATTAATATTTTTAATTTTATATTATATATAGCAGCACTTGTGTGAACAAATGTGCATTTAAAAATAAAAAAAATTTAATTTACTAATTTTAATTTATATATTTGGATGTAAATATTTATTTTCTTGTATAGAATTTCACTTAATTACCCACTCTTAATCTAATTTAAAGTAACAGAAATGTTCTAATATTTTAAAATTATTATTTTTTTAGTTCCATCACTACTATTTTTGAGTGAAAATGACACAGTTTGTACAACTGCAAGTATAAAAAATATTAATGATATTAATAAATTTAATTTCACATTATATATAGCAGCACTTGTGTGAACAAATGTGAATGTTAAAATAAAAGAAAAATTATTTACTAACTTTTAACTATACGTTTGTATGTAAAAATTTAATTTTTTGTATAGAATTTCACTTTATCACCTACTCTTAAAGTATTTTAAAGTAACAGTAATGAATTATTATTTTAACAATTTTATTTTTTTAGTTCCATCACTACTATTTTTAAGTTAAAAAGACACAGTTGATACAACTGCAAGTATAAAAAATATACAAGTTTTTAATAATTTTAATTTTATATTATATATAGCAGCACTTGTGTGAACAAATGTGCATGTTAAATAAAAAAAAAAATTATTTACTAACTTTTAAATATATATTTGTATGTAAAAATTTAATTTTTTGTATTGAATTTCACTTTATTACCCACTCTTAAGGTATTTTAAAGTAACAGAAATGTTCTAATAGTTTAAAATTATTATTTTTTTAGTTCAATCACTACTATTTTTAAGTAAAAAAGACACAGTTAAAACAACTGCAAGTATAAAAAATATAAAAGTTAATAATAATTTTAATTTCATATTTTATATAACAGCACTTGTGTGAATAAACGTGCATTTTAAAATAAGGAACAAATTATTAACTAAATTTTAATGATATATTTGTATGTAAAAATTTACTTTCTTGTATAGAATTTCACTGTATCACCCACTCTTAAGGTATTTTAAAGTAACAGAAATGTATTAATATTAAAAAAATTTAATTTTTTAGTTCCATCACTACTAGTTTTAAGGGAAAATGACACAGTTTGTACAACTGCAAGTATAAAAAATATAAAAGTTAATTATAACTTTAATTTCAACTTATATATAGCAGCACTTGTGTAAACAAATGTGCATGGTAAAATAAAAAAAAATTATTTACTAACTTTTAACTATATATTTGTATGTAAAAATTTACTTTTTTGTATTGAATTTTACTTTATCACCCACTCTTAAGGTGTTTTAAAGTAACAGAAATGTATTATTATTTAAATTTTTTTATTTTTTTAGTTTCATCACTACTATTTTTGAGTGAAAAAGACACAGTTTGTACAACTGCAAGTATAAAAAATATACAAGTTATTAATAATTTTAATTTTATATTATATATAGCAGCACTTGTGTGAACAAATGTTCATGTTAAATGAAAAAAATATTATTTACTAACTTTTAACTATATATTTGTATGTAAAAATTTATTTTTTTGTATAGAATTTTACTTTATCACCCACTCTAGGTATTTAAAGTAATAGAAATATTCTAATATTTTAAAATTATTATTTTTTTAGTTCCATCACTACTATTTTTAAGTGAAAGACACAAATGGTACAACTGCAAGTAGAAAAAATATAAAAGTTAATAATAATTTTAATTATATATTTTATCAAACAGCACTTGTGTGAACAAATGTGCATTTTAAAATAAGACAAAAATTATTTACTAATTTTTAACCATATATTTGTATGTAAAAATTTACTTTCTTGTATAGAATTTCATTGTATCACCCACTCTTATTGTATTTTAAAGTAACAGAAATGTATTATTATTTAAAATTTTTTATTTTTTTAGTTGCATCACTACTATTTTTGAGTGAAAAAGACACAGTTTGTACAACTGCAAGTATAAAAAATATACAAGTTATTAATAATTTTAATTTTATATTATATATAGTAGCACTTGTGTAAACAAATGTGCATGTTAAATAAAAAAAAAATTATTTACTAACTTTTAACCAATATATTTGTATGTAAAAATTTAATTTTTTGTATTGAATTTCACTTTATTACCCATTTTTAAGGTATTTTAAAGTAACAGAAATGTTCTAATATTTTAAAATTATTATTTTTTTAGTTCCATCACTACTATTTTTAAGTGAAAGATACACAAATGGTACAACTGCAAGTAAAAAAAATATAAAAGTTAATAATAATTTTAATTTCATATTTTATCAAACAGCACTTGTGTGAACAAATGTGCATTTTAAAATAAGACAAAAATTATTTACTAATTTTTAACCATATATTTGTATGTAAAAATTTACTTTCTTGTATAGAATTTCACTGTATCACCCACTCTTAAGGTATTTTAAAGTAACAGAAATGTATTATTATTTAAATTTTTTAATTTTTTTAGTTGCATCACTACTATTTTTGAGTGAATAAGACACAGTTTGTACAACTGCAAGTATAAAAAATATACAAGTTATTAATAATTTTAATTTTATATTATATATAGCAGCACTTGTGTGAACAAATGTTCATGTTAAATGAAAAAAATATTATTTACTAACTTTTAACTATATATTAGTATGTAAAAATTTATTTTTTTGTATAGAATTTCACTTTATCACCCACTCTAGGTATTTTAAAGTAATAGAAATATTCTAATATTTTAAAATTATTATTTTTTAAGTTCCATCACTATTTTTTTTAAGTGAAAAAGACACAGTTGGTACAACTGCAAGTATATAAAATATAAAAGTTAATAATAATTTTAATTTCATATTTTATATAGCAGCACTTGTGTGAACAAATAAACATGTTAAAATAAAAAAATATATATTTACTAACTTTAAACTATATATTTGTTTTTAAAAAATTACTTTTTTGTATAGAATTTCACTGTATCACCCACTCTTAAGGTATTTTAAAGTAACAGAAATGTATTATTATTAAAAAAATTAATTTTTTTAGTTCCATCACTACTATTTTTGAGTAAAAATGACACAGTTTGTACAACTGCAAGTATAAAAAATATAAAAGTTAATTATAACTTTAATTTCAACTTATATATAGCAGCACTTGTGTAAACGAATGTGCATGGTAAAATAAAAAAAATTATTTACTAACTTTTAACTATATAATTGTATGTAAAAATTTACTTTTTTGTATAGAATTTTACTTTATCAACCACTCTTAAGGTGTTTTAAAGTAACAGAAATGTATTATTATTTAATTTTTTTTAGTTTTTTAGTTTTATCACTACTATTTTTGAGTGAAAAAGACACAGTTTGTACAACTGCCAAGTATAAAAAATATAAAAGTCATTAATAATTTTAATTTTATATTATATATAGCAGCACTTGTGTGAACAAATGTGCATGTTAAATAAAAAAAAAAAAATTTTACTAACTTTTAACCATATATTTGTATGTAAAAATTTATTTTTTTGTATAGAACTTTAATTTAGCACCCACTTTTAAGGTATTTTAAAGTAACAGAAATGTTCTAATTTTTTAAAATTATTATTTTTTTAGTTCCATCACTACTATTTTTAAGTGAAAAAGACACAGTTGAAACAACTGCAAGTATAAAAAATATAAAAGTTAATTATAATTTTTATTTTATATTTTATATAACAACACTTGTGTGAACAAATGTGCATTTTAAAATAAGAAAAAAATTATTTACTAACTTTTCAATATATATTTGTATGTAAAAATTTACTTTTTTGTATAGAATTTCACTTTATCACCCACTCTTAAGGTATTTTAAAGTAACAGAAATGTATTAATATTTAAAAAAATTTATTTTTTTAGTTTCATTACTACTAGTTTTAAGTGAAAAAGACACAGTTTGTACAACTGCAAGTATAAAAAATATAAAAGTTATTAATAATTTTAATTTTATATTATATATAGCAGCAGTTGTGTAAACAAATGTTCATGTTAAATGAAAAAAAAATTATTTACTAATTTTTAACTATATATTTGTATGTAAAAATTAATTTTTTTGTATAGAATTTTACTTTCACCCACTCTTTAGGTATTTTAAATAATATAAATGTTCTAATATTTTAAAATTATTATTTTTTTAGTTCCATCACTACTATTTTCAAGTGAAAAAGACACAGTTGGTACAACTGCAAGTATATAAAATATAAAAGGTAATTATAATTTTAATTTCATATTTTATATAGCAGCACTTGTGTGAACAAATAGACATGTTAAAATAAAAAAATATATATTTACTAACTTTTAACTATATATTTGTTTTTAAAAAATTACTTTTTTGTATAGAATTTCACTGTATCACCCACTCTTAAGGTATTTTAAAGTAACAGAAATGTATTTATATTAAAAAAATTTAATTTTTTAGTTCCATCACTACTAGTTTTAAGTGAAAAAGACACAGGTTGTACAACTGCAAGTATAAAAAATATTAATATTTTTAATTTTATATTATATATAGCAGCACTTGTGTAAACAAATGTGCATTTAAAAATAAAAAAAATTTAATTTACTAATTTTAATTTATATATTTGGATGTAAATATTTATTTTCTTGTATAGAATTTCACTTAATTACCCACTCTTAATCTAATTTAAAGTAACAGAAATGTTCTAATATTTTAAAATTATCATTTTTTATGTTCCATCACTACTATTTTTAAGTGAAAATGACACAGTTTGTACAACTGCAAGTATAAAAAATATTAAAGATATTAATAAATTTAATTTCATATTATATATAGCAGCACTTGTGTGAACAAATGTGAATGTTAAAATAAAAGAAAAATTATTTACTAACTTTTAACTATACGTTTGTATGTAAAAATTCAATTTTTTGTATAGAATTTCACTTTATCACCTACTCTTAAGGTATTTTAAAGTAACAGTAATGAATTATTATTTTAACAATTTTATTTTTTTAATTCCATCACTACTATTTTTAAGTTAAAAAGACACAGTTGATACAACTGCAAGTATAAAAAATATACAAGTTTTTAATAATTTTAATTTTATATTATATATAGCAGCACTTGTGTAAACAAATGTGCATGTTAAATAAAAAAAAAAAATTATTTACTAACTTTTAAATATATATTTGTATGTAAAAATTTAATTTTTTGTATTGAATTTCACTTTATTACCCACTCTTAAGGTATTTTAAAGTAACAGAAATGTTCTAATATTTTAAAATTATTATTTTTTTAGTTCCATCACTACTATTTTTAAGTAAAAAAGACACAGTTAAAACAACTGCAAGTATAAAAAATATAAAAGTTAATAATAATTTTAATTTCATATTTTATATAACAGCACTTGTGTGAATAAACGTGCATTTTAAAATAAGGAAAAAATTATTAACTAAATTTTAATGATATATTTGTATGTAAAAATTTACTTTCTTGTATAGAATTTCACTGTATCACCCACTCTTAAGGTATTTTAAAGTAACAGAAATGTATTATTATTTAAATTTTTTTATTTTTTTAGTTGCATCACTCCTTTTTTTGAGTGAATAAGACACAGTTTGTACAACTGCAAGTATAAAAAATATACAAGTTATTAATAATTTCAATTTTATATTATATATAGCAGCACTTGTGTGAACAAATGTTCATGTTAAATAAAAAAAATATTATTTACTAACTTTTAACTATATATTAGTATGTAAAAATTTATTTTTTTGTATAGAATTTCACTTTATCACCCACTCTAGGTATTTTAAAGTAATAGAAATATTCTAATATTTTAAAATTATTATTTTTTAAGTTCCATCACTACTATTTTTAAGTGAAAAAGACACAGTTGGTACAACTGCAAGTATATAAAATATAAAAGTTAATAATAATTTTAATTTCATATTTTAAATAGCAGCACTTGTGTGAACAAATAAACATGTTAAAATAAAAAAATATATATTTACTAACTTTTAACTATATATTTGTTTTTAAAAAATTACTTTTTTGTATAGAATTTCACTGTATCACCCACTCTTAAGGTATTTTAAAGTAACAGAAATGTATTATTATTAAAAAAATTAATTTTTTTAGTTCCATCACTACTATTTTTGAGTAAAAATGACACAGTTTGTACAACTGCAAGTATAAAAAATATAAAAGTTAATTATAACTTTAATTTCAACTTATATATAGCAGCACTTGTGTAAACAAATGTGCATGGTAAAATAAAAAAAATTATTTACTAACTTTTAACTATATATTTGTATGTAGAAATTTACTTTTTTGTATAGAATTTTACTTTATCAACCACTCTTAAGGTGTTTTAAAGTAACAGAAATGTATTATTTTTTAATTTTTTTTAGTTTTTTAGTTTTACCACTACTATTTTTGAGTGAAAAAGACACAGTTTGTACAATACTGCATACTGCCAAGTATAAAAAATATAAAAGTCATCAATAATTTTAATTTTATATTATATATAGCAGCACTTGTGTGAACAAATGTGCATGTTAAATAAAAAAAAAAAAATTTTACTAACTTTTAACCATATATTTGTATGTAAAAATTTATTTTTTTGTATAGAACTTCAATTTAGCACCCACTTTTAAAGTATTTTAAAGTAACAGAAATGTTCTAATATTTTAAAATTATTATTTTTTTAGTTCCATCACTACTATTTTTAAGTGAAAAAGACACAGTTGAAACAACTGCAAGTATAAAAAATATAAAAGTTAATTATAATTTTTATTTCATATTTTATATAACAACACTTGTGTGAACAAATGTGCATTTTAAAATAAGAAAAAAATTATTTACTAACTTTTCAATATATATTTGTATGTAAAAATTTACTATTTTGTATAGAATTTCACTTTATCACCCACTCTTAAGGTATTTTAAAGTAACAGAAATGTATTAATATTTAAAAAAAATTATTTTTTTAGTTTCATTACTACTAGTTTTAAGTGAAAAAGACACAGTTTGTACAACTGCAAGTATAAAAAATATAAAAGTTATTAATAATTTTAATTTTATATTATATATAGCAGCAGTTGTGTAAACAAATGTTCATGTTAAATGAAAAAAAAATTATTAACTAATTTTTAACTATATATTTGTATGTAGAAATTAATTTTTTTGTATAGAATTTCACTTTCACCCACTCTTTAGGTATTTTAAAGTAATATAAATGTTCTAATATTTTAAAATTATTATTTTTTTAGTTCCATCACTACTATTTTTAAGTGAAAAAGACACAGTTGGTACAACTGCAAGTATATAAAATATAAAAGTTAATTATAATTTTAATTTCATATTTTATATAGCAGCACTTGTGTGAACAAATAGACATGTTAAAATAAAAAAATATATATTTACTAACTTTTAACCATATATTTGTTTTTAAAAAATTACTTTTTTGTATAGAATTTCACTGTATCACTCACTCTTAAGGTATTTTAAAGTAACAGAAATGTATTAATATTAAAGAAATTTAATTTTTTAGTTCCATCACTACTAGTTTTAAGTGAAAAAGACACAGTGTGTACAACTGCAAGTATAAAAAATATTAATATTTTTAATTTTATATTATATATAGCAGCACTTGTGTGAACAAATGTGCATTTAAAAATAAAAAAAATTTAATTTACTAATTTTAATTTATATATTTGGATGTAAATATTTATTTTCTTGTATAGAATTTCACTTAATTACCCACTCTTAATATAATTTAAAGTAACAGAAATGTTCTAATATTTTAAAATTATTATTTTTTTAGTTCCATCACTACTATTTTTAAGTGAAAATGACACAGTTTGTACAACTGCAAGTATAAAAAATATTAAAGATATTAATAAATTTAATTTCATATTAAATATAGCAGCACTTGTGTGAACAAATGTGAATGTTAAAATAAAAGAAAAATTATTTACTAACTTTTAACTATACGTTTGTATGTAAAAATTTAATTTTTTGAATAGAATTTCACTTTATCACCTACTCTTAAGGTATTTTAAAGTAACAGTAATGAATTATTATTTTAACAATTTTATTTTTTTAGTTCCATCACTACTATTTTTAAGTTAAAAAGACACAGTTGATACAACTGCAAGTATAAAAAATATACAAGTTTTTAATAATTTTAATTTTATATTATATATAGCAGCACTTGTGTGAACAAATGTGCATGTTAAATAAAAAAAAAAATTATTTACTAACTTTTAAATATATATTTGTATGTAAAAATTTAATTTTTTGTATTGAATTTCACTTTATTACCCACTCTTAAGGTATTTTAAAGTAACAGAAATGTTCTAATATTTTAAAATTATTATTTTTTTAGTTCCATCACTACTATTTTTAAGTAAAAAAGACACAGTTGAAACAACTGCAAGTATAAAAAATATAAAAGTTAATAATAATTTTAATTTCATATTTTATATAACAGCACTTGTGTGAATAAACGTGCATTTTAAAATAAGGAAAAAATAATTAACTAAATTTTATTGATATATTTGTATGTAAAAATTTACTTTCTTGTATAGAATTTCACTGTATCACCCACTCTTAAGGTATTTTAAAGTAACAGAAATGTATTATTATTTAAATTTTTTTATTTTTTTAGTTTCATCACTACTATTTTTGAGTGAAAAAGACACAGTTTGTACAACTGCAAGTATAAAAAATATACAAGTTAATAATAATTTTAATTTTATATTATATATAGCAGCACTTGTGTGAACAAATGTTCATGTTAAATGAAAAAAATATTATTTACTAACTTTTAACTATATATTTGTATGTAAAAATTTATTTTATTGTATAGAATTTCACTTTATCACCCACTCTTGGTATTTTAAAGTAATAGAAATATTCTAATATTTTAAAATTATTATTTTTTTAGTTCCATCACTACTATTTTTAAGTGAAAGACACAAATGGTACAACTGCAAGTAGAAAAAATATAAAAGTTAATAATAATTTTAATTATATATTTTATCAAACAGCACTTGTGTGAACAAATGTGCATTTTAAAATAAGACAAAAATTATTTACTAATTTTTAACCATATATTTGTATGTAAAAATATACTTTCTTGTATAGAATTTCATTGTATCACCCACTCTTATTGTATTTTAAAGTAACAGAAATGTATTATTATTTAAAATTTTTTATTTTTTTAGTTGCATCACTACTATTTTTGAGTGAAAAAGACACAGTTTGTACAACTGCAAGTATAAAAAATATACAAGTTATTAATAATTTTAAATTTATATTATATATAGCAGCACTTGTGTGAACAAATGTTCATGTTAAATAAAAAAAATATTATTTACTAACTTTTAACTATATATTTGTATGTAAAAATTTATTTTTTTGTATAGAATTTCACTTTATCACCCACTCTAGGTATTTTAAAGTAATAGAAATATTTTAATATTTTAAAATTATTATTTTTTTAGTTCCATCACTACTATTTTTAAGTGATAAAGACACAGTTGGTACAACTGCAAGTATATAAAATATAAAAGTTAATAATAATTTTAATTTCATATTTTATATAGCAGCACTTGTGTAAACAAATAGACATGTTAAATGAAAAAAAAAATATTTACTAACTTTTAACTATATATTTGTATGTAAAAATTTTTTTTTTTGTATAGAATTTCACTGTATCACCCACTCTTAAGGTATTTTAAAGTAACAGAAATGTATTAATATTAAAAAAAATTTAATTTTTTAGTTCCATCACTACTAGTTTTGAGGGAAAATGACACAGTTTGTACAACTGCAAGTATAAAAAATATAAAAGTTAATTATAACTTTAATTTCAACTTATATATAGCAGCACTTGTGTAAACAAATGTGCATGTTAAAATAAAAGAAAAAATATTTTATAACTTTTAACTATATTTTGGTATGTAAAAATTTATTTTCTTGCATAGAATTTCACTTTATTACCCACTTTAAAGGTATTTTAAAGTAACAGAAATGTTCTAATATTTTAAAATTATTATTTTTTTAGTTCCATCACTACTATTTTTAAGTGAAAGAGACACAAATGGTACAACTGCAAGTAGAAAAAATATAAAAGTTAATAATATTTTTAATTTCATATTTTATCAAACAGCACTTGTGTGAACAAATGTGCATTTTAAAATAAGACAAAAATTATTTACTAATTTTTAGCCATATATTTGTATGTAAAAATTTACTTTCTTGTATAGAATTTCACAGTATCACCCACTCTTAAGGTATTTTAAAGTAACAGAAATGTATTATTATTTGAATTTTTTTATTTTTTTAGTTGCATCACTACTATTTTTGAGTGAAAAAGACACAGTTTGTACAACTGCAAGTATAAAAAATATACAAGTTATTAATAATTTTAATTTTATATTATATATAGCAGCACTTGTGTGAACAAATGTTCATGTTAAATGAAAAAAATATTATTTACTAACTTTTAACTATATATTTGTATGTAAAAATTTATTTTTTTGTATAGAATTTCACTTTATCATTCACTCTAGGTATTTTAAAGTAATAGAAATATTCTAATATTTTAAAATTATTATTTTTTTAGTTCCATCACTACTATTTTTAAGTGAAAAAGACACAGTTGGTACAACTGCAAGTATATAAAATATAAAAGTTTATAATTATTTTAATTTCATATTTTATATAGCAGCACTTGTGTGAACAAATAAACATGTTAAAATAAAAAAATATATATTTACTAACTTTTAACTATATATTTGTTTTTAAAAAATTACTTTTTTGTATAGAATTTCACTGTATCACCCACTCTTAAGGTATTTTAAAGTAACAGAAATGTATTATTATTAAAAAAATTAAATTTTTTAGTTCCATCACTACTATTTTTGAGTAAAAATGACACAGTTTGTACAACTGCAAGTATAAAAAATATAAAAGTTAATTATAACTTTAATTTCAACTTATATATAGCAGCACTTGTGTAAACAAATGTGCATGGTAAAATAAAAAAAATTATTTACTAACTTTTAACTATATATTTGTATGTAAAAATTTACTTTTTTGTATAGAATTTTACTTTATTACTCACTCTTAAGGTATTTTAAAGTAACAGAAATGTTCTAATATTTTAAAATTATTATTTTTTTAGTTCCATCACTACTATTTTTAAGTGAAAGAGACACAAATATTACAACTGCAAGTAGAAAAAATATAAAAGTTAATAATAATTTTAATTTCATATTTTATATAACAGCACTTGTGTGAACAAATGTGCATTTTAAAATAAGACAAAAATTATTTACTAATTTTTAACCATATATTTGTATGTAAAAATATACTTTCTTGTATAGAATTTCACTGTATCACCCACTCTTAAGGTATTTTAAAGTAACAGAAATGTATTAATATTTAAAAAAATTTTTTTTTTTAGTTCTATCACTACTAGTTTTAAGTAAAAAAGACACAGTTTGTACAACTGCAAGTATAAAAAATATAAAAGTTAATATTAATTTTAATTTTAAATTATATATAGCAGCACTTGTGTGAACAAATGTTTATGTTAAATGAAAAAAAAATTATTTACTAACTTTTAACTTTATATTTGTATGTAAAAATTTATGTTTTTGTATAGAATTCCACTTTATCACCCACTTTTTAGGTATTTTAAATTAAAAGAAATGTTCTAATATTGTAAAATTATTATTTTTTTAGTTCCATCACTACTATTTTTAAGTAAAAAAGACACAGTTGATACAACTGCAAGTATAATAAATATAAAAGTTATTATTAATTTTTTTTTCATATTTTATATAGCAGCAGTTGTGTGAACAAATAAGCAAGTTAAAATAAAAAAAAAATTATTTACTAACTTTTAATTATATATTTGTATGTAAAAATTTACTTTTTTGTATATAATTTCATTTTATTACCCACTCTTAGGGTTTTTTAAAGTAACAGAAATGTATTAATATATTAAAATTTATATTTTTTTATTTCCATTACTACTATTTTTAAGTGAAAAAGACACAGTTGATACAACTGCAAGTATAATAAATATAAAAGATATTAATAAATTTATTTTCATATTATATAAAGCAGCACTTGTGTAAACAAATGTGCCTGTTAAAATAAATGAAAAATTATTAACTAACTTTTTACTATATATTTGTATGAAACAATTTAATTTTTTGTATAGAATTTCACTTTATTTTTCACTCTGAAGGTATTTTAAAGTAACAGTAATGCATTATTATTTTAAAATTTTTATTTATTTAGTTTCATCACTACTATTTTTAAGTGAAAAAGACACAGTTGGTACAATTGCAAGTATAAAAAATATAAAAGTAAATAATAATTTTAATTTCATATTTAATGTAACAGCACTTTTGTGAACAAATGTGCATGTTAAAATAAGAAAAAAATTATTTACTAACTTTTAACCATATATTTGTATGTGAAAATTTACTTTTTTGTATTGAATTTCACTTTATCACCCACTCTTAAGGTATTTTAAAGTAACAGAAATATATTCATATTTTAAAGTTTTTATTTTTTTAGGTATATCATTACTATTTTTGAGAGAAAAAGTTACAGTTTGTACAACTGCAAGTATAAAAAATATAAAAGATATTGATAATTTTAATTTCATATTATATAAAGCAGCACTTGTGTAAACAAATGTGCCTGTTAAAATAAATGAAAAATTATTTACTAACTTTTTACTATATATTTGTATGAAACAGTTTAATTTTTTGTATAGAATTTTACTTTATTTTCCACTCTTAAGGTATTTTAAAGTAACAGTAATGTATTATTATTTTAAAAATTTTATTTTTTTAGTTTCATTACTACTATTTTTAAGTAAAAAAGACACAGTTGATACAAATGCAAGTATAAAAAATATTAAAGTTAATAATAATTTTAATTTTATATTTTATATAGCAGCACTTGTGTGAACAAATGTGCATGTTAAAATACAAGAAATATTATTTACTAACATAACTTTATATTTGTATGTAAAAATTTACTTTTTTGTATAGAATTTCACTTTATCACCCACTCTTAAGGTATTTTAAAGTAACAGAAATATATCAATATTTTAAAGTTTTTATTTTTTAAGTTATATCACTACTATTTTTAAGTGAAAAAAACAGTTTGTACAACTGCAAGTATAAAAAATATAAAAGTTAATAATAATTTTAATTTCATATTATATATAGCAGCACTTGTGTGAACAAATGTGCATGTTAAAATAAAAAAAAAATTATTTACTAACTTTTAACCATATATTTGTATGTAAAAATTTATTTCTTGTATAGAATTTTACTTTCTTACCTTCTCTTAAGGTATTTTAAAGTAACAGAAATATTCTAATATTTTAAAATTATTATTTTTTTAGTTTCATCACTACTATTTTTAAGTGAAAAATACACAGTTGGTACAATTGCAAGTATGAAAAATATAATAGTAAATAATAATTTTAATTTCATATTTTATGTAAACGCAGTTTTGTGAACAAATGTGCATATTAAAATAAGAAAAAAATTATTTACTAACTTTTAACTATATATTTGTATGTAAAAATTTACTTTTTTGTATTGAATTTCACTTTATCACCCACTCTTAAGGTATTTTAAAGTAACAGAAATATATTAATATTTTAAAGTTTTTATTTTTTTTGTTATATCATTACTATTTTTGAGAGAAAAAGATACAGTTTGTACAACTGCAAGTATAAAAAATATAAAAGATATTGATAATTTTAATTTCATATTATATAAAGCAGCACTTGTGTGAACAAATATGCCTGTTAAAATAAATGAAAAATTATTTACTAACTTTTTACTATATATTTGTATGAAACAATTTAATTTTTTGTATAGAATTTCACTTTATTTTTCACTCCTAAGGTATTTTGAAGTAACAGTAATGTATTATTATTTTAAAAAATTTATTTTTTTAGTTTCATTACTACTATTATTGAGTAAAAAAGACACAGTTTGTACAACTGCAAGTATAAAAAATATAAAAGGTAATAATAATTTTAATTTTAAATTATATATAGCAGCACTTGTGTAAACAAATGTGCATGTTAAAATAAAAGAAAAATTATTTACTAACTTTTAACCATATATTTGTATGTAAAAATTTATTTTGTTGTACAGAATTTCACTTTATTACTTACTCTTAAGGTATTTTAAAGTAACGGAAATGTTCTAATATTTTAAAATTATTATTTTTTTAGTTCCGTCACTACTATTTTTAAGTAAAAAAGACATAGTTAGTACAACTGCAAGTATAAGAAATATAAAAGTTAATAATAATTTAAATTTCATATTTTATATAACAGCACTTGTGTGAGCAAATGTGCATGTTAAAATAAGAAAAAAATTATTTACTAACTTTTAACCATATATTTGTATGTAAAAATTTACTTTTTTGTATAGAATTTCACTTTATCACCCACTCTTAAGGTATTTTAAAGTAACAGAAATATAATAATATTTTAAAGTTTTTATTTTTTTGGTTATATCACTACTATTTTTAAGTGAAAAAGACAGTTTGTACAACTGCCAGTATAAAAAATAAAAAAGTTAATAATAATTTTAATTTCATATTATATATAGCATCACTTGTGTAAACAAATGTGCATGTTAAAATAAAAGAAAAATTATTTACTAACATAACTTTATATTTGTATGTAAAAATTTACTTTTTTGTATAGAATTTCACTTTATCACCCACTCTTAATTTATATTAAAGTAACAGAAATATATTAATATTTAAAAGTTTTTTTTTTTTTTTTTATATCACTACTATTTTTTAATGAAAAAGACACAGTTTGTTCAATTGCAAGTATAAAAAATATAAAAGTAAATAATAATTTTAATTTCATATTTTATGTAACAGCACTTTTGTGAACAAATGTGCATGTTACAATAAGAAAAAAATTATTTACTAACTTTTAACAATATATTTGTATGTAAAAATTTACTTTTTTGTATAGAATTTCACTTTATCACCCACCCTTAAGGTATTTTAAAGTAACAGAAATATATTAATATTTTAAAGTTTTTATTTTTTTGGTTATATCACTACTATTTTTAAGTGAAAAAGACAGTTTGTACAACTGCAAGTATAAAAAATAAAAAAGTTAATAATAATTTTAATTTCATATTATATATAGCATCACTTGTGTAAACAAACGTGCATGTTAAAATAAAAAAAAAATTATTTACTAACTTTTAACTATATATTTGTATGTAAAAATTTATTTCTTGTATAGAATTTTACTTTATTACCTACTCTTAAGGTATTTTAAAGTAACAGAAATGTTCTAATATTTTAAAATTATTATTTTTTTAGTTTCATCACTACTATTTTTTAGTGAAAAAGACACAGTTGGTACAATTGCAAGTATAAAAAATATAATAGTAAATAATAATTTTAATTTCATATTTTATGTAAACGCAGTTTTGTGAACAAATGTGCAATTAAAATAAGAAAAAAATTATTTACTAACTTTTAACCATATATTTGTATGTAAAAATTTACTTTCTTGTATTGAATTTCACTTTATCACCCACTCTTAAGGTATTTTAAATTAATAGAAATATATTAATATTTTAAAGTTTTTATTTTTTTAGTTATATCATTACTATTTTTGAGAGAAAAAGATACAGTTTGTACAACTGCAAGTATAAAACATATAAAAGATATTGATAATTTTAATTTCATATTATATAAAGCAGCACTTGTGTGAACAAATGTGCCTGTTAAAATAAATGAAAAATTATTTACTAACTTTTTACTATATATTTGTATGAAACAATTGAATTTTTTGTATAGAATTTCACTTTATTTTTCACTCTTAAGGTATTTTGAAGTAACAGTAATGTATTATTATTTTAAAATTTTAATTTTTTTAGTTTCATTACTACTATTTTTAAGTAAAAAAGACACAGTTGATACAACTGCAAGTATAAAAAATATTAAAGTTAATAATAATTTTAATTTTATATTTTATATAGCAGCACTTGTGTGAACAAATGAGCATGTTGAAATAAAAAAAAATTATTTACTAACTTTTAACCATATATTTGTATGTAAAAATTTATTTTGTTGTACAGAATTTCACTTTATTACCCACTCCTAAGGTATTTTAAAGTAACGGAAATGTTCTAATATTTTAAAATTATAATTTTTTTAGTTCTATCACTTCTATTTTTAAGTGAAAAAGACATAGTTAGTACAACTGCAAGTATAAAAAATATAAAAGTTAATAATAATTTAAATTTCATATTTAATATAACAGCACTTGTGTGAACAAATGTGCATGTTAAAATAAGAAAAAAATTATTTACTAACTTTTAATTATATATTTGTATGTAAAAATTTACTTTTTTGTATAGAATTTCACTTGATCACCTACTCTTAAGGTAATTTAAAGTAAAAGAAATATATTATTATTTTAAAGTTTTGATTTTTTTAGTTATATCACTACTATTTTTAAGTGAAAAAGACACAGTTTGTACAACTGCAAGTATAAAAAATTAAAAAGTTATTAATATTTTTAATTTTATATTATATTTAGCAGCACTTGTGTAAACAAATGTGCATGTTAAAATACAAGAAATATTATTTACTAACATATCTTTATATTTGTATGTAAAAATTAACTTTTTTGTATAGAATTTCACTTTATCACCCACTCTTAAGGTATTTTAAAGTAACAGAAATATATTAATATTTTAAAGTTTTTATTTTTTAAGTTATATCACTACTATTTTTAAGTGAAAAAGACAGTTTGTACAACTGCAAGTATAAAAAATATAAAAGTTAATAATAATTTTAATTTCATATTAAATATAGCAGCACTTGTGTGAACAAATGTGCATGTTAAAATAAAAAAAAAATTATTTACTAACTTTTAACCATATATTTGTATGTAAAAATTTATTTCTTGTATAGAATTTTACTTTATTACCTTCTCTTAAGGTATTTTAAAGTAACAGAAATGTTCTAATATTTTAAAATTATTATTTTTTTAGTTTCATCACTACTATTTTTAAGTGAAAAAGACACAGGTGGTACAATTGCAAGTATGAAAAATATAATAGTAAATAATAATTTTAATTTCATATTTTATGTAAACGCAGTTTTGTGAACAAATGTGCATATTAAAATAAGAAAAAAATTATTTACTAACTTTTAACCATATATTTGTATGTAAAAATTTACTTTTTTGTATTGAATTTCACTTTATCACCCACTCTTAAGGTATTTCAAAGTAACAGAAATATATTAATATTTTAAAGTTTTTATTTTTTTAGTTATATCATTACTACTTTTGAGAGAAAAAGATACAGTTTGTACAACTGCAAGTATAAAAAATATAAAAGATATTGATAATTTTAATTTCATATTATATAAAGCAGCACTTGTGTGAACAAATATGCCTGTTAAAATAAATGAAAAATTATTTACTAACTTTTTACTATATATTTGTATGAAACAATTTAATTTTTTGTATAGAATTTCACTTTATTTTCCACTCTTAAGGTATTTTGAAGTAACAATAATGTATTATTATTTTAAAAAATTTATTTTTTTAGTTTCATAACTACTATTATTACGTAAAAAAGACACAGTTTGTACAACTGCAAGTATAAAAAATATAAAAGGTAATAATAATTTTAATTTTATATTATATATAGCAGCACTTGTGTAAACAAATGTGCATGTTAAAATAAAAAAAATTATTTACTAACTTTTAACCATATATTTGTATGTAAAAATTTATTTTGTTGTACAGAATTTCACTTTATTACCCACTCCTAAGGTATTTTAAAGTAACGGAAATGTTCTAATATTTTAAAATTATTATTTTAGTTCTATCACTACTATTTTTAAGTGAAAAAGACATAGTTAGTACAACTGCAAGTATAAAAAATATAAAAGTTAATAATAATTTAAATTTCATATTTTATATAACAGCACTTGTGTGAGCAAATGTGCATGTTAAAATAAGAAAAAAATTATTTACTAACTTTTAACCATATATTTGTATGTAAAAATTTACTTTTTTTTTATAGAATTTTACATGATCACCTACTCTTAAGGTATTTTAAAGTAAAAGAAATATATTAATATTTTAAAGTTTTTATTTTTTTGGTTATATCACTACTATTTTTAAGTAAAAAAGACACAGTTTGTACAACTGCAAGTATAAAAAATTTAAAAGTTATTATTAATTTTAATTTTATATTATATATAGCAGCACTTGTGTAAACAAATGTGCATGTTAAAATAAAAGAAAAATTATTAACTAACATAACTTTATATTTGTATGTAAAAATTTACTTTTTTGTATAGAATTTCACTTTATCACCCACTTTTAATTTATATTAAAGTAACAGAAATATATTAATATTTAAAAGTTTTTTTTTTTTTATTTATATCACTACTATTTTTTAATGAAAAAGACACAGTTTGTACAACTGCAAGTATAAAAAATATAAAAGTAAATATTAATTTTAATTTCATATTTTATGTAACAGCACTTTTGTGAACAAATGTGCATGTTACAATAAGAAAAAAATTATTTACTAACTTTTAACAATATATTTGTATGTAAAATTTACTTTTTTGTATTGAATTTCACTTTATCACCCACTCTTACGTATTTTAAAGTAACAGATATATATTAATATTTCAAAGTTTTTATTTTTTAGTTATATCATTACTATTTTTGAGAGAAAAAGATACAGTTTGTACAACTGCAAGTATAAAAGATATAAAAGATATTGATAATTTTAATTTCATATTATATAAAGCAGCACTTGTGTGAACAAATGTGCCTGTTAAAATAAATGAAAAATTATTTACTAACTTTTTACTATATATTTGTATGAAACAATTTAATTTTTTGTATAGAATTTCACTTTATTTTCCACTCTGAAGCTTGTTTGAAGTAACAGTAATGTATTATTATTTTAAAAATTTAATTTTTTTAGATTCATTACTACTATTTTTAAGTAAAAAAGAAACTGTTGATACAACTGCAAGTATAAAAAATATTAAAGTTAATAATAATTTTAATTTTATATTTTATATAGCAGCACTTGTGTGAACAAATGAGCATGTTTAAATAAAAAAAAATTATTTACTAACTTTTAACCATATATTTGTATGTAAAAATTTACTTTTTTGTATAGAATTTTATTTTATCACCCACTCTTAGGGTTTTTAAAGTAACAGAAATGTATTAATATTTTAAAACTTTTATTTTTTTAATTCCATAACTACTATTTTTAAGTGAAAGAGACAGTTTGTATAACTGCAAGTTAATAAAAAAAAATAGCATGTAATAGTTTAATTTTGTGTATAGAATTTCACTTTATTATCTACTCTTAAGGTATTTTAAAGTAACAGAAATGTATTAATATTTATTAAAAATTAATTTTTAAGTTCCATCACTACTATTATTAAGTAAAAAAGACACAGTTTGTACAACTGCAAGTTTTAAAAATATAAAAGGTATTAATATTTTTAATTTTATATTAAATACAGCAGCACTTGTGTAAACAAATGTGCATGTTAAAATAAAAAAAAAATTATTTACTAACTTTTAGCCATATATTTGTATGTAAAAATTTACTTTTTTGTATAGATTTTTATTTTATCACCAACTCTTAGGGTTTTTTAAAGTAACAGAAATGTATTAATGTTTTAAAATTTTTATTTTTTTAATTCCATTACTACTATTTCTAAATGAAAGAGACACAGTTTGTATAACTGAAAGTTAATAAAAAAAAATAGTATGTAAAAGTTTAATTTTTTGTATAGAATTTCACTTTATTTTCCACTCTTAAGGTATTTTAAAGTAACAGAAATGTATTAATATTTATTAAAAATTAATTTTTAAGTTCCATCACTACTATTATTGAGTAAAAAAGACGCAGTTTGTACAACTGCAAGTATAATAAATATAAAAGGTATTAATAATTTTAATTTTATATAATATATATAGCAGCACTTGTGTAAACAAATGTGCATGTTAAAATAAAAAAATAATTATTTACTAACTTTAAACCATATATTTGTATGTAAAAATTTATTTTGTTGTACAGAATTTCACTTTATTACCCACTCCTAAGGTATTTTAAAGTAACGGAAATGTTCTAATATTTAAAAATTATTATTTTTTTAGTTCCATCACTACTATTTTTAAGTAAAAAAGACATAGTTAGTACAACTGCAAGTATAAAAAATATAAAAGTTAATAATAATTTAAATTTCATATTTTATATAACAGCACTTGTGTGAGCAAATGTGCATGTTAAAATAAGAAAAAAATTATTTACTCACTTTTAACCATATATTTGTATGTAAAAATTTACTTTTTTGTATAGAATTTCACTTGATCACCTACTCTTAAGGTATTTTAAATTAAAAGAATTATATTAATATTTTAAAGTTTTGATTTTTTTAGTTATATCACTACTATTTTTAAGTGAAAAAGACACAGTTTGTACAACTGCAAGTATAAAAAATTAAAAAGTTATTAATAATTTTAATTTTATATTATATTTAGCAGCACTTGTGTGAACAAATGTGCATGTTTTAAAATACAAGAAATATTATTTACTAACATAACTTTATATTTGTATGTAAAAATTTACTTTTTTGTATAGAATTTCACTTTATCACCCACTCTTAAGGTATTTTATAGTAACAGAAATATAATAATATTTTAATGTTTTTATTTTTTTAATTATATCACTACTATTTTTAAGTGAAAAAGACAGTTTGTACAACTGCAAGTATAAAAAATATATAAGTTAATAATAATTTTAATTTCATATTATATATAGCAGCACTTGTGTGAACAAATGTGCATGGTAAAATAAAAAAAAAATTATTTACTAACTTTTAACCATATATTTGTATGTAAAAATTTATTTCTTGTATAGAATTTTACTTTATTACCTTCTCTTAAGGTATTTTAAAGTAACAGAAATGTTCTAATATTTTAAAATTATTATTTTTTTAGTTTCATCACTACTATTTTTAAGTAAAAAAAACACAGTTGGTGCAATTGCAAGTATGAAAAATATAATAGTAAATAATAACTTTAATTTCATATTTTAAGTAAACGCAGTTTTGTGAACAAATGTGCATAATAAAATAAGAAAAAAAATATTTACTAACTTTTAACCATATATTTGTATGTAAAAATTTACTTTTTTGTATTGAATTTCACTTTATCACCCACTCTTAAGGTATTTTAAAGTAACAGAAATATATTATTATTTTAAAGTTTTTATTTTTTTAGTTATATCATTACTATTTTTGAGAAAAAAAGATACAGTTTGTACAACTGCAAGTATAAAAAATATAAAAGATATTGATAATTTTAATTTCATATTATATAAAGCAGCACTTGTGTGAACAAATGTGCCTGTTAAAATAAATGAAAAATTATTTACTAACTTTTTACTATATATTTGTATGAAACATTTTAATTTTTTGTACAGAATTTCACTTTATTTTCCACTCTTAAGGTATTTTGAATTAACAGTAATGTATTATTATTTTAAAAATTTTATTTTTTTAGTTTCATTACTACTATTATTGAGTAAAAAAGACACAGTTTGTACAACTGCAAGTATAAAAAATATAAAAGGTATTAATAATTTTAATTTTATATTATATATAGCAGCACTTGTGTAAACAAATGTGCATGTTAAAATAAAAGAAAAATTATTTACTAACATAACTTTATATTTGTATGTAAAAATTTACTTTTTTGTATTGAACTTCACTTTATCAACCACTCTTAAGGTATTTTAAAGTAACAGAAATATATTATTATTTTAAAGTTTTTATTTTTTTAGTTATATCATTACTATTTTTGAGAGAAAAAGATACAGTTTGTACAACTGCAAGTATAAAAAATATATAAGGTATTAATAATTTTAATTTTATATTATATATAGCAGCACTTGTGTAAACAAATGTGCATGTTAAAATAAAAAAAAAATTATTTACTAACTTTTAACCATATATTTGTATGTAAAAATTTATTTTGTTGTACAGAATTTCACTTTATTACCCACTCCTAAGGTATTTTAAAGTAACGGAAATGTTCTAATATTTTAAAATTATTATTTTTTTAGTTCCATCACTACTATTTTTAATTGAAAAAGACATAGTTAGTACAACTGCAAGTATAAAAAATATAAAAGTTAATAATAATTTAAATTTCATATTTTATATAACAGCACTTGTGTGAGCAAATGTGCATGTTAAAATAAGAAAAAAATTATTTACTAACTTTTAACCATATATTTGTATGTAAAAATTTACTTTTTTTTTATAGAATTTTACATGATCACCTACTCTTAAGGTATTTTAAAGTAAAAGAAATATATTAATATTTTAAAGTTTTGATTTTTTTAGTTATATCACTACTATTTTTAAGTGAAAAAGACACAGTTTGTACAACTGCAAGTATAAAAAATTTAAAAGGTATTAATAATTTTAATTTTATATTATATATAGCAGCACTTGTGTAAACAAATGTGCATGTTAAAATAAAAGAAAAATTATTTACTAACATAACTTTATATTTGTATGTAAAAATTTACTTTTTTGTATTGAATTTCACTTTATCACCCACTCTTAACGTATTTTAAAGTAACAGAAATATATTAATATTTCAAAGTTTTTATTTCTTAGTTATATCATTACTATTTTTGAGAGAAAAAGATACAGTTTGTACAACTGCAAGTATAAAAGATATAAAAGATAGTGATAATTTTAATTTCATATTATATAAAGCAGCACTTGTGTGAACAAATGTGCCTCTTAAAATAAATGAAAAATTATTTACTAACTTTTTACTATATATTTGTATGAAACAATTTAATTTTTTGTATAGAATTTCACTTTATTTTCCAATCTGAAGGTATTTTGAAGTAACAGTAATGTATTATTATTTTAAAAATTTAATTTTTTTAGATTCATTACTACTATTTTTAAGTAAAAAAGACACTGTTGATACAACTGCAAGTATAAAAAATATTAAAGTTAATAATAATTTTATTTTATATTTTATATAGCAGCACTTGTGTGAGCAAATGAGCATGTTTAAATAAAAAAAAATTATTTACTAACTTTTAACCATATATTTGTATGTAAAAATTTACTATTTTGTATAGAATTTTATTTTATCACCCACTCTTAGGGTTTTTAAAGTAGCAGAAATGTATTAATATTTTAAAACTTTTATTTTTTTAATTCCATAACTACTATTTTTAAGTGAAAGAGACAGTTTGTATAACTGCAAGTTAATAAAAAAAAATAGTATGTAAAAGTTTAATTATGTGTATAGAATTTCACTTTATTATCCACTCTAAAGGTATTTTAAAGTAACAGAAAGGTATTATTATTTATTAAAAATTAATTTTTAAGTTCCATCACTACTATTATTGAGGAAAAAAGACACAGTTTGTACAACTGCAAGTTTAAAAAATATAAAAGGTATTAATAATTTTAATTTTATATTATATACAGCAGCACTTGTGTAAACAAATGTGCATGTTAAAATAAAAAAAAAATTATTTACTAACTTTTAGCCATATATTTGTATGTAAAAATTTACTTTTTTGTATAGAATTTTATTTTATCACCCACTTTTAGGGTTTTTTAAAGTAACAGAAATGTATTAATATTTTAAAATTTTTATTTTTTTAATTCCATTACTACTATTTTTAAATGAAAGAGACAGTTTGTATAACTGAAAGTTAATAAAAAAAAATAGTATGTAAAAGTTTAATTTTTTGTATAGAATTTCACTTTATTATCCACTGTTAAGGTATTTTAAAGTAACAGAAATGTATTAATATTTATTAAAAATTAATTTTTAAGTTCCATCACTACTATTATTGAGTAAAAAAGACACAGTTTGTACAACTGCAAGTATAATAAATATAAAAGGTATTAATAATTTTAATTTTATATTATATATAGCAGCACTTGTGTAAACAAATGTGCATGTTAAAATAAAAAAATAATTATTTACTAACTTTTAACCATATATTTGTATGTAAAAATTTATTTTGTTGTACAGAATTTCACTTTATTACCCACTCCTAAGGTATTTTAAAGTAACGGAAATGTTCTAATATTTTAAAATTATTATTTTTTTAGTTCCATCACTACTATTTTTAAGTAAAAAAGACATAGTTAGTACAACTGCAAGTATAAAAAATATAAAAGTTAATAATAATTTAAATTTCATATTTTATATAACAGCACTTGTGTGAGCAAATGTGCATGTTAAAATAAGAAAAAAATTATTTACTCACTTTTAACCATATATTTGTAGGTAAAAATTTACTTTTTTGTATAGAATTTCACTTAATCACTTACTCTTAAGGTATTTTAGAGTAAAAGAATTACATTATTATTTTAAAGTTTTGATTTTTTTAGTTATATCACTACTATTTTTAAGTGAAAAAGACACAGTTTGTACAACTGAAAGTATATAAAATAAAAAGTTATTAATAATTTTAATTTTATATTATATATAGCAGCACTTGTGTGAACAAATGTGCATGTTAAAATAAAAGAAAAATTATTTAATAACATAACTTTATATTTGTATGTAAAAATTTACTTTTTTGTATAGAATTTCACTTTATCACCCACTCTTAAGGTATTTTAAAGTAACAGAAATATATTATTATTATAAAGTTTTTATTTTTTTAGTTATATCATTACTATTTTTGAGAAAAAAAGATACAGTTTGTACAACTGCAAGTATAAAAAATATAAAAGATATTGATAATTTTAATTTCATATTATATAAAGCAGCACTTGTGTGAACAAATGTGCCTGTTAAAATAAATGAAAAATTATTTACGAACTTTTTACTATATATTTGTATGAAACAATTTAATTTTTTGTATAGAATTTCACTTTATTTTCCACTCTTAAGGTATTTTGAAGTAACAGTAATGTATTATTATTTTAAAAATTAATTTTTTTAGTTTCATTACTACTATTATTGAGTAAAAAAGACACAGTTTGTACAACTGCAAGTATAAAAAATATAAAAGGAATTAATAATTTTAATTTTATATTATATACAGCAGCACTTGTGTAAACAAATGTGCATGTTAAAATAAAAAAAAAATTATTTACTAACTTTTAACCATATATTTGTATGTAAAAATTTACTTTTTCTTATAGAATGTCACTTTATCACCCACTCTTAAGGTATTTTAAAGTAACAGATATATATTAATATTTTAAAGTTTTTATTTTTTTGGTTATATCACTACTATTTTTAAGTGAAAAAGACAGTTTGTACAACTGCAAGTATAAAAAATAAAAAAGTTAATAATAATTTTAATTTCATATTATATATAGCATCACTTGTGTAAACAAATGTGCATGTTAAAATAAAAAAAAATTATTTACTAACTTTTAACCATATATTTGTATGTAAAAATTTACTTTTTTGTATTGAATTTCACTTTATCACCCACTCTTAAGGTATTTCAAAGTAACAGAAATATATTAATATTTTAAAGTTTTTATTTTTTTAGTTATATCATTACTATTTTTGAGAGAAAAAGATACAGTTTGTACAACTGCAAGTATAAAAAATATAAAAGATATTGATAATTTTAATTTCATATTATATAAAGCAGCACTTGTGTGAACAAATATGCCTGTTAAAATAAATGAAAAATTATTTACTAACTTTTTACTATATATTTGTATGAAACAATTTAATTTTTTGTATAGAATTTCACTTTATTTTCCACTCTTAAGGTATTTTGAAGTAACAATAATGTATTATTATTTTAAAAAATTTATTTTTTTAGTTTCATAACTACTATTATTACGTAAAAAAGACACAGTTTGTACAACTGCAAGTATAAAAAATATAAAAGGTAATAATAATTTTAATTTTATATTATATATAGCAGCACTTGTGTAAACAAATGTGCATGTTAAAATAAAAAAAATTATTTACTAACTTTTAACCATATATTTGTATGTAAAAATTTATTTTGTTGTACAGAATTTCACTTTATTACCCACTCCTAAGGTATTTTAAAGTAACGGAAATGTTCTAATATTTTAAAATTATTATTTTAGTTCTATCACTACTATTTTTAAGTGAAAAAGACATAGTTAGTACAACTGCAAGTATAAAAAATATAAAAGTTAATAATAATTTAAATTTCATATTTTATATAACAGCACTTGTGTGAGCAAATGTGCATGTTAAAATAAGAAAAAAATTATTTACTAACTTTTAACCATATATTTGTATGTAAAAATTTACTTTTTTTTTATAGAATTTTACATGATCACCTACTCTTAAGGTATTTTAAAGTAAAAGAAATATATTAATATTTTAAAGTTTTTATTTTTTTGGTTATATCACTACTATTTTTAAGTAAAAAAGACACAGTTTGTACAACTGCAAGTATAAAAAATTTAAAAGTTATTATTAATTTTAATTTTATATTATATATAGCAGCACTTGTGTAAACAAATGTGCATGTTAAAATAAAAGAAAAATTATTAACTAACATAACTTTATATTTGTATGTAAAAATTTACTTTTTTGTATAGAATTTCACTTTATCACCCACTTTTAATTTATATTAAAGTAACAGAAATATATTAATATTTAAAAGTTTTTTTTTTTTTATTTATATCACTACTATTTTTTAATGAAAAAGACACAGTTTGTACAACTGCAAGTATAAAAAATATAAAAGTAAATATTAATTTTAATTTCATATTTTATGTAACAGCACTTTTGTGAACAAATGTGCATGTTACAATAAGAAAAAAATTATTTACTAACTTTTAACAATATATTTGTATGTAAAATTTACTTTTTTGTATTGAATTTCACTTTATCACCCACTCTTACGTATTTTAAAGTAACAGATATATATTAATATTTCAAAGTTTTTATTTTTTAGTTATATCATTACTATTTTTGAGAGAAAAAGATACAGTTTGTACAACTGCAAGTATAAAAGATATAAAAGATATTGATAATTTTAATTTCATATTATATAAAGCAGCACTTGTGTGAACAAATGTGCCTGTTAAAATAAATGAAAAATTATTTACTAACTTTTTACTATATATTTGTATGAAACAATTTAATTTTTTGTATAGAATTTCACTTTATTTTCCACTCTGAAGCTTGTTTGAAGTAACAGTAATGTATTATTATTTTAAAAATTTAATTTTTTTAGATTCATTACTACTATTTTTAAGTAAAAAAGAAACTGTTGATACAACTGCAAGTATAAAAAATATTAAAGTTAATAATAATTTTAATTTTATATTTTATATAGCAGCACTTGTGTGAACAAATGAGCATGTTTAAATAAAAAAAAATTATTTACTAACTTTTAACCATATATTTGTATGTAAAAATTTACTTTTTTGTATAGAATTTTATTTTATCACCCACTCTTAGGGTTTTTAAAAGTAACAGAAATGTATTAATATTTTAAAACTTTTATTTTTTTAATTCCATAACTACTATTTTTAAGTGAAAGAGACAGTTTGTATAACTGCAAGTTAATAAAAAAAAATAGCATGTAATAGTTTAATTTTGTGTATAGAATTTCACTTTATTATCTACTCTTAAGGTATTTTAAAGTAACAGAAATGTATTAATATTTATTAAAAATTAATTTTTAAGTTCCATCACTACTATTATTAAGTAAAAAAGACACAGTTTGTACAACTGCAAGTTTTAAAAATATAAAAGGTATTAATATTTTTAATTTTATATTAAATACAGCAGCACTTGTGTAAACAAATGTGCATGTTAAAATAAAAAAAAAATTATTTACTAACTTTTAGCCATATATTTGTATGTAAAAATTTACTTTTTTGTATAGATTTTTATTTTATCACCAACTCTTAGGGTTTTTTAAAGTAACAGAAATGTATTAATGATTTAAAATTTTTATTTTTTTAATTCCATTACTACTATTTCTAAATGAAAGAGACACAGTTTGTATAACTGAAAGTTAATAAAAAAAAATAGTATGTAAAAGTTTAATTTTTTGTATAGAATTTCACTTTATTTTCCACTCTTAAGGTATTTTAAAGTAACAGAAATGTATTAATATTTATTAAAAATTAATTTTTAAGTTCCATCACTACTATTATTGAGTAAAAAAGACGCAGTTTGTACAACTGCAAGTATAATAAATATAAAAGGTATTAATAATTTTAATTTTATATAATATATATAGCAGCACTTGTGTAAACAAATGTGCATGTTAAAATAAAAAAATAATTATTTACTAACTTTAAACCATATATTTGTATGTAAAAATTTATTTTGTTGTACAGAATTTCACTTTATTACCCACTCCTAAGGTATTTTAAAGTAACGGAAATGTTCTAATATTTAAAAATTATTATTTTTTTAGTTCCATCACTACTATTTTTAAGTAAAAAAGACATAGTTAGTACAACTGCAAGTATAAAAAATATAAAAGTTAATAATAATTTAAATTTCATATTTTATATAACAGCACTTGTGTGAGCAAATGTGCATGTTAAAATAAGAAAAAAATTATTTACTCACTTTTAACCATATATTTGTATGTAAAAATTTACTTTTTTGTATAGAATTTCACTTGATCACCTACTCTTAAGGTATTTTAAATTAAAAGAATTATATTAATATTTTAAAGTTTTGATTTTTTTAGTTATATCACTACTATTTTTAAGTGAAAAAGACACAGTTTGTACAACTGCAAGTATAAAAAATTAAAAAGTTATTAATAATTTTAATTTTATATTATATTTAGCAGCACTTGTGTGAACAAATGTGCATGTTTTAAAATACAAGAAATATTATTTACTAACATAACTTTATATTTGTATGTAAAAATTTACTTTTTTGTATAGAATTTCACTTTATCACCCACTCTTAAGGTATTTTATAGTAACAGAAATATAATAATATTTTAATGTTTTTATTTTTTTAATTATATCACTACTATTTTTAAGTGAAAAAGACAGTTTGTACAACTGCAAGTATAAAAAATATATAAGTTAATAATAATTTTAATTTCATATTATATATAGCAGCACTTGTGTGAACAAATGTGCATGGTAAAATAAAAAAAAAATTATTTACTAACTTTTAACCATATATTTGTATGTAAAAATTTATTTCTTGTATAGAATTTTACTTTATTACCTTCTCTTAAGGTATTTTAAAGTAACAGAAATGTTCTAATATTTTAAAATTATTATTTTTTTAGTTTCATCACTACTATTTTTAAGTAAAAAAAACACAGTTGGTACAATTGCAAGTATGAAAAATATAATAGTAAATAATAATTTTAATTTCATATTTTAAGTAAACGCAGTTTTGTGAACAAATGTGCATAATAAAATAAGAAAAAAAATATTTACTAACTTTTAACCATATATTTGTATGTAAAAATTTACTTTTTTGTATTGAATTTCACTTTATCACCCACTCTTAAGGTATTTTAAAGTAACAGAAATATATTATTATTTTAAAGTTTTTATTTTTTTAGTTATATCATTACTATTTTTGAGAAAAAAAGATACAGTTTGTACAACTGCAAGTATAAAAAATATAAAAGATATTGATAATTTTAATTTCATATTATATAAAGCAGCACTTGTGTGAACAAATGTGCCTGTTAAAATAAATGAAAAATTATTTACTAACTTTTTACTATATATTTGTATGAAACATTTTAATTTTTTGTACAGAATTTCACTTTATTTTCCACTCTTAAGGTATTTTGAATTAACAGTAATGTATTATTATTTTAAAAATTTTATTTTTTTAGTTTCATTACTACTATTATTGAGTAAAAAAGACACAGTTTGTACAACTGCAAGTATAAAAAATATAAAAGGTATTAATAATTTTAATTTTATATTATATATAGCAGCACTTGTGTAAACAAATGTGCATGTTAAAATAAAAGAAAAATTATTTACTAACATAACTTTATATTTGTATGTAAAAATTTACTTTTTTGTATTGAACTTCACTTTATCAACCACTCTTAAGGTATTTTAAAGTAACAGAAATATATTATTATTTTAAAGTTTTTATTTTTTTAGTTATATCATTACTATTTTTGAGAGAAAAAGATACAGTTTGTACAACTGCAAGTATAAAAAATATATAAGGTATTAATAATTTTAATTTTATATTATATATAGCAGCACTTGTGTAAACAAATGTGCATGTTAAAATAAAAAAAAAATTATTTACTAACTTTTAACCATATATTTGTATGTAAAAATTTATTTTGTTGTACAGAATTTCACTTTATTACCCACTCCTAAGGTATTTTAAAGTAACGGAAATGTTCTAATATTTTAAAATTATTATTTTTTTAGTTCCATCACTACTATTTTTAATTGAAAAAGACATAGTTAGTACAACTGCAAGTATAAAAAATATAAAAGTTAATAATAATTTAAATTTCATATTTTATATAACAGCACTTGTGTGAGCAAATGTGCATGTTAAAATAAGAAAAAAATTATTTACTAACTTTTAACCATATATTTGTATGTAAAAATTTACTTTTTTTTTATAGAATTTTACATGATCACCTACTCTTAAGGTATTTTAAAGTAAAAGAAATATATTAATATTTTAAAGTTTTGATTTTTTTAGTTATATCACTACTATTTTTAAGTGAAAAAGACACAGTTTGTACAACTGCAAGTATAAAAAATTTAAAAGGTATTAATAATTTTAATTTTATATTATATATAGCAGCACTTGTGTAAACAAATGTGCATGTTAAAATAAAAGAAAAATTATTTACTAACATAACTTTATATTTGTATGTAAAAATTTACTTTTTTGTATTGAATTTCACTTTATCACCCACTCTTAACGTATTTTAAAGTAACAGAAATATATTAATATTTCAAAGTTTTTATTTTTTAGTTATATCATTACTATTTTTGAGAGAAAAAGATACAGTTTGTACAACTGCAAGTATAAAAGATATAAAAGATAGTGATAATTTTAATTTCATATTATATAAAGCAGCACTTGTGTGAACAAATGTGCCTCTTAAAATAAATGAAAAATTATTTACTAACTTTTTACTATATATTTGTATGAAACAATTTAATTTTTTGTATAGAATTTCACTTTATTTTCCAATCTGAAGGTATTTTGAAGTAACAGTAATGTATTATTATTTTAAAAATTTAATTTTTTTAGATTCATTACTACTATTTTTAAGTAAAAAAGACACTGTTGATACAACTGCAAGTATAAAAAATATTAAAGTTAATAATAATTTTATTTTATATTTTATATAGCAGCACTTGTGTGAGCAAATGAGCATGTTTAAATAAAAAAAAATTATTTACTAACTTTTAACCATATATTTGTATGTAAAAATTTACTATTTTGTATAGAATTTTATTTTATCACCCACTCTTAGGGTTTTTAAAGTAGCAGAAATGTATTAATATTTTAAAACTTTTATTTTTTTAATTCCATAACTACTATTTTTAAGTGAAAGAGACAGTTTGTATAACTGCAAGTTAATAAAAAAAAATAGTATGTAAAAGTTTAATTATGTGTATAGAATTTCACTTTATTATCCACTCTAAAGGTATTTTAAAGTAACAGAAAGGTATTATTATTTATTAAAAATTAATTTTTAAGTTCCATCACTACTATTATTGAGGAAAAAAGACACAGTTTGTACAACTGCAAGTTTAAAAAATATAAAAGGTATTAATAATTTTAATTTTATATTATATACAGCAGCACTTGTGTAAACAAATGTGCATGTTAAAATAAAAAAAAAATTATTTACTAACTTTTAGCCATATATTTGTATGTAAAAATTTACTTTTTTGTATAGAATTTTATTTTATCACCCACTTTTAGGGTTTTTTAAAGTAACAGAAATGTATTAATATTTTAAAATTTTTATTTTTTTAATTCCATTACTACTATTTTTAAATGAAAGAGACAGTTTGTATAACTGAAAGTTAATAAAAAAAAATAGTATGTAAAAGTTTAATTTTTTGTATAGAATTTCACTTTATTATCCACTGTTAAGGTATTTTAAAGTAACAGAAATGTATTAATATTTATTAAAAATTAATTTTTAAGTTCCATCACTACTATTATTGAGTAAAAAAGACACAGTTTGTACAACTGCAAGTATAATAAATATAAAAGGTATTAATAATTTTAATTTTATATTATATATAGCAGCACTTGTGTAAACAAATGTGCATGTTAAAATAAAAAAATAATTATTTACTAACTTTTAACCATATATTTGTATGTAAAAATTTATTTTGTTGTACAGAATTTCACTTTATTACCCACTCCTAAGGTATTTTAAAGTAACGGAAATGTTCTAATATTTTAAAATTATTATTTTTTTAGTTCCATCACTACTATTTTTAAGTAAAAAAGACATAGTTAGTACAACTGCAAGTATAAAAAATATAAAAGTTAATAATAATTTAAATTTCATATTTTATATAACAGCACTTGTGTGAGCAAATGTGCATGTTAAAATAAGAAAAAAATTATTTACTCACTTTTAACCATATATTTGTAGGTAAAAATTTACTTTTTTGTATAGAATTTCACTTAATCACTTACTCTTAAGGTATTTTAGAGTAAAAGAATTACATTATTATTTTAAAGTTTTGATTTTTTTAGTTATATCACTACTATTTTTAAGTGAAAAAGACACAGTTTGTACAACTGAAAGTATATAAAATAAAAAAGTTATTAATAATTTTAATTTTATATTATATATAGCAGCACTTGTGTGAACAAATGTGCATGTTAAAATAAAAGAAAAATTATTTAATAACATAACTTTATATTTGTATGTAAAAATTTACTTTTTTGTATAGAATTTCACTTTATCACCCACTCTTAAGGTATTTTAAAGTAACAGAAATATATTATTATTATAAAGTTTTTATTTTTTTAGTTATATCATTACTATTTTTGAGAAAAAAAGATACAGTTTGTACAACTGCAAGTATAAAAAATATAAAAGATATTGATAATTTTAATTTCATATTATATAAAGCAGCACTTGTGTGAACAAATGTGCCTGTTAAAATAAATGAAAAATTATTTACGAACTTTTTACTATATATTTGTATGAAACAATTTAATTTTTTGTATAGAATTTCACTTTATTTTCCACTCTTAAGGTATTTTGAAGTAACAGTAATGTATTATTATTTTAAAAAATTAATTTTTTTAGTTTCATTACTACTATTATTGAGTAAAAAAGACACAGTTTGTACAACTGCAAGTATAAAAAATATAAAAGGAATTAATAATTTTAATTTTATATTATATACAGCAGCACTTGTGTAAACAAATGTGCATGTTAAAATAAAAAAAAAATTATTTACTAACTTTTAACCATATATTTGTATGTAAAAATTTACTTTTTCTTATAGAATGTCACTTTATCACCCACTCTTAAGGTATTTTAAAGTAACAGATATATATTAATATTTTAAAGTTTTTATTTTTTTGGTTATATCACTACTATTTTTAAGTGAAAAAGACAGTTTGTACAACTGCAAGTATAAAAAATAAAAAAGTTAATAATAATTTTAATTTCATATTATATATAGCATCACTTGTGTAAACAAATGTGCATGTTAAAATAAAAAAAAAATTATTTACTAACTTTTAACCATATATTTGTATGTAAAAATTTACTTTTTTGTATTGAATTTCACTTTATCACCCACTCTTAAGGTATTTCAAAGTAACAGAAATATATTAATATTTTAAAGTTTTTATTTTTTTAGTTATATCATTACTATTTTTGAGAGAAAAAGATACAGTTTGTACAACTGCAAGTATAAAAAATATAAAAGATATTGATAATTTTAATTTCATATTATATAAAGCAGCACTTGTGTGAACAAATATGCCTGTTAAAATAAATGAAAAATTATTTACTAACTTTTTACTATATATTTGTATGAAACAATTTAATTTTTTGTATAGAATTTCACTTTATTTTCCACTCTTAAGGTATTTTGAAGTAACAATAATGTATTATTATTTTAAAAAATTTATTTTTTTAGTTTCATAACTACTATTATTACGTAAAAAAGACACAGTTTGTACAACTGCAAGTATAAAAAATATAAAAGGTAATAATAATTTTAATTTATATTATATATAGCAGCACTTGTGTAAACAAATGTGCATGTTAAAATAAAAAAAAAATTATTTACTAACTTTTAACCATATATTTGTATGTAAAAATTTATTTTGTTGTACAGAATTTCACTTTATTAC